>CM046877.1:352900349-354100349 GCA_025667525.1 Glebionis coronaria | reverse complement strand
TCAGCCCCGCCAAAAGGTTAAGAAACCTTTGGGACTCTTTTAAGTGTGAAACATATGTAGGTAAAGATCGCCTGTTACGCTGCCCCTAGGTAAGCTGAGGGTGATGATTCAGCTCCCCCTGAAAGGATAAATCCTTTGGGATTCTTTTAACTGTGAAAAAGATGTAGGTTAAGGTCGTCTTGTAACGTTGTCCCTAGAAGAGCTGAGGATGATTATTCAGCTCCCCTAAAAGTAAAACTTTTGGGATTCTTTTTTTGAGGGGACCATGAGGCTGTGTGAGGTACAACTACTCTAGATCGAGACATATATGTACTCAGGTTGTTATTTGCCTGAATACTGTCTAGAGGGTGCAGGGTCATCGGGGTGCTTGAGAAACACAAATGAATCACTCCCTGTTGCATAGACAGGGTGTACAGAAGTCTTAAGGATTTCTAAGTGCATACAATGACTTCTATGGGTCGAGGATAACCCTAACTTCACCACTCTCACCTACAGACATTTTAGAGTGGCTGCTTGTGGACCTCTAAAAATTATAAGACTGATTACCTGTGCGATATCAGCAGTATTTGGCGGGTTCCCTGTTGTCTCGGCTGACATCGACACACTAGACCCTTGTTGTTGGTCAGATGAAGTCTCTGAATCCACAGGAGTCTCTAGAACAGAGGAGGTTGTGAGGTTCACATTCTTCTTTTCCCTGGCATTTGCAACAATTTTGGTGTGGGAAGAAGATGGGTTTTTCTTCTTCTTTGGCTGTTGGCCAGTTGTTGCCTTGGACGTCGTGGTGTGCTGCCCAGAGGTCAAAGACGTAGACTTGCCAGACACATCAAAGGTATTCACCTTCTTAGAGGAAGGGAGCAAGGACTTCACAACAAAAGGTTGTTTATTTGTGATGTTCATCATGTGAGAGGTGGCAGGGACATCTTCAGTTCCAATCTCCTTGTATATAGCTACAGTAATGCGATAGGGCTTCAGGGATGTGAGTGCTGAGTTGTGATAGCTGTCACCCAACAGGCTTTCGAAGATAAGAGAAAGAAAGCGAACGTAGCAGATATTTTTCTCCCTGACCTGGTTTGGTCCCTTAAGCTTTTCCACTAGGTTGGAGAATAGTAGAATTCCCACATCAACGTCTGTACCCCAGATCAACCCATAAGCAATAGATTGGTGATTGAAGGACATTTGATCTTGGGATCCCTGCATACCTCCTAGGGATTTGACTATGTGAGTGAAGAGGACACGCCACATAGGGGGAAATTACTTGATCTTTAGAGGGGACTTGGAAAGAACTTCAGCAGGTGTAAGAGCAGGGTTTACATCATGAGTAGGTTTAAGTGTGGCAAGGGCGTCCTTTACAGCCTTTTTGTCGACCACCTTCAGGCATTCATCGCCATGTCTTAACCCAGTCACACTTGCAAAGTCTTTGAGAGAGAAGGCAAAGGGGTGTTCGTTGCATGAGAGGCTAAAAGTGATGGTATCGTCAACAACTTCAGCAGAGTACCAGAATTCCCTAAGGTATTCTTGGTAGAAAATGGTTGGGGTCTTTGTGAGTGCTTCACTTGCATCACAATTCTTCATGAAGTTCACCAGATCTGTGTAGGATTCGTTTGGAGCTTTGAGCCATCCAATTGAGTTTTCAAAGCAAGGATGCTTTCATTGAGTTCGAAGTTGACGTTTGAGGCCTTAGGAACTGAGAACGCCATGGATTCAAGATTGGAGAAGAAGAAAATGGTGGAAGGGTTTAGAGAGAGGGAACTTAGAGAGAGATGAGATTGTGTGAAATGAGAATAATGGTAGGTGAGGAGAGACGTGAGACAATATTTATATTCAAATTTGAAACAGTTATTCAAACGAATTTAATGCGTAGTGGGAAAAAGACTGCACATGTGGGTCCCTTGACCTTTCAAAAACCGTTTGTCTCCTCGTTATTCGAAAAAGAAGTAATTAAATATTGAGAATGTTTTTTTAGAATTTACTTGGAAAGTAACTACCTAGTTTCATGTGAAAAACATTTAATATTTAATCAGATATTTAATGAACACATTTATTATCAAGCCACAGGCTTTGAGATATTAAGCATCCCTAGCTCAGCAACTAGCCTGTTGAACGAAGGTTCAGCCAAAGGCTTTGTGAAAATGTCAGCTAGTTGCAGCTCTGTAGGAACGAAGTGCAGCTCAATATCTCCCTTCATTATGTGATCCCTGATAAAATGATACCTAATATCAATGTGTTTAGTACGAGAGTGAAGAACAGGGTTGTTGGAGATGGCAATAGCGCTGGTGTTGTCATAGAAGATTGGCACTTTGTCATATAAGATCTCATAGTCAGCTAATTGACTCTTCATCCAGAGCACCTGAGCACAACAGCTGGCAGCAGCAACATATTCTGCTTCAGCTGATGACATGGCCATAGAGTTTTGCTTATTAGCACTCCATCCAACCAATTTTCCTCCTAGGATTTGACAGCCACCTGAGGTGCTTTTCCTGTCAATACAACATCCAGCATAGTCCGAATCTGAATACGCCTTGAGATCAAAGCTTGATTCCTTAGGATACCATAGACCTAGGGAGGTTGTTCCTTTGAGATACCTGAAAATTTTATTAACAGCCACTAAATGGGATTCTTTTGGGTTAGCTTGGTACCTTGCACAGAGACATGTGGAGAATTGGATATCAGGACGACTAGTTGTTAAATACGTGAGTGACCCAATCATGCCTCTGTATAAAGTCTCATTAACAGAGACCCCTGACTCATCAGGACCCAAGTTGTTGGGTGGAAGCATGGGGCATTTCACTAATGCACAATCAGCTAAGTCATATTTTTTAAGTAAATCTGTAACATACTTTTCTTGACAAATTGAAATTCCCTTAGGACATTGTTTAATTTGAAAACCCAAAAAGTAAGTTAATTCACCCATCATACTCATCTCATATTTCTTGGTCATTAATTTACCAAAGCGTTTACTAAGATTTACATTTCTAAGTCAATCTATCTTCCGAGAGCCAACCGAGAAAACGGAAAGCGCGCTCGCGCGCTCCGGCTTTCGAGCCTCCGCTTGCTCCTCCGAGAATCTCTCTTCATAGACATTCTTTCTCTTTTTTTGGCTCAGCAAAAGAGTAAGCCGTCGATGTCAACTTTCTTCAGGTGACCAATCCAGGATCATCTTCGTTAGTCCTATAGATCTGCCCGTTGTTGATTGGAAATTGGAAAGTGATATTAGAAAGAAACGATTGCTTAATTACAGTATTGATTTTTGAGTATGCATATTGACCCAAAGATGATATCATCCACATAAATCTGTACAATGATGAAATCACTCTTATCCTTGAAGGTAAAGAGTGTTTTATCAATAGAACCCCTAACAAATTTATTTTTAGTTAAGAACTTAGAAAGAGTTTCATACCATGCTCTTGGAGCTTGTTTCAGCCCATACATGGCTTTGTGTAGTCTGTACACATGATTGTGAAACTCGCTGTTTTTGAATCCTTCAGGCTGTTCAACATATACTTCCTTAGCCAAATCTCCATTGAGGAAGGCACTCTTAACAGCCATTTGATACACAGTGAAGTTCATATATGCAGCATAAGCAAGGAACATTCTGATGGCTACAAGTCTTGCCACAGGAGCAAACATTTCATCATAATCAATCCCTTCAGTCTGTGTATACCCCTGAGCCACTAGCCTGGCCTTGTTTCTGATGATGTTTCCAATTTCATCCATCTTATTTCTATAAATCCATCTAGTGCCTATGATGTTCTTACTAGGTGGAGCTGGCACTAGTGTCCATACCTTGTTCCTTTTGAACTGATTAATTTTTCCTGCATAGCAGCTACCCACCCATCTTCCACAAGAGCCTCAGCTACTCTCTTAGGTTCAATTTGAGAGAGAAATTCAGCAAAGAGACATTCGTTGGCTGAGGCTGACTCTGAGTCATGAATTCGCTGTCTAGTAGTAACCCCTGCATTAGGTTCCCCAATAATGTTGACAAGAAGAATGTGTTGATCTCTTTACCACTTAGTTTGAGGAGCTGGGGAATCATAGACAGGGACAATTGTAGGGGTAGATGGCACTATTTGAGTTTCATCCTGCTGAATAGGAGGGCTTTCTTCAAAGATGACTTCAGTGTCTGTGTCAACTTCAACCAATTCAAGGGGTACAGATTCATTATCAGCAGGAGAGTCTTCAAGGGTTTGAAGAATTGGTGAGTCATCTACAGCAGTTGAGGATGAAGGACTACAAGAAGGCTGTGGTTCTTCTTCATCAAGTTCCTGAGAGGCAGGAACTTCAATGTTGTGTGTAGACAAAGGATCAAAAGCAGGAACATAAGGAGTGAGAGTGTTGGAGTGATGATGGTGATTGTAGGAAGGTCTTGGTTCTGAGAATTCATCACTTGGAAAGGACACGTTTTCATTAAAATTAATTTCATCACCCTCTGTTCCTGTTCTATGTATGACATCATCATCTTCATTGAATCTGACATGAAAGGTTTCTTCTACTTCTTGTCTTCTAGTATTGAATACTCTGAAGGCTTTGGCTGCGGGAGAGTATCCTAAGAAGAAACCATCATCAACTTTTTCATCAAATTTTCCAAGTTTATCCCTGTAGTTACAAAAGAACTCAGGTCATCCAAAAACATGGAAATAGCTGACATCTGGAGCTCTATTTCTGAAAACTTCATAGGAAGTTTTGCCATGTCTTTTGACAATGATTGATCTATTTTGGGTTTAGCAGGCAGTGTAAACAGCTTCTCCACAAAATTGCTTTGCTAAAGCTGCACCATTTAACATAGTTCTGGCTGCTTCAATCAAATTCCTGTTTCTTCTTTCAGCCACACCATTTTTTTCAGGGGTGCCAGCTGAAGAGAAGTTTTGTGATATTCCTTTTTCATCAAAAAAAGATTCAAGTTGTTGATTCTTGAATTCAGTACCATTATCACTTCTTAGAGCTTTGACTCTAACATCATTCATATTTTCAACCTGTCCGATGAAGGACATGATGGTATCAGCAGCATTACTTTTCCTTCTGAGGAAGAAAACCCATGTATACCTTGAAAATTCATCAACTATGACCAAGGTTTATTTGTTGTGATTAATGGTCTGAGGTTTGACAGGCCCAAACAAATCTATGTGAAGGAGATGGAAGCACTTGTCAATAGAAAATGATTGCCTGGTCTTAAAAGAAGACATGTGATGATTTCCCTTGACACATGCTGAACAAGTCTTGTCTTTAGAAAACATTACTGAAGGTGGACCAACAACCAGATTTTGTGTGGCTATCTTGTTGATGTTCGTAAAGTTAAGATGAGACAGTCTTTTGTGCCACAACCAATTGACACTTTCAGAGGCTTTAGCTAGAAAACAATTGGAGCTGTCTTCAGAGCAAGCAGCCATGTTGATGACATACACATCTCTCCTTCTTGGTGTGATAAGCACCACATCATTGTTCTTGTTGAATATGGTTCCCTGAGTCTCAGTAAACAAAACCTTGTAGTCAGCATCACACAATTGGCTGATGCTAATAAGATTGTGTTTAAGACCATTCACATATGCAACCCTTGTAAAAGTTATCCCATTGCAGTTCACTGAGCCGTATCCCTCTGTGTCGCCTGAAGAATTATCCTCAAACACCACTTTAGGACCTGGATCCTTTGAGTATCTGTGCAGGTATTGTCGAATCCCTGTCATGTGCCTAGAACATCCACTGTCTAGATACCATACCGATTCCATAAGATGTTTCTGCACAGATACATAGAAACAAGTTAGTTCCTATGGGGCCCTAAATTTTTGATTAGCAATTCTTGAGTTCCTGTAGAAATTTTGACGATGGGAAGGACAGTTAGCTGTCTCATGGGTGAAACTTCCACAGATATCACATTCTAGAAAGTCACCACACTCATCTGAGTGATGGTCTATGAACCCATAAAATTTAAAGGGAGGATAAGGTCTGTCGTTACCTATTTGTCTCTTAGAAGCCTGTTGTCTATCCCTAGAAGGTGTATGAGCTCTCTTAACAGCTATTTGTCTATCATGATCTATGGTCATGTGATGAGAGTTTTTACAGATATTGCAGTAAGGTTTGACTATCCTTTCACCTTTGGGTTCACATAGAATAGACTTAGGTTCATGGGAAGTAGAGCATTCAGCGGAAGGCTTAATATGTTGTTTTAAGAGTTCAACTTCTTTTAATTAATGACAACATGCGTTCTTCAGTTGAGGAATCAACTTTGTTCACAGATTTTGTTGAGAAAGGCTTAAAGGCAACTTGCTTAACAGATTGTTTAGCAGGTACAGAGAATACCTTAGCTGGTGGTTTCTCAACATCTATTTTGGGTTCACCCTTAGCTCCTCTAGAGAAACTGCTGGGTTCAACTCCTGAGAGTTTAGGTAAGGGTGGTAATTCAACCATATCTTCAGAGACAGGGACATCAGTCAAGAGGGGATCTGACATATGAATTGTCTCTGTAGATTTGAAAACAATCTCTTTGGGTTTGGTGAGATTTTTCAACTTATTTTTCTTGGCAGAGATATCCCTTTTAATATCAGCAGGTAGTTCATCATTAAGCAATAGATCTGTAGTGAACCTACTGAACAACCATTTTTCTATAACCTTGTTTAATTCAGATACTTGATCATTTAAGGAACTATTCTTCAAGGTTAACCTATTGACTTCGTTTTGAAGAGATATCTTTTCTAAATTAACTCGTTTGAGAGTTTCACATTCAGCCTTAGCAGTTAACAGTTCATGTTTAACAGAGTAAAACTTATCAAGCAAGTTCTTTCTTTGTTCCTCAACAAAGTGCAAATCAACAATAGTGTAATCAAGGACATGTTTGTGTTCATCACTATCAAACATAGATAAAAGCCTGTGTACCTTTTTCATTGTGATGTCAACCCATTGTCCTGATCATGCATCTCCTTTCCCAACAGCTGGTTCATCCTCAGCTATTGCCATGAAAGCCCTGACTCTAGTAGTATCTTCCTCATCTGAAGTCAGCGCCTCATCATTCTAATCATAAGCTTTAGCTACCAACCCTTTCTCTGTCTTTTTATCACCCCCTTTCTTCTTAGACAGAGCTTCAAGCTTCAAATTCATCTGTTCTAACTCAGCTTTAAGTGCCTTATACTTGTTCTTGTAATCCTTCTTCTCATTGTCTGAGGAGTTGAATTGGTGAGATGAGTTGTTGTGTTGTGATTTGAACTTGTAAGGTTTGTTGGAAGATGATGGATAAGAAGGTGAGGATGTCTTTGTGGAAGGACAGTCTTTTTGGAAGTGTCCAATTTTTCCACAGACAAAACAAGTTTCTTTTGATTTGTCAGTTTGTTTGCTAGCTGATCCTATTCTCCCTGATCTTTTGTAGAATCTTCTTTGATTGGCTAGCAAGGCTCTTTCGTGAAATTTAGCATTAAGGTCTGTCAAGAACTCTTGGCTGTTACGTGTGTCTTCTTCAACATTAGAGTCGTTGTCATGAGGGAGTGGGGTAGAAATCAAAGCTTTGGAAGTTGCTCCTTGAACTACAAATCTTTCAGTCTCTGATTTGTATATAGTATCAATTAGCCCTTCTTCATAATTTTACTTTCCATAAAGCTGAGCTAAGGTTTCATTCTTGGTTGAGTTATTGGCTCTATGAGTCTGATTCATACTCTGCCATTTTCATGGAAGGCTGTTGACAAATGTGGCATTAATTTCAGCTTGACCAATGGTGACGTCATTCATAGCAAGGTCATTGAGAAGAATCTTCAGCCTTGTATATGTTTGTTGAACCTTTTCACCTTCAAGTGCCTTGAAAGCATTGACTGAAGTCTGAGTGCCTGAATCTTGGTTTCTCTGGTTTCAGAGGGTCCTTCATGACCAAGGATAAGGTCTGTCCACATTTGTTTGGCTGTGGGACACTGAATGACATACTTCATAATGTGTTGGGAAGACAGGATATGATGATGCTTTTGAAACGTTTGTCTTGGTTTGCCAATTTCCTATCAGCTGGAGTCCATTGTTTGAGAGGTTTGGGAAGAGGGTTCTCATCAGTAGAGGTAAGCGCCATGGGAACATAAGGATCATTGTCTAGAATTTCTAGAAGAAATGGTTCAAGTTCGTCGAGATACACGAGGAATTGACTCTTCCAACTAGCAAAATCTTCTTCATCAAAGACTGGTACACTGGTGACATGAGATCCGCCTCTTGAGTCAAGAAGTTGAGGTAGATCATCTTCATTTGGAGGTGGAGGAGTGAGTCTTGGTGAAGTTGGTGGTGCATTGGTGTTGGTGTTCCCAGAAGATGATGGTGGTGCATTGGTAGTTTCCGGCATGGTGGATCTTGATAATAAAACTTAGAACGATGTTTTTGAAGGTTTTAATATCAAACACTGCTCTGATACCAATTGAAAGTCCCTAAACTATGCTAGAAACACTAAACTTAACTAATCAACACACGTAATTACTTTTCAAACGTAATACTTATTATTGTATAATAAAGACTTACAAGTGTTATGGATAACACCATTTGATGACAATGTGTTGTGCACACTTTGAACAACTAAAACCCTAACTTAAGAACACAGTCACAACTGTTTGGTTCTTCAAGTTCTAAGCATTAATGTATGAAATCTATCAAAGTGTTGAACATTAATGTTGGGATACATATCCTATTTATAGTGATACGAGGTTGACCTAAGTACTAGTTGATGGTGACTACACTAGACAGACACTTGTCAGACATCTGTCACAAGATGCTCTTCTATTCTTGGTAGTCTGCCATAATGCTTTAGGGAAACAGAGGTGACACAGTTTCCCTTTTCTTCATAGTCTCGTACACACCAAGGTATGTCCAAAGTGTTCTGATTGTTAACAGGGTATTGCCACCCCTGTTAACCCTCAACCCCTCAGAGTCCCTGATACATCTTGGCTGTTATCCATCACAGCCAATGAGTATGTCTTCAAGTAATCTTCGACTTCCTTGACAATATCTTTGACATGGACTCCTCTGAGGTTGCTCATAGAGACTTAGATCTCTGTGAGTCTTGCGATACTTGCCTGCCTCCTAGGCACATGCAAGTTACTATCTAACAGCTTGATTTGTGTTTAAATCTATGATACAGGGAATCTAACAAACTTAGATTCTCAACATTTACATTTTGAGCAATTTTATATTTTATGCATTGATTACTTGTACATTTGGCATTATGTGTGGTATGTGCACTTTGTTTTTAGCTTAGTACGGTTACGTAGAGATCATATTTTTACCTTTTTACGTGCTTTGTGATAATTTGACCTAGATTACCAAAATTTTATAAAATCTAACACTAAAAACAATTAGTTAACCTGATTTCTATTGGATAATCAATTCGTATTGAGTCGAGAATAACAAACTAAAAAGACAAATATTAAATGGCGCCGCTGCCGGTTCATTACTTGTAGACTGACGATTGATTGACGGTTACATATTAGATTTTGGGATCCGTTCACTTGTGAACGTTCCTTTTACGTATCATAAATAAAAAATATATAAAAAAAATCCAAAAGATAAAAATATAAAAAATAAAAAACCACAAAAATCAATTCTTTCCTAAGAATTGAAACAAAAAAATAAAAAAGTAATCTTTTTCCTAAAAGATTACACCAAAAATATATTGTATATATTGGATTCACTCGTTTTTACATACATACTATACTTTCATAAAAAATCAAATAAATACAAAAATATTTTTGATATATTATCATATGTAGATACATATACGTAGATACGAACAACCAATCCACCTACTTCCATAAGTATTTCCTTGGCAATACACCGTACTTGGGGGTGCTTCGATCACATTTACGTGTATCAACCAAACATAATTAAGGCACAATAGATAAAAACTACAATCTAATTGAACTTGAGAAAGAGGCTATTGTGTGGGGGGTATAAGGCGAGTGTATTTCACATTCTAAAGAATCAGGCTGATGTGTCGTGGAAACGTCAATGTATTTTAATTAGATACGATATAGGACAAATTTAGGAAATTACCCTTAAGAAAAGGTAATAATCCATATATAAGTCAAAGACGAATTTAATTAAACTCGTTGATGAACCAAGTTCTGTCACGAAGATCAAGTGAATTTGAGAGGTATGGCTTCAATTTGGACAATTGATTTGAATGGGGTTTCAGTTTTTAAACTAAAATTACTTCTACAATTTTTAAATCCTAAGTGCATGAATCGTATCCTAAATTAAATTCAAAAAGACAATTATTTAAAACTATATAAAATTAAACTATTTAAAATTAATCTAATTAATTAAAAACACTTTTACACTATTTAAAATCTAATTAAACAATTTTAAAAAATACTCAAAATTATAAACTAATTTAATCTATTTAAAAAATACTTTTACTATTTAATTTAACAAAACCTATTTAAAAGTATTTTTATCTAGAACAAATTTATTTAAAAACTAATTTTATTTCTAAAAATAATAAAATATATTTTTATTTATTTTATTTATTTATATTTATTTAAACTTTATAACATTTATTTAAAACAAATTATTTAATATAAATAAATGACAACTTTGTATTAAAATCTATTAAAAGGCTGACAGACTATTTTCTTAAAGCTATATTAATGATTAAGACAGTAATTAATCACAAACAGTTAGCTAGAACAAATGGTTAACACGTTGGGTGTTTACCCTTGAGGTCAAGGGTTCGAGTCCAGTGATGGAAAAATTAGTGATTAAATTTTTGGACAACTGAAAGCAAAAGAAAGAAGTCACAGGAGTGACTATAAGTGATTATTTATTTTTGAGCAGATTAGCATATCAACTGCTCAAAACCATACGTATAGTTAACAGATCAAAATAAAAAATCTTGTACACATTTATAAAAGTAAACACAAAGTTCATTAATCAGTAAAATACAGTCAACAAGTTAATCATCAATACAGATGAAAAGAAAGTATTACACAAATCTAACTCAACCTATATATCAGTAACAATCCATAGATCAATTCGCATTGTACTAATAGGTTAAACCAGATTAAACTAATTATCAGCAGAATAACTGAGATTCAAACAATGTATTACCTAAACCCAAGCAATCAAATCTCATATAAATATCAGATCCAACAAACTATGAGCAAATACCAATCCCTTATTTTTAAACAGATTACTCTTTATCAGTTTTAAAAATCAATTTTACTACTAAAATTAACCCCATACTTTCAGCAGACTAAGCAAAACTCTGCTATACCACTTAAATCAACCCATGACTTATATTAGCAGACTAAATAGAAGAAATATTGTTTTAACAAACTACTAAATTTAATTCATACCATATTATCTAAACAGATTATCAATTAAACAAACTCAGTAACAAGGTAAAACTAATAGCACAGATATTAATCCAAGTTTAGTTACAAAACCAAACTTATCAGCCTCAAATAATTCTAAACATATCAGATTATATCAGCAATTACACACTAAAAAACCAAACTAACAGTCTAAATTACTCAACTAAGCATTCAATCATTTAAACACTTAAACAAACTAATCTAAAAATATAAAATAACATAAAATTAAATTGATAACATACCTATTGACAAAAATCGTTGAGACGTAGAGCGGCGCTGAGCCGTCTAAATAAACAACTCGAGACCACCATTAAACATCAACCCACTACCTTTTGCAACCATTCGGACCAGTTTTTATGAACTTTCCAGTGGGGAAAGTTTTTCTTCCAAATATTTTACTTTAATTAATTGACAAAGGCTATTTATTAGCTTGAAATTAATCATGAACATTATTATTAATAAAATCAGATTTTAAAGATAGAATGCAATAACAATTTCAAACAGATAATAACTTGAACTCAATTAAGCAGAAATAGACTTTTTATTAATAATCAAGATTATTACAATACCGAAGAAAAGAGAGATTACAAAAATTATCCAAAATCTATTTTACCATAATAACTTTAAGTAAAAAATGGAATGAATAAAATTACAGAAAATGAGGGGTTTTATAGCCAATCCCCAAGGCTCTTGGTGGTGGTTTGTTGAGAAGAATCTCGAATCACAACCGTCCATCTCTTCACTTTATTCTCTTTATTTGATCTTGTGGTTGTGATTAGCTAACTAGCACATGGATTGCCAGCTTGGCAACCGAGTGTGCTAGTTGTGCTAGTTCATATCTGAGGTGTCATTATTCTACTGGAGGAGATAGCCAATCAGGGATGAGATATGAACCACGTCACCCAAAGCGTCTCCATCTTCTATCTCCAGTAAAGGGGGGAATTAATTAGAGGCACGTGTGAACTCACGCGCTCTGAATCACAAAAGCCCTAAAATTGATTTTCTATTTAGGGTTAAATGAATAGTGGTTCTGGTTATTTGATTTTGGGAGAGAAAGGTGGGTGACATAGGAAGTATCGAAGAAAGTATTAGTGTGTGTGAATTAATGGGTGAACGGTTGGTGTGTGGGTAAGTTGTTTGACCAGTTTATGAAAAGTTATAAACTTTTCATTTGTTAAATAAATGTTCACAACCCTAATGGGCTCCAAATACCCAAGACTTCCCATTCGTCTCAAAACATTTAGTTAACACTTGGGCCCAAGTGTTTCAGTCCGTCCCACATTCAAAGTGTAATGGGCTTTGTATGAACTTTTTAGCCAAAATTGAATATCATAACATCCTTATTGGGCTTTTGGGCCCAATATCCAAATGTGCGACCCACAAGCCCATTTATCTTCATAAAATATTAAATACACTAGAATCGAGCTTGAATTTGGCTTTGTTGATTTTTTCTACAAACTCGTGTCGATTTTGCCGATTTTCGCGAACTTCGGTACCTACACACATTAAACAACAAACAAACGTATACAAGGCCATATTTAAACATTTTATGCATTTATTTATTGTTTATTGATATAAGTGATATGAGTAATTTAGCTCATATCAAACTCCCCATTGCTAAGCCATTGCCGTGTCCTCACGCAATGATAAAATAAAATACTAACTACACTTTTATTCAACTTTTGAAACTTTATTTAGCAAAGACATAATGTAAAAATTTCATTATTTGAAAAATAACTTTTAGGATCATAAAACTCAAATAGATTCATCGTCCTCGACTTTTCACTTTTCCATGCCAAGTTTAAAAACAAGATCATTGTCAATCATAAGCTCGAAAATTAAAACAACTCATACAAGTAATTTGTGTTAAACTCAATCTCCTTTTATTCCTAATTGTATCTCTAGATTTTATTGTCATTCACCCAAAGGCTCATTTGACTTATTTGATAATTATTAATCCAAAAATAAAGGTAAAACCGGTGTAAACTCAATACTCAAAACCTAACCTCGACTTCAAAAATAGTTGCCACTAAAGAAAACCCACATCAAGGATAACTTAACACGATTGACGGATAAATCCCCAGATCCGAAATTTGGCTAATAGGACTACTTAAAAGCAACAATAAACCCTCGAAAGTCAATTATGACCTTATTAATGGAGTTAGCAATAAATACATCATATCACCTTGTGGCTCTTTAAGATGCAATTGTTCTTATTTATAATCCATACCCGAAGGCTCCTTGGACAAAAACAAGGGAATTGACATTCACCATCCCACCTTACGGCTCATGATGATGAAGCAATTTTTATTAAACACGTCCCCATGCCATACATCCTAAGGCTCTAATGACAAGGTTAGTGCTACATGACTCCCACCCGAAGACTCATAGAGAACATGTTTTTATTTATTCTTCTTATTATTATGATATTTATAGTAAGTCAAATTTCCGCAATCCCATGATCAAAAGTCCATGACGCTAACACCCTTAATGTGTTCTCACTTTAATTACAAGGGAAGAAAAAGAAAGAGTTACGAGTTAAGATATTAAGCCTAAACCGCTAAAAACTTCATTTATTAAGCAATTATTATTCAAGCGTGAAAATAAATACGAGGATATTAAATCAAACACAAAAATACTTACACAAGGAAGAATTAATTTTAAAAACTTATGATTAAACTATCTCATCTCTTGTTCTCCATATTGTAAAATTTCAAAAAATGTGAAATCAATGGATACTTAGCCTATTAAATCAAAGTTTTGGGTTTTCATGTCATCTATTGGATCTTGCATTTTCTTATACTTTTTCAAGTTTTAGAATTTGTATTTTAAAGTTCCCTTGATAAACGACTTTCTAGGATCAGTTATAGGAACTTGCGAAAAGTTCTCGTTCTTAAACCTGTATGAGTTAAGACTTTCGCATTTTAAAGTTCCCTATATAAAAGCCTAGCAAAACTTGATTTAAACACGTTAAGGAAAAAGCTAAGGTAAAAACCGAGTCGAGTCAAAAACTATTTTTATTTACACCAACGAAAAGCCTACATTTGTGTCAAAAGCATTTATTTTCCTTATTAAAACTTAAAAAAACACTAAAAATTTAAAATTTTAAATCAAAACGAGAAAAACGATTACGTTTAGACACGACAAAAGCAATTGCAAGCGATTATATCGATTGACTCCCCCATGCTAAAACCAAACATTGTCCTCAATGTTTCTTAGCTCAAGAGTAACACCCCCTTGCTAAAACACGAAGAGTCTAATGCAAAATCCTAACATGGAAAGAGCACGCAAATCTATAAGCCGTTTATTAATTATGCCTCAAGATATAACGTTAGTCGATAAAAATCAAAGGATAGAGAGTGTGCCCCTTTTGACAATCAAAGTATGGAAGATCAAGTAAACCGGAAAAACCGAACACGAGAATCTTCAATGATTTGGGTCATACCTAAGATTCACAACACATCAAAACACGAGCACGAGCTTGAAAGATCAAGCCTTATTAGTGTTAGAAAATAGATAGAAGATAGAATGTATGGGACTCCCCCACAATGTTGGAAATACGTTTTACGTATTTATGAAGGATCGGTCGCTCCAACGATAATTATGTAATGGGCTCGTGGTCTACTTTATAATGTATAGTCCATATAGCCCACATGTAGGGTGGGCTATATATATACCCCTCCTAGCATGTTAGGAGGGGGTTGGTTAGTTCATTCATTCAACACTTTCATTAATCTAATCTTACTTTCTCTCTCTACTTTTCTTCCCTCTCCTTTCTCTCTCTACACCTAATCTCCTTCTTCCCCATCTCTTCCACCATATCCATAGATCTAATCCATCCATTACCAAATCCTTAGAATTAGTAGGCCTTCAATTGGTATCAAGAGCCATGGTTGAATCTTAGGATTTGCTTATTTTTCTATCTTTTGATTTGGTGGTAACAATTCTTTCTTTTCTAATTTTTTATCAATCTTTTCATCATTCGATAAATTTTTTTTTTTATCAATTTTTATAAATCTTATCAAATTTTTTAATAAAGTTATCAATTTTTTTTATCAATTTTCCTTTTTTATCAGTTTTATTTTTTTTTCTCGTGTGTTATCAGTTTTTGTTTTTTATTATCAAGTTTTTTAATCATATCCGTTTTTAATCATATCATTTTTTTATCAGTTTCTCAGTTTATTATTTTGTTTATCAGTCATTTTTTTTATCATTTTTTTAATCAGTTTTTCTTCTTGTTTTTTCATATCAGTCCAATCTGTTAAATTGTCCAAAACAGTCAAAACAGTCCAATCCATCGGTTCTATCAGTTTTTGAGTTTCTGAGCGATTTCATTTTTCAGAATAAGAAAATTTTCCGCATAGAAAATCTTTCAGCATAGACTAAATATTCCGCGTAGGCTATTTCTTTCCGAATAGACCAAAAGTTCCGAATAGACTAAAAATTCCGAATAGACCAAAAATTCCGAATAGACCAAAAGTTCCGAATAGTCAAAACTTTCCGAATAGGAAAATCTTCCGAATAGGAAAAACTTCCGAATAGACCAAACTTTCCGAATGGTCAAAACTTTCCGAATGGACAAAGTTTTCCGAATAGAAAAACATTCCGAATAGATTTTTTTTAACAAAATAGACTCTTTCCGAATAGACAGTCTATTCGGAATATACACTACTCGACTGACAACACCACTCACCCACAAACAAACACCCCTCACTCTTTCGACCCTCGCCCAATACGACCCAAACAGTGACTCTCTCCAAACTCAATTCAACTGACCATCACACGAACAAGACTAAACAATTCTCCCACTCGACTCTCATCTCTCGTACACTCAAACCCCTCCCCAACCCAAACCAACAGGACTCTCACACCATCTTCACCCAAGCCTCGAAAACCCTCGCATCACTCTCACCCTCGTCACCAAAACACTCTCGAACCGCTTCACACAAAAACAAACAACACACCTCTCGACCTTCACACACCTCACTCAACTTTCGACTGAAAGACTCACTCACATCAACCCACTCTCGACAAAAATTTTATCAAGACTCCATTTTTTTTTATCAAAACCCATCATACTCACAATCACCCTCACGTAACCCCCACCCTCACCCTCGTCACGTGCACATCCCCCACATCTACACTCCCTCGCAAACACACCCACACAACACAACCTCACCCTCACGTAACCCCCTCACGACACTAAAACCCACAACCCACTCACCCTCGCTCGACCATCGAATCCCTTACCACTCGAACTCAAAAAGACATCATCTTGACTCAAAAATTTTGACACTTGACAAGAAAGACACTACAGTAGAGAGAGGGACTCAACAGAAAAATTAAAAGGAAAAACCTACCCGAGATCATTTAAATGATCTTGATGACTCTTCTTGATTCTTGAATCGGTGAACGAGATTTGATTGATGCATTCATGAGACTGAGCTTTCGAGGTTGAGAGGATTTGTTAACAAAAGAGAACTTTTGAGAGATAGATTAGTTTTGTGAGACTCAAAAGATTGATAGGTTTCTGGGTTTCTGAAGAGAGAGAGGGGGCGGACACATCGAGAGAGAGAGTAGGTTTCATTTAAGAGAGAGAGAGAACATTCAAAGGGGCGATATTTTTGGTTGTGAGCAGATAAAGTAAAGGGACGGATTAAACAAAGCGAATGAGTGGGGCGGTGGAATCCTTTTTATTGGGCCACGTGTATGTGACGGAGTAAACAAGAAAGTCAAAGGAAAGTTATTGGGCTATTTTAGTTTAACTTATATCAGATTTTTTTAAAAAACATTTACAAATATCCGATTTTTTTTTTTTTTTTTAATTTTAGAAAAAATCAGTTTTTCTCTTTTTATTTTTTATATTTTAGAAAGTCTTTTTTAAGTTGCGTTATTTTTTTATTATTTTGTTTTGAAATTTTATTTTTTTCGATATTAACTTTTATTCTTTAAATTGTTTTTATTTTTATTTTGATTAAATAAAAGTATTGGGACAAAGTGACGTGATATAGTGACAAGGATTATTTAGCCGACGGATTGTTGAGGCAGTTATTCTGAAAATTCACGTGGAAAAATCCTGTGAATTTCATTTTTCTTGGTTTATCCACAATCTTGTCAAGTATCGTATTGGTCTTTCGACATTTACCACGTTTATCTTTCCTCGATTTTCAATGGATTCGGTCAAATCGAACAAGGGAGAATTGCATCAAGTGCAAGCCAACGCTAGAGAAAGTGGCATCACTTCATTTCAAATGCTTCAGTATCATCTGGTCACTCTTTCGAGGATTCAAGGAGGGAGCGAATTTGTGACAATCTTTGGACAAGATCGTCATATATTCATCGACTCAATGTTCACCGCTTTGACCGAACTCGCCGAGCAACTCAACCGTGACAACTTTAATCACTCTGCATCGGCACTTGCATACAAGACTCTTGTGACACAACTCACGCCTTTCCTCCAATTCAATATCATCATGCCTGAAAGTTTAGTGCTTTGCCAATCATTTCTTCGAGATACACATACCGAGCTTCGAGTTTTCCGTGATACGATCTTGAAACTCATGACCTCGGTCTCGTCTTTGATATATCAAAGATCACAACTTCAGCAAGTGTATGTTAATGGAGTGCAAGAATCAATGACGCAGATGCAAGAGGATAATGGTCATACGGTTGACAACTTGGAGCCTAACGATGGCACGAGCACAGAATCAGGAGGACAACATGATGCCACTGGCACGTCAGGGAATGTTCACGAGATTTCTCTTGATGACACCTTACCCATTTATGACGCAGAGCCTGCAAACATGGTACAATGTAATGTGGTTTATGATGTATATGCTGATGATATGCCGCATTTTGAGGATTCTGAACCTAATTATGACAAACATGGGATGGAAACGAGTGATAGCAATACCACTTCTGATTCATCCGATGTAAGTCATAATGGGGGAGAGATTGTTCAGAATGCTAAACATCATGATAATTATCCTATAATTGCTTCATTGATTGCTTCTGATTTCAAGATTAGAGAGCTCGAAACAATTGTAGCTCAACAATCAAAAGATCTTGAGGATGCCAAACTTGAATTTTCTAAGAAAACGGTCAAATTTGAAACATACTTTGAAAAACTTGAAAAATCAAACGTTGTTCTTGAAAGAAAATTGGATCAAACTGTTTTAGATTCTAAAGCTGAAAAGGATAATCTTTTGAAACAAATTCAACTGCTTGAATCTAAGTTGGCATCCCAAGATAACTTGCTCAAAGATAATGAGACTTTAAAGGCCCAAGTACAGGAAAAGGTTTTTGCTATAGCTGCGTTGAAAAACGAGTTAAGGAAAAGTAAAGGACCTAGTGTGGACACTAAGCTTGAAAAACCATCAATCTTGGGGAAACCGCCTACAAATCAGTTCGTCAGACAACCGTTTGTCAGACAACCTACTGCATTTGGATCCGAGCGACCACAATCCTCGAGGCCGCGGTTTGCCTCCCAAGTTGATTTGGTTCATCTTTCTAGACCAGACACTCCAGCAACTAGGCCCTATGTGATCACTCCAGCTTTAGCAAGACCAAATCATATGATTGCCTCTAGTTTCCCTAAAAATACCAAGACCACGTCTAGAACTAGTTCAAATGACGTTTGCCATAAATCTGGTCAAAGGGAAGCTATTCAAAAGACACATGTAAGAGATAGAAATGTCCAACCTAGTCAGATGCCTTCTAGATTACCCAACACTGCTAACCGTAGCATGCCATCTTCTAGGAGCATCGATCAATCATCTAGGAATTATTCAGACATTAAATATGCTACTTGTAAAACATGTAGAAAATGTGTCTTTACGGCAAATCATGATGCTTGTGTCAAGAAATTACTTGATGAGGTGAACTCCCGTGCTAGAATTAAGTCCCAGTGGATAGCTAAAATCAAACCCTTTGGTAAAGTTTGGCGCCCCACTGGTAGAACTTTTACTCTTGTAGGAAACGAGTGCCCTTTAACTAGGATAGTCTCTGATTCTACGAAGACTACTAGGGAGGAAATTGCAAAGGATGATACATCACTTAAGCCTGAACTTAAGGTTTTCTATAAAAGGAAACGTTTGCCAGCCAAGACTAGTGAATCATCTCCTCAGGCCACCTCTGACACAAGTAAAGCCAACTGTGAACCCCCACGTGCTTCTATAATTGATATCGCTAACCCATGTCAAAGCAAGCAAATTCCTAATGAGATTGCAGGTACCAAAGTTGATGTTCCAAAAGAACGAAGCGGTCCAATCGTTGTGTACCGTTCAACTAAGGACACTCTTAGAGTTTGGTTGCTGAAGAAGCAGATATCAGAGAAACAAATGTCTCAGGGGATTCATGGTTAAGCTGCACACAAGGACTTACAGTCACATAACAGACTGTAACTCGCTCATCAAAGAAAGGAAAGTTTATCGCCGATGATAAACTTATCCTAAAAACGAGAAATTCATTTTTCTCGGGCATGAGCTTATATCAAAAACATTCCAAGTTTTTAAGCTCATGCACTAAGGCTTATCATTAAATATCAGATGGTAACCCGTGCTTCAAAGAAAGGAGAGTTTATCGCCGATGATAAACTTATCCTAACAACGAGAAATTAAGTTTTCTCGGGCATGAGCTGATATTAAAAACATTCGAAGTTTTTAAGCTCATGCACAATGACTTACAGTTAAATGTCAGACTGTAACTCGAAATTAAAATAAAGGAAAGATTATCTTTTATGATAACTTATCCTCTTAACGAGAAATTCACCTTTCTCGGTCATGAGCTTGTATTAAAACATTCGAAGTTTTAAGCTCAGAAAGGAAAGTGTATCTTTTAAATAAGAGAAATTTTCTTCATAACGAGAAATTAACCTTTCTCGGTCATGAGCTTTCCGTTAAAACAGTCAAAGTTTTCAAGCTCATGAACACGACTTCTAAGTAAATGTCAGCTTAGGACTCGTTCTTCAGATAAAAGGAAAGTTTATCGCCGATGATAAACTTATCCTTAACAACGGGAAGTTTACAACTTCTCGGACTTGAGCTCGCTTGTAAGATATTCAACATCTTAAGCTCAAGTAATTGGTTTTCAAAACATTGAACACAATTTTTCAAGAATTTTTCAAAAGGTTTTTCTAAATCTTTCAAAATTGTGTGTTCAAAAATGTTTTGATAAAACGAGCATGTCTTCTGGAATCGATAATATTTACGAACCTAGAAATGTCATTCAATAATGACACGGGGTTGTAAATAAAGTTCGAGCAGAAGTTTAAAAGATTTAAAACATGCTCCATATGGTTTGCTATTATTTAAGATAGCAACCCGCTTTTCATACTCAAGTCAAGCATTTCACCGGAAAGCTTTGACTCTACAACGAGAATTAATTTTCTCGGGGACGTGACGAGGTGACCAACATTCGTGAACAAGAACCATGTGCTTCTTTCATATGCTGTTCTCCATTATTCAGGTCCAACCTCGTACATTGCTAATCTTGTGAATTCATTATTATATATGATCTTTGCACGTAATAAATACCTTACACTTGTGTTTAAAAGGTATTTAATTTACGTTTCAAGTACACCCTCATTAATTTGAGGGGGAGCTTGTGTCATTCATGAAGATAATTGGATTTACATTTTTCTTCCCAAATTTTCTTAAAATGCTATTAAATCAATTGATATTAAAAACATTGATTGAGTTAATATTTTTAATATGGGGGAGAAAATGTGATTTAATATGGGAAATGATTAATCACAAATGGTTTGACTTAACGTGCTAGCTCATCCCGACATGTGCGAAATGTTTTCGAATATCGTAGCATATGTTAAGGGGGAGCAAAATGGATTTGCATTTCAAAATGGATTTCATGGTGACATACACTTACCCAAAACATCTCTTTTCACGACGATGAAGATTGTGGTGACATAAGGATGGTAGGATAGGTTAAAGTCCAATGATTTCTCTAGAACCGGAGGAATCTTCCCAAGGACATTCCATAGCTAGAAATAGTAGTCCTTAGGAAAGATGGAGAAAGATTGTGAATGTAGCTGAATGCCGACCAAGTACTTAAGTTAGCACTGGAACAATCACAACAAGGTGCTAGTGATGACGTATTGGTAAGCATTGAAGGGGTTGAAGAATGAAAAAGAATTGTAAAGATAAAGGGTGTAAAGAAAGAAGCCCTCCTTACAACCTTAGGCAGAAACCGGGTCAATTCATATGCTATTGAGATCATTTTTAATGATTCTTGATATTGAAGAAAGACATCATGGACCCAGTGATGCAATGCACAACCCTTCCCAGCTAACTCAAATATCTCTCAAAAGGTATTTGTTTTAATCACACGGAGATCAACACATTATCTACTGGTTTATTCACTCCGAATAAATTGGTATTGAAAAGGTGGCACTCCTCTCCAGCCTCCGATCACTAAAATCCAAAATGCACGATCGAGTCTAGAGCCATTTGAGATCATCAAATATCTCATTAGGACACACTTTCATATTCACTTGCTTCTTCACACACTGTGAAAAGTAAGAAAGTTCTTAAGAGTCCTACGCAAAATCTTCATGATCTTGCCTGAACATCCGAGTAATACGAAAGTATTTACAATGAAGATGGAAATCCTTCTTGAGCAAATATCAAAAAGCTCATGGTAGGTGACTTGTGCGATTCTTTATGAATCAAACTTGTGATAACTGGAAAGCAACAGTGGTTTAATTCTTAAATGAATTTAAACACGTTCCAGGCCTCTACGCATTATCATATGATCTTGCCAGAACACTCAGAGTGACTCTTTATTGATCACAGTGACGAGTGGAAATCCTTCTAGTGTTAACATCAAACAGCACTTGGTAGGTAACTTGCAAGATTCTTTATGAATCAAGCTAGTGACAACTGGAAAGCAACGATGGTGCGGTTCTTAATTGAACTTCACTTGTTCCAGGAACATGAATTGACGGCTTCAAATCATGCGGATAATATTATCCAAATGATTCACTCTTTACGTTCGCAGTCAGCTTTGGACGGTCGAGTAAAGAGAACGGGTTTACCCGCGAAATCTTGTCAAGGAGGTTCTTAATTGAAACTACCTACCACAAGTACGATATTTAATATCGTCCAACGGTCTTCACCGACCGGAGGTAAAATGCTACCGAATTAGAATGAAATGTTCAAGGCCATTTCATCCGTGTATATGGTTTGTTGCTAACTGTCTTATGCAGCGTAACAAGAAGGTGGCATTGCGGTGTACAATCCAGAAGAAGTCGTCACCACATGCTTATACTACATACACTTAGTACTTCAACAAATTCAAGAAAGTCTGAAGGTCAAGTCTTCCGCTGTATCAAACTCTGAAGCTTTCAAGAATTTAAAGGTATCAGTATGTGGAACATGAAGTCACGAAGAGGCAAATTTCACAAGTGATGAATGCACAAGGTCAAGGCAAGGAAACATGCTCAAGACTAAAGTCAAAGATCACATCAAGCATATTCACAAGAACAAGATCGAAGACTCAAGCATAGATGCTAGGTTTAAGATTTTGTAAAATGGTGTGACCTCCCTTAGGGGGAGATTGTTGGAAATATGTTTTCCCAAAGAAAGTCTCGGTCACATCATTATTAGCATAGATCACGAGCTATAGAATATTTAGAACTTTGTAACTTGGAGCGACCTCCCTTAGGGGGAGATTGTTGGAAATACGTTTTACGTATTTATGAAGGATCGGTCGCTCCAACGATAATTATGTAATGGGCTCGTGGTCTACTTTATAATGTATAGTCCATATAGCCCACATGTAGGGTGGGCTATATATATACCCCTCCTAGCATGTTAGGAGGGGGTTGGTTAGTTCATTCATTCAACACTTTCATTAATCTAATCTTACTTTCTCTCTCTACTTTTCTTCCCTCTCCTTTCTCTCTCTACACCTAATCTCCTTCTTCCCCATCTCTTCCACCATATCCATAGATCTAATCCATCCATTACCAAATCCTTAGAATTAGTAGGCCTTCACACAAGGTACCTCGTCTTTGTTAACCGAGTCATGAGCTCGACTCGATCCCCGCATTCATTGATCCTTAGGGAAAATGGTGAAAATTGGCATAATGGAATAAATTCCAACATAAAGCACAATGCCGGGGTCAAAGATCTCATCCTCGTTGTCGGATGACAAACGAAAGGATAACACTACAACATAAATCTCCAAGAAGAGATAGTAGTCACAAATTATGGAATGAAAATAGCATGCTCCCCGAGATAAACTCACACCAAGATGATCGAAAAGTCTTTCAATTATTACATCGGTGAAAGTCCGAGATTTCCCAAAATCAACGATTCCGGGGTCGAATACCTCGTCCTCGAGAGAGAAAGGAATAGACGACACGATGTCGTTTAAAGCACATGGTAATGGTGTGGTAAAAGTTTCATCCATAGTGGAATCAACTTTCATGACTTTGTTGACCTTATCACTCTTATGAATGTGAACAAAGGGGTCATGGTACTCAAAATGAGTCGCATGAAAAACCCGCACATTAAGATCAAAGCGAGTGGGAAAGAGAATTTGAGTAAAAGTGATTTCTCCCTCCGGATCAACATTATCATCATCATAAATCGGGTGATCAAACCAAGGACTTTCATCACCGTCATTAGACTGTTCCTCAAATTCCAAAGGAATGTCTATATAAAGAAACTCATCAACCTCCTTAAATAAGAGCTCATCATCACAAAGTTTGTGAGATGAAGGAGGTATGATGCTCTCAAAATACTCTTTAAACAATTGATTATTGTTCATTGAAGCTTCAAAGTAAGTCACAAAAGTGTCATCAATCTTGTCATCACAAGAAATATCCGACAAAGTATCAAGTGTGTCACACTCGGATACAAGATCATCATTCTCATTAGAAGGAAATTCATCGGAGAACTCCTCGAGATTGGTAGGTAAAACATGAGGATCACGCTCGATCTCGAGATCGGAAACGTCTTCACTTCCCCGTGGAAGTAGATCAACAAGTTCATCGACGAACTTATCTAATGAATAGTCACTAACCTCACTCGGTGTGAAGTTAGGAATCAAAGGCTCTTCAACTGAAGATTGTGACTTAGGATCATCAATTTGGTCCTTCGAAGAGAATGAAAATGAGTCCATTTTCAATGATTTTTCAATTAAAGCAATATCTCTCTCGGGATCAAAATTCTCACAATCAAACTCACTAGCATCAAATGGTGCACTAAGGTAATCATCAATTTCCTTTTCAATCTTAGAACTATCATCCTCGTGTGGAGTGAGTGGAGACGAGATAATACTACAACACGATTCAACACAACAAGCATCTTTCATTGAAATTAACTTTTCTTCTTCACAAAATGAGGTTTCCATAATTGGCAAAACACGTTTGTAAAAGAGAGATTCCTTGTTTGTGTTACTTTCAATAGGTTTAACAAGTTTCACACTTTCCTCTTTCTTAGAAACAAATTTTGAAACTTTTTCCGGTTTGAAAATAAATTGTTTATCCCATAAAACAATTTAATCTCTTCTTCTCTCATATCAACTATAACATGAGCCGTGCACAAAAATGGTCGTCCTAAAATTATAGGCACACGAGGATTGGTCTCATAATCAACGATTGCAAAACTGGCAATGTAAATGAACTTCCCCACTTTAACAATGACATTCTACGCTATACCAACCGGATGGGTGGTGGTACCATTAGCAAGCTCAATGATCATTTGAGTGGGACTAAGTGGTGCATAGTCAAGAGTTTTCCAAATGGACAATGGCATTAAGTTAATGTTAGCTCCTAGATCGGCTAGAGCTTTGCATTCCCCAAGCTTATTGAAAACACAAGGTATCAAAAATTGACCCGGATCTTTATATTTCTCGGGAAAGAGATCAAAGAAAACTGAGGTACTAATCACATTTAAAGTAGCCTTGGTAACATCAAGAAAGGTCTCTTTAAGTGGAGAATTAAACTCAATCTCAATCACATATTCTAAATTATCACAATCATCATAAACGGTGATGGCCTTAAGTTCTCCCCTCGGGTTTGGAATGGTATTGCTAGGTAAGCCACCCGAAGAAGATGGTTTGGACATAAATCCCTCAAACATCGAAAGCAATTTATTTTGACTTTGTTCCAAACTTTGTTGCATACGATTTTCACTTTGCTCTAATCTTTGCTCAAAACGGTTTTGGTTTTGCTCAAGTCTTTGTTGGTTAAGATAAATCTTGTTATTTTGCCCCTTGATCGTATTCTGAAACTCATTTTTCAAAGTTGCAATTTGTCCTTGAATATTGTTTTGAAAAGCTTTCAAATTTGCCTCATTCGTTTTGATGTAGCTTGGAAAATCATTTTGATTATTGCTTTGAAAACCTTGATTGTTTTGATTAGCATGAAACCCATTTCCTTGATTGAAATTCCCTTGGTTACCACGTTAAAATTATTCCTATTATTCCCATTGTTGTACCTATTTTGAACCGGTGGAAAACCCGGTGGAGCAACATGATTTTGACGAGGAGCTTGACCGTTAGAGCCATAAGTTCCCATCGCGGCAAAAGCACTAACTTGATCAAACCCCGTGGTTGAACAAGCATAATTAGGATGTACTCCACCACATGATATACAAAAATTCTCAACCATATTAATCGTTCCATGAGGATTATTCCTAATCTCATTCAACAATGTAGCAAATCCATTATCAATCTTAGAGTCCAATCTAGCAATCTCGGTATTAGATGAATTCACATTGGAAACAACCGGTGTGTTCCGTGAATATTGCACTCTAGACATATTCTCAATTATACCCCACTCGTCTCTCGAAGTTTTTCTTAAAAGATTACCACCCGCGGCGGCATTTAAATAATCTTGTTCAACCATATTAAGTCCATTATAAAAAGTATTGATTTGGTGCATTTCCGAGAAACCGTGGTGTGGACATTGTCTTAACAAATCTTTAAACCTTTCCCAAGCAACTCCAAACGATTCATGCAATTTTTGTTCAAATCTAGTGATCTCATTCTTAAAGTGGGTTGTTTTGGATGGTGGAAAGAAGTAATTCATAAACTTAGATACTAAATCATCCCATGTAAAAATCAAACCCGGTGTTCTTTTTCATACCAAATCTTACCGTTACCCTCGAGCGAGTACGGAAAAAGCATGAGCTTAATCACGTCATTCGGCACATCTCTAAACTTGAGAGTCGAGGTAATACGAAGAAAATTCCGAATGTGAGAGTGTGGGTTATCGGTCTCATTGCCACGAAATTGGTCGGCACGAATGAGTGATAAAAGGCCCATCTTAATCTCATAATGATCCGCCAAAATAGCCGGCACATCGATTGCTTCCCCATACCCTTCAGTGGGTGCACGGAGCAATTCCTCCATTGTTCGGTTATCGGCCATCTCTACAAAAATAGGTGGAAGCTCGGGTTCCACTATTCGTTGTTGACGATTTCTATTTCTACGAAGAATATTTTCAAGCCTATTGTGATCAATCAAAAGTCGAGAAGATCGTAATTGCATAAACCAAAGTGACGAGAATTTTAGAGGGTTGAAGAAAAGAAATTAGACAAGAAGAAGATTATTTTTGGTATTTTTATTTGGTATTGCTCAATCAAAAAGATTAATAAATACAAGGAATAAGGATAATTACTATGGAAGTAATCTACCCTCGGTCGATTTTGAAACGATAGGTGAAAACCTAAACGTCTCGAGGTTCAATAAGTAAACTACAAAAATAAGATTTAATACTAATTGAGTTGGAAAACCAATAATCGGTCGTCCTTCTCAATATACGCACAAGCAAGTGTGGAAACGAGGTGGCACAAAGCACTTAAAAGCCTTTTTCCTTAGACTGCCTTTTATAGCTCATTGCCTTATATCCACCTTATAGTTTGTATAAATCGAGTTCAAACTTTTTATTAGTATTTATCTATTTTGCCTTTTTTCTTTCGTTTTGGATTCGAATACAATAGCTAGGTGATGAAATCCTAACTAAGGTCTTATTTAGAAGTAGGTAAATTTATTGTTCTACGTAATATAATATACTAATCACTAAAAACACGAAAAACGATACATACTATATATAATAGAAAAATAACAAAACTTTCCGAGGACGAAAAGGGTCTTCAAATCAACGATCAACAAATCCCCACGAACGAATCGTACACAAGATCCCCGGCAGCGGCGCCAAAATTTTTGATGTGTCGTGGAAACGTCGATGTATTTTAATTAGATACGATATAGGACAAATTTAGGAAATTACCCTTAGGAAAAGGAAATAATCCATAAATAAGTCGAAGACGGATTTAATTAAACACGTTGATGAACCAAGTTCGTTATACACGAAGATCAAGTGAATTTGGGACGTATTGCTTCAATTTGGACAATTGATTTGAATGGATTTTCGGTTTTTAAACTAAAATTACTTCTACAATTTTTAAATCCTAAGTGCATGAATCGTATCCCAAATTAAATTCGAAAAGACAATTATTTAAAACTATATAAAACTAAACTATTTAAAATTAATCTATTTAATTAAAAACACTTTTAAACTATTTAAAATCTAATTAAACAATTTTAAAAACTATTCAAATTATAAACTAATTAATCTATTTAAAAAAAATACTTTTACTATTTAATTTAACAAAACCTATTTAAAAGTAATTTTATCTAGAACAAATTTATTTAAAAACTAATCTTAATAACAATTTAAATTTCTAAAAATAATAAAATATATTTTTAAATATTTTATTTATTTATATTTATTTAAACTTTATAACATTTATTTAAAACAAATTATTTAATATTAATAAATGAAAACTTTGTATTAAAATCTATTAAAAAGCTGACAGTCTATTTTTTTAAAGCTATATTAATGATTAAGACAGTAATTAATCACAAACAATTGGCTAGAACAAACGGTTAACACGTTGGGTGTTTACCCTTGAGGTCAAGGGTTCGAGTCCAGTGATGGACAAATTGGTGATTAAATTTTTGGAAAATTGAAAGCAAAAGAAAGAAGTCATAGGAGTGACTATCAGTGATTATTTGTTTTTGAGCAGATTAGCATATCAACTGCTCAAAACCATACGTATAGTTAACAGATCAAAATAAAAAATCTTGTACACATTTATAACAGTAAACACAAAGTTCATTAATCAGTAAAATACAGTCAACAAGTTAATCATCAATACAGATGAAAATAAACTATTACACAAATCTAACTCAACCTATATATCAGTAACAATCCATAGATCAATTCGCATTGTACTAATAGGTTAAACCAGATTAAACTAATTATCAACAGAATAACTGAGATTCAAACAATGTATTACCTAAACCCAAGCAATAAAATCTCAGATCAATATTAGATCTAACAAACTATGAGCAAATACCAATCCCTTATTTTTAAACAGATTACTCTATATCAGTTTTAAAAATCAATTTTACTACTAAAATTAACCCCATACTTTCAGCAGACCAAGCAAAACTCAGCTATACCACTTAAATCAACCCATGACTTATATCAGCAGACTAAATAGAAAGAAATATTGTTTTAACAAACTACTAAATTCAATTCATACCATATTATCTAAACAGATTATCAATTAAACAAACTCAGTAACAAGGTAAAACTAATAGCACAGATATTAATCCAAGTTCAGTTACAAAACCAAACTTATCAGCCTCAAATAATTCTAAACATATCAAATTATATCAGCAATTACACACTAAAAACCAAACTAACTGTCTAAATTACTCAACTAAGCATTCAATCATTTAAACACTTAAACAAATTAATCTAAAAATCTAAAATAACATAAAACTAAATTGATAACATACCTATTGACGAAAACTGTTGAGACGTAGAGCGGCGCTGAGCCGTCTAAATAAACAACTCGAGACTACCATTAAACATCAACCACTACATTTTGCAACCATTCGGACCAGTTTTTATGAACTTTCCAGTGGGGAAAGTTTTCTTCCAAATATTTTACTTTAATTAATTGACAAAGGCTATTTATTAGCTTGAATCAATTAATCATGAACATTATTATTTATAAAATCAGATTTTAAAGATAGAATGCAATAACAATTTAAAACAGAAAATAACTTGAACTCAATTAAGCAGAAATAGACTTTTTATTAATAATCAAGATTATTACAATACTTAAGAAAAGAGAGATAACAAAAATTATCCTAAATCTATTTTACCATAATAACTTTAAGTAAAAACAGAATGAATAAAATTACAGAAAATGAGGGGTTTTTATAGCCAACCCCCAAGGCTCTTAGTGGTGGTTTGTTGAGAAGAATCTCGAATCACAACCGTCCATCTCTTCTCTTTCTTCTCTTTATTTGATCTTGTGGCTGTGATTAGCCAACTAGCACACGAATTGCGAGCTTGGCAACCGAGTGTGCTAGTTATGCTAGTTCATATCTGAGGTGTCATTCTTCTATTGGAGGAGTGGTGATGGTGTGCTGTCATAGCCAATCAGGGATGAGAGATGAGCCACGTCACCCAAAGCATCTCCATCTTCTATCTCCAGTAAAGGGGGAATTATTTAGAGGCACGTGTGAACTCACGCGCTCTGAATCACAAAAGCCCTAAAATTGATTTTTTATTTAGGGTTAAATGAATAGTGGTTCTGGTTAATTGATTTTGGGAGAGAAAGGTGGGTGACATAGGAAGTATCGAAAGAAAGTATTAGTGTCTGTAAATTATTGGGTGAACGGTTGGTGTGTGGGTAGGTTGTTTGACCAGTTTATGAAAAGTTATAAACTTTCATTTGTTAAATAAATGTTCACAACCCTAATGGGCTCCAAATACCCAAGACTTCCCATACGTCTCAAAACTTTTAGTTAACTCTTGGGCCCAAGTGTTTCAGTCCGTCCCACATTCAAAGTGTAATGGGCTTTGTATGAACTTTTTAGCCAAAATTGAATATCATATCATCCTTATTGGGCTTCTGGGCACAATACCCAAATGTGGGACCCACAAGCCCATTTATCTTCATAAAATATTAAATCCACTAGAATCGAGCTTGAATTTGGTTTTGTTGATTTTTTCTTCAAACTCGTGCCGATTTTGCCGGTTTTCGCGAACTTCGGTACCTACACACATTAAACAACAAACAAACGTATACAAGGCCATACTTAAACATTTTATGCATTTATTTATTATTTATTGATATAACTGATATGAGTAATTTAGCTCATATCACATGCTCTTAAGTGCTACGCGCCACCTCGTTTCTTCGCTTCCTTGTGGGTCTTTCAAAGGTGATAGTAGTGAGTGGTGTGTCACCAAATTAGTACTACATATCTATATATTTTATTGTGGATATTAATTATTGCACATAGAGAGAGATAATCTCTTCTTTCTTAAAAGTCGACCGAGAGCTCCTCTCTCATTCTTCGAGTTGAGTTGCATGCGCACTCGAGCGCGTGCACATATACCTATTGGTGTACAACCCCTTCCTCCCAAAAGGAAGAAAAGAAACAAGAACAACACCGTCCATCAAGCCGATCCCGAGTATCGTGCTTTCAACAACTCACAAGAAGTCATGGCCGCCGTTGATAATAGACCATTGATTGAGATTCTCTAATCAAACGTAGAGGGGAATGCAGATGCTATAGTTATTCCTGAGATACCCGCTAACACTTTTGAGCTTAATACATGCATGATTACTATGGTTTCTTCTATCCCCTTCTTAGGGAGACTTATGGATGACCCCCATGATCATATCAAGAGATTCATGTCACTTTGTAATACACTTAAGTATAATGGGGTCCCTCATGATGCAATTAAGATGATCTTATTCCCGTTCTCTTTAGAGGGAAATGCTAAGAATTGGTTAGACAAGCAACCTTCTAGGAGCATTTTCACTTGGGATGGTTTGAAGAAGAAATTTATGAATAAGTTCTTTCCTCCTTCACGAACCATCGCCTTGAGAAACCAAATCATAGGTTTTCAACAAAAGCAAGACCAAAACTTTAGTGAAGCTTGGGAAGAGTTCAAAGAGTTGTTGAGAAAGTGCCTAAACCATGGTTTTAATCAAGTTCACCAAATTAACACCTTCTACAATGCTTTGAGACCTCACCATCAAGATTCCCTTAACTCGACCGCGGGTGGGAACATTCTTTCAAAATCCACACAAGATGCATGGGATTTTATTGAAACAAAATCTATGGTTCAAACTAATAGGGATAGAGATGAGGTGGTACATGTTGTTCAAGAGGGTGCTTCTAGACCATTTGAGAGTCAAATCCTTTCACAACTTCAAGAACTTAACCAAACTCAAAAGATGCATCAAACAATGATTCAAGACTTTATGAAGGTTTCCTTGAACAATTCTTCTACCAACGATGTCAATGCCATCACCCTATCTTGTGAGACATGTGGAGGACCTCACGCCTACCTGCAATGTGATAAAGTTCAAAACTTTCAAGGAGAATGTTGTTCTTATCATGATGAACAAAGAGAACACTTTAAACCCAACATCAACCCTAATCACCTCTCTTACAAGTCCAACAATTACCTTTCTCCACCAGTTTCCCTCCCCATCAACCCACCCAAAACCAAGCAAACCCTCCACAATTGCTTAGTAGAAACCAATGGCCAAGGGTAAATTACCATAACAACAACTATAGAGGGCCTAACAACTTTCAAAACCAAGGGAACAACTTTCATGGAAATAACCAAGGGTTTCACCAACCACCTCCACCTTCCACAACCAAGGATATAATCAAAGAAATACTCTTGACGCTCAAATTGAGCTTGTACTTCAAAAGATGAACCAAATTAAAGAAGAAAACAACAAGAAATTTGCTCTCTTACAAACACAAATCTTGTAAACCCAAAGACCACAAGGTGCTTTAACCTCTAACACTCAAACCAATCCAAGGGAAAATTTCAATGCAATCACTACAAGAAGTGGGAAAACAACCATTGATCCTTCAATTCCTCCTACACCTCCTTTGGTAACTCCTACAACGGTTCTTGCTTGTGAAAAGCTTACACCTTTAAAGCCTACACCTTCTAGTTCCACACCTTTCACTCCTACACCTACTACTCCTTCACCTTCTACACCTATCATTGAAGAAACCATCAAAGAGAGTCCTTCAAAAACTACCACTCAACCTTGACCAAAACCAAATCTTCCATATCCTTCTAGATTGAGAAAGGAGAAGCTTAAGAATAAGGATGACATTCAAGTGTCCAATTCTTTGAGGATGTTTAAGTAGTTGAATACCAACATATCTTTTGCGGAGGCTTTAGCTTACATGCCCAAGTTTGCCAAAATATTCAAAGACCTTCTCTCAAACAAAGAAAAGTTGGTTGATATGCCTAACACTTCATTGAACGAAAATTGTTCCGTAGTTTTGTTGAAGACTTTACCAACAAAACATGGTGATCCAGGCTGGTTTTTGATTCCTTGTAATTTCCCAGGGGTTGAGAATTGCATGGCACTTGAGGATCTTTGTGCAAGCATAAATTTGATGCATTTGTCGGTTTAGAGACAACTCTCTCTTCTCGATCTCACACCTACTAGGATGACACTTGAGTTAGAAAACCATTCCATAGCTTATTTGGTGGGGATTGCAGAAGATGTGTTTGTAGGAGTTGATAAATTCACATTCCCCGCGGATTTTGTAGTTGTTGAATATGACATGGACCCTAGAGTTCCTCTCATTGTAGGAAGGCCTTTCTTAAGGATGGGTCGTACTCTTATTGATGTGGTGGAAGGAGAACTAATTATGAGGGTAGAGGATGAGAAAGTAGTGTTTAAGTTGGGGAAAGTCACTAAGAAATCTCAAAGTTGTAAAATCGTTAACATTGTGGATGTTCTTGATGAGGTTTGTAATGAACATTTTCATGAAGCATGCAAAAGTGATAATGAGAACATTCCACATGTTGAGACCATGGCCTCAATTGCTCCCTCCTTAACACCATTTAGAGAGAGTGATTTCCTCTTAGAGTAATTTGAGTCTAACTTTCTTGGACATGATGATTCTGTTGTCAATTGGGAAGAAGATATTCTTACTATCCGAAAGTTACTCAATCAGGATCTGATATGAGCACAATTACTCATATCATTTGTATCTAATAACAAGCATAAAATGCATTAATATCATGGAAATGGCAATGTATATGTGTTTTTGTTGTTTAATGTGTGCAGATACCGAAGATCACGAAAACCGACAAATATCGACACGAGATTGAAGAAAAATCAAAAGGCTAACGAGTTCGTTTTTATAGGAATTAATATATTTAAAGTGAATTGGGCCTTGTGGATCCCACTATTGATTAATGGTCCCAAAAGCCCATTTGAGAAGATGTATAACTCACTTTTGGAATCAAAAGCCCAAAAATCCCAAATTAATTCAATATTATGAGACGGATGGAATTTCTTATTTATACCAAGCCCAAATATAATTCACAAACAAGACTTGTAGGAAGTATTGTAATCCCAAGCACAATTTGTATGAAATGTGGGAGTATCTTGGATCACAAGCCCATTAGGGTTTCAATGAAATATGGGACGGTTAAGTGAAAAGTTAAATACTTTCCTTTACACTCATACTTTGGTCAAATGTAAAACTCACACACCCATTTATTTCCTTTCGATACATCCAAAGTTATATCCCTCTTTCTCTCTCAACTGAAAACTAAACGTAGCTTTTCACCCCTTTCACAACCCTAGATCTAAAAATTCAATTTTGGGGCTTTTCTCATCTTATGAGAGTATATCACACGCGCTATAAATAAATCACCAAGTATTTTGGAGCTTGAAGATGCCCCATTCCAGGTGACGTGGCATCCCTCTCTCATCACAGCCCTATTATGATTGGTTAAAACACCTCACCACCAAAACTCCTCCAATTAGATGAAGCTACGTCATTTTTGACGAAGCAAAACTAGCACAAAGGATTGCCACCTTGGCAATCTGTGTGCTAGTGAACCATTTTCCACCGTTGATCAAAGAAGAAGGAAGAGAGAGATGAAATCAAAGGCCAATATTGAAGATTCGTCTTCAAAAAACTCCTTAGCAAGTTTTGGGGTTTGCCTATAAAAACCCCAAAAAAATGTAATTGTATTCATTCCAATTTTTCTTTAAAGTTATAATGTTAAAATAGATTTAGGAATATTTATATTTTCTTTTAATTGTTTTGTAATCATTTTACGAGATTAATAAAAGTTAATTTTGAGTTAAATTTGTGTTGAATTTATTTACTGTTGAGTTTAATTGAAATTGTTTCTTAATTAATCTATTTAATATTATATGAAAAGTAATTTGGTTAAGCTTGCTCAATAGATTTAATTAAATTATTCTCGAGAAACTGGGATACAAAATCTATCCCCACAAGATAGATAAATCTGTGAATGAATACTGGTTTGAGATTCCGAAACTGGTTCGAAAGTTAATGGTTCAAGGTGTGTTAGTTTGATTCGAATGGTCTGGTGATGGTAAGTGAGTTTTATGCGTGGTTAATGATTCGAGAGAGATGAATGGTGGAGTTTTTTAGTCTAAGTCCGCTCAGCGCACGACTACTGCATCAAAGCTCTCATCGATTAAACGTAAGTTTCATTTTATTTAAATTTGTTAGAATAATCTGTTATGAGATTTGAATGCTATTGAAGTTGATTTCACTGTTTTAGATAATAAGTTAGCCAGTTATGTGTTTGAAGTTTCCTGTTTATTAAACTGAATTTTAGAATCAAGCTATTATGGGTTAATTTTGTTAAAAGGATTAGCTAAGTCTACTCTTGTAAGTTTTATTAAATCTGTTTTAAAAATTTGTTAGATGTGGGTTTGGATATGTCTGAATGTTTAACTGTGAGTTTATTTAGACTAAAATGAAGTTTGAGATAAAATTATATTTGCATTTGCCTAATTTATTCTGTATGATATATAGATGATTTTCCTGTATTTTCAGTTTTTTTAAGCTTTAGTTCATTTCAAAAATTGCTGATGTTCAAGTTGATTAGCTGAGTTAGATTTATATTGTTGCTAGGTTTATATTGTTGCTTTTGAACTGATTAATTCAGCTGTGAGTTATTGTTTCTTGCATTTGATTTGGTTAAAGTCTGCTAGATCTGAGACTACACTACATAACTGTGATTTGGTTTAGATCTGCTTTTGTTTATCTAAATTTATGAATCTGAATTGATTTATTTTTCCTGCATTTTAATTGGATTTTGAGTTTACTGATTTAGATGCGCACTCGTTATTTCATATCTGTTATATAGAAAGTAAACCAAACGTATGTTTGGGCTTGGAATCATTAATCTGTCACAATTACTTTATTCAAGAACAAATTATCACAAATGTCACTCCTGTGACCTCTACTTTTAATTTCATTTGTCAAAAATAATAATAAAAAAAACAACGTCCACTATGGGACTCGTACCCATGACCTCCTGGTCATGTGCCAAACATGTTAACCAACTTATCTAGCATCTAATTTTCATTAATTAATACTTTAAATCATTAGTTTCAAAATTTTATTTTATAAAGTTTAAAAATATAAATAAATAAAACAAATAAATATATATTTTATTATTTTTTGAAATTTAAATTGTTATTAAAATTAGTTTTTAATTAAATGAGTTTTAATTAATTTTGTTTCAAATAAAAATTGTTTTAAATAGATTTTGTTTATTAAAAGTAAAAGTAATTATTTTTAAATGGATTAAACTATTTTATAATTTTAAATAGTTTCTAAAATTGTATATTTAGATTTTTAATAGTGTAAAAGTGTTTTTTATTAAATAGATTAATTTTAAATAGTTTAATTTTAAATTGTTTAAATAATTATCTTATAGATTTAAATTTGGGATACGATTCATGCACTTAGGATTTTAAAATTGTAGGATTAAATTTAGATTAAAACCGAAACCCAATTCAAATTGATTGTCCAAATTAATACGAACGTCTCAAATTCATAAGATCCTTGTGTACAACGAACTTGGATCGCTCACGTGTTTAATTGAATTCGTCTTTGGCTTATTTATGGATTATTACCTTTTCCAAAGGGTAATTTCCAAAATTTGCTCTATAACGTATCTAATTAAAATACACCGACATTCCACATCTCTTCAAAAATTTTGGCGCCGCTGCCGGGGATCTTGTGTACAATTCGTTCATGGAGATTTGTTGATCGTTGATTTGAAGACCCTTTCCGTCCTCGAAAAGTTTTGTTATTTTTCTATTATTATAGTATGTATCGTTTTTTGTGTTTTTTGTGATTATTATACATTATTACGTAGAATAATAAATTTACCTACTTCCAAATAAGACATTAGTTGGGATTTCATCACCTAGCTATTGTATTCGAATCCAAAACGAAAAAAAAGAGAAAAATAGATAAATACTAATAAAAAGTTTGAACTCGATTTATACAAACTATAAGGTGGGTATAAGGCGACGTGCTATAAAAGGCCGTCTAAGGAAAAAGGTTTTTAAGTGCTTTGTGCCACCTCGTTTCCCCGCTTGCTTGTGCGTATATTGAGAGGGACGACCGATTATTGGTTTGCCGACTCAAGTAGTATTAAATTTTATTTTTGTAGTTTACTTATTGAACCTCGAGACGGTTAGGTTTTCACCTACCTTTCAAAGTCGACCGTGGGTAGATTACTTCCATAGTAATTATCCTTATTCCTTGTTTTTTGTCAATCTTTTTGATTGAGCAATACCAAATAAAATACCAAAAATAATCTTCTTCTTATCTAATTTCTTTTCTTCATTCCTCTAAAACTTCTCGTCACGTTGGTTTATGCAATTACGATCTACTCTGTTGGAAATACGTTTTACGTATTAGAAAGGATCGGTCACTCCAACAATAGTCTACGTTATAGCTCGTAGTTTAGTTATTTACATTTATCAAACAAAGCCCAAAACCGAGCCCATGGATTGTATGGGCCGGCGGCCTAATGTAAACCCAAGCCCATCTCATGGGCTTGGGTATATAAACCCTCTCCTTTGATGGAGAGGGTGTGTGGTTATTCACTTTTCACATAGAAAAACATTGGTTTCTCTCTCTAAGTGTGTGTAATCCACCATCTCTCTATCTCTTTCTCTCTCTAAAAACATAAGCATAGATTTACAAATCATCAAATGGTATCAAGAGCTTGGGATGAGATAAAGGTTTGTTTTTGTGTTGAGTATTGTCTTCAAAACAATTCGTAGAGTACAAGTAGGTTTTTGCCGAAATCTTCAAAATTTTTTGATTTGATCGTAGCATTAAGTAGTGTAACATAGGGATTTGTGCTTAAAAGTGTTCTTGGTATCTTGGTTTTCATTAAAACATCAGTTTTCTTGGATCAAAAGTGCAAAAAGGTTGTGTTCTTCATTCCGAAATTCTAGCGGAAACATCCATCAGAAAGTACAAGTTATACGTGGGCTTTCATCGCAATAACCTTACCATCGGAAAGGGTTTGGTTCTACATTGCGATCGTTGGATTTTATTACTTATTCCGATCTGGCATTCCGATCGTACTTTGCGATCTGAGATTCCGACGGGTATAAGGAAGGTTTTTAAGTCGTTACTCTGCTTGAATTTTGTCAGCTACTTTGCGATCTGAACATTGCGATCTGAGTATTCCGATAGGTTTTGCGATTTGAGTATTACGATAGCTCTTTGCGATCTGAACATTTCGACCGCTCTGCACTGCGATCTAGGCATTCCGATACCATCATCATTCCGACAGTGTTACATTACGATCTGGTATTCTGATCTGGTATTCCGATCTGACATTCCGATCAACATTCCGATAATCCAAAAATTATTCCATAAAAAATTTCGATGTGTGTATTTTTGTCTTGGAATTTTTGGTTTATCGAGAACATATTTTAAGGGATTTTAACATTGTTTCTCGACTTCAAAACAAAAACGCTTAACCTTATTTCATTGTTCGATCAACTTTGTAAATCTTAACTTATTGAAATGGAGTACACATCTCTTACGGATAAGTCCATCCTCTCGGGTACGGATAATCGTCCACCAATGTTGGTGAAGACTATGTATGAGGAATGGGCTTCCCGAATGGAACTTTATATGTTGAACAAGGAGAATGGACATCTAATTTGGGCATCGGTGCTCAATGGACCATTAGATTATGGTACTGTGACGGAAGGTACGACCACTCGTCCTCGCACAACGGGTGAGTTGACTGGAGATATGAAGATTCAAGATAAATGTGATAAGTATGCTACAAACATCATTCTCCAAGCCCTTCCTCCAGATGTCTACAAACTCGTCAGCAAACATAAAGTTGCCAAAGAGTTATGGGATAGAATTCGTGTTCTCATGCAAGGCACCTCGTTAACTAAACAAGAACGAGAGTGTAAGCTTTATGATACTTTTGATAAGTTTGCCTATGTGCCAGGGGAGACTCTCAATGACTACTATCTGAGATTTACCCTATTGTTGAATGAGCTAAATATCTATGGCATGGAAATTCCTACCTTTCAATTGAACACCAAGTATTTGAACACTCTTCCTCCAGAATGGAAAAAATACGTGACGGATGTTAAATTGGCTAAGGACTTGCATAACACCAATGTGGATCAACTTCAAGCTTTTCTTCAACAACACGAATGCCATGTGATCGAGGCTCGGTTGTCTACACCTCAAGTTCATGATCCACTTGCAATGTATGCTTCTCAACAAAACATGGCTTACACTTATCAACAACCATCATACTTGCAGCAGCCACCACCACACATCTATCAGCAACCACCAATGATGCCACAGCAAGAATATCAACAAAGTGTTCATCAACAATCTTTTCAACAGCAACCACCATATCAAACATCACCATCACAAGCCAACACTTCTCCATTGGGCTATACTCCTCAGCAAGGATATTTTCCAATAGAAGCACAACCAGCACAAGCTTTCTACTCTAATGAACTTCCACCAATCCAAGCACCGGTCTTTACTCCAAATGATACGCCAGCTGATGTTCTAAACCATCTCACCGCCTACTTGTCAAAACTTGTTGCAACTAGAGGATTTCCACCAACAAACAATCAGCTCCGCACCTCATCAAATCCTTGACAACAAGCCACTGTTCAAGATGGTCAAGTGACGGTGCAACCTATTCAGGGAAGGCAAAATTCATATGGACCTCCTACAAGGACTGGGAACAATCAAGCTGTGAATTCTCAAGCTAGTGGAAATGGGAGTCCTATTGGTCCTAAGAAGGTTGTGACTTGCTACAAATGCCGAGGACAAGGTCATATGGCTAGGGAATGCACACAGCCGAAAAGGAGAAGGGATGATGCATGGTTTCGTGAGAAGATGTATTTGGTTGATGCTTAGTCTAACGGGAAGATTTTGGATTCAGAGGAGTTGGCATTTCTGGCAGACCCAGGGGCAGCAGATACTGAAGGCATTGCAGTTGTTTCCACTTCTAATGCAGCTTATCAAGCGGACGATCTTGATGCATACGATTCGGATTGTGATGACATTCACTCTGCTCAAGCTGCTCTCGTTGCTAATCTCTCTCACTACGGTTCTGATGTCATAAGTGAGGTACCAACCACATCTAATAATATCGATGATGACCAACATCAAGTTGGGCATGAAAATGACAACCTCGGACAGCATTCGGGAACTAGTAACTCAAATGATGTGGTACCCAATCCTACACATTTGAGTGAGCCTCAACCAAATGCTACGACGGGTATGGAATCTTATGCTCAACATGATTTGGTCATGGTGCCTAAACATATTATTGATCAAATGCATATGGCCCTCAGACAATCCGTAGATACAAATTCCACCCTAACTGCTGAGCTTGTGTTGCATAAAGAAAAGATCAAAACTTTTGAAATGGTCCCTCAATAAGAGAAAATAACATGTTCTGAATTTGACCAATTTCGTTTTGAAAAGATTGAACACTTGAAAGAAATAGAATCATTAAAAGCTAATCTTTCTAATGAATTAAAAGAAAAGGAGTCGGTTGTCAATGATTTTCAGAAACTTAAAATGGATTTCGAAACTCTCGAGTCTAAAAAGGTTGAATCAGAAATTAATGCTACCAAACTTCTTAAATTCAAAGAACAACAGCTTTTAAAACAATACCATTCCACAGAAAAGGTTCATCTTTTAACTAAATCATTTAAAGAATTCGAACTTAAGAGTCTTCAAGATTTACCACCAAATCCCGGTTATGCAAAACAAGCTCAGGAATATATTCCCAGTCTCTATGATATGACCATAATTGGCAAATCGAAAGAAGCACCTTTTGTTCGTAGTACTGAGGAGACACAATCACTTGGGGATGAAACTCATTCTAAAATGCTTTCAAAATTCCATACAATTGATTATGATCAACATAACAAAGATCAATTTTCGAAAAAGACACGCATTCGCTTATAAAAGGAATTAGCAGAATTAACAGTTCTTGTGCCCCAAAGTTTGTCAAATGAAAACCTTCCTAGTACGTCTCCTACACTCGTCAAAAAGGATTTCACGAAGTTAATTCCACCGGTAAGTAAGGCGTCCGTTAACTTAAATACGGTTCACCAACACTTAGCCGATTTTGACAAGGTCATTTTGGAACGTACGACAGCCACTGCCATAACGAAAGGTGAATGGAACTTTGAGCATACTAGAGCTGCGTTTCGAGATGAAATTGTTCCGTTTGTAAACAATGTTAAAGCTTGTCTTCGTAATATTGATCAAGATTTGTTTTTGGAAATAGAAGAAGTTAGACGTGTTTTCAATGAAATGGAAGATGCTTATGAAAACAGTTTACTTGAAATAGAACGGGTTTCACGCCATAATGATCTGCTTCTGAATCAAGTGATGTCTCATGATATAGTTTCTGTCTGTGTGAATACAAGTGTTGATAATGATTCTATTGTGCATAATGTTGAATCTGTGGATACTGTGGTAGATAGTACTTGTCACGAATCTGGCGCTGAATTTTTAAAGCTTCAAGATTCATATTCATCGCTTTTAAAACGTTTTGATGAGATTCAAACACATTGTATTTCGCTTGAATGCAAGCAACAATTTATTCAAGAAATCTTTGAAACGTCATTCGAAGGTGTTAATATCGATGATGCAAACTTTGAAAAGAATTTTCGATTGAATTTACAATCAAAACAGCGTCAGCCAAGTGACAAGGTTGCTAAATCTTTGCCGATAGACATAGAGAAATCTAAGGAGCTTCACTGTGTGAACGTACTTGAGGTCGCTGAGAATTTTAAACTTGATCTAGATAATCGAGTTTCCAAGATGTTGTCCAAAGTTGATAACTTAAAACAAAAAAATACACGTCTTTTTGATTCAGTACAGCCAGCATGTGCTCATACCACTGCACAGAATCAATCATTGATTGAACAATTGAATCGAAAGTCGATGGAAATATCTGATTTGAGGGAACAAATTTGTGATAAGAACCTGGTCTTGGCTGAGTAAAAGGAAACACTTCATACTCTAAAAGGTAAGAATGTTGTGGATAACGCAGCCACTATCTCAGCATCGTCCTCTAGTGCAATCAAAAGAACCCTTATAGCCGTCACACCACTTAACAAGGGCCCTAGGACTAAACCATCTCAAACTTTTGTCAATAAAGATAAGGCGGAATCAAAACCAGCTTCTAATATTCCCGTGTTGCCTTCTACAGGAGTAAGCACCACTACTAAGGCTCAAAGATCTAAGCTTAAAAGAAACAAGAAGAATGACAGGATCTTGCCCCCATCTAGTATTCAAGTGAAGAAGAAAGTATAAGCCCATCCTAGGAATGTTATTTCTGTTTTGAATAAAAAGAATCATGTAGCTAAACCTAAAGGCTCTGTGGTTGTGCAGCCTCCTAAGCCTACTGTGAATTCTAATTTGAAATGTTGGAATTGCAATGAATGTATGTTTTCTAGTCGTCATGATTCTTGCCTTATTGACCATGTGAATGAGATGCATGCCCGGAAAAATGGATTAGAATGGAAACCGACTGGGAAAGTGTTAACCCAAGTTGGTTGGATGTGGCGCCCCACTGGTAGGACTTTCACTATAGTAGGAAATATGTGCCCTTTGACTAGGATCACTCCCACTACAGCAAAGAAAGCGTGCCCTTTAACTAGGAGTACCAAGGCTACCAAAACACAAGCGTGTCCTTTAACTAAGAACACTGACACTACTGTAGGAACCAAGTGCCCTTTAAATAGGTCTACTCCCACTGTAGTGCCCTCGAATAATCCAAAACCTAAGAAAGTTGGAACAGTAAAACCTGTTAGTGCTAAAACTCACATTAGTAAACGCAGGAAATCTAAGGGTCTCAAAATTGTTAGCAATTCTGATAATTCTATATCTGTATCTTCTAACACTCTGGAACCAATAGTTTCCAATGCATTGTCTACTGTTGTTATTGAAAACAGGTGGTCCAAATTGTTCTCTGGTATTTGGACTCTGGTTGCTCCAAGCATATGACCGGAGATCGCTCTCAGCTCAGAAATTTCGTCAGCAAGTTTCTTGGTACGGTTCGATTTGGAAATGATCATATTGCAAAGATAATGGGTTATGGTGAATATCATACTGGGAATGTTATAATTTCAAGAGTGTATTACGTGGAAGGTCTTGGTCACAACTTATTTTCTGTGGGACAATTTTGTGATGCAAACCTAGAAGTTGCTTTTCGAGAGCATACATGCTTCATTCGTAATTTGGAAGGGGTTGATTTATTGAAAGGTACTCGAGGAAATAATTTGTATACTTTGTCTCTACAAGACATGATGGCCGCTTCTCCCGTATGTATTCTCTCCAAATCTTCGAAGACTAAGTCATGGTTACGGCATCGACGGTTATCTCATCTTAACTTTGACGCTATTAATCACTTGGCGAAAAACGAACTTGTTCGTGGCCTTCCTAAACTATCATTTCACAAGGATCATTTGTGTTCCGCGTGTAAAATGGGGAAAAGCACTAAGAAGTCTTACAAACCCAAGACTGAAGACACCAACCAAGAGAAACTTTATCTGTTGCATATGGATATTTGTGGGCCAATGCGTATTGAAAGTCTTAGTGGCAAAAAGTACATCCTCGTCATTGTCGATGATTACTCTCGGTTTACATGGGTGAAATTTCTTAAAGCAAAAAATGAGGCACCTAAATTCATCATCAGATTTCTCAAGATGATTCAAGTGCGTCTCAACACTACTGTCCGACGCATTCGTACAGATAATGGAACCGAATTTGTGAATCAAATTTTGCGTGATTATTATGAAGAAGTTGGCATATCTCATGAAACATCCGTTGCACGCACTCCACAACAAAACGGTGTCGTTGAAAGGCGAAATCGCACACTTATGGAAGCTGCTCGAACGATGTTAATTTACGCAAAGGCTCCATTGTTTTTATGGGCAGAAGCAGTATCTACAGAAGTGTACACCCAAAACCGGTCACTAATTCGTAAACGCCATGGTAAAACACCTTATGAGCTTCTCCATGGAAAAGTACCAGATTTATCATATCTTCATGTATTTGGTTCTCTTTGCTATCCAAACAATGATGGTGACAATTTGGGAAAACTTCAACCAAAGGCTGATATTGGTATTTTCATTGGTTACGCACCCGCAAAGAAGGCATTCCGAATCTACAACCGTAACTCTCGCAAAATCCTTGAAACTATGAATGTTGATTTTGATGAGCTGACAGCAATGGCTTCTGAGCAAAGCAGCTCTGAACCCGCACTTCATGAAATGGGACCCAGTAACATAAGTTCTGGTCTTGTCCCAAACAACCCTACTTCATCATCATTTATACCACCTTCTAGGAATGAATGGGATACGTTGTTTCAACCGTTCTTTGATGAATTCTTTACTCCTCCAACTATTGTTGCTCCAGAACCTGAGGTAATAGCTCCGGTAACCGAAGTTGTCGCTCCAGCAACCGTTGCACAATCAGTTACGTCTGCACCTATAATTGGTCACGATATACCATCAACAAGTAATTCTCAACCAACACCCGAATCAACTACCCACGTCATGCCTATTGATGATGAAGAGGATGATGATGATCACGATTTGGAATTCGCTCAAATGCGTGAACTTCCATTCTTTGGTGTACTAATTCCCGCCTCTAATCAAGCCGGGTCGTCCACCTCAGAAGAAGCTCCTTCTACAGTTTACTCCAATCCACGGATTCGTGAACATGACAGCAAGTGGACAAAGGATCATCCTATAGATTCTATTACTGGTGACCCTAATCGTCCGGTATCCACACGAAGTCAGTTACAAGAAAGTGCAATGTTTTGTCACTTTGATGCTTTTCTCACTGAAGTTGAACCTAAGACATGGAAAGAAGCTTTTACTCAATCCTGTTGGATAGAAGCTATACAAGAAGAACTTAATGAGTTTATACGTCTTGAAGTATGGGAACTTGTCCCATGCCCGGATCAAGTGCAGTTACTCACTTTGAAATGGGTTTACAAGGTGAAACTCGATGAGTCAGGCGGAATATTGAAAAATAAAGCTCGACTAGTAGCTCGTGGATACAAGCAATTATTGGGCGTCGACTTTATGGAATCCTTTGCACCTGTTGCCCGTTTGGAAGCTATTAGACTATTCCTCGCTTATGCAGCCCATATGAATATGATCACCTATCAGATGGATGTGAAGACGGCATTTCTTAATGGTGAAATCAAGGAAGAAGTCTATGTTCAACAGCCGGATGGTTTTGTGAATCCTAATTATCCTAATCATGTGTACAAGCTTAAGAAGGCTCTCTATGGGTTGAAGCAAGCTCCACGCGCATGGTATGATCTATTGTCACAATTCCTCATTACTCAAGGCTTCACAAAAGGCAAGGTGGATCCCACGCTGTTCATTCAGAAACGAGGTAAAGATATGATTATGGTACAAATATATGTTGATGATATTATATTTGCAGCCACGACCCAAACCTTATCGGATGAGTTTGGGACACTCATGTCTTCCAAGTTTAAGATGTCAATGATGGGCAAGGTATCATTCTTCTTAGGTCTTTAGATATCTCAGAGTCCCAGAGGCATCTTTATTAATCAATCCAAATATGCCCTTGAATCGCTTAAGAAATATAAGATGGAATCTTGCGACCCCGTGGACACTCCAATGGTGGAGAAAACTAAGCTTGATGCAGATCCACATGGAGATGCCGTTGATCCGACACTTTATCGTGGAATGATCGGTACTCTTCTGTATATCACAGCCAGTCGACCTGATCTTCAGTTTGCTATATGTATGTGTGCCAGGTATCAAACTAGGCCTACTGAGTTACACTTAGCTACTGTTAAAAGGATCTTTCGATATCTTAAAGGAACCATTAATCGGGGACTTTGGTATTCGAAGGACTCTTCTATTGCACTAATGGCATATGCAGATGCGGATCATGCGGGTTGTCAAGATACAAGGCGTAGCACGAGTGGAACTTTGCAACTATTAGGAGATCGACTAATCAGTTGGGCATCGAAAAGGCAGAAAAGCACTGCAATTTCAAGTACGGAAGCAGAATACATAGCTATGTCCGGTTGCTGTGCTCAAATTCTTTGGATGAGATCGCAATTAACCGACTATGGTCTAGGTTTCAACAAGATTCCGATGTACTGTGACAACAAGAGTGCAATTGCCTTATGCTGCAACAACGTTCAATTCTCCCGGTCGAAGCATATTGACATTCGCTACCACTTCATCAAGGAGCAAGTGGAAAATGGAGTAATAGAGCTTTACTTTGTCCGATCTGAGTATCAATTGGCGGATATTTTCACAAAGGCTTTAGATCGCGCTCGAATTGAATTTTTGGCCGACAAGCTAGGAATGAGAACCTTCTCGCCCGAGACTCTAAAGGAACTAGCAGATGAACCGAAAGAATAGTCTTGGTAAAACTATTCTCCATATCCTTGGTGATTATCTGTATATATTGTTTATATTTTTATCCACAAAAGCAAACTACAAAAATATAAAACCATATAAAAACCATAAAAATTGAAAAATTCATAAAAAATCCAAAAATATTTTTACTTTATTTTTCAAAGGCATGTCTTTTGATACGATAATATTTACGGCTTTAGAAATGTTGATTAATATTGACACGGCGCCATAAATAGAGTTCGTACAAAAATTGTAAATATTTCATAAAACATGCCTAAATGGCTTGTAGTTATTTCAGACTGCAACCCGGTTTTCATATTAATGTCAAGTATTTCTTATGAAAGCTTTGGCTAACAACGGGAATTAATTTTCTCGGGCAAGGTTTACTTTAAAACCTTGTAAGGGATCAAGTTTACTTTATAACTTGGTCTAACACAAATCTATGTACGCCTCAGTGCATTTATTTGTTAAAACAAGAAAAGTCTTGTTTTTATGAAGCTATCATCTCTACAACCATGCTATCTACAATTGGTATCTACATACTCGACGATGCGACTACTCAACCGACGACTACAGCTCTTTCGATAGAACACGGGTCAACAATTGAGGGGGAGCAATTGTCAAGCATTCAGAATCTTCGATGCCGAACGTGCCAAGCTCACTAACTGGTGTCAAGACAACAATACCAATCGTACACGTGGTGTCAAGAGATGACTTCAGACGTGACGAGGCGATCAACATATGCTGACGAGAACCATTTGATCTTATCATATGATGTTCTCATCTATCAGGTCCAACCTTGTCAATTCTTTTTTAATATGGTGAATATGTGATCATGCTACAAATCGATATCATATCTCATACATTTGATATCATGAAGATAGAACGGGCTTGCATTTTTCTTCCCAAAACCTTTGTTAAAACTTCATTAAATCAATTGATATTAAAAACATCGATTGGGTTGATATTTTTTAATATGGGGGAGAAAATGTGATTTAATATGGGATATTATCACAAATGGTTTGACTTAATGTGCTGGCTCATCCCGACATGTGCGAAATGTTTTCGAATATCATGGCATATGTTAAGGGGGAGCAAAACAGATTTGCATATCAAAATGGATTTTCATGGTGACATATACTTACCCAAACCTCATTTAATTCACGCCGATGAAGATTGTGGTGACATAAGGATGGTAGGATAGGTTAAGTCCTATGATTCTTCCAGAACCGGAGGAATCTTCCCAAGGACATTCCATAGCTAGAAATAGTCGTCCTTAGGAAAGATGGAGAAAGATTGTGAACGTAGCCGAATGCCGACCAAGTACTTAAGCTAGCACTGGAACAATCACAACAAGGTGCTAGTTATGACGTATTGGTAAGCATTGAAGGGGTTGAAGAATGAAAAAGAATTGTAAAGATAAAGGGTGTAAAGTAAGAAGCCCTCCTTACAACTTTAGGCAGAAACCGGGTCAATACATATGCTATTGAGATCATTTTAATGATTCTCGATATTGAAGACAGACATCATGGACCCAGTGATGCAATGCATAACCCATCCCAGCTAACTCAGATATCTCTTAAAAGATATTTGTTTTATTCACACGGAGACAACACATTATCTATTGATTTATTCACTCCGAATAAATTGGTATTGAAAAGGTGGCACTCCTCTCCAGCCTCCGATCACTAAAATCCAAAGTGCACGATCGAGTCTAGAGCCATTTGAGATCATCAAATATCTCATTAGGACACACTTTCATATTTCCTTGCTTCTTCACACACTGTGAAAAGTAAGAAAGATTTTAAGAGTCCTACGCAAAATCTTCATGATCTTGCCTGAACATCCGAGTAATACGAAAGTATTTACAATGAAGATGGAAATCCTTCTTGAGCGAATATCAAAAAGCTCATGGTAGGTGACTTGTGCGATTCTTTATGAATCAAACTTGTGATAACTGGAAAGCAACAGTTGTTTAATTCTTAACTGAATTTAAACACGTTCCAGGCCTCTACGCAATATCTTAGTGATCTTGCCAGAACACTCAGAGTGATACCTTAGTGTTCACAGTGATGAGTGGAAATCCTTCTAGTGTTAACCTCAAACAGCACTTGGTAGGTAACTTGCAAGATTCTATACGAATCAAGCTCGTGACAACTGGAAAGCAACGATGGTGCGGTTCTTAATTGAATTTCACTTGTTCCAGGAACATGAATTGACGGCTTCAAATCATGCGGATATTATTATCCAAATGATTCACTCTTTATGTTCGCAGTCAGCTTTGGACGGTCGAATAAAGAGAATGGGTTTACCCGCGAAATCCTGTCAGGAAGTTACTTAATTGAAACTATCCGTCACGGGTATGATATCTAATATCGTCCAACGGTCTTCACCGACCGGAGGTAAAATGCTACCGAATTAGAATGAAATGTTCAAAGCCATTTCGTTCGTGTCTACTTATGTTGCGGCATTTGAAGACGGTGGCGTTGCGGGATCCAAGAAGAAGTCGTCCCCGCATGCTTATACTTTATGCACTTAATATCTCATCTAATTCAAGAAAGCCTAAAAGTTAAGTCTTCCGCTGTTTCAAACTATGAAGCTTTCAAGAATTACGAAGGTATAAGTATGTAGGACGTGAGGTCACGAAGTGGCGAAGATCACAAGTGATGGATGCACGAGATCAAGGCAAGAGATTGATGCTCAAAGATTGATATCAAAGATCACATCAGCATGTTCACCAGAAAAGAAAAAGAAAAAGAAAGACGAAGACTACGAGCTCAAGACAAGCATAGTATGCTAGGTTTATTTTACTATTGTAACTTGGGTAACGCCCTTGTTTGGAGTGACCTCCCTTAGGGGGAGATTGTTGGAAATACGTTTTACGTATTAGAAAGGATCGGTCACTCCAACAATAGTCTACGTTATAGCTCGTAGTTTAGTTATTTACATTTATCAAACAAAGCCCAAAACCGAGCCCATGGATTGTATGGGCCGGCGGCCTAATGTAAACCCAAGCCCATCTCATGGGCTTGGGTATATAAACCCTCTCCTTTGATGGAGAGGGTGTGTGGTTATTCACTTTTCACATAGAAAAACATTGGTTTCTCTCTCTAAGTGTGTGTAATCCACCATCTCTCTATCTCTTTCTCTCTCTAAAAACATAAGCATAGATTTACAAATCATCATACTCGGCTTTTGATTAATCACGATAGGCTTGAAAACATTCATCGTAGAAATAGAAATCGTCAACAACGAATAGTGGAACCCGAGTTTCCACCTATTGTTGTAGAGATGGCTGATAACCGAACAATGGAGGAATTGCTCCGTGCACCCACCGAAGGGTATGGGGAAGCAATTGTTGTGCCGGCTATTTTTGGCGGATCATTATGAGATTAAAACGGGTCTTTTATCACTCATTCGTGCTGACCAATTTCGTGGCAATGAGACCGATAACCCGCACTCTCACATTTGGAATTTTCTTCGTATTACCTCGACTCTCAAGTTTAGAGATGTGCCGAATGACGCGATTAAGCTCATGCTTTTTCCGTACTCACTCGAGGGGAATGCTAAACGTTGGTATGAGAAAGAACCATCGGGTTCGACTTTTACATGGGATGATTTAGTGTCTAAGTTCATGAATTTGTTGATCCCAAACTTAGATCGATTAAGCTTTGTGTATACGAGATTAGATCAAGTAATACACGTAGAGAAACCTTTGCTTATGAATAAAGTAACTAAGTGTTATGCGGAATTAACACTTGATCTAAAACACAAAGATGTTAAACAAACTTTCACTTGTATTAGAATGAACGAACTTGATTACAATGAAAGAGGTTTAACTTGTGAAAACTTATGATAACTGATGATTAACATTAACCTAAAAGATCTTCTTTTATAGATTAAGAAGTCTTGTACAATAAGCTACGAATCAACTATTCTTGGTAAAGATAATAATAGAAAATACAATGTCGAGCTTATCTTTACCATACACAAATAAAGAAACAAATAAACAAAAAGATTCGTATGAAGATATATTCCATCAGTGCTAATCTTCAAAGCTGTCAGCGTTGACTTCTTCAAATGTCAACGCTTGGCTGTCAGCGTCCAATGTCATCGTATCAGCGCTTGAATTCTTCTTATCAGCGTCTAGTGAACTGACCCATAATTTATTCCCAACAATCTTCCCCTAAACTTGATATCTATTCCAATGATCAAGTTTCTGAATAAAAACTTAAGACTTAGGAGGAATCTTGCAAAAACTTCTTATGTTGGTGATAAACATATCTAATCAAGTCCTTGGCCACGTCACTAGTATAATCAATCTCCAAGGGTGTCTCCTTTATCTTCTCCAATACTTCTTTGGACAAGAAATAGTCAGCATCCACAAGTAGATATTCTGAAAACTTTGTAGAGCTCAAATGAAACTCACCACAAGTAGAATAAAGCCTCCAATGAAGATTACTGAGGTCATCTTCAAGATCCTTCCATATGGCAGGATCTGCTTCCCTTGGACCACACAAAGTCAAAAATGTGTGCCATAGTCTTATTCCATTTGCTGAAGTAGGTGCTTCAGCTGTATACTTGGCCTCTATCAATCTCCATAGATGCACCAAGTCTTCTCTGTCTATGCTTGCAAAGATAGAAATAATTAAAGTGAAAGTGTGTACCTCCTTCCCAAATCTGCCAATCTTCCAAAATCCACACTCATCTTCATCAAAACTTATGATTGGATTTCTGTCATCTAGAGGTACTACATTAACCAAATCTGAAGCTTCCAATGGAGAAAGCTTGAGATGCTTCCTTATGACACTTTCAGTTGGATAATACACATCCATATCTTTGGGAAATTGGAGAGGATCTCCTTTCTTCACTGGTCTTTGAGCAATCCTCATCTCCTTTTGAATCTGCATTTCCTCAGCAAGCTCTTGTTTCCTTTCTTCTGAAAGAAACTGGTAGACATTATTTTCTTGCACACTCCTCCAAATAGGATGTGCCCTATAATCTAGCTCTTCAAAAGATAAAGCCAGCAACTTCTTGTATGTCCATCTAGGTTGATGGCATCTAAGCAACTTGTAATACAACTGCCTTCTATCTCTTTTAAGCCAAGTCTTGACCTCTTGTGCATTAAACCTCAAAATCACCTTTATATCATCTTGTACCCTGAGAAGAACTTCCAACCCCCAAATTTGATCTGATAAGGTCATCCCTGGGTTGTCCATTACCTTATCTTCCCAAGCATGGTACATTCTGGTGATTTCTGGAAGGTCCCAATCAATCTGATTCTTCAAATCACTCAATCTTTCTTTTGCCAACTCATCCCCATATTCAAGTCTTTCTGGATCTTCAATAATTTGAACACTTGAATCTGAGCTATCTCCTTCTCTTTCATCATCACTCTCTTTCTCACTCTCAGAAGTGGCAACAAATGGTGATCTACCACTCCTCTTCAAATCTTTTTCCAAAAGTTGTGCAGCCAACTGTTCATCAAATGCAATTTGTGCTGCATCTTTCTTTGGAACATCTTCTTCAACCAGAATCCCCTTACCCTTGTCTTTTGGATCAATAATAGGTAAGGTAGAAGAAGAAACCTGTGTGGACACATCTTTGATGATTGCTAATGAATGGAATACATCAACACCACCTGCAACTTTGTCAGCGTTCAAGTTACCTTTATCAGCGCCCCGATTACCTTTGTCAGCGCTGGATGTGTCAGCGTTCAAACCTGTATCAGCGCCCATTGTTGCTGTGAAAGATCCTTCCAAGTTCAATGGAGTTACCTTGGATGTATCAATAATTGGGTGCTTCTTCAAGTTGGTGAGTGCTTCAGCAACATTTAAAGATTCACTAAATTGTGAACTCTTCTCACTGGCTGTATGAATCAGCTCATCCTCTTCATCCTCCCCTATGGAAGATTCCTCCATTCTACTTCGGCTACTAGGATTCTCCAAAACAGTTACCCGCTCCCTCAATACTTGGAGTTCACGGCCCTGATTATTGACAATTTGTACAAGGCTGACATTTTGCTTTTGCAAGCTAATGACAGCAGCCGCCAATTCATTCAATGTCATAGGTTCCAATCTTCCCTCAGCTAGAATGGGGATTTGACCTCCCAAAATAGAATCATGGGGCATGGATGAGGTCTTAATGATGTTGGGACTGTCTTGACCAGCATCTAAGCGTGTGTCAATAGCCCCAGCCTCATCCATGTCACCGGCCACACTTGTGGAGGTAGTTCTCTCTGCAACAAGGCTAGGGCCACTAGAGGAGAACACTCCAGTAGTCCTTTGGCGTTTATTCAACCTAGATTATAATGGGGTGGAAGATAAGGTAGATTGTGTGGGTGTTGGTTGGTTAAGGGGTGTTTGGGATTGTTCAGGGATGTCATCAGCGTTGGGAATGGCTGTGTCAGCGCCAACATTTTGAGTGTCAGCGTTGACATTGGGTTGGTCAACGTCCATGTGGTCAGGTGAAGGTAATGGTTCAAGGATAGGCTCAAGTTGAGGTGCAGGGTCTGGTTGTGGTTGAGCAGCCTGAATTACTTCAAGCATGGCTTGGGTAAGAGGTATAGATCTGTTTGTGGAGCTCATTTTGTCAAAAATGGTTTTCTTTTGCTTAGGGATCTCATAAAAAGTGTCATGATCCCTAGTACAATACTCTTGTAAATCAAACACCATTTGCAAAATCTTAGGTAAGCCAAAGTCATTTTACTTCCCTTATTTTTACACATCCCTTCAAAAATCATTTTTGAAAAATTATACTTAAGCCCACGTGACATACAAACCAAAGCACTTGCAATGGACCTGTTTATTTCATTAAAAGCAATACATTTTGGACTTAAGCATTGAAGAAGGACATGTATCAAATATTTCCAGTCAGAGGGAAATTCCTGCTTATGATATTTATTTAAAGTTTTACCAGCAGGAATAGGATAACCCAATTCCCTAAGACCTTGTTCTATTGTTGCAATGGCAAGGGTAGTCACACCATCAGCGTCATCAAGACGCAAAGCTTGGCGAACCAAGGCTTCAGTGACCACCCATGTTCTTCCATGAACAGTAGATGTTAATGTGGTCACTCCATTAGCTGTTGTGGAACTTACATTATTCCAAAACTGTGTAATGTGTGCGACAGGGACTAGTGGTTCATGAGAAAGTGCATACCTTATTGAGGATGCATTTAAAAATGCCACCATCAGGGAATACTGAGGGAACAAATCATTATCAGCGGCCAAGTAAGCTACCATATTATGTTGGCTCTTGAACTCCAATGTCAGATTGTTTGAGTTGAACTTTGGTGCCATGTTGAAAGCTGTTTAGGTTATGTGATATGGGAAAAATCTAGGAGAAAAATGTTAGACAAGAAAATATGAATACCCAGAATAAAAAGTTAGCCAAATTTATAGGAGAGATGCATGAGTTTGATTGGTCAAAAATGAGGCAGTTATATTCAAAGAGTAATGATGAAAATATTGAATCAAATATAACTTATCTCATGCATTAATTAAAAGTAACAACTCCCCAAAATTACGGCCAAAGATTAGTCAAAAATAACAACTGGGTAGGGCCCACTAGGTGTCAACGGTCAAAAATAGCCCATCAACGCCCAACGACTATATTTTCTTGTCAGCGTTTGCCTAAAGCCTTGACAGCGTCACGATTGGACGTAACAGCGTTTGGAGAAAAACTTGTCAGCGTCTACAAAATAAAAATATTTAAAAAGAAAAAGACCTTAACAAAGTAATTTATCCTAAGGGAAATATCTTGCAAGTTGATAATAATTACTGGGCGGCAAGCACTGTCCATTTATGCACACTTGCTTAAGCAAGATAGACACAAATGTCCTCAAGTGTCCCTTGCTAACCAAAATACTTACCAACAAAGTTATTTCATAAAATTCTTTGTAACTCCCAGGTAAACCCATAACAAAACTATTCCCAAGTCTCCCATCAGACCACAACCAATTCTAGGCCAAAAATGTCTTGGCAGCATGCATAGTTTGTCAACTTTGCATGCTACAGTGCCTCATGGTTTAGTAAAACTAACCCATACTCACCTGTGGACACAATCTAGAATTGTGATGAGAGTATTATAAGAATACCCAAAAGTCCTAAAGGTTCCTTAAACCTCCCCTTAAACTATGATACATGAGTTTCTCTAAATATATATGAACATTAAAAATTTATGTCAAGATAGGAATATAAATATTCCAACCATCATCCATAAACAAAAACATGTCCAAATAGCTCTTCAAAGATCCATAAGCAACTCTGTATCCAATGGCATAAAGCTACCACCACCTACACATTTAGATTAAAAACCACAAAACTAACATTGTTGCTGACAGCGCCCCGACAACACTTACCAGCGTTGAAAGAACTCTTGTCAGCGTTAGACAATAATATCTCTAACAACGTCAAAATAACACTTATCAGCGTTACATTTACCTTTGTCAGTGTTAGTAAAATAAAGTGGAAAATTCTAACTCATCAAAGACCAATAACAATGCATTATCCTGTACATACTTTTACAAAAAGGTTCCAGAACACATATTAAGTGAGATTAACCATTCCAATATTTGTTACCAAATATTGAAATCTTCCAGTATCAAAAGGTTTAGTTAATAAATCAGCCACATTATCCTCTGTGGCTACCCTATCTGGTTGTATTAAACCTTTCTCAAAGCAATCTCTTATAAAATGATGTCTAATTTCTATGTGTTTGGTTTTAGAATGATGTACAGGATTTTTAATAATGCATAAAGTACTGTTATTGTCTAAAAAAATCTTGGTATGCATGAAATTATACCCATAATCCAACAGCTGGTTCTGAATCCATAAGACTTGTCCACAACAAGCAGCTGCTGCAACATATTCTGCTTCAGTTGTAGAGTTGGCCACCACTGTTTGTTTCTTGCATTGCCAAGATATCAATCTACTCCCAAGAAATTGACATCCACCAGTTGTGGATTTCCTATCAAACTTGTCACCACCATAGTCACTGTCTGAATATGCAATAAGCTCCAATGGAGAATCTTTTGGGTACCATAAGCCAAGATCTGGATAACATCTTAGGTACCTAAAAATTCTTTTCATAGCAAAAAGGTGACATTCTTTGGGAGTCACTTGATGGCGTGCACAAGCACACACAGCAAACATGATGTCAGGTCTTGAGGCTGTAAGATACATCAATGAACCAATCATTGATCTATAGTGCCTAACATCCACATCTTTTCCAGCTCCAATTTTTCCCCAAGGGTTTTCCCTATCCATAGGAGTGGAAGCACTCTTTTCATGTGGAGAAAAACCATATTTCTTCAAGATTTCAGCTACATATTTGTCTTGGGAGATGAAGATACCATCTTCTTTCTGCTGAACTTGTAACCCTAGAAAGAAGTTCATCTCACCCATTGCACTCATCTTGAACTTATCTGTCATAAGCTTGGAAAAGTCTTCACTCATCTTTGGATTGGTGGATCCAAAAATGATATCATCAACATAGACCTGAACAAGTAAGACATCCTTACCTTTCTTCTTTGTGAACAATGTCTGATCTATGGTGCCCCTTTTAAAACCATTTTCCACCAAGTAAGTGGACAATGTACCATACCATGCTCTTGGGGCCTGATGAAGTCCATACATAGCTTTCTTCACTCTATAAACCTTGTCTGGATTCTCAGGATCTTCAAAACCAGGAGGTTGCATGACATATACCTCCTCAACAATTATTCCATAGAGGAAAGCACTCTTCACATCCATTTGATAAACAGTGAAGTTCATGCAAGAGGCATAAGCTAGGAAAATTCTGATAGCTTCAATTCTTGCAACAGGAGCAAAGACCTCTTCATAATCTATACCTTCCTCTTGTGTATATCCCTGAGCTACCAAACGTGCCTTGTTTCTGACCACAATACCTCTTTCATCTTTCTTGTTCCTTAGAACCCATCTTGTCCCAATTGGTCTCACATATCTAGGACAATCAACCAGCTCCCAAACATCCTGTATAGCAAATTGGTGAAGCTCATCCTGCATTGCTTCCACCCAACTAGGTTCTTTGAGAGCATCGAAAATCTTCTTGGGTTCTTCTTGTGACAGAAAACATGCAAACAAACATGCTTGTACAAGAGGGGTATCAACCTTCTTGTGTATATTGGCAATAAATCCACCAAGATTTTGATGGGATCTTCTTGTCTGAACTGGAGTCATAACATCACCAATGATCTGAGATGGGGGGTGATTCTTCATTGTAGAAGTGAGAACTCCTCCTTCAAAAAGTCTGGTGTCCTCAACTTCACGCTCCATGTTGCCAATATCTTCTTCATCAGACTCTCTTTGATCAACAGAAATCTCTTCATGGACATTGGAAGGTCCACCTTGTTCAAAATGGGAAGAGAAAAGATGTGCAAAGGTGTTGTCAACGTCTGAACCTTGTTTGTCAGCGCTTGGGCTAACAGCGCTTGAACTGTTGTTGTCAACGTCTGAGCCATCAGCGTCTGAATTGGTCTTGTCAGCGCTTGATTTGCCTTTGTCAGCGCCTGAAGAACCATGCATGTGTGTATCTGGTGGTATTTGAAAACCACCATAATCTTTTCTAGCAGCAGCAGCAGCAGCATAATACTCATCTGTCCATATAGGAAGTGTAACATATTCTTGTGTGGGAGATGACTCAACTGCTGGTGGTCCATCCTTCTTAGCAACCTGTATACCTGAAACATTACCGATTCTCTTTTCCAAAACACTTGAAGTTACCTTCACAATGTCTGGATTAGTAACAGGCATATAATTTAAAGCTCTAGATAAAGGTTCCAAGTCAAACAACCAATTTGGACCACTTTCAGGATCACTAGGTTTACTCTCTAAAAACCTAACATGTACCTTTTCAAGTATACGTTTTTCCTTTTTAATGTAAACCCTATATCCTTTGCTCTGCACTGAATAACCCATGAAATAGCCTTCATCACCTTTTGAATCAAATTTACCTAGGGCATCACTAGTTTCTAAAACAACCACATGACAACCAAAAGGCTTGAGAAAGCCAATATTTGGCTTCCTTCCCTAAAGTAACTCATAAGGTGTCTTATTATGTATTTTGTTGACCAATGCCCTATTTTGAACATAACAAGCTGTGTTAACAGCTTCAGCCCTAAAGGCTATAGGAAAGTGGGCATAAGCCAACATGGTTCTGGCTGCTTCAATTAGGGTTCTATTCTTCCTTTCAGCAACCCCATTTTGCTGTGGGGTTCTAGCTATGCTAAACTGCCTAGTAATCCCTTTCTTGGCACAAAAATCATCTAACAACTGATTTCTAAACTCACCCCATTGTCACTTCTAAGAATTTTGACCTCATTACCATTCTTCTTCTCAATCTGGGTAATGAAATTAATCAAACTTTGGGCAGTTTCACTTTTCTTGGCTAAAAAGAAAGTCCATGTAAACCTGGAAAAATCATCAGTGATAACAAAACAATATGATTTACCCTTCAAACTTTCTATATTAGTTGGACCAAATAGGTCCATATGCAATAAGTGAAGTGGTCTAGAACTAGAGTGCACCTGTTTAGACTTGAATGAGACCTTATGCTGCTTGCCCTTAAGACATGCAACACAAGAGTGGTCATTGTGGAAAGCCTTTTCAGGCAAACCATCAACTAAACCAAGCCTCACAAGTCTATTGATATTTTTAAAGTTTATGTGCCCTAATCTCCTGTGCCAAAGATTACTTTCATCTACTGAGGCTTTAGCATAAAAACATGACATCATTTTATTATTTATCTTAATTCCATTAAGATTCACATTATATATGTCTTTATGCCTTGGTGTTCTAAATTCTATGTATTTCTCCTCAGGGAGCTTGTAATCTTTGCTTAAAACCAAGCACTCAGTATCAGTGAAAAGAACCTTATTTTTGTTATCACACACTTGTGATACACTAAACAAATTATAATCCAGTTCTTTTACCAGGTAGACATTCTCAAACCGTAGATTGTTGGTGATAAGGGTTCCTTTTCCTGTGATGGTGCCATAGCCCCCTCCAAAGTATACCTTATCACCATCTTGAATAGGAGTGAAATTCGTCAGATAATCTTCCTTTCCTGTCATGTGCCTTGAGCATCCACTATCCCAATATCCATAATCATTGATCTTCTTCTGAATGCCCTGCACATAAAGAAAACACATTAGTTTTCTTTGGGAACCCAAGCCTTGGAAGACTTGGATTCATCTGGTTGTTCAACAAGAACAGACTTGGTTCTCATAACAACCCCATTTTCATCCCTTTTTGGATGAAAAGCCCAGTTAACCCCAATTGGTCTTGACATGATCTTTGAAATATAATGAAACCTGTTGCATGTCATAGAAAGACCAGTAGAATTAGGGTTTTGGTCTTGTTTTGGTCTCCATGTTAAGCTAGTAGAAGCTTTAGACCTATTTCCATGTGGTTGCAAATACCTAGGTTTGGCAGTGTGTCTGTCAGCGCTGAAATTGCTCTTGTCAGCGCCCCGATTGCCTTTATCAACGTTGAACCTAGGGTTTGCTACAGGAACCCATTGCCTATTTGACCAAGTGTTTGACTTTTGGAAAGGTCTTAGGCCATGTGTGTTAGACCCTCTAGAAAAGAATGGGGCTGGTCTCACAACTTGTGAACTTTTGTTCACAAAGGTATTGGGTCTGACAGTGTTTGACCTATGTTGACTTTTGTCAGCGCTGAAATGGTTCCTATCAGCGTTGACATTGGAAGCGTTGACACATTTGTATGCCAAATGTGAAAAGCTACCACAAGTGTAACAGGCTTTTCTAGACATAGTCTTAGGTCTAGAAGCAAAGAAGCCTGTTCCATGGTTACTAACTTGGCCTTTGGGTGACCTAGTATTCCTATACATCTCTGCATACTTAACACTAGGTTTTCTAACAGTTTGTGGGCCAAGGTCAACAGCTTTGCCAGTGGTTGGGTGTGTGATTTTAATAGGTGTAGGATCATGGCTCGTGATTGGTGTGGGCTCATTTGGACTTTCACACAACAACCATCCCTTAACAAACAAAGTGTGGTTTGCTTTCTTCCACTCATCTAGGTCAGTCAGTTTTTGTTTGTATTCTTCAACTGGGGAAGTCACTCTAGGTGGAGGAATGAATTCCTTCTCTTGGAGTTCTGGCAAGCCAGTCCAAGATAAGTCCTTTGATTGGACACCATAGAAATCCCCAGCTGGTGGTGGAACACCAGTATAATCTTTCATCCCAATCCCACTCATGTCCTTAGAGTCTCTTTGTTTACTAACACACTCTCCTAGGGATTGTGTGGCCTTATCAAATCTCTGGATTTTAAGACTCACATTATCTTTATTTTTGTTAGCCTCATCTAACTTAGCTATCAAATCAAGATTAACCCTGTTTGTGATATCTTGAATATCTTTACTTTGATGTAGCTCATGTTTTAAGATATTTATTTTATCCTTTAAATCAAACTCCATTTTCTTATACTCAGCTACTGTCTTTTCTGTTTGGGTGAGAGCAATTTGATAATTAGATACTTTTCATCTTTCAGCACTTGCCTCATCTAATAATTTTACTATCTCTTGATTTAGTTTTTCAGTATTTAAACGACAACCCTTAGAACAGAAAGCATCATCATATACCTCATTATCTGATGAAGAGGAGGAGTGTGCCATGAGAGCATATTCAACATGCTCTTCCTTAACTTCAGCAACCAAAGCTCTGTCCTCTTCCTCATCCTTAGCCAAAAAGTTCCAGCTCCAGTCCCATCCTCCAACACCATCAATTTGTTGAACAGCAACCATGGCCTTGGGATCTTGGCTCTTAACCATTTGGCTTGAGGGCTTACCAGCATCAGATCTTCTTGGAGATCTACATTCCCTCATAAAGTGCCCCATCTGATGACAATTGTAGCACTCAACTTTGGATTTGTCAAATCCAGCAACATCCTTAGCATTAAAGGTCATCTTCTTCTTGAACCTTTTATTAAACCTGTTTGCTCTTAAACTTACAAGAGCCATAGTCCACTTGATGTCCATCTCTTCCAATTGCTCATCACTTATCTGCTCAAGATCTTCATATGTAATCCTTGAATCACTGGGCAAAGAAGCAATGAATGCACACACAGTATCTAGATCTAAACCAGCAGGTTTAATTCTATCAGCGCCAAAGTTGTGAGTGTCAACGCTTGAGTATGAAGCGTTGACAGGATATGATCCAGCGCTGACAGACTGTGATCCGGCGTTGACACATTGAGATCCAGTGACTGGATGTCCATAGGAGTTCATGGAATCAAATTGGCCTTCACTTTGTGAGAAGAAGGCCATGTTGCTACTGGAAGATTTATTATCACTCTCCAAAAGCCATTCATTCTCCAACAGTCTTAGTTTGTTGAAGATGTCATCAAACCTGGAGGTCTTGTGGGTGTTATTGACAAGAATGGATCTTGTCTCAATCTTCCATACATCACCAAGGCTTTTGAGAAAAGTAGCATTCAAGTCAGGGTCATCAATCTGTGTTCCCATGAAGGAAAGTTGACTTGTGATATCAAGCAGTCTACTTCTCACACTGTTGAGATTCTCATTGGGTTGAGCCTTAAAGACAGCATATTCATGCATAAGTTGCTTCTTCTTTTCCTCTTTTGTGTCAGCATTGCCACCATGTGCTACTTCAAGAGCTTCCCAAAGCTCTTTTGTAGACTCAAAGCGTTTGTACTTGTGCTGATTCTCATGACCTAAGGCGTGTTTCATGATGTTCAAGATTTTCATGTCCACCCTTTTCTTGGCTATATCTTCAGCAGATACAGCTCTTCCATCTTCAGGCTTTTCCTTCTTATCGGCTTCAGGACAATTAGGAACAGCTATCCTTGTGGCAATAGCATTAGCAATCTTTTGCGCTTTGTCGAATGTGTTCCCATATTCAACAATCTCCCAAAGAGTGTAGTCATGAATAGCTATATATTGCTCAAAATTAGACTTCCAAAGCTCGAAGTTCCTGGCATCAAACATGGGAATTTTGATACTAGGATTTGTGGAGTTGTTTTGTAGCAAAGCAGGAGCAGCAGGTTGATCTGTGCCAGACATGATGTTTTTAGGGTTTTGAGAAATTTAGGGTTTTTAGGGTTTTTGGTGTTTTAGGGTTCTTGCGTTACTTAAAGATCAAAAGTTTCTCAACAAGCTCTGATACCACTTGTTGATCCCAAACTTAGATCGATTAAGCTTTGTGTATACGAGATTAGATCAAGTAATACACGTAGAGAAACCTTTGCTTATGAATAAAGTAACTAAGTGTTATGCGGAATTAACACTTGATCTAAAACACAAAGATGTTAAACAAAATTTCACTTGTATTAGAATGAACGAACTTGATTACAATGAAAGAGGTTTAACTTGTGAAAACTTATGATAACTGATGATTAACATTAACCTAAAAGATCTTCTTTTATAGATTAAGAAGTCTTGTATAATAAGCTACGAATCAACTATTCTAGGTAAAGATAATAATAGAAAATACAATGTCGAGCTTATCTTTACCATACACAAATAAAGAAACAAATAAACAAAAAGATTCGTATGAAGATATATTCCATCAGTGCTAATCTTCAAAGCTGTCAGCGTTGACTTCTTCAAATGTCAACGCTTGGCTGTCAGCGTCCAATGTCATCGTATCAGCGCTTGAATTCTTCTTATCAGCGTCTAGTGAACTGACCCATAATTTATTCCCAACAGAATTACTTCTTTCCACCATCTAAAACAACTCATTTTAAGAAGGAGATCACTAGATTTGAACAAAAAGTGCATGAATCGTTTGGAGATGCTTGGGAAAGGTTTAAAGATTTGTTGAGACAATGTCCACACCACGGCTTCTCGGAATTACACCAAATCAATGTTTTTTATAATGGACTTAATATGGTTGAACAAGACTCTTTAAATGCCGCCGCAGGTGGTAATATTTTAAGAAAGACTCCGAGAGACGCGTGGGGTATCATTGAAAATAAGTTTAGAGTGCAATATTCACGAAACACACCGGTTGTTTCCAATGTGAATTCATCTAATACCGAGATTGCTAGATTGGACTCTAAGATTGACACGATTTTGAATGAGATTAGGAAGAATCCTCATGGAACGATTAATATGGTTGAGAATTTTTATGTATCATGTGGTGGAGCACATCCAAATTATGCTTGTTCAACCACGGGGTTTGATCAAGCTAGTGCTTTTGCCGCGACGAGAACTTATGGCCCTAACGGTCAAGCTCCTTGTCAAAATTATGTTGCTCCACCGGTTCAAAATAGGTACAACAATGGAAATAATGGGAATAATTTTAACCGTGGTAACCAAGGGAATTTTAATCAAGGAAATGGATTTTATGCTAATCAAAACAATCAAGGTTTTCACAACAATAATCAAAATGCTTTTTCAAGCTTCATCAAAACAAATGAGGCAAATTTGAAAGATTTTCAAAACAATATTCAAGGACAAATGAATACTTTGAAACTCGATTTTCAAAATTTGATCAAGGGTCAAAATAAAAATATTGAGCTTAATCAACAAAGATTGGAACAAAACCAAAACCGTATTGAGGGGAATCAAGCTAATTTTGAGAACAAAATACTTTCGATGTTTGAGGCTATAATGAACAAACCTTCCTCGTCTTCGGGTGGCTTACCTAGCAACACCATTCCAAACCCAAAGGGTGAGATGAAAGCTATAACCACACGTAGTGGGAAGGCTTTAGACGGACCTTTGTTTCCACATGTGAGTACCTCTCCGGTGAGGGAAGTGGAGCAAGAACCCGAGGTGGTTAAAGAAAAGAAAATTCCTAATCCACCAAAGGTAGACCAAATGCCTATTCCGAAACCCGAGTTTCCGAAGACTAAAGCCACACTACCCTACCCTTCAAGACTTAACCAAGAGAAGCTTCGCGAAAAATCCAATGCTCAAATGACTACTTTTTTAGAGATGTTTAAGAATCTTTATATCAATGTTAGTTTCGCGGATGCATTGCTTTACATGCCTAAGTTTGCTTCGACTATTAAGAAATTGATGAACGATAAAGGGAAATTGGTTGAAGTGTCTACATCTTTAGATGCTAATTGTTCCGCGGTTCTTACACAAAAGCTTCCCAAAAAGCTTGGAGACCCGGGCAAGTTTTTGATACCATGTGATTTCCCTAATATGGAAGAATGCTTAGCATTATCCGATCTTGGCGATAGCATTAATTTGATGCCTCTTTCCGTGTGGAAAAGGTTATCACTTCCCGAGCTTACACCTACTAAGATGACTCTCGAGCTAGCGGATCGATCGACCGCCTTTCCAAAAGGTATAGCCGAGGATGTGTTTGTCAAAGTAGGGAAACTCGTCTTTCTAACGGATTTTGTAGTTTGCGATTATCCGGAAGATTCTCGTGTACCTCTTATTTTGTAAAAACTGTTTTTAATGACGGCTAGTGCTTTAGTTGACATGAAAGCGTGGAAATTGATTTTAAGAGTTGATGATGAAAATATTACGTTTGATATTGGTCATATCTCTAAATATTCTTCCAAGTATTATGAGGAATCAATTAATCAAATCGATGTGATTGATGTTGCTTGTGAAGAATATTCTCAAGAAGTGCTTGGATTCTCGGCTAATTCCGAAAGTGGCAATCCTTCTTTATCGGATCCTATTATCGCCCTTTCGTCTCTACCCCTTACTCCATTTGGGGCTAGTGATTTTATCTTGGAGGAGGTGGATGCTTTTCTTAGCACACCGGATTTGCCATCTACATATGATGAGGATTATCATGATATGGAGGGAGATATCGATTTGCTTGAAGCCTTTTTGAATGAAGATCCTTTTGAATCGCCACCTATGGATTTAAAAGTTATGAACGGAAATGAGACAAAAGTGAAAACATCTATTGAAGAAGCACCCGAATTAGAACTTAAGGAACTTGCCACTCATTTGGAGTATGCTTTTCTTGAAGGAACAGATAAGTTACCGGTGATTATTGCTAAGGGATTAAAGGAAAATGAAAAGGATGAACTTATTAAGGTGTTTAAGAAACATAAACGGGCCATTGCATGGAAATTCTCCGATATTAAGGGTATAGATCCAAAATTTGGTACTCATAAAATTTTGATGGAGGAAGATTATAAACCCGCTATCCAAAATCAAAGAAGGGTCAATCCAAAGATTTATGAGGTGATCAAAAAGGAAGTTATGAAACTTCTAGACGCCGGAATGATCTACCCTATCTCCGATAGCCCATGGGTTAGTCCCGTGCATTGTGTTCCAAAGAAAGGAGGAATGACGGTTGTTACTAATTAGGATAATGAATTGATTCCTACTAGACTTGTGACCGGTTGGCGTGTTTGTATCGACTATAGTAAGCTTAATGATGCCACTAGGAAGGATTATGTTCCATTACCTTTTATGGATCAAATGTTAGAGAGACTAGCGGGAAATGAATTCTATTGATTTTTGGATGGATTTTCCCGCTAAGGCGAGGTTGCTCTGGTGGATTCTCCTCGTCTTGTCCATACCTTGTTCCCATTGACCCTCGTGATAACACAAAAGGCATTCTACGATAAGCAAATGTTCCATACCTCGTCTTGTCTAAAACCATAGTGTATACGGACCACTCGGCTATTAAATATCTTCTTAATAAACAAGATGCTAAGGCGAGGTTGCTCTGGTGGATTCTCCTCCTTCAAGAATTTAATGTCAAAATTCTAGACAAAAAAGGAGCCGAGAATCTCGCGGCCGATCATTTATCTCGACTTGAGAATCCTCACCAAAGAGATCGAAAGAACAAGGAAATCAATGAAACATTTCCTCTCGAGACGCTTGGTATGATTGCTTTTCGTGGTGATGATAGTACCCCATGATTTGCGATATTGCAAATTACCATGCTGGGAAGTTTATGATCTAGGGTATGTTGTCCCAACAAAAACGGAAATTTTTCAAGGATAAATCCAATTATTTTTGGGACGACCCCTATTTGTTTCATGTGTGCGCGGATCAAGTGATTCGTAGGTGCGTGTTTGGCAAGGAAGTTCAAGATATTCTTAAATCTTGTCATGAAGGACCCACCGGGGGACATCATGGTGCCAACACCACCGTGAAGAAAGTCTTTGATGTCGGTTTCTTTTGGCCTTCCATATATCGTGATGCCCAAGAGTTGCTCAAGACTTGTGACGCTTGTCAACGTCAAGGAAAGAATTCACAAAGGGATGAAATGCCTCAAAACATTATCCAAGTTTGTGAAATCTTTGACATTTGGGGAATCGATTTTATCGGGCCATTTCCATCATCGAAAGGAAACAAGTATATTCTGGTAGCCGTGGACAATTTGTCTAAATGGGTTGAAGCTAAGGCTTTTTCTACGAATGATGCTCGAGTTGTGGTGAAATTTTGAAACAACTCTTCGCTAGGTTTGGAACTCTACGGGCTATAATAAGTGATCGTGAGACCCATTTTTGTAATGAACAATTTGAAAAAGTTCTAAAGAAATATGGTGTCACTCATCGACTTTTGACGGTCTAACACCCCCACCAAATGCTATGCGCAGCGGAACTACAACATTTGGGTGCTAGGCAGTTATCATCACACACAAGCTATTTCGAACGACTCAAAGAGACGTAGGAATTTAAACATAAATTTAACATTGTTAAAAACATCAAAGTCTACAGCTTTCCAAACCCCAAAAGAATTACAAAACAGAGTTGCGTTAGGTCCCCACTGAATCTCAACCCAAAAGTACATTTTCGTTCACATGACATAATATAAAAAAAAAATTTAAGTGCTAAAAGAGAGGAAAAAAAAAGTAGACCGCCAAGCCACAACTTCCATCCTCGCATGCTCCGCTGCTATCAATCTTGGTTACCTGAAACACATGCTTAAAATCGTCAACACAAAGGTTGAGCGAATCTATAGGTTTATCAAATCATAGGTTGAACATAAGTATTTAAAACCAATCATGACCATTCAATAGCATTGACGTATACACAATCTATTATTCAAGGATATTATCTTTAGCAATAGCTAATAATTGTGTTTAAGCTCGTGACACTAATCCGTTAACTCAATCACCCGCGTACATTTACCAGCATGATTTAAGTGAAACCAGTGCCCATTCTAAAGGCATTAGTTGTAATTATACCTTTTTTCTTATCACAAGTTATCCGTCCGCAGAGGGTACTCAACGTACTAGCTCTCGTCTAGGAGAGGGTCGTCAACCCCATAGTACTATCAATTGTATAAGCGGCTATCTCCAACCCACACAAGGTCAAGATAATAGTTAATAGTTCACGAATTTAGGGACTTTTACAACTAGGTACTTAACACATTTCAAGGCAACATTCGGGTCCAACAATCATTCATGACTTATGCTCTTTTCATTTAAATAGCATGCAACCCCCTCGCGGGTAAAAAAGTTTGATATAAGTAAAGAGTGAGACTATAGACTCACCTTGCGTAGTAGTAGTGGTTCTAGCGAAGACGTAACGAGAAATATCACCGACGGAGTGGATGCCCGGGAAAATCTAACACGTGACCTAAAACTCAAAGTACGAAAAACAAATCAATACTCCGTGTACATTATTGTACTAAACACACGCATATAAAAACACTTAATGCTTATGAAAACTCACGCCAAAACCAAACAAGTAATTGCTACTAGACTTATACTATTTATCTACGTAATTAAAGTTGCTTCCCATTTTATAACTTTGCCGGTACTTACCGAAAGTACGGGCTGTTTTCTATGACTTAAGCATTCCTATAACTTACAAGAAAATTTGGAAAAATACCTCATGACCTGTGAAAACCCATCTTAAATCCCATAAAAAGTTTTCACTTTTAAGACCCATTACTCATTTCATCACTAGACGTAAACTTTTCGGACTGATTTTACACTTCTAACACGTAAGACTTGTTTGACCCATTTAAAAGACACCATTTGCTAATTTGACCATTAAGTCTAAAAATAGACTCCAAAATGCAGGTTTAGAACCAAATAACAACTTTCAATCATTTATAAAACTCTATCTATGGTCCCGGGATTTGACCCAAAACCGAACATAATTTCGTATTATGTTGATTCTCATCTCTCGGTACACGAACTTTCAAAATAGAATAACTTTTGACTCGTTTGGAGTCGTAAGCTCTACCTTATACCAAAATGAAGCTAAAAAAAAGCTCTACAGCTATATCCTATCATTATGACCTGTTTACAAAATTAAACCCACTAAAAACATGCCTAAACAGTGTGGTCTAAAATCACCCTCCCAAAGTCATCACAAATCATCATTCCAATCACACCCAATGATTCCTAGACCTATTCAAACATCTTATAACCAATCCCAAACACCCCAAACAGCTTATAACACTAAGAACATCAAATCCTCATGAAAACCCAAATCCTAAATCATACATGCATTAAGTTTAAATCATTTAGAAACATCAAAAACATGATTCTAAACAAGACCCCACAACACAATACATCAAAATCATCAAACCACAATCAAACCCATTTTGGCCATGGGTTTCGTGTAGCAAAAAACCTCAACCATTTTTTTAGCTAATGTTATGTTTGATTTAACATTACCCATCACTAATTAGACAAACAAATGATTTAATTATACCAAAACATGTTTTTGAAAAATCTTTAATTCTTGAAATTTTTGTTAATGCATGTTGGATTAAATAGTGTAAGAACCCTTACAATGATTAATTAGGAGGTAGTATAAGCTTGGATTTAATTAAATCAAAGAGGAAAAGATTTTATGGTGGTTTAGGGGTGGTGGTGGTGATGACGTAGGTTAGAGAGAGAGGGGGGGAGAGATGTGTGAAAATTTTTGAGGTGAAAATGATTTGTGTGTGTGTCTAAGTTCTCTTTTGTAAAGATGGAGTGACCAAAATTGACAACTTAGCTATATTTTATCCTTTTTAGCAAACAACTATTTAAAGAGCGGGATTATGGCTAGTAGTCGGTTTCAAATTTTCACGGGAGTCAGGGTTCGTCCCGGCTATCTCAAAATACTTTTAAATGGCTCAAACGCACACAAAACGAATATACATATGGTTCCGACTCGACTTAACACGTAATAAAAATAAAATCTCGAAAAACTCAAATATCGATCAATCGATAACAAAAGATAAATTTTGGGCATCTGTCGGTATCGTAGTCGTCATTGGCTCTTCTTAAATCGTCAAATGTTAAAATTACGACCTTAAACGTTGGTTTCAAATTAAACCGTCAAATATATAACAAAGGAAATTTCTTAAAAATTTCAAAATTATTCGAAATTTTAGGATTAAATAATGGCGTTGGGTTTGGGGAATTACATCCTCAAGTGAGTCGCAACTTAAGAGAGATGCTTATACTGAACAACTCTTGAGACAATAACTTAGCATCATACAGCACTTTCAGTGGTATCACATCCTCCCCTCCTTAAGGGAGCGACGTCCCGGCGCTCTCCGGTTCTTATGCTCGCATTTCGTTCTACTAGAAAGATGAGGGTACTTCTTCCTAAAGAGGTGTTCACGTTCCGATGTGGACTTCGGTTCACGTCTCGGGTTCCACCACACCTTCACCATGAGTATTATACCTTGCTTCAATCTCTTAGCATCTCGATCCATGATCTCCACTTTAATTTCCAAAATTCTTCCTACGGTTATCAACACGTCTCTTCCCACAGCTTCTCGCGGTTAACAAGTGATTCTTAATTTACACCATCTCTTTCGTAGCCTCTCGAATCATTTCAAGTCCATTCAATTGACTTTTCCCTGCTTCATTCCACCCGACTGGCGATCTACATTTTCATCAACATAATTCTTCAAATGCTACAACTTCAATGCTAACAGGGTAAATGTCATTGTACCAAGGTACTACCAACGGCAAGTGTCGATCTCAACAGCTACCAAAATTAATCATACACGCTCGGAGCATGTCTTCCAACGTTCGGATCGTCCTTTTACTTAGTCCATCAGTCTCATAAAATAAAAGAAAAAAATAAAAAAAATAAAAACATCTAATCATAAAGAAAGATCACACGGGCCACACATAACCCCATCGAAGCAGTTTAAAATATACAAGACGAAGTAATCAATACTAGTCGTATAAATTCACCTTATCGCAATATTACGTACATACAAACCTATTTCGTCAAACACGAATTCATCGATACGAAAATCATTCGACCTATACATAAATCTCGAAACATCACATTTCAATCAAACTCAAAAAGACATTATGAAGCACATACAACCACATTACAACATGTTTGCAACATAGCCAAACCATGCCAATTCAATCAGTTCAATCAAGTTAACTCATGCTTGCTAATCAGCCAAACCATGATAAAATAAGAAATTTTTGACATGATTCTCGGATGAGTCCAATCAAAATAAAATTGCAAGTTTAAGAAGGTTCACAAGCTTGCTAGCTATGGATGAATATCCAAAAAAAAAAAAATATGTCATCGCAGGGTGCTCACACACCGATCCATCCCCAAAAGATATTACAAGAACACCATCTCACTTTCATCCCAAACATGGTCAAAATCTCAATAAGCATCGCCGTTCACAGTTAAAAATATATTACACAGCACGGGTTCTCCATGATCGGACGTTGTTGGACAATGTCGTCTCAAGTTCCCACAACTTTCGAACACTTGACTAGATTGCATACCACATAAATACATAAAAGGCAAGGGTTTAGCACATAAACATCAACTATGTCCATCCATCGTTTAACCTTCGATGATCAAAGAAGATCGAGTCAAGCAAAGAGGATTCCTCACTTGAATAAACGAAGACGGCAAATGGAATTGTCTTCCAACTACCGGTGCACAGTTGGTAAACTTCAACAGTTTATCGTGTGTCGTTAAACATATCAAAAGAACGAGAAAAGAAAATAAACAAAGTACGATACGTTTGATGTAGGAGAAGTCGTCGTCATTCCCCTCAGAGTCACTCGAAATCTGATTTCCTCTACTTTGGCAGTCTTCTGTTTTTGTTTAAAATTTCTTCTCAGTGTCGGTACGAGCTCCTTTGGTATTTCATCAACACCCTCGTGATTCCGATGGAATTCGCACGTAACTTACACTACATAAAAACATTTTCCATAATTACTCGGTCAGGGTGACTTACTAAGTCAACGCCAAACGAAAAGAAAAGATTTCAAGGAACACAAGAAAATTCAAAATTTTCTTTAGGAATCAAGGAGAATACGATTACTTGCATAAGGATCTACCATTTTTAAAAGCGTTCTCATCCAAACATTTATCAAAACACTACTAGTTTAAAGATGACCAATTGATTTGAAACTACATTGCCCTTCCAAAACTATGCATAACTAGCTAGATCATGCATACTTGAGGACCAAGCAACGACAATTAACAAAACAGGACTCTTTCCGAATTATGCATAGTTAGCTAAGCTGTGCATAATTGAGGATCGAGTGACGACAAAAACATTATTATTACATACCAAATATGACTATGAAAGTTTTCGACCAAATATTCTAAATAATTAAATCATTTGAAATGGAATTTGAAATGGTAAAATATTGTTACTATCGTTTTAAGAAACACATCAAACATTTTTCGTCCACTTTGGAAACATACTTTTGCTTTGCCTTTTTATAAGGAAAATAAATAAATAATTAAATAATTAAATCGACACTATTTGCATTTGATTGAACGAACCATTTAACACACTCATACATATTTTCAAAATAGATTACTCGCCAATCAATGGTAAGGCGGTTCAAGATTAAAGACCATTGCAAGCACAACAAGTAATAAAATCAAAAATCAATGAGATCGAACAAGGAAAACAAGCAATATATTTGCCAACTGAAATTAACTACATTAGAAATGAGATACTCCGAATATATGACAAGAGTTTCAAGAAAACAACAACAATCTTAGGTACATAGAGGGGACATCGAACATCATCACAAGCGCCAAAAATAGAACAATGATCATGATTCCCACCGTCTCAAGTTGCACACACATTCCACCAAGGGTATACGGGGAGAGGAGAAGAATCACTTGGTCGAATAGAAAGTATTTCACCAGGGAGATCGAGTTCTTTCACCTCTACAATTCGGTAAAGCGGCTTCGCCTCCTCGCTTTTGTTCAATTTTAAATAAATAACCACTTTAATGAAGATTTATAGCATCATTCAAGTAAATACAAAAATTTTAGGTTCTATTAACCGAAAGAAGAAAAGGTACGGCGTCCATGAACATGACAAAAATACACAGGGTGACATACCCTTATTATCATGTAATCGTGAAGTAGCAACTCAAAATAAATAATGGTCTCATGCCATTGACAATATTAAAACGAAAAATCACATGACTATCCAAGTTCAGATATAGGCTCGCCAAATCGAAGAAGTGATGTTGTAGGATGGAACCATCGTGACTCAATACATTACGTCTTAAGGAAATAATACAAGTATGCGTGTGTTGTATAATCCAGTTGTGTATTATAATTAATGTTACCTTGTACATTGTAAAACCGAACATTTGCATATTTTTAATTTGCGTTACACCGTTTAAGAATTTATTCCTTTCATTTTTCAATCTTCACAAAGTTTTTATTTCTAGAAAAATTACAATTTCAAAAAAAAAAAAATTCTAACATTAGTTGATTTGGTGACTTGGTTATTATAATTGGTAAAATCATTAAGTTTGAAAGTCTCGCTACTTGTGTCAAAATGTTATTAATGTTCATATCTTAAGTACCAAAAACGTACATAGTAAGAATTTTCAAAGTTTCTCATTATTGTTATTATGACTTGTCTCATTATGTATATACAAGTATCCAACATAACTCATACTAGTCCAATTGACTCTTAAAATTAACCTTGACTTTTTATTATACACATGCCTTCCTTAAAACTGATTTGTTAAATCATATTCACGCAATTCGTCTCAAATGCTAAAGAGTTTTCACGTAGTATCATCTCGGATACTTACTGATTTTAGTCGACACTCGAATCTCAATAACAATAATAAAATAAATAATCAAAGTGCTTATTTCAAATAATTCAATAATATATAAAATTCAACTTTTAATCCTTAGCCAATTATCAAACGATTTTAAAATTAACACATCTCGCAGCTGAATAAAATAACGTTCCATCAATATTTAATAATTTATTTCAAGCATTATAATTTCTCACTTAAAGTGTATCTTCCGATTTTGTCCTAATTTATTTACTACAATGAGTTATGAGTTCAAGTTTATACCAATGCATATAACATGACCTTATGTTTAAAATAAAACCAATTTTACAAAGTCTCTAGCTCCAAAATACGTGGCCAATTCTTCTACTCATGTTTCATATTACAAAATACGTCCATAGTTTAATGACCTAAATTTAATTCATATTAAATTCAAAGTTGCATATACTCAATAGTCATATCGTTATTCTTTATTAATAATCTCTTAGTTTTAAATTTAAATTAGGCAAATTCTTGACAGTTCCATCACAAGCTTTTAGTATCAAATTATTAATATATGAAAACAAGGATTTTTTACGAGTAATATAAATTACTTATTATGATTTACCAACCAAGGTTGAAGGAGAAATAATTTCACGTTGTCACTTTACTCTCTATAAGAGTTTTACTTGTTACAAGGCATATCATAGGTCATTTTTATCCAAAAATTTCATTCACCATTTATTTAATATGTAAAACACTTTATGTTTAAATCAATCAATCAACAAAATTTAATGCTTATTTAACTCGCACAAATGCCGGACCTCGTCATATATTATCAAATTCAAAATAATAAGACAATAAAAACAAAATTGAAATACACGAAGAGAGAATACGTATGTCAACTAAGTGTTGTTATCGGCCTCGGATGAGTCTCGAAATCGTACAACACAAAATTAACACAAACCAACCAAATTTCAAGTTATCGCGATTAATCACAACGCTAGTCTATTTTTAAAATGTATATTTAAATTCAAGTAGGATGATAAAAACGATTAAATGGCGATACGCCTCAACCACGTGTCATAATATACACACATGATTCGCCGCCATGATGTACGCATCGTTGATTATACTTCGGTTATGTTATAGTTACACGAAATAATATATCAAACCCATAAGGGATAAAGGAAATACAGTAATACGTGAGTAATTTACGTTCCACAAAGAAGATGTCCCAAAAATGACACATCACGGTGCGATAACGACAATCGAATCAATATACAATATGTTACGAAGCATTATTTACATATCTAGGGTATCAAACGAGGTTCACACTCGGCTATTCGAACAATAAATTAATTATCAAGATCGATAATTAGCGGTGAGGCCCAATTCTCAACAAAACCGCATTTTAAATGTACGACAATCACGCAAGGACCATTGCTTCACTTGCAATTCCTTTAGATACCATAGTATATACATACCTATACATACAATCATTCCCACATACACATAGGATCACAACGCAGTGTTGCCATGTAATGCAATGTAGCCCGTATGCCAATTACATGCAACATATATGATAGTCGTATAAATGTTTTCAAAATTACGATATTAAGTACTCGACGTACACAACAATATATCTCAATATATATCATAGTATTTACTTACTGAATGCTAGGGAATTCATATAAATTTTGAGGGATACATCTAATATATAAAGCAATGCTAAAGAAATTTTACCGGAGCCATGCAGGATAGTTGTGTGCTTGGATAATTTCTTACGACACCAAAAGTTATAGTTTAGGATTTTTCAGAATGACCTAGTTCTCTATAACTCATGGCTCTAATTACCAATCTCTAACACCCCCACCAAATGCTATCCGCAGCGGAACTACAACATTTGGGTGCTAGGCAGTTATCATCAAACACAAGCTATTTCGAACGACTCAAAGAGACGTAGGAATTTAAACATAAATTTAACATTGTTAAAAACATCAAATTCTACAGCTTTCCAAACCCCAAAAGAATTACAAAACAGAGTTGCGTTTGGTCCCCACTGAATCTCAACCCAAAGTACATTTTCGTTCACATGACATAATATAAAAAAAAATTTAAGTGCTAAAAGGGAGGAAAAGCAAAGTAGACCGCCAAGCCACAACAACTTCCATCCTCGCATGCTCCGCCGCTATCAATCTTGGTTACCTGAAACACATGCTTAAAATCGTCAACACAAAGGATGAGCGAATCTATAGGTTTATCAAATCATAGGTTGAACATAAGTATTTAAAACCAATCATGACCATTCAATAGCATTGTCGTATACACAATCTATTAATCAAGGATATTATCTTTAGCAATAGCTAATAATTGTGTTTAAGCTCGTGACACTAAACCGTTAACTCAATCAACCGCGTACATTTACCGGCATGATTTAAGTGAAACCAGTGCCCCTTCTAAAGGCATTAGTTGTAATTATACCTTATTTCTTATCATAAGTTCTCCGTCCGCAGAGGGTACTCAACGTACTAGCTCTCGTCTCGGATAGGGTCGTCAACCCCATAGTACTATCAATTGTATAAGCGGCTATCTCCAACCCACACAAGGGCAAGACAATAGTTAATAGTTCACGAATTTAGGGACTTTTACAACTAGGTACTTAACACAATTCAAGGCAACATCCGGGTCCAACAATCATTCATGACTTATGTTCTTTTCATTTAAATAGCATGCATCCCCCTCGCGGGTATAAACGTTTGAAATAAGTAAAGAGCGAGGCTATAGACTCACCTTGCGTAGTAGTAGTGGTTCTAGCGAAGACGTAACGAGAAATATCACCGACGAAGTGGATGCCCGGGAAAATCTAACACGTGACCTAAAACTCAAAGTACGAAAACCAAATCAATACTCTATGTACGTTATTGTACTAAACACACGCATATAAAAACACTTAATGCTTATGAAAACTCACGCCAAAACCAAACAAGTAATTGCTACTAGACTTATACTATTTATCTACGTAATTAAAGTTGCTTCCCATTTTATAACTTTGCCGGTACTTACCGAAATTACGGGATGTTTTCTATGTTTTAAGCATTCCTATAAATTACAAGAAAATTTGGTAAAATACCTCATGACCTATAGAAAACCCATCTTAAATTCCATAAAAATGTTTCACTTTTAAGACCCATTACTCATTTCATCACTAGACGTAAACTTTTCGGACTGATTTTGCACTTCTAACACGTAAGACTTGTTTGACCCATTTAAAAGACACCATTTGCTAATTTGACCATTAAGTCTAAAAATAGACTCCAAAATGCAGGTTTAGAACCAAATAACAGCTTTCAATCATTTATAAAACTATATCTATGGTCCCCGGGATTTGACCCAAAATCGAACATAATTTCGGATTATGTTGATTCTCATCTCCCGGTACACGAACTTTCAAAATAGCATAACTTTTGACTCGTTTGGAGTCGTAAGCTCTACCTTATACCAAAATGAAGCTAAAACAAAGCTATACAGCTATATCCAATCATTATGACCTGTTTACAAAATTAAACACACGAAAAACATGCCTAAACAGTCTGGTCTAAAATCACCCTTCCAAAGTCATAACAAATCATCATTCCAATCACACCCAATGATTCCTAGACCTATTATAACATCTTATAACCAATCCCAAACACCCCAAACAGCTTATAACACTAAGAACATCAAATCCTCATGAAAACCCGAATCCTAAATCATACATGCATTAAGTTTAAATCATTTAGAAACATCAAAAACATGATTCTAAACAAGACCCCACAACATCAAAATCATCAAACCACAACCAAACCCATTTTGGCCGTGGGTTTGATGTAGCAAAAACACTCCAACCATTTTGTTTTTAGCTAATTTTATGGTTGATTTAGCATTACCCAATCACTAATCAGACAAACAAATGATTTAATTATACCAAAACATGTTTTAGAAAAATCTTTGATTCTTGAAAATTTTTGTTAATGCATGTTGGATTAAATGGTGTAAGAACACTTACAATGATTAATTAGGAGGTGGTCTAAGCTTGGATTTAATCAAATCAAAGAGGAAAAGATTTTATGGTGGTTTAGGGGTGGTGGTGGTGATGCCGTAGGTTAGAGAGAGAGGGGGAGAGATGTGTGAAAAGTTTTGAGGTGAAAATGATTTGTGTGTGTGTCTAAGTTCCCTTTTGTAAAGATGGAGGGACCAAAATTGACAACTTAGCTACATTTTGTCCTTTTTAGCAAACAACTATTTAAAGAGCGGGATTATGGCTAGTAATCGGTTTTAAATTTTCGCGGGAGTCGGGGTTCGTCCCGGCTATCTCAAAATACTTTTAAATGGCTCAAACGCACACAAAACGAATATACATATGGTTCCGACTCGACTTAACACGTAATAAAAATAAAATCTCGAAAAACTCAAATATCGATCAATCGATAACAAAAGATAAATTTTGGGCATCCGTCGGTATCGTAGTCGTCATCGGCTCTTCTTAAATCGTCAAATGTTAAAATTACGACCTTAAACGTTGGTTTCAAATTAAACCGTCAAATATATAACAAAGGAAATTTCTTAAAAATTTCAAAATTATTCAAAATTTTAGGATTAAATAATGGCGTTGGGTTCGGGGAATTACATCCTCAAGTGAGTTGCAACTTAAGAGAGATGCTCATACTAAACAACTCTTGAGACAATAACTTAGCATCATACGACACTTTCACTGGTATCACAGACGGCTTATCACCCTCAAACGAGTGGTCAAGTGCAGGTTTTAAACCGAGCCCTTAAGAGGATTTTAGAGCGTTCTTGTAGAAAATCACACTTCATGGTCGGATAAATTCGACGATGCATTGTGGGCTTTCCGTACGGCTTAAAAGACGCCAATTGGTTGTACACCATTTAGGTTGGTCTACGGAAAGCCATGCGACTTGCCAATTGAACTCGAACATAAGGCATATTGGGCTCTTAAGCATTGTAACTTTGATTTGGACCGCGGGTGATCATCGCAAGGTTCAGTTGAATGAACTAAGTGAATTAAGGGATAAAGCTTATGAAAATTCTTTGATCTATAAAGAGAAGACTAAGAGGATTCATGACTCTAAGATCAAAAACCGCATTTTTAATGTTGGTGATCAAGTCCTCTTATTCAACTCTAGACTTAAGATTTTCTCGGGCAAGCTTAAATCCCGTTGGTCCGGACCATTGACCATTTCACAAGTTTTCCCTTATGGCACCGTTGAGCTTGCTCAAAAAGACGGGCCTAACTTTAAGGTGAATGGTCATCGTGTGCAACACTACTTTGGAGGGGACATACCTATGGAGGTTGTTCCAGATCTTTAAACTTTCCCTAAGGACCAATGAATGCAGGGATCGAGTCGAGCTCATGACTCGGTTAACAAAAACGAGGTGCCTTGTGGGGGAGTCGCATACATTCTATCTTTTATCTATTTTCTTACACTAATAAGGCTTGATCTTTCAAGCTCGTGTTCGTGTTTTGTTGTGTTATGAATCTTAGGTATGACCCTAATCATTGAAGACTCTCGTGTTCGGTTTTTCCGGTCCACTTGATCTTCCTTTCTTTGATTGTCAAAAAGGGGCAAAATCTCGATCCTTTGATTTTTATTGACAAACGTTTTATCTTGAAGCATAATTAATAAACGGCTTATAGATTTGCGTACTCTTACCATGTTAGGATTTTGCATTAGACTCTTTGTGTTTTAGCAAGGGGGTGTTACTCTTGAGCTAAGAAACATTGAGGACAATGTTTGGTTTTAGCATGGGGGAGTCAATCGATATAATCGCTTGCAATTGCTTTTGTCGTGTCTAAACGTAATTGTTTTTCTCGTTTTTCATAAAAAATTTAAATTTTTAGTGTTATTTTAGGTTTAATAATAAAGAAAATAAGTGCTTTTGACACAAATGTAGGCTTTCCGTTGGTGAAAATAAAAATAGTTTTTGAATCGACTCGGTTTTTACCTTAGCTTTTTCCTTAACGTGTTTAAATCAAGTTTTGCTAGGCTTTTATATAAGGAATTAAAAAAAGCGAAAGTCTTATCTCATACGGGTTTAAGAACGAGAACTTTCCACAAGTTCCTATAATTGATCCTAGAAAGTCGTTTATCAAGGGAACTTTAAAATGCAAATTCTAAAACTTGAAATAGTCTAAGAAGATGCAAGATCCTATAGATGACTTGAAAACCCAAAACAGTGATTCAATAGGCTAAGTATCCATTAATTTCACATTTTTGAGATTTTACAATATGGTGAACATGTGACAATCCGTCAATTTATGGTTGATATTTTATTCTCAAGTATTATTTAAAAACATTATTTTAATGTCATATTATGAACTCACTTATTTTTGGGAAATAATTTGGATTTACGTCTTGAAGTAGCATCGACTACGTCTAAACCGGAGGATTCTACGTTACGTGCTTACGTTTACATACACCGTCTTTGGTGACAGTCCGCCATTTCAGGAAATAAATTTATCCGTGAATATTATTTTGGAGTTTTAAATTTGTGTTGGTTCATAAACTCACAAATTTACGAGAAGAGATTAGGACTTACGATTATAATTTAACGTCCTTTACGACTAAACCGGAAACCTTAGGATTACGTATTTACGTTTTCGAACTCCGTTTTTGATGAGACAATTTTTATTAGATTCGTTTTGTGCCGTTGACTCATAATTTATAAAAACGTTTTTCGTAAAACGACCCGAGGGCACGCAAATCAAGGAAACTAGAATCGAGGAGTACCCGTAAATTAGTGGGATAAGACAAGTTTACACATGTTTCACCCCACAAATGGGAGGCCAAAAATTCACCAACACATCTAAGATTTGTCAAAGCTTACTAAGTAAGCTAGGACACTTGTCCTAGCTACTTACACAAACTACATGCACAACAAAACCACTCAACACAAACTAACAACTTCATTTATTCAACTCCATGCAAATCTCACACAACTCTCCTCCCTCTCTCTCTAAAATTCGTCCAAGAACCACCCCTAAACACCCTCATTTGATCAAATTTAACCATGAAATCATATGTTATTCACACATATGATAAAGCCCGTTTCAAGCTCTATTGATTGGTGGTGATTTTAACATCCAAGGAGAAGATTTGGTGATGACCAAGGGCTGATTTCTCAAGGAGTTTTCATGAAGAACAAGGGTTGATTTTTGGAGGAATCTATAAATACTTGGTGATCCTAGAAGTGATGTTGATATCTCATAAGATTGGTTACCCAAAACCAAGTCTTGTTCATCATCAACCCCATCTTTTCATCACTTTGGTGGTATAGAGATTGTTCTTCCCATCCTCTTGTTATTTTGATTATGTAATCTTGTATTTTCTTTCCTATTGTATATGTATATGATGAATATATGATGATAAAAATATTGTGTGGGGATTTGGTGTTGATAAACATGGTTAAAAAGATGGAAAACCATATGTAAAAAGGTTAAAATCTTGCTTAATAAGTTGGCTGTATAAAAATAGTAACTAACCACATGTTAAACTGATAAAATGACAAAGTGGAATCAATATACAGTAAGTAATAGGTCTTGTACACATGTGAGAGTTGGCCATACAATGGAATCATTATAATGAGTGAGATATGATTAAAACAAAATTGAAGTACCAATCTGAATAGTCAGTTTTGGACGGACTGTTAGGAATATTTAGAGTTGGATTGAGTAGTAGTTAAAACTAAGTTAATTGTAGCACATATCATGTAGTTTATGGTGTCCAAAAATGAGCTTCTATCTCCTTATAGAACTCAAGATATGATAAAAATGGTGAGGATGAAACTAAAAATCAGATTTTGAAGAATTAATGTTTAATAGTATTATATAAGCACTCAAGCTAATATAGTATAAAATGTGAATTAAAACCCACTAACTTATAATTTCATTTATATAAATATGTATAAGGTTAAATAAATGGACTCTTTATAAAAATGGTAGTTGAATAAGATTTATAAGTTATAAAAACTATAAACATGATTTTTACGACTTTTTCGGCTATTACCGTAAAATTAACGTTTTTCGCCAATTAAAACTTAGACGATCAAACCCGTCTAATGTAAAGTTTTTAAAAGTCATATACTGATATATATAAGTACCTAATACAAGTAAAAACCGATAAAACCCGAACTATATGACATACGTACATTAACGAGCTAAGTTAGCATATTTGGACTAATAATTTAACTAAATAAGTTAAACACTTATAAAAATTTCTTATTGGGCTTAACCCATTTGGGCCCAACATGTAAAGTATAAATACTGATAATACAAGTATAAAATGGATTAATACAAGTTAATGAACTTATAATAGGCTTATTGGACCTAAAACATGTAAATAGATAAAACTAGTAAACTAGTAAAAAGTTACCAATACATAAACACTAAAATGAGTAAATAAGAATATATAAACCCACTTGATCATCATCATATGTACAAAATCATCATATGTATATTTGTTATTTTTATAAAGTCATTGGACAAGAGTCTAAGACGAGTATTATCTGTCTAGGTTTCCGTGATTGAAGCACGTACCGTACATCCAAATCGCCGATAACCGCCTTCCCACATCAACGTGAGTTCATAGCCTCACACTCTTTTAAATGTTTTTATGAAATGTTTTATAAACCCGCGAGGGAGATAACATGTTAGTTTTGATAAAATAGGACACCATTTGTCCCGATTGTTTGTTTATTGATTTGGACCCGAATGATTGTATAACCCGATGAATGAATATTTGACCCGATAAATGAAATGAAATGGATTATTAAAGTTAGATTATGTCACTAAAAGTCCCATTAGCATGAATTGTGAACTACCGGTATTTGGTAGACGCTTATGCATATAATAGTACTATTTGGGGACGATCACCCCAGTTCGCGCCTTGACGGTTGATCCCCGTCGTGCCACATTGATTGGTAAGCGAATTTATGTATGAGAAGATTTACACAAGCGTGATTATTGTGACGACGCGCTAATTTAGATGGGCAAATTGAGTTTCGGGCTAGCTACCCGTTTTTTGGTATAGTAAGGTGACAATGTCATGCGGCTTATAATAATCCAATAGCGAAAATACTGCTTTATGCATTGAATACGATATATTGCCTGACTAGCAATACAGGGTCTTATTATTGATATTATGTTCGTGTTTTGGTTTACATAACCATATTCATATAACGATTTTTATTTAACTCTATACAACGTTATAAAACGTATTGTATGATGTTTTTAACGACAATGGTTCGTATAATGATTTTGAAGGCGAAAGCCTATATTATGATTTTTGATGAAGATTAGTATAAAATGACTTTGGCTATTTTATGGCCTATTACAAAGATTTGTACAAAATGGTTTTCGGTAATATTTATATACCGATGATATATTGATGGTTTTATTAAACTCTATGAATTCACTCAGCGCTATCGCTGACCTTTTTTTTAACATGTTTTATCTCAGGTACTTGAAGGTAATTCTCGGGAAGACATCAAGAATTCATGGCACGCACTTAAATAATAATTTCCATTCAAATGCTTTGTAAAACCTGTATGAAATAATATGACTTGGGACCTATGTAAATTTGATATTTATGAATGAAAATGATTTATTAATAAACGACGCGATTTTTATGCGTTGTCTATGATGTGAGTAATGTGCTATCCCGTAACACCAACGAGTCTTCCGCTGTATTGAATTGTGTAAATTTGGGGGTGTTACAGTTTGGTACCAGAGCTCTCGTTATAGAGAACGAAAGATTTTTAAAACCAAGGTTTTGAATAAAACATTTCAAAATCTTTTAACTATAAACATTTTTCTAAAAATGACTAAAAATCTTTTGACTATAACGGTGCCGAAGAATTCCCGAGTTACCGACAAGGCCAGACTGAGAAGTGTTATTTTAATTTATATATATATATATATATATATATATATATATATATATATATATATATATATATATATATATATATATATATATATATATATATATATATATATATATATATATATATATATATATATATATATATATATATATATATATATATATATATATATATATATATATATATATAACTTAGATTATATATATGATGTAATTTTATTACATGATTGTTTGATGATTATTTTGATATTTATACGTGGTATTTATACGACGTAGATTGTTACAAGGAACCCTAAATCCCCTAGTAAATTAATCGAAGCTATTCTCGTAGGAATTCTAGCTATCCTAGATCTAAACCAAGTTGTGGATATTTATGATCCCAAAAAATGGTTAATATTCGTAGAAATGTTGATATTAGTTGATTGTGATATTAAAGAAGAATTGGCGAGATTAAAACTGATATCGATGTTATGACGGTCTTTCCTTATAGAGTGGAGTTTGATAAAATGTTACCACCTGGAAAGGTGTCATCTGATTCATTGTCACCCAATTCTTAAATTTGAAATCGAAAGGGTGAATGTTGCACTTGAGGCTATCATTGGAACCATTACCCAAAAGCCTCATGCCACTAGTACCTTTCTGAGAAGTCTAATTGAATGTATGAGTCATTTCATACTAGTGACTCATTTGATAACTATTGTTGTAAGAGCTATAGGATTGGAAATTAAGTGTTGTTCATATCGAGCTTTTATTGCCCTATTAAGGTCTAAGAATAAGGTTGAAAGTATTGGAGAATGAGGTAGGATATCGAGTTGAGTATGAGTTGGTTGAAACTTGAATAAAGTAAAATTTAACCTGTATGGAATATGAGAATATTAAGAGGAAGTCGTTAAGTTCTGTGATTGAATTATAAGGTTTTAATTGATTGTTAGTTCGTGTTAAGGGTTGTTCCTAGGCCATTGTCCACTAACGAGGATGCCCAGTGTCCAAGAAATAAATTGAAGAAATCTTCTTCTAAATTGGGACCGATGGATCTTCCGGGACAGGTGGAACACCTAATGACTCTTATAGATTAGTAGTCATTGTGGTATCTTTTAAAAAAATCCCTAACTTAACTGAGAAATCAGTTGATAGGATGAGTTCTTGGAATTGTATGACATAGTGACACGTAATGTGTTACGGTACAATTTTGACTTGTTTGTGATTAATGAAAAGACTACCTTTGATTGTTAAATCTTAATGTTCGCATTAGTGATGCAACCATTGAACAAGTACTCATCTCGAACTGAGTTACTTTGTGGATTATTCTCTTTGTATTCCTGAGTGCCATCGAGGTCATGAACCTCATGATTATTTGGCTAAAGCTCATTTCCTAGCATATTGTAGTTAGTTCTTGGTGAACAAGCTTTCATCACTCCTTTACAGATCACTCATTGTTTTTATAAGATAAAACAGTATCCGTTGAGAAAAATTGAATTTTCATTACTATAAGGATTATTCAAAGTGAGATTTATAAGTGATTGTTATCGAAATGAAGTTGTCTATAAAACACCTTAGAAAACTTAATTGTTTTCATAACAAAGAAAATCTTTGTAAATTTATTTTTGATTCTTATTTAAGAATTAAGCATGAAAATGTTTTTATTATAAACATGATGATAAAATTTTGACGAACTGAGTATTGCATCGTTAATCTTGAAATTGTATATAGTTGCGCGCCTACATACAATTTGGAAGGGACCATGCAAGGCTAATTAGTAGTCACCATGAAATTATTAATAAAAACACTAAATTTTCTTTGAAGATTGTGAAAGATTAAATTTTATGAGATCTGCAAGAAGAAAAAAAATAGGGACATATTGATAGGGACACCTACATATGTGCCCATACTATTTATTCTTATGAGTGTAATTTACTCATTCGTGGAATGTGTCTTATTTGACAATTGATATTCCCTCCTTGTCCAATTCTCCCGTGGTGAGATTCTTTGGAAAAGTATCTGATTACCGAGTGTTCATACCCGACTGGATGTATGGACGTTCCTATCATTTATTTTGATTAGATTTCATTTGAATGACCTGGGTAACGATCCGAGGAGCTTTCGAATGCGTACTCAAATTATGAAAACATAGGATATATTCATATTCGTTAAATGTTTTCGTCTGTATCTGATTTGATATTCTCTCGCGTAGATTATGCATTGACCTTTCTCTTTTTAAGGTTAGTTATGTCTCCATATATCCTTGAATTTGTGAAGGATTATGAGTTATTATTAGTCTTTTGAGAAGTTCACATCTTGTCAATGGTAATAAAACTAGAAAGTTGATAGTGCCAGTAGAATGGATTGATTGATTATGACAGGACGACATTGTCTTAATTGATGGGAACTCGAGTAGAATTCCCCTAAATGATAAGATGTTGATTATCAAAAGTGATCTAAATAATTCTTGATGGATGACCATATCCTGCATTTAGACTTGAACTTATACCGTGAATGGTTATAAACTAATCATAGACCTTGTAATCTAGAAAGAACTTAAAGTGAATTTATTAAAAAGATGTTTCCGTTATCTGAAACTTTAAGAGGTATTTGCTGGTAAATTACCTAGACTTTCGCTATCAAGGCAAGTTGAATTTGGTATTGATTATATTCCCGGTTTTGCACCTGTGGTATGTGCACTATATGTCAACACCATCTGAATTAAAAGAATTACCGTACAACTGATAGAGTTGTCGGAGAAAGCTTTTATTCTACCAAGCTCGTCATCATGAAGAGCTATGGTGTTATTATTTCTTATATATATTGATTACCGTGAACTAGGTAAATTGACGATTAAAAAAAAATCTATATCCACTACCCAAGATGATAGATTTGTTCGATCATTTACAAGGTTCTAGCGTATATTCGAAAATTTGATTCACGGCATGGTTATCATCAACTTCGCATCCGCGAAAAAGATTATCTATTCCAATCACTACATCCAGAACTTGTAATGAACACTATAAGTTTCACGTGATGTCGTTTGGATTGACTAATACACATGTAGCATTCATAAATTTGGTGAATCACGTGTGTAGGCTGAAATTTGATAAATTCATGCTTGTGATCATTAAGGACCATCTGTTTGTTTATAAGAATAAGAAGGAGTTAATAATCATTTATGGACTGCCCTGAATTGGCCGAGTAAGGAAAACTTGTACCTTGAATAATTAACATGTGATTAACGGCTTAATCCTTTACATGATTTGACCGTGTGATTAATAGATAATGGAATATATTGACTCTTTAAAAAAATTTGAGCCATTTGAGACTTTGGGTTTTACCAAAAAGAAAGTGCAATTATGTTTTGACAAATGTTTTATCAAAAGAATTTTTAAGGAATCATTCCCTTAAATCCAGAACATTTAACTAAACTCCTGTTTAGGGGTAAATGTTTGTGTATACCTCAAGACAACCTAAGAGGGATGGAGGAAACTATTTAAACCATGACTTGAAATTTGAAACGACAATTTTTGCTTTACAACTAAGAAATTTAAAATTTTTACATTTACGTTTCATATAAATTAAATATTTATTATTTAATTACTTGTAATAATCATCGACGCTTTAGACGTCGGATTGAGCAAGACTGATAAAAATGATAGATGAGACAAAATTAAGACTTAGAAAATATGAAGAAAGAAAGAAATTCTGAGTGAATTTTGGTTATGATAATTATTTCACCAGGAAAGGTGAATATAGATACTGACACATCATATTGAAAGGATAAAGAATCAATTAGGGTGTGTTCCTTAATAATGACTGTGCAAAATAAATCGTTGAACAATTTAAAATAAACGATGTTTGTAAAAAGGATAATACAGATAATAAAAAGGGGTTCGCGGCTAATGTGAACCATTAAAATTGAGAATCCGATGGCGTTAAATGTTTTAAAGACCGTTTGTGGTTGCCTAGATATGGAGATTTAGAGATTTAGTCATGTTGAAATCTCATAAGATTAAGTATTCTATTCATGCTATTTATGATTTAGTGTATTTTATTCTGAAGAAGTTGTACTGATGGAAAATTATGAAGGCAGACATCACCTCATACATTAGTAAACGTCTAACTATTGCAAAGGTCATCATCTGAATTTGATTCGATTTGGGTCATCGTCGACAAACTGACCAAATCTACTAATATCATTCCAGTTAATGATAAATTCTCGATGAAGAAATTGACTCTTTTGTATTTAAAGGAGTTGTGTAAACATGGTGTGCCTGTATCGATCATCTCTATCAAGATCCTCGCTTCGCATCGAATTTCTACAGATTTGCTCAGAAGTCATTGAGAACGAATCTTGATGAGAGTACTGTGTACCACCCCAATCGAAGGGACGAGGTAAAGTAACGATACAAAATACTAGAAGTGCTGTTTTATGTTTGAATGATTGACCTTTGGTAATAAATCATATAATCGCTTTCCTTTGGAGAGATTTTCATTAATAATCATCGTATTAGGATCGAGATCAAATCTTGTTAGGATCTATATGAGAGCATCTGTAATTAGGAGTTGGGATGAAGACATCTGACATACACCCACCGTGAGTTGGACATGTCTTTTAGGTTTAAGGTTTCCTATGATGGTGAACCTAACCTTACAATATACTCGACCCGCGAGACCTGAAATGATTGTTGAAATTAGGATCTGATTATTGACTGCCGGTAGTGGGCAGGAGGTTATGTGAATATGAAATGTAGATCTTGAAGTGCCAGATGGGTAGCGAAGTTATGCAAAAAAATTTAACCATGGAAAAATGAATAGATGATCTGAAAGATCATGGGAAATAAGTCCCCACTGTATGGGACCATTGAGATGATGTAAAAGTTGGTTTGAAAGGCATATAAGCTGGATCTACCCTAGGACTTCAAGGGCTCCGTAAATTATGATTCGTATATCTAACTTGATGAAATGTATATCAAGTGAAAATCTGATTACTTCTTGATAAAGTTTAGATCAGCGAAAAGTTGCATTCATCAAAAACCCGTGAACATCATGGATAGAGAAAGTAAGTCAACATTAAGCCTGATCTTATTCCCGTAGTTATGTTTGATGAAACTCGCGTATTGTAATGAATTACACTTGTGAGAAAAGACCGAATGTGGAGGAAATACCCACATGGCTTTAACTCTATAAGAAGCGAGTAGTAAGATAAGATGATCTTTGAGGACAAAGATCCTGCTTAGGGGTAAATGCTGTGACAATCCGTCAGTTTATGGTTGATATTTTATTCTCAAGTATTATTTAAAAATATTATTTTAATGTTATATTATGAACTCACTTACTTTTGGGAAATAATTTGGATTTACGTCTTGAAGTAGCATCGACTAGGTCTAAACCGGAGGATTCTACGTTAGGTGCTTACGTTTACATACACCGTCTTTGGTGACAGTCCGCCATTTCAGGAAATAAATTTATCCGTGAATATTATTTTGGAGTTTTAAATTTGTGTTGGTTCATAAACTCACAAATTTACGAGAAGAGATTAGGACTTACGATTATAATTTAACGTCCTTTACGACTAAACCGGAAACCTTAGGATTACGTATTTACGTTTTCGAACTCCGTTTTTGATGAGACAATTTTTATTAGATTCGTTTTGTGCCGTTGATTCATAATTTATAAAAACGTTTTTCGTAAAATGACCCGAGGGCAGGCAAATCGAGGAAACTAGAATCAAGGAGTACCCATAAATTAGTGGGATGAGACAAGTTTACACTTGCCTCACCCCACAAATGGGAGGCCAAAACTTCACCAACACATCTAAGATGTGTCAAAGCTTACTAAGTAAGCTAGGACACTTGTCCTAGCTACTTACACAAACTACATGCACAACAAAACCACTCAACACAAACTAACAACTTCATTTATTCAACTCCATGCAAATCTCACACAACTCTCCTCCCCCTCTCTCTAAAATTCGTCTAAGAACCACCCCTAAACACCCTTATTTGATCAAATTTAACCATGAAATCATATGTTATTCACATATATGATAAAGCCCTTTTCAAGCTCTATTGATTGGTGGTGATTTTAACATCCAAGGAGAAGATTTGGTGATGTACAAGGGCTGATTTCTCAAGGAGTTTTCATGAAGAACAAGGGCTGATTTTTGGAGGAATCTACAAATACTTGGTGATCCTAGAAGTGATGTTGATATCTCATAAGATTGGTTACCCAAAACCAAGTCTTGTTCATCATCAACCCCATCTTTTCATCACTTTGGTGGTATAGAGATTGTACTTCCCATCCTCTTGTTATTTTGATTATGTAATCTTGTATTTTCTTTCCTATTGTATATGTATATGATGAATATATGATGATAAAAATATTGTGTGGGGATTTGGTGTTGATAAACATGGTTAAAAAGATGGAAAACCATATGTAAAAAGGTTAAGATCTTGCTTAATAAGTTGGCTGTATAAAAACAGTAACTAACCACATGTTAAACTGATAAAATGGCAAAGTGGAATACATATACAGTAAGTATTAGGTCTTGTACACATGTGAGAGTTGGCCATACAATAGAATCATTATAATGAGTGAGATATGATTAAAACAAAATTGAAGTACCAATCTGAATAGTCAGTTTTGGACGGACTGTTAGGAATAATTAGAATTGGATTGAGCAGTAGCTAAGACTAAGTTAATTGTAGCACATATCATGTAGTTTATGGTGTCCAAAAATGAGCTTCTATCTCTCTATAGAACTCAAGATATGATAAAAATGGTGAGGATGAAACTAAAAATCAGATTTTGAAGAATTAATGTTTAATAGTATTATATAAGCACTCAAGCTAATATAGTATAAAATGTGAATTAAAACCCACTAACTTATAAATTTCATTTATATAAATATGTATAAGGTTAAATAAATGGACGCTTTATAAAAATGGTAGTTGAATAAGATTTATAAGTTATAAAAACTATAAACATGATTTTTACGACTTTTTCGACTATTACCGTAAAATTAACGTTTTTCGCCAATTAAAACTTAGACGATCAAACCCGTCTAATGTAAAGTTTTTAAAAGTCATATACTGATATATATAAGTACCTAATACAAGTAAAAACCGATAAAACCCGAACTATATGACATACGAACATTAACGAGCTAAGTTAGCATATTCGGACTAATAATTTAACTAGATAAGTTAAACACTTACAAAAAATTCTTATTGGGCTTAACCCATTTGGGCCCAACATGTAAAGTATAAATACTGGTAATATAAGTATAAAATGGATTAATACAAGTTAATGAACTTATAATAGGCTTATTGGACCTAAAACATGTAAATAGGTAAAACTAGTAAACTAGTAAAAAGTTATCAATACATAAACACTAAAATGAGTAAATAAGAATATATAAACCCACTTGATCATCATCATATGTACAAAATTATCATATGTATGTTTGTTATTTTTATAAAGTCATTGGACAAGAGTCTAAGACGAGTATTATTTGTCTAGGTTTCCGTGATTGAAGCACGTACCGTACATCCAAATCGCCGCTAACCGCCTTCCCACATCAACGTGAGTTCATAGCCTCGCACTCTTTTAAATGTTTTTATGAAATGTTTTATAAACCCGCGAGGGAGATAACATGTTAGTTTTGATAAAATAGGACACCATTTGTACCGATTGTTTGTTTATTGATTTGGACCCGAATGATTGTATGACCCGATGAATGAATATATGACCCGATAAATGAAATGAAATGGATTATTAAAGTTGGGTTATGTCACTAAAAGTCCCATTATCATGAATTGTGAACTACCGGGATTTGGTAGACGCTTATGCATATAATAGTACTATTTGGGGACGATCACCCCAGTTCGCGCCTTGACGGCTGATCCTCGTCGTGCCACATTGATTGGTAAGCGAATTTATGTATGAGAAGATTTACACAAGCGTGATTATTGTGACGACACGCTAATTTAGATGGGCATTGAGTTTCGGGCTAGCTAGCCGTTGTTTGGTATAGTAAGGTAACAATGTCATGCGGCTTATAATAATCCAATAGCGAAAATACTGCTTTATGCATTGAATACGATATATTGCCTGACTAGCAATACAGGGTCTTATTATTGATATTATGTTCGTGTTTTGGTTTACATAACCATATTCATATAACGATTTTTATTTAACTCTATACAACGTTATAAAACGTATTGTATGATGTTTTTAACGACAATGGGTCGTATAATGATTTTGAAGGCGAAAGCCTATATTATGATTTTTGATGAAGATTAGTATAAAATGACTTTGGCTATTTTATGGCCTATTACAAAGATTTGTACAATATGTTTTTCGGTAATAATTATGTACCGATGATATATTGATGGTTTTATTAAACTCTATGAATTCAGTCGGCGTTATCGCTGAACTTTTCTTTTAACATGTTTTATCTCAGGTACTTGAAGGTAATTCTCGGGAAGACATCAAGAATTCATGGCCCGCACTTAAATAATAATTTCCATTCAAATGCTTTGTGAAACCTGTATGAAATAATATGACTTGGGACCTATGTAAATTTGATATTTATGAATGGAAATGCTTTATTAATAAACGACGCGATTTTTATGCGTTGTCTATGATGTGAGTAATGTGCTATCCCGTAACACCAACGAGTCTTCCGCTGTATTGAATTGTGTAGATTTGGGGGTGTTACAGAACAAGAGATGATAAAGTTTAATCATAAGTTTTTAAGATTAATTCTTTCTTGTGTAAGTATTTTTGTTTGATTTAATCTCCTCGTATTTATTTTCCACGCTTGAATAATAAATTGCTTAATAAATGAAGTTTTTAGCGGTTTAGGCTTAATATCTTAACTCGTAACTTCTTCTTTTTCTTATCTTGTAATTAAACTAAGAACACATTAAGGGTGTCAGCGTCATGTACTTTTGATCATAGGATTGTGGAAATTTGGCTTACTATACATATCATAATAATAAGAAGAATAAAAAAGCATGTTCTCTATGAGCCTTTGGGTGGGAGTCATGTAGCACTAAACTTATCATTAGAGCCTTAGGGTGTATGGCATGGAGACGTGTTTAATAAAAATTGCTTCATCATCATGAGCCATAAGGTGGGATGGTGAATGTCAATTCCCTTATTTTTGTCCAAGGAGCCTTCGGGTGTGGATTATAAATAAGGAGCACTTTTACATCTTAAAGAGCCTCAAGGTATATGATGTAATTGTTGCTAACTCTATTAATAACGTCAAAATTGACTTTGGAGGATTTATTGTTGCTTTTAAGTAGACCTATTAGCCAAATTTTGGATCCGGGGATTTATCCCTCAAATCGTGTTAAGTTATCCTTGATGTGGGCTTTCTTTAGTGACAACGATTTTTGAAGTCGAGGTTAGATTTTGAGTGTTGAGTTTACACCGTTTTTGCCTTCATTTTTGGATTCAATTATCAAATAAGTCAAATGAGTCTTTGGGTGAATGACAATTATTTAAAATCTAGAGATACAATTAGGAATAAAAGGAGATTGAGTTTAACATAAATTACTTGTATAAGTGGTCTTAATATTGGGACTTATGTTTGACAATGATCTTTTTTTTAAACTTGGCTTGGAAGAGTGAAAAGACAAGGACGATAAATCTATTTGAGTTTTATGATCCTAAAAGTTATTTTTCAAATAATGAAAGCATTACATTATGTCTTTACAAAATAAAGTGTCAAAAGTCAAATAAAAGTGTAGTTAGTAGTTTTATTTTATCATTGTGTGAGGACATGGCAATTGCTTAGCAAGGGGGAGTTTGATATGAGCAGAATTACTCATATAATTTGTATCTAATAACAAGAATAAAATGCATTAATATCAAGAAAATGGCATTGTATATGTGTTTTTGTTGTTTAATGTGTGTAGGTACCGAAGATCACGAAAACCGACAAATATCGACACGAGATTGAAGAAAAATCAAAAGGCCAAGAATCGAGTTCGTTTTTAGAGGATTTAATATACTTAAAGTGAATTGGGCCTTGTGGATCCCAATATTGATTAATGGGCCCAAAATCCCATTTGAGAAGATGTATAACTCACTTTTGGATTTAAAAGCCCAAAAAGCCCAAATTACTTCAATATTATGAGACAGATGGAATTTCTTATTTATACCAAGCCCAAATATAATTCACAAACAAGAGTCGTGGGAAGTATTGTAATCCCAAGCCCAATTTGTATGAAACGTGGGAGTATCTTGGATCACAAGCCCATTAGGGTTTCAATGAAATATGGGACAGTTAAGTGAAAAGTTAAATACTTTTCTTTTCACTCATACTTTGGTCAAACGTAAAACTCACACACCCATTTATTACCTTTCGATACATCCAAAGTTATATCCCTCTTTCTCTCTCAACTGAAAACTAAACACAGCTTTTCACCCCTTTCACAACCCTAGATCTAAAAATTCAATTTTGGGGCTTTTCTCATCTTATGAGAGTATATCACACACGCTATAAATAAATCCCCAAGTATTTCGGAGCTTGAAGATGCCCCATTCCAGGTGACGTGGCATCCCTCTCTCATCACAGCCCTATTGTGATTGGTTAAAACACCTCACCACCAAAACTCCTCCAACTAGATGAAGCCACGTCATTTTTAAAGAAGCACAACTAGCACAAAGGATTTCCACCTTGGCAATATGTGTGCTAGTGAACCATTTTCCACCGTTGATCAAAGAAGAAGGAAGAGAGAAATGAAATCAAAGGCTAAGATTGAAGATTCGTCTTCAACAAACTCCTCAGCAGGTTTTGGGGTTTGCCTATAAAAACTCCCCAAAAATGTAATTGTATTCATTCCAATTTTTCTTTAAAGTTATAATGTTAAAATAGATTTAGGAATATTTTTATTTTATTTTTAATTGTTTTGTAATCATTTTCTGAGATTAATAAAAGTTAATTTTGAGTTAAATTTGTGTTGAATTTATTTACTGTTGAGTTTAATTGAAATTATTTCTTAATTAATCTATTTAATATTATATGAATAGTAATTTAGTTAAGCTTGCTCAATAGCTTTAATTAAATTATCTTCAAGGAATTGGGATACAAAATCTATCCCCACTGGATAGATAAATCTGTGAATGAATACTGGTTCGAGATTCTGAAACTGGTTCGAAAGTTAATGGTTCAAGGTGTGTTAGTTTGGTTCGAATGGTTTGATCAGTTAAAATCTGGTGATGGTAAGTGAGTTTTATGCGTGGTTAATGATTCGAGAGAGATGAATGGTGGAGTTGTTTAGTCTAAGTCCGCTCAGCGCGCGACTACTGCATCAAAGGTCTCATCGATTAAAGGTAAATTTCGTTTTATTTAAATTTGTTAGAATAATTTGTTATGAGATTTGAATGCTATTGAAGTTGATTTCACTGTTTTAGATAATAAGTTAGCCAGTTATGTGTTTGATGTATTCTGTTTATTGAACTGAATTTTAATATCAAGCTATTATAGGTTAATTTTGTTAAAAGGACTAGCTAAGTCTACTCTTGTAAGTTTTATTAAATCTGTTTTAAAAATTTGTTAGATGTGGGTTTGGATAAGTCTGATTGTTTAACTATGAGTTTATTTAGACTAAAATGAAGTTTGAGATAAAATTGGATTTGCATTTGCCTAATTTAGTCAGTATGATATATGGCTAATTTTACTGTATTTTCAGTTTTTTTAAGCTTTAGTTCATTTCAAAAATTGCCGATGTTCAGATTTATTAGCTGAGTTAGATTTATATTGTTCCTATGTTTATATTGTTGCTTTTTAACTGATTAATTCAGATGTGAGTTATTGTTTCTTGCATTTGATTTGGTTAAAGTCTGCTGGATCTGAGACTACACTCCATAACTATGATTTGGTTTAGATCAACTTTTGTTTATCTAAATTTATGAATCTGAATTGATTTATTTTGCCTACATTTTAATTGGATTTTGACTTAACTGATTTATATTTGCGCTGGTTATTTCATATATGTTATATAGCAAGTAAACAAACGTATGTTTGGGCTTGGAATCATTAATCTGTCACAATTACTTTAATCAATAACAAATTATCACAAATGTCACTCCTATGACCTTTACTTTTAATATCAGTTGTCAAAAATAATAATAAAAAAAGTCCACTGTGGGACTCGAACCCATGACCTCATGGTCATGTGCCAAACATGTTAACCAACTTGTCTAGCTTCTAGTTTGTGTTTATTTACAGTCTGGGTAATTAATATAACTTGTTATATTTAGGGCTGTCAGTTTTTAAATAGATTTTTATTCAATATTTTCATTAATTAAAATTTTAAATCATTAGTTTTAAAAATTTGTTTTATAAAGTTTTAAAAATATAAATAAATACAACAAATAAAAATATATTTTATTATTTTTAGAAATTTAAATTGTTATTAAAATTAGTTTTTAATTGAATGAGTTATAATTAATTTTGTTTCAAATATTTTTTTAAATAGATTTTGTTTATTAAAAGTAAAAGTAATTATTTTTAAATGGATAAATTAGTTTATAATTTTAAATAGTTTCTAAAATTGTTTATTTAGATTTTTAAAAGTATAACAGTGTTTTTAATTAAATAGATTAATTTTAAATAATTTAATTTTAAGTTGTTTAAATAATTATCTTATAGATTTAAATTTAGGATACGATTTATGCACTTAGGATTTTAAAATTGTAGGATTAATTTTAGATTAAAAACCGAAACCCAATTTAAATCGATAGTCCAAATCAATACAAACGTCTCAAATTCATAAGATCCTTGTGTATAACAAACTTGGATCGCTCACGTATTTAATTGAATTCGTCTTTGGCTTATTTATGGATTATTACCTTTTCCTAAGGGTAATTTCCTAAATTTGCTCTATAACGTATCTAATTAAAATACACCGACATTCCACATCACATCAGGATCCCATTCCTTCACTTACTCCACAAGAGGTTACTAATGATGAACCCACATTAGTTCAACCTTCTATTGAGAGTCTACCTTCCCTAGAGCTAAAGGATCTTCCATCATACCTTGAGTATGCTTTCTTTGAGGAGAGGACAAATTACCCGTTATCATAGCCAAAGACTTGAAATATGATGAGAAGGTAAAGCTAATAGAAGTTCTTAAGAAGCATAAGAAAGCCATAGCTTGGAAAATATCCGACATAAGGGGGATGGATCCTAATTTTTGTACTCACAAAATCCTTATGGAGGATGATTATAAACCCGCCATCCAAAACCAAAGACGGGTTAACCTAAAAATCCATGAAGTCATCAAAAAGGAAGTTATCAAACTCCTTGATGCGGCTATGATTTACCCAATTTTCGACTCACCATGGGTTAGCCCGGTGCATTGTGTGCCTAAAAAGGGTGGAATTACCGTTGTGCCTAATGAAAACAATGAGTTGATCCCCACTAGACTTGTCACGGGTTGGAGAGTTTGTATTGACTATAGGAAGCTTAATGATGCTACTAGTAAAGACCATTTCCCATTACCTTTCATGGACCAAATGCTTGAACGCTTAGTGGGAAATGAGTACTATTCCTTTCTAGATGGATTTTCGGGTTATACCCAAATACCCATTGATCCAAAAGATCAAGAAAAGACCGCATTCACTTGTCCCTATGGCACATTTGCTTATAAAAGAATGCCTTTTGGCTTGTGCAATGCACCGGGGACATTTCTAAGGTGTATGATGGTAATTTTTCATGACATGATAGAGCACACGATGGAAGTATTCATAGATGATTTCTCGGTCTTTGGAGATTCAATCACTTCTTGTCTCTCCCATTTAGAACGCATGCTAAAAAGGTGTGAAGAAACACGTCTTGTTCTAAATTAGGAGAAGTGCCATTTCATGGTCAAAGAAGGGATAGTTTTGGAACATAAGATATCCAACAATGGTTTAGAATTGGATCGAGCTAAGATAGATGTTATTGCCAAACTTCCCCCACCTACCACAATGAAAGGAGTTAGGAGGTTTTTGAGACATGCGGGTTTCTATAGACGTTTTATCCAAGACTTTTCTAAAATAGATAGACGCATGACCTACCTCTTAGAAAAAGAGGCTCCTTTCATATTCACACAAGAGTGTTTAGAGTCTTTTGAGATCCTTAAAGAAAAATTGTCTAAGGCTCCCGTTTTGGTATCACCAAATTGGGATTTTCCTTTTGAACTCATGTGTGATGCTAGTGATTATGCCGTTTTGGGGCAAAGACTTAATAAGCATTTTCAACATATACACTATGCGAGTAAGACAATGATGGGTGCTCAACTACATTACACCACTACGGAAAAAGAATTGCTAGCTATTGTATATGCTTTTGAGAAATTTAGACCCTATCTTGTGCTTTCGAAGACCATAGTGTATACGGACCATTCCGCTTTCAAATACCTTATGACAAAGAAAGATGCTAAGCCTAGACTATTGAGATGGGTTTTGTTACTCCAAGCGTTTTCCATAGAAATTCGTGATAAGAAAGGAGCCTAGAATTTAGCGGTGGATCACTTGAGTAGACTTGAGCATCCTTTCCAAGGAGAATTACCTCATAAGGAAATCAATGAATCCTTTCCACTTGAGGAACTCATGTCTATATCTTCACAAGAGGATGCCACCCCTTGGTTTGCGGATATTGCAAACTATCTTGTGGGGGATTTGCTTATTGAGGGTCTTACCTCCCAACAAAAGAAAAAGTTTCTCAAGGAAGCTAAATATTACTTTTGGGATGATCCTTGCCTCTTTAGGCAATGTGCAGACCAAATCATAAGACGTTGTGTTGATGGGCCCGAAGCATTTAATATTCTAGAAGCTTGCCATAAGGAACCCACGGGGGGGGGGGGGGGGGGGGGGCATTTTGGGCCTAACTATACGACAAAAAAAGTATTTGATTCGGGTTACTATTGGCCTTCCATTTACAAAGATGCCTAAGAAATGGTGAAGTATTGTGATGTTTGTCATAGACAAGGAAAAATTAATCAAAGAGATGAGATGCCACAAAATTTTATCCAAGAATGTGAGATATTTGATGTATAGGGAATAGAATTAATGGGACCTTTTCCATCATCAAAGGGAAATAAATACATACTCGTAGCGGTGGATTATGTTTCTAAGTGGGTTGAGGCTAAGGCCTTACCTACCAATGATGCTAGAGTTGTAGTCAAGTTTTTGAAGCAATTATTTGCTAGATTTGGTGTACCTCGTGCCACCATAAGTGATTATGGGCCTCATTTTTGTAATGATTAATTTACAAGAGTCATGAAGAAGTATGGTGTTAACCATAGACTTTCTACCGCGTATCACCCTCAAACCAATGGGCTAACCGAGGTCACAAATCTTGGTTTAAAGAGTATTTTAGAACGTACGGTGGGAGAGCATCGAGCTTCTTGGTCGGATAAGCTTGATGATGCTTTGTGGGCTTTTGGAACCACTTTTAAGACACCATTTGGTTGTACACCTTATAGACTTGTCTATGGAAAAGTATGCCACCTCCCATTCGAGTTAGAACATAAGGCTTCATGGGCTCTTAAGTGGGCTAATTTTGATCTAAACCAAGCCGGTTCACATAGGAAAGACCAACTTAATGAGATGAATGAACTTAGAACCGATGCCTATGAAAAATCATTGCTTTATAAGGAAAAAACTAAGCAATTGCATGATGCTAAATCAAGAACCGTGAGTTTAAAGTTGGAGAGTCGGTTTTACTCTTTAACTCACGCTTGAATCTTTTTTCCGGCAAGCTTAAGTCACGATGGTCCGGTCCATTCATTATTGCTCAAGTATTTCCATATGGGACTATTGAGTTGTCACAGCTAAATGGCCCAAATTTCAAAGTGAATGGTCATCATGTTAAGCATTACTTTAGGGAGGACATTTCCGTTGAAATGGTCCAAGAGATCCCTATTTTCCCCATGATGTAATTCTGGGAATAGTCGAGCTAGAGACTCTTTAAATCAAGCTTGAATAACTAGGTTTATAACATTTAGACTTAGAGTGTGGTAGGATAGGAATAAATGGTATATAGATGAGATGAAGTGCAGGGGGTGCCTCTCTTTTGTCTTCTTCGTGTTTGTAGGGTTGCTCTCTCTCATTGCATGCATTGGAGCTTATGGAGGAGGCCCTTGTATTAGGTTTACTTCGTTACTTTTGTGATTCAAAATTGACTCTTAATAATATCTAACATGAATTCACTTTAGTAGACCTTTCCTTAGCTTCGGGTAAACAACGTTATCAATGTCATAAGTGTAGGGGAGTTACTCCAATAGTCTAAAACATTGAGGATAATGTTTATCTTAAGTGTGTGGGGTCTTCTATCGAAGTGACCTTACCTAGAACATTGTCACCGCCTTCATGATAACTTGGAAATTAATTTTTCAAACATTTTTCAAATTTTTGATCTACTTTGGCCACAAAATATGCATTCATAATTTTGCATTAATCATTTTTTATTTGCATAACATATTTGCATTGTATATTTCTTTTCTTTTATTTTAATCAAAAGATAAAAAAAGGAAAAAAATATAATAAAGGATATGGTTTAACAAGTTCAGATATCTTTGACATATTAGGCCCGCCATGAATATTTTGACTCAAACAGAGTTTGCTTATCCAAGATTACTCTAGCTAGTATCCTTAACCATATACACCTTTATTGGTTTATTAGGCTAAGCATCCACGAGTCTCATTATTTGAGATTTTAAACCGTGGAGAACGAGAGATGATAGAGTTTGAAGTAAGTGTAAAGGGCTAGATAAACCTCATAGTAATTAATTGTGGCTTTTATATCCCCTTTCGAAACCTTTACTTTTCTTGTCAACGCATGTATATATTGGTAATAAATAATCAAGAACAGTTTTAATTGGTTTGTAGTGTCTTATGCATTTTTGACTAATCATTCGTGGTTGGTATAAGTACGTCTTAAGATTCTAAGTTAGAACGTTTTATGTGTACTAGACTTATGTCATGCTTAATACTTAGCGGGTGTTTTTCTTTTATTTTTTTCAACTTTCTTTGTGGGGAATAAAGAAAAATAAGAGCGGCTTATAAAAAAATAAGCGGCTAGAAAAAAAAAGAGAAAAAGAAAAAGAAAGAAAAAAAATAATTATACAAGACTCCCAAGAGGGAAAATGAAGTGTTAATTATAGTAGCTATTAAATTCCAATATTACTCTCACAAGGGTTGCGGGAAATTTAATAGTTGCACCAATCTAATATTACCTTGACGGGTTACGGGATTGAAGATCCAAGGTCTCAAAAAGGCGGTGGATATATATTATTACGTGAGTTTTATTTTTCTTTTCTTAGCGAGTGTGTAGCTACTTATTAATGCATGACATAAGGATTTTACACATAATACGAATGGCTTATTATTTTGAGTTGGACTTATATCAATTGTGGGTGGTTTTTCAAGTAATGGATAAGATGGTTACTTAGGGTTAAAATCGTGCTTCCTTATTTTCAGATTTTACACTTCTTATATTTCACGCTTTAAATAATGACAAATTTTCCCTCAAGTAATTTGCTCAAATAATAACCGGTCTTAGAGGCATAATAAGTGGGGGTATAATGGTAACACAATTAATTTTTATGAATGAGTCGATGCACTTTCACTTATGGATAACAATGGTCTTGTTTTTAAGCTTGGTATGGGGAAAGTGAAACTTGAGGATGATAAGTGTTCATGGTACCAAAGCCCTAATTAAAGTCCTAGATTGTTTTACGATTTATTTCCATCAAAACCATTTCAAGAAAAATACAAAACTATATAAATAGAATTATTTTCCTTGCATTGCATTGTAAAAATCAAAATCATGCATCATATAGTGTAGTGTAGTGTAAAAGCATTTCATCATGGCCAAGGTGGATTAATTATGAGAATAGTGTAATTTGGTGCTTTGAAATGTGGCATTGCATCAGGTCATGAAAATGATCAAGTATAGGGGATTTGATATGAGTGAAATCTCATATCATTTATATCATATTTAACCCTAAAACACAAAGTAAAATACCAGATTTTAATGTGTAAAAGCAGTATTATAGGTATTCTTTGTTGTTTGTGCTTGTGTAGGTAAAAAGATACAAATTTTATGCAAACATGGAAATCAAGGCATTAATGATGAACAAAAGACAAAAAGAGGACTAAAGATGACAAGTCAACACAAGTCAAAGGACCTTTCTTGACAACATGCAGAGTAGAGGGAACTAAAGTGTCAATTTGGAAAAGTAAAAAACAAAGTCAAATCTGGTCAAAGTTAAACTAAACAAGTCAAGGGTTAAATTCTGGTCAAGTATGAAGTCAAAGGGCTTAAAATGACAAGTTTATGAAGATTGGAACTCAAGTTAAGAATCTGATAACTAAATGGACTAAAATTGCCAAAAATGGAAAGAAAGAGGAACATGATCCGTGTGCATAGTTGAGGACCAATCACAAGCCAGTAGAGTTGAGTAGTGGATCGTTGTGTGGAGCTCATTTATGAGGAGAGAGGAAGATGCAATTAAACACAACAAATCCCAACAGTGAGACGCACTAACCCTTCTCCTCCAATCATAAACGGCCAACTCACATACCTTTACTGTTATAGTGGATAACGGTCCGAGTGAAATTTATTGGACCATTCAGAGCAAGACAGGTGGCTTCTTCATCCCTAGATCGTGGAATAATATTTAATACACTTTCAGAGAAAACGATCAACATGAAATATGCTCTAAATGATGAGACGAACCTAACCCAACAACTCAATCAAGCTGAAACTCAATCAATAAAAAAGGCCCAATTTGATGAAGAACACGATTTCTCAATTAAGAAGATGAGGACACGTGGCGTTTTGTTAGTGGATGGAACACGTCACCAACACCTAATTTCACTCTATAAATACATGTTGTATTCTTCATTTGTATCATGTAGCTAAGTGTGTAAAAAACAGACACATTTCCCTTTTCTCTCATTCCTATTTTCAGTTAGCAGTTTTAACTACTCAAAGTTCCTGACAAACACTTTGAGTTAGTTAGTTAGTTGTTAGAACCACTTGTAACTGATTCACTCCATTAATGAAATTCAACTTTACCTAAATTCACTCTTCATTCTGAATTCACTTGCACATTCATACTACATTACCGTTACTGTTGTGATTCTATTATTCTTGATTGAAAAATGGAGTTAATTGGTTGATTTTGAAGCTTTGATCAAGAATTCAGAAGTAGCAGTCCATTCTCATAGCTCAGACATAGCCAATTTGCGATTGATCAAGTATATATGATGATGATGATGGTAGATTTTGGTTTGAAGAAGAGTAGAGTAGATTGATTGGGGTTGATAGAGTCACAAGTGAGCTCAGTGATAACTCTCAAATCCAACATATTTTCTTGAGCATTATCCGTATATTTTGCATGGTATTTGGTTATACTACGGGCTTTATAGCTCAAATATGTGTGAAGTTGTGTTTTGTGTTGTTAGTTAGCCAAGAACAAGAAAAGTGAAGAAAAGAAAGAATAATTGACGATTCATGCATATACGAAGGAATCCCGACTAGCTACAAGCCTTTGAAGATCAATCTCAGGTGCAAGAACAAGTGTTTTCAATAAGTGTACAAGTCACTCAGCATGGAAGTTGCCACTGGCAGAATACAAGTTGCCACCATCAAAACACATCCAACTTGCCACCATCACATTGGAGCTGATTTGCCTCCAACATAGTTCAAGTTGCCTCCATCATGAGTGAAGTTGCCACCAACATTTGTCTAGACAAAATTGTGTCCACATTCATGCAAGCTTCTTTGGAGCATTCTAGAACAACTTTGGCTCCAAGTATATTTCTTTGGCTCTAACTTCATGCATTGAAGACCAAGGCCTTAATTCCACTATAAATAAGACCCTTGGGGGTCATTGTAACATAACACTTTCATTAGTAACTTCATTATTCATCAAGGAAACTCTCTTCCTTGGTGAAATCCCGGATTTGGTCCAAGTGTGCCAAAAACGCTTCCTTTTTGAAGCTCCAATCATCAAAATAACCTTGCCAAACTCTAAGGAATCATTACCCTTATCATTGGTAGCGTTTCTTGATACCTAAATAACCACCAATCTTCACCAAACCTCTCCAAAACCCGCCTCAATTCTCAAATACGAATTTCCAAATACATAACCCGAAAGACCACAAAGAAACTTGTAGTCAATTGGAGGCTTAAGGATTGCTCTAAATTCTTCCATTCCATTTACTTATTGTAATCATACTCTGGGTAAACTTTTGTTACTTTCATGATGTTGAACTCTATATCATATGTTGAATGTTTGTTCTTGATTAATATGATTATGGAGTAGTTTTCTTATACTTGTTTGGAATAATGTAAACATGGATGTGGAGTGTTTAGTATTTTGCAATGTTGAATTATGATTTTGTTTATGAGTTTGTTTGAATTAATATGAGTCTTGATAACTTGTTGGTAAACCATAACTCGGTCTAAAGGTCGAAAGGATTCCTTGTTATGTTTTGTTCCAAATGTTAACGCGCATATATGTTTGGTGTATAATGATTGAAAACCATGAGTAAACAAGTTAAATGGATTTATAAATGTTTAATCTAGAGTATAGGTCGAAAGGGATCTATTGAACAAGTTGGCTAAAATCATACTTCTCACAAATGGCTTTAACTACCGGTTTGTAATATTGATCATAGGTCGAAAGGGTTCTTTATTCTAAACCGTGTCATGTGGAATTCCATGATATTACCCATTGACTTGGAATTGTATACTTATAATTTGTGTGCTATTGCTTAACTATCTACCCGATAATCTATTCACTCCATTGAAATGAATACTGGTTCCAAGCAAGTATCTTTATTATTATTTGTTATCTCATCTTATTAGCTTAATCATAATTTTCGTGTTACTTGTTAATTACTTGCTTATTGTTACTTATATGGTAATTTTGGGAGTGACAACCATTTTACCACTAACGATACATTGTTACAAAGATCCTTTACAACCGAAAACACCCAAATCCCAGTGAACGACCTCGGCTTACCACAACAAGCTAGCTATAAACGAAAGGGTCATACTTGCCCGTGTGTTCTTAGCTTACTCGGTAATCCTTGTATAAATTTAAAACTTGTGTATACTCACAAAGAATGCATCAAGTTTTTGGCGCCGTTGCCGGGGATTTGTTTGTGTTTTTCGTGTATTAGAACCTTTGTTTCGTCTAGTGTTTTGTTCATATAATTCGTGCTTATTGTGTAAAAAAAAGTGTGTTTAGATTACGCTTTTTAGTGATTATTTAATCAACCTCACAAATTCTTTTAAGTGTTCTTGGTTTTTAGTTGCCAAAATAAAAAAAATAAAAAAAAACAATTTTTTTCATCAGCAGCCAAGTTGCCGCCGGCATACCCAGGTTGCCGTCGGTAACTGCTTAATAGAGGCACTTTTGCCGCCGGCAAAGTACTTCTGCCGCCGACATCTCCGAAACAGACTCCATTTTGCCGGCCGGCACGGATTTTTGCCGCCGGTAACTGAAAAAAAACTTTTTCTTTTTAATTTTTTTTTTATTTACATCGGGCCTTCACCAAAACCGTTCATATTTGCGTTTAACATCCGTTCTTCGGGTTTAGAACCAATTATCTTTGTTTACTCATAACCCACCCAACCACCCCGTTTTATATTTTGTGCCTCGTTCGTAGTTTTAGTCACCCCGGTTTGATCCCAAGCCCCGTGTTTAGAACACGAAGTCATTTGAGCCGTTCGGTTTGATAGATTTGGTACAATATATCATTTACGTTTTCTTTTTAATTTTCTATTGTTACTTTGTTTGTTTTGTTTAGTAAAAAAAATGCAAAAATATATTCTATTTGAGTTCCTTTATATTTTATTTATCTTTTCTTTTTTATTTTTAGTTGTTAATAAATTTTTCGAAGTATTTATATTTTTCATAAACCCACGTCTTAAAGGTAAATACCTCGTTAATAAAATATATAAACTTAAACATAAGTTCAAGAAGAAGACTCGTGAACCCGATAAAACCAAATTTAACATCGAGTCACCTGAACCGTTCACCGAGGAACGTGTTGTCATAATCGACATACTCGAGTCGAAATTAGAAAACCCATTCCATACCGAAGGAATCTTCACCTATGAAACCGAATACGATTCCTCAACCATTGTTACCATTGATCCCAATGATCAACCTATGTGGTCAAACACTAGGATCCTTGCTCCAACGCCTAGTTCCTCTATCGTTCAAATACCTATTTTGAGCAATTTCACTATCAAGGGTACCCACATGAAAATGATTTGGGAGAACCAATTTGATGGACAAGTCCTATTCGATCCTCACCGACACCTTCTCGATTTTCTTGATATTAGTAGCCTTTTCCAATATGGTGAAAATCAAGAGGAAGCGATTAACTTGAGGACGTTCCCATTCTCATTAAACGGAGAAGCTAAGTCTTGGTTGAATGAACTAAATGAAGGAATAATTACTTCGTGGAATGAATTAAGAGAAGCTTTCATAAGCCGATTCTTTTCACCCGCAAAGTTTAAAAGTATCCTAATTTACATTCATGACTTTCACCAACTCGATAACGAGACTCTCGTTAAAGCTTGGCTCCGAATGAAAGAAATGCTTCGCGCTTGTTATGGACATGATCTAACCATGAGAACGATAATTGAAACATTTTATCGTGGCTTAGACGATCCAACTCAAGTATCCCTCGACGCTGGAGGAATCTTCCTCTATAATACTCCGAACGAAGCTTTCCAAATCCTCGAGGACAAGGTCTTTCTCAAGCTCGATTATTTGAAGGATTCCTATGTCGAACCTTATCCTAAAACCGTTGTTTCCACCGGTGGAAATAACATCATCTCCGATCACACCGTGTTAATGGAGAAATTCGAAGCTCTCGCTAGGCTTATCGATTCCCAAATCCTAATCATAAGGAATGAACTAAAAGACATGCGAGAAGATCGTAGAGACGACCACGATTCACAAACCACCATGAAGGACGACACGCCGATGTGTGAACCTCATGAAGCGGATTATGTCGAAGAATATCACCGAGGATATCATGACCAAAATTCGAGGAATTCACATTCCTATCTTACCCTAAACCCGAACCGTCCCATTCCTCAATCTCGACCGCGAGATGTGACGACATACTCATCACAATATCACCAAAAACCCGAAGCCTCAACGGAGGAGATGATGAGTGAATTTATGGCTTGGCAAACGGAAGAAAATGAACGTTTGAAGAACAATTTGGTTGACTTGGAGTTTCAAATCAATCTAAACTTCCGGAACCATAAAACCATAATCGAAGACTTGAAGACAAAAACCGATCGAGTCGAAAAGTTCATCCAACAAACCAAGTCCTTTCCTCAAATCACCAACACCAAAACAAGAGATAAAATACCCTCTATCCGAAACGAGGGTGATAAGGGTGATGTTGCTTTTATCGAAGAAGAAATTAAACCTATTCCAACCGTGCATATCCCATACAAAAAGGAGAAGACGTATGGACATGATTTAATGTCAATTCATGATGCGGAGTTGAAATCAATGAATGGCGTTGGAACTAGAAGAATGATAAAGAAGGACGACAATGATGTGCCGAAGAAGCCGTTCAAAGTTTGGACTATAAATGGATAATTGCTTTGGTTCAAAGATGATAATTATCAAAATCAATGGCACCAACCAAAGTTCCCCATCTTAACCGTATTATCAAAGAATCCTAACATCGAAGGGAAGAGTCTAGCTAACGACTCAATAATAAATTAAGTGCTTCTCGGGAGGCAACCCGTGCTTTAATTGTTCGTGTGTTTAATTTTGTGTGTTTAGAATAAATATGTACACCCCAAAAGTATTTTTCTAACTTGGAAAATCTTAAGTGTGAGGGGTGCAGTTTGCTAGTAGTGTTTTATTATTGTGTGCTTGTTTGTTTTGTTTGTTTGTTTGTTTTGTTTTGTTTGAATAAATGCAACAATAGGTAATGGAGGAGGATGCATACATGGAGAGGATGAAAGTGTACAAAATCGACTGGTCTTCCAAACTTGGCATCTTTCCATATGAAGATCAATTGCAATTTCATATCCTGGGAAGTTTCGTTTCTCTTCAATTATTTATTTATTTCCTCACTTTTCATGCTTTGAAGTTTATTTTTCATATATATATATATATATATATATATATATATATATATATATATATATATATATATATATATATATATATATATATATATATATATATATATATATATATATATATATATATATATATATATATATATATATATATATACGAAATTACCAAAGGTGCAAACCCCCTCACACTTAAGAGGTTGCTTGTCCTCAAGCAAGTAAAATAAAATATTTACCACATGGCGCATGAAATGGTTAGAAAAATAAGATTCAAAGCTACAAATTACAAACAAAATTAAACTTAATGGCGTGAGCACCATGTATTTACATCTAAAGAGGACTTTTATTGGGTTGTAAGATTAAGGCTTTGGGTTAATGGGGTATGGATAAGACATGGGATATTTTATGAGAGGTGTATCACGAATATACAAGTTAGAAGTCTAAGTCCCATGTTGCTAGGTACCTAACAAATCACAAGCCCAAAAATGATCATAGCTACGAGCTTTATTCAACATATATCACGTCTTAGCACATTCGCTAATCGATATCTAAACATACTTCTTCATCCTTCATCTTCATACTTTATTATAGCTCATTGGCTATTTTGTCATCATTTTTTTTCGATGACTTATCTTTTTTTTCTTTCTTTTTCTCTTTTCTCATCCTCCTCTTTTTTTTTCTTTCATTTTTTTTCCAACACACATCACATGCTCCCCTCACACTTCGCTTAAGCACACACCACAAAAATTACAAATATAAAGGAGCGCTCATCTTCATCTTTGTCGGAATGACACATACAAACGCGAAGTGTGGCATAACTACTAACCATAAAAAAATGATCCACCATACAAGCAACTAGCAACCCTCCCTTTAGACTTTGACAAGGGTTAAGCTAAGGTGTAAGGTTAAATATACATACATATATATATATATATATATATATATATATATATATATATATATATATATATATATATATATATATATATATATATATATATATATATATATATATATATATATATATATATATATATATATATATATATATATATATATATATATATATATATTTATTTAACCTTACACCTTAGCTTAACCCTTGTCAAAGTCTAAAGGGAGGGTTGCTAGTTGCTTGTATGGTGGATCATTTTTTTATGGTTAGTAGTTATGCCACACTTCGCGTTTGTATGTGTCATTCCGACAAAGATGAAGATGAGCGCTCCTTTATATTTGTACTTTTTGTGGTGTGTGCTTAAGCGAAGTGTGAGGGGAGCATGTGATGTGTGTTGGAAAAAAAATGAAAGAAAAAAAAAGAGGAGGATGAGAAAAGAGAAAAAGAAAGAAAAAAAAAGATAAGTCATCAAAAAAAAAGTAAAAAAAATGATGACAAAATAGCCAATGAGCTATAACAAAGTATGAAGATGAAGGAAGAAGAAGTATGTTTAGATATCGATTAGCGAATGTGCTAAGACGTGATATATATTGAATAAAGCTCGTAGCTATGATCATTTTTGGGCTTGTGATTTGTTAGGTACCTAGCAACATGGGACTTAGACTTCTAACTTGTATATTCGTGATACACCTCTCATAAAATATCTCATGTCTTATCCATACCCCATTAACCCAAAGCCTTAATCTTACAACCCAATAAAAGTCCTCTTTAGATGTAAATACGTGGTGCTCACGCCATTAAGTTTAATTTTGTTTGTAATTTGTAGCTTTGAATCTTATTTTTCTAACCATTTCATGCGCCATGTGGTAAATATTTTCTTTTACTTGCTTGAGGACAAGCAACCTCTTAAGTGTGAGGGGGTTTGCACCTTTGGCAATTTCATATATATATATATATATATATATATATATATATATATATATATATATATATATATATATATATATATATATATATATATATATATATATATATATATATATATATATATATAAACCTAAAAATATTTTCTTTTACTTGCTTGAGGACAAGCAAACTCTTAAATGTGAGGGGGTCTGCACCTTTAGCCATTTTTTTATAAAAACCAAAAATATTTTTAGATTTTAATAGATTTTTCAAATTTTCATAAAATTTTAAAAATTTTCTTTTCTTTTAGAACCTAGGTAGTTTCTAACTTTATTTTTATTTGCTTGAGGGCAAGCAAAGTTTTTCTTTTCCTTGCTCGAGGACGAGCAAAACTTAAGTGTGAGGGGATTTGATAACGCTCAAATCCAACATATTTTCTTGAGCATTATCCGTATATTTTTCATGGTATTTGGTTATACTAACGGGCTTTATAGCTCAAATATGTGTGAAGTTCTGTTTTGTGTTGTTAGTTAGCCAAGAACAAGAAAAGTGAAGAAAAGAAAGAATAATTGACGATTCATGCATATACGAAGGAATCCCGACTAGCTACAAGCCTTTGAAGATCAATCTCGGGTGCAAGAACAAGTGTTTTTAAGAAGTTTACAAGTAACCCAGTGATGGTTGAGTATTCACACTCGTTTAGGAAAATGAGGTAAAAGCGGTAAGTATTAAGTGTTGGTTTAGGAAAACGAAAGCACTTATGACCCTTTGTATGGGATCGTTCTCAAGGAGGCTTGGTGTGTGTGTGTTAAGAGATAATTAATTAGAGATTATATTAATTGTAAATGAGAAAGAAAAAGACGAAGTACTCTAAAAATTATCCTACGACGTAAAACGATCAAAATCGTAGAACGTGACGAAAATAAAAAGTCTTTTAAAAATTACCAAAATTTTAATCTAAGTTAAGAAAAATCTAATTAAACCAAAAGTGAAAACCAAATTTTGCAAAACCCTTTTTAATTAATTTATATTAATTTTTAAAGTTAAATTAAAAACCATAAATATAAACAAAATTAATAAAAAGTTATTGTTAGCCTCAAAATATTGAGTCAAACAAGAATGCTTGGTCATATGTTTATTATGTATCGTAAATTAGAACGTTGTAATAGGTATTAAATTAGTCGTGTATAACGGGCTTAACTTTAAGCTAAGGTTCATTCATAAGTAACCAAAGCCAAAAAGGAAAACCCGGCCCATGTAGTATAGTCCATATAATCCCACATGTAGGGGGACTATAAATACCCTTCCTAGCATGTTAGGAAGGGTGTTGGTTCATTTCATTTTCTCTCAATCTAATATCACCTAGTTTCTCCAACCATTCTCTCTACTTTCTCTCACTACTTTCTCTCTCTAGAATTCATCTTCTTCATCTATTTTCTTTCTTAAATTCGTGCTCTATCATCTAAATATATGGGACAACAATTGGTATCAATCGCCATGGGGTAGTTTTGTGATTGGTTGTTGTGTTTTCATTTGATTCATTTGATTTAATCCTTATTTCATCTACGAATTCAAGATTTTTTGTGTTTTTTAGTGTTCTTCAATTCGTATACCTTCTTTACTGTTGTTTAGTGATTTGGGTATCTTGGTTTCGGGTAAAACACAAATCTTTTGGCTCAAAAGTTAGGAATTATCTTGGTTCAACTTTGCGAAATTCACTGCCATTGTTTCCATCAGAAAAGTACAGGTAAGTACGTTCGATCGCAATAACCAAGGGTTTTACTTTGCGATCACTGGTATTCAGATACCTTATTCCGACGCTTATTGCGATCGCTCATTGCGTTCGTTGATTGCGACGGTTTTAAGGATTATTGAGACGTTACTCTGTCCAAATCTCTTTAGCCATATTGCGATCAGGATTCCGATAGTGTCACATTACGATACTTATTGCATTCCGACAGATTTCATATTGCGATAGAAGGGTCATTGCAACAGGGATCATTGCGATAGGAATATTGCGACAGGGTTATTGCGACAGGTCATATTCAGACAGATTGTATTCCGATAGTTATTCCGACAGCATTCCGATACAATATTCCGACAGCCTACATTCCGACAACATTCCGACAACATTCCGATGGACATTCTGATGGCACATTCCGATGGACATTCTGATGACATGTTTAGCTAAATTTTGTTCGAGTCATTTTTAGACTTAGCCACCATCTAGACTAGTTTCGGAATATCGTTTACACGAAGATTAAAAAAAAAGAGATAAAATTTTTCCGTCAAGTAAATTCAAATTTTTTCCATACTAGTTTTAGGACATTTCTAGCTCGATTTCAAAATTTGGCGATTACAAAATTTTTTGGTCTACTGTTTTATCGGACTGGGGAATTTATTGTCGGACTGAAGAAAAATTGCAATTTTCGGAGTTTTAACCACAACAACAATCACAACAAATCTACTTAAGATCCATATTCACTTAAACATTTCAGAGAATATTGAGATGGATTCCACTGCCGAATATCGTGTGACGAACAACAACATAATGGTGGCGGGTAACAAAGAAAGACCACCAATGCTTGTGTCTGGTCGATATGATCAATGGCAATCCCGTTTTCTACGTTATCTTGACACAGAACCTAAGGGCGATGCTTTAAGGCAATGTATTTTGGAAGGACCCTATAAACTCTCAATAATTCAAGTTCCTAAAGTACCAGCCACATACATTACTGAAGAACAACTGGTTTATGAACGTGATGAAAAGAGGAACGACCTCACACCAGAGAACCGTGCTTGGTTTGATGCAGAGAAGGAAGCAATCTACTTAATTCTCAGTGGAATTGGAGATGATATTAATTCCACGGTTGATGCATGCCCTACTGCTCAAGAAATGTGGACGGCTATTGAAAGATTGCAACAAGGTGAATCACTTAACAAAGATGTGAAAACTAAGATGTTTTGGAACTTTGGCAAGTTTACATCAAAGGATGGGGAATCAATTGATTCTTATTACTCCCGATTCTACAAGATGAATGATATGACCCGAAACAACTTGCAAGTTTCAACCATGCAAGTCAATGTCCAATTTCTACAGCAACTTCAACCAGAGTGGACACGGTTTTTCACCTTGGTGAAACAACAACAAATGTTAGACGAAGTTTCATATCACAAGCTTTTTGACATTTTGAAACAATTTCAAAATGAGGCGAATGAACTTCGAGCTGAACGAGTTGCAAAGGTTTCCAATCCACTTGCTTTGGTGTCTACCACTCAACATTACCCAGATTATCACTCTCGTACTTCAAAGACCTGCTCTACTCAATCATCAACACCACGATCATTCACTGTCTCCAAGTCACATGCTCCAACACGATCCCGAGGCAAAGAAGTTGCAAGAGCACCATCACCCACACCTGAGCAATCATCCGAAGAAGACAGTGATGAAGAAGTAGCTCAAAAGGATAGGGAATTCAAGCAATAAATGGCTTTCATTATGAAGAAATATAAGAAAATCTACAAACCCACCAACAACAACCTTCGAACATCTTCAAACCCAAGGAACACCCATGCATAGAGTCTGTAACACCCCCAAATTTATACAACTCAATACTGCGGAAGACTCGTTGGTGTTACGGGATAGCACATTACTCACATCATAGACAACACATAAAAATCGCGGATTTAATAATAAATCATTTCCATTCATAAACATCAAAGTTACATCGGTCCCAAGTCATATTATTTCATACAAAGTTTTACAAAGTATTTGAATGGAAAATATAGTTTAAGTGCGGACCATGAATTCCTGTTGTCTTCCCGAGAATTACCTTCTAGTACCTGAGATAAAACATGTTAAAAGAAAAGGTCAGCGATAACGCCGAGTGAATTCATAGAGTTTTAATAAACCATCAATATAACATCGGTATAAAATTATTACCGAAAATCATTTTATACAAATCATTTTAATAGGCCATAAAATAGCCAAAGTCATTTTATACAAATCCTTATCAAAATCATAATATAGGCTTTCGCCTTTCAAAGTCATTATACGAACCATTGTCGTTAAAAACATCATACAATACGTCTTATGACGTTGTATGAAAATAAAAAACCGTTATATGAATATGGTTATGAAAACCAAAACACGAACATAATATCAATAGTATGACCCTGTATTGCTAGTCAGGCAATACATTGTAATTCGGAGCGTCTAGTAGTATTTCGTTAGTTTGGATTATTATAAGCCGCATGACATTGTTACCTTACTAAACCAACAACGGGTAGCTAACCCGATCAATTTTGCCCATCTAAATTAGCGTGTCGTCACAAAGGTCACGCTATGGAAATCTTCTCATACATAAATTCGCTTACCAATCAATGTGGCACGACGGGGATCAACCGTCAAGGCGCGAACTGGGGTGATCGTCCCCAAATAGTACTATTAAATGCATAAGCGTCTACCAAATCCCGGTAGTTCACAATTCATGCTAATGGGACTTTTAGTGACATAACCTAACTTTAATAATCCATTTAATTTCATCTATCGGGTCCTTTAATCATTTATCGGGTCATACAATCGGGTCATTCAATCATACGGGTCCAAATCAATAAACACACAATCGGGACAAATAGTGTCCTATTTTATAAAAACTAACATGTTATCTCCCTCGCGGGTTTATAAAACATTTATAAAAACATTCAAAAGAGTGCGAGGCTATGAACTCACGTTGATGTGGGAAAGCGGGTTATCGGCAATTCGGACGTACGGTACGTGCTTCAATCACGGAAACCTAGACAAATAATAATCGGTCTTAGAAGTTTGTCCAATGACTTTATAAAAATAACAATTATGTATAAATATGATGATTTTATATATATGATGATCAAGTGGGTTTACATATCCTCATTTACTCATTTTTTGTGTTATGTGTCGATAACTTTTATACTAGTTTTCTCGTTTTTACCTATTTACGTGTTTTAGGTCCAATAAGCCTATTATAAGTTCTTAACTTGTATTAATCCTTTTTATACTTATATTATCAGTATTTAAACTTTCAAGTTGGGCCCAAATGGGTTAAGTCTAATAAGTTCTTTTTATAAGGGTTTAACTTATTTAGTCCAATTATTAGTCCAATATGTTTACTTAGCTCGTTAATGCCCGTATGTCCTATAGTTCGGGTTCATCGGTTTTTACTTGTTATATATGTTTATATATCAGTATATGAGTTTTATAAAGTTTACATTAGACGGGTCCAACCGTCTAAGTTTTATTTAACAACAACGTTAATTTTACGGTAATAGCCGAAAAAGTCGTAAAAATCATGTTTATAGTTTTATAACTTATAAGTGTTATTCCACTACCATTTTTACAATTTATACACTTATTCCACCTTTTACATATTTATATAAATAGAATCCATAAGTTAGTGGGTTTTAATTTATATTTTATACTATTAAATTTTGAGTGCTTATATAATAGTATTATTCTTTAATTTCCAAAATCTGATTTTTATCTTCACTTTCACCAAAACTGCCATATCTAGAGTTCTATATGGAGATAGAAGCTCAAATCTTTATCACATAAACTACATGATATGTGATACATTTAACTCTCCTATAGCTACTGTTGAATCATCTTCTAAGTATTTTCTAAAAATCGTCCAAAACAGTGAACTCAGATTTGTATCTTAAACTTGTTTTGATCATATCTCACTCATTACAATGATTCCATTGCATGGCCAACTCTCACATGTGTACAAGACCCATAGCTTACTGTAAATACATTTTACTTCATCATTTTATCAGTTCATGACATGTTTCTTTACTGTTTTATACAGCCATCAACTTTAGACAAGATTTTAGCCTTGTTCTTTATAGTTTTTCACCTTTTTAATCATGTTTATCAACACCAAATCCCCACACAATACTTTTATCATCATATAATCATCATAAACATATACAATAGGAAATAAAATACATGATTACATAACCAAAAATAACAAGAAGATGAGGAGGACAATCTTTATACCACCAAGTTGATGTAGGTTATGAGTTTGACATGGATTTGGATGGAGAAACTTGTGCATAGCCAAGACCATCTTCAAGACCACCATTCTTCAAGAACTCCTTGATGATAATCAGCCCTTGACTCTATAGAAACTCCTCCTTGGATGTTATAACTTGCACCAATCAATAGGGCTTCAAAAGGGCATCAACTTATGTATGAATAACATAAGGTTTATGGTTAAATTTGATCAAGATGGTGTATATGGTGTGAGTTTGGGACGGAAATGGGAGGAGGGTAGAGAGAAAAACAAGTTGTTTTGCATGTATGGAAATGGGAGATAGTGGTTTGTGTTTGTGTGTTTTTGTGAAGTTGGTTAGCTTAGTTCATAAGCTTAGGACAAGTGTAATGAAGTTAGCTTACACTTGACACATCAAGTGTGTTGTAGCTTAATGTTGGCCGGTTTTGGGGGTGGGACAAGTGTCCCACTTTTCTCATCCCCATTTATTTACGGGTACTCCTCGATTCTAGTTTCCTCGATTTGCGTGCCCTCGGGTCGTTTTACGAAAAACGTTTTTATAAATTATGAATCAACGTCACAAAACGAATCCAATAAAAATTGTCTCATCAAAAACGGAGTTCGAAAACGTAAATACGTAATCCTAAGGTTTCCGGTTTAGTCGTAAAGGACGTTAAAATAAAATCGTAAATCCTAATCTCTTCTCGTAAATTTGTGAGTTTATGAACCAACACAAATTTAAAACTCCAAAATAATATTCGCGGATAAATTTATTTTCTGAAATGTCGGACTGTCACCAAAGACGGTGTATGTAAACGTAAGCACGTAACGTTGAATCCTCCGGTTTAGACGTAGTCGATGCTACTCCAAGACGTAAATACAAATTTCTTCCCAAAAAAATAAGTGAGTTCATAATGTAACATTAAAATAATGTTTTCAAATAAATATTGAGAATAAAATATCAACCATAAATTGACGGATTGTCACAGCATTTACCCCTAAACAGGATCTTTGTCCTCAAAGATCATCTTACTACTCGCTTCTTATAGAGTTAAAGCCATGTGGGTATTTCCTCCACATTCGGTCTTTTCTCACAAGTGTAATCCATTATAATACGCGATTTTCATCAAACATAACTACGAGAATAAGATCAGGCTTAATGTTGACTTACTTTCTCTATCCATGATGTTCACGGGTTTCTGATGAATGCAACTTTTCCGCCGATCAAAGCTTTACTAAGAACAATCAGATTTTCACTTGATAGATATTCCATCAAGTTCGATTTACGAAACATAATTCACGCAGTTCTTGAAGTCCTAGGGTAGATCCAGCTTATATGCCTTTCAATCCCAATTTTTACATCATCTCAATGGTCCCATACAACGGGGACTTATATCCCATGATTTGTCATATCATGAATTCATTTTTCCAAGTTTAAAAATTGTGGCATAACTTCGCTACCCATTTGGCAGTTCAAGATCTACATTTTATATTCACATAACCTCCTGCCCACTATCGGCAGTCAATAATCAAATCCTAATTTCAACAGTCATTTCAGATCTCGCGGGTCGGGTATTTTGTAAGGTTAGGTTCGCCATCATAGGAAACCTTAAACCTAAAAGACATGTCCAACTCACAGTGGGTGTATGTCGGGTGTCTTCATCCCAACTCTTGCTTACAGATGCTCTAATATTTAGATCCTAACAAGATTCGATCTCGATCCTAATACGATGATTATCAATGATAATCTTTCCAAAGGAAAACGATTATACGGTCTATTACCAAAGGTCAATCATTCAGACATAAAACAGCACTTATGTTACTTTGTATCGTTACTTTACCTCATCCCTTCGATTGGGGTGGTACATAGTACTCTCATCAAGATTCGTTCACAATGATTTCTGAGCAAATCTCTAGAAATTCGATGCGAAGCGAGGATCTTGATAAATATGTTCGATACATGCACACTATATTTACATAACTCTTTAGCATTTATCATTAACGGGAATGATATTAGCAGATTTGGTCAGTCTGTCGACGATGACCCAAATCGAATCAAATTCAGATGATGACCTTTGCAATAGCTAGACGTTTACTAATGTATGAGGCGATGTCTGCCTTAATAATTGCCATTAGTACAACTTCTTCAGACAAAGATACTTTTAGTCATAAATGACAAGAATAACATACTTATACTTACAGATTCCAACATAACTATATCTCACAATCTCCATATTTAGACAATCACAAATGGACTTTAAAACAGTTAACGCCATCGGCTTCTTAATTCTAATGGTTCACATTAGCCGCGAACCCCCTTTTATTATCCATATTATCCTTTTTACAAACATCGTTTATTTTTAAATTGTTAGGCAATTTATTTTGCACCTTCATTATTAAGGAACATGTCCTAACTGGTTCTTTATCTTTTCTACATAATGCGTCGGTATCTATATTCACTTCTCATGATGATATAATTATCATGTCCACAATTCACTCAGATATTCTTTCTATATTATGCGTCAGTAATTACGTTCACCTTTCTTCATATTTTCTAAGTTTTAATTCTATCTCGACTATTATTTTTGTCCGTTTTACTCAATCTGTCGTCTAAAGCGTCGATAATTATCACAATTAATTAAATATTAAATATTCAATTTTTATGAAATGTAAACGTAAAGATTTTAAATTTCTTAGTTCGACCAATTATATAAAATGTTCGAAAATAAATTTGAATTCAGTTAACACAATTTTTGTTGATTTATCGAAAATATTTAATAAGATTCGTAAATGTTCGAAAAACCTTTGTTTATATTTTGGTTAAAGTTTTCTTAGTTGAAAAGCAAAAATTGTCGTTTTAAGTTTTCAGGTTATGGTATAAATGGTTTTACTCAATCCTTCTTAAGTTATCTTGAGGTATACACAAACATTTTCCCCTAAACAGAAGTTTAGTTAAATGGTTTTTGTGTAAGGGAATAATCCCTTAAAATCCTTTGTTAAAACATTTGTCAAAACATATTTCCATTTTCTTTTTGTTATAACCCTAAGTCTTAAATGACTTCTAAATTTTGAAGAGTCAATTTATATTCCATTATCTATTAATCACACGGTTAAATAATGTAAAGGATTTAGTCTTTAATCTCATGTTAATTATTCAAGGTACATCTTTTTATTGTTCGATCAATTCAGGGCAATCTATAAATAATTATTAACTCATTCTTATTCTTATAAACAAACAAATGGTCCTTAATGATCTCAAGCATGAATTTATCAATTTACAGCATACACACGTGATTTACCAAATTTTTTGATGCTACATGTGTATTGTCAATCCAAACGACATCACGTGAAACTCATAATGTTCATTACAAGTACCGGATGTAGTGATTGGAATAGATCATTCTTTTCGCAGATGCGAAGTTGATGATAACTATGCTGAGGATCAAAAACCTTGTAAATGATCGAGCAAATCTTCCATTTCGAGTTATGGATATCGTTTTCGATTGTCAATTTACTCAGTTCACAGTAATCTATAAATATAAGGAATGATAACAGCATAGCTCTTCATGATGACAGGCTTGGTATAATAAAATCTTTCTCCGAAAACTCTTTCAGTTGTACGGTAATTCCTTTAATTTAGATGGTGCTGGCGTACAGTGCACAAGCCACAGGTGTAGCACCGGAAATATAATCAAATACCAAATTCTACTTGCCTTAATGGCGAAAGTCTAGGTAATTCATCAACAAATACTTCCTAAGATTTCAAATAACATAAACATCTTCTAATACATTTATTTTAAGTTCTTTCTAGATTTTAATATCTATGACTAATTCACAACCATTCACGGTATAATTTCAAGTCATCCATCAAGAATTATCAGATCACTTTTGATAATCAACATCTTATCTTTTAGGGGAATTCTACTCGAGTTCCCATCAATTAAGACAATGTCGTCATGTCATAATCAATCAATCCATTCTACTGGCACTATCAACTTTCTAGTTTCATTGCCGTCGATAAGATGTGAAATTCTCAAAAGACTAATAATAACTCATAATCCTTCGCAAATTCAGGAGACATAACTAACCTTAAAAAGAGTAAGATCAACGCATAATCTATGCGAGAAAATTTCAAATCAGATATAGACGAAAACATTTAACGAATACGAATATATCCCATGTTTTCATGATTCGAGTACGCATTCGAAAGCTCCTCGGATCGTTACCCAGGTCATTCAAATGAAACCAAATCAAAAGAAATGATAGGAATGTCGATACATCCAGTCGGGTATCAACACTCGGTAATCAGATACTTTTCCTAAGAATCTCACTACAGGAGAATTGGACAAGAAAGAATTGTCAATTGTCAAATAAGACAATTTCCATAGATGAGTAATATTCGACTTAGAAGAATAGATGCTACAGGCACATATGTAGGTGTCCCTAACACTATGTCCCTATTTTTCACTTTTTGCAGATCTCATAAAATTTAATCTTTCACAATCTTCAAAGAAAATGTAGTGTTTATTCATTAGTTTTATGTATGTAGGCGCGCAACTATATACAATTTCAAGATTAACGATGCAATACTCAGTTCGTCAAAATTTTATCATCATGTTTATAATAAAAACATTTTCATGCTTAATTCTTAAATAAGAATCAAAAATAAATTTACAAAGATTTTCTTTGTCATGAAAACAATTAAGTTTTCCAAGGTGTTTTATAAACAAATTCATTTCGATAACAATCACTTATAAATATCACTTTGAATAATCCTTATAGTAAAGGAAATTCAATTTTTTTTTTCTCAAGGGATACTATTGTATCTTATAAAAACAATGAGTGATCTGCAAAAGAGTGATGAAAAGTTGTTCACCAAGAATTAACTACGATATGATAGGAAATGAGCTTAGCCAAATAATCATGAGGTTCGTGACCTCGATGGCACTCAGGAATACAAAGAGAATAATCCACAACGTAACTCAAATCAAGATGAGTACTTTTTCAATGGTTGCATCACTAATGCGAGCATTAGGAAGAAGCAAGAAAAGATAGATAACACCGATACATGTAGAATTTAGCAATCAAAGTTAGTCTTTTCATTAATCACAAACAAGTCAAAATTGTACCGTAACACATTACGTGTCACTATGTCATACAATTCTCAGAACTCATCCTACCAACTGATATCTCAGTTAAGTTAGGGATTTTTAAAAGATACCACAATGAATACTAATCTACAAGAGTCATTAGGTGTTCCACATGTCCCAGAAGATCCATCGGTCTCAATTCAGAAGAAGATTTCTTCAATTTATTTCTTGGACACTGGCATCCTCATTAGTGGACAATGGTCTAGGAACAACCTTTAATACAAACCTACAATCAATTAAAACCTTATAATTCAATCAAAGAACTTAACGACTTCCTCTTATCAATCTCATATTCCAATACAAGTTAAATGTTACTTTATTCAAGTTTCAACCAAGTTTATACTCAATTCGACATTCTACCTTATTCTTCCAATACTTACAACCTTATTCTTCGGCCTTGTAAAGGCAATACAATCTCAATATGAATCAACACTTAATTTCCAATCCTATTAGCTCTTACAACAACAATTATCAAATGAGTCATTAATATGAAATGACTTGATCATTCAACTAGACTTCTCGGAAAGGTATTAGTGGCATGAGGCTTTTGGGTAATGGTTCCAATAACAGCCTCAAGTGCAACATTCACCCTTCCGATTTCAATTTAAGAATTGGATGACAACGAATTAGATGACATCTTCCTAGGTGATAACATTTTGTCAAACTCCACTCTATAAGGAAAGATCATCATGACATCGATATCAGTCTTAATCTCGCCAATTCTTCTTCAATATCACGATCAACTAATATCTACATTTCTACGAATATCAACCATTTGTTGGGATCATAAATATCCGCAACTTGGTTTAGATCTAGGATAGCTAGAATTCCTACGAGAATAGCTTCGATTAATTTACTAGGGGAGTTAGGGTTACTTGTGACAATCTACGTCGTATAAATACCTCGTATAAAAATCAAAATAATCATCAAACAATCATGTAATAAAATTGCATCATATATATATAATCCAAGTTATATATATATATTAAAATAACACTTCTCAGTCTTGGCCTTGTCGGTAACTCGGGAATTCTTCGGCACCGTTATAGTCAAAAGATTTTTAGACATTTTGTGAAAAATGTTTATAGTTAAAAGATTTTGAAATGTTTTATTCAAAACCTTAGTTTTAAAAATCTTTCGTTCTCTATAACGAGAGCTCTGATACCAAACTGCAACACCCCCAAATTTATACAACTCAATACAGCGGAAGACTCGTTGGTGTTACGGGATAGCACATTACTCACATCATAGACAACGCATAAAAATCGCGGCGTTTAATAATAAATCATTTCCATTCATAAACATCAAAGTTACATCGGTCCCAAGTCATATTATTTCATACAAAGTTTTACAAAGTATTTGAATGGAAAATATACTTTAAGTGCGGGCCATGAATTCTTGTTGTATTCCCGAGAATTACCTTTAAGTACCTGAGATAAAACATGTTAAAAGAAAAGGTCAGCGATAACGCCGAGTGAATTCATAGAGTTTTAATAAACCATCAATATAACATCGGTATAAAATTATTACCGAAAATCATTTTATACAAATCATTTTAATAGGCCATAAAATAGCCAAAGTCATTTTATACAAATCCTTATCAAAATCATAATATAGGCTTTCGCCTTTCAAAGTCATTATACGAACCATTGTCGTTAAAAACATCATACAATACGTCTTATGACGTTGTATGAAAATAAAAACCGTTATATGAATATGGTTATGAAAACCAAAACACGAACATAATATCAATAGTATGACCCTGTATTGCTAGTCAGGCAATGCATCGTAATTCGGAGCGTCTAGTAGTATTTCGTTAGTTTGGATTATTATAAGCCGCATGATATTGTTACCTTACTAAACCAACAACGGGTAGCTAACCCGATACCAATTTTGCCCATCTAAAGTAGCGTGTCATCACAAAGGTCACGCTATGGAAATCTTCTCATACATAAATTCGCTTACCAATCAATGTGGCACGACGGGGATCAACCGTCAAGGCGCGAACTGGGGTGATCGTCCCCAAATAGTACTATTAAATGCATAAGCGTCTACCAAATCCCGGTAGTTCACAATTCATGCTAATGGGACTTTAAGTGACGTAACCTAACTTTAATAATCCATTTAATTTCATCTATCGGGTCCTTTAATCATTTATCGGGTCATACAATCGGGTCATTCAATCATACGGGTCCAAATCAATAAACACACAATCGGGACAAATGGTGTCCTATTTTATAAAAACTAACATGTTATCTCCCTCGCGGGTTTATAAAACATTTATAAAAACATTTAAAAGAGTGCGAGGCTATGAACTCACGTTGATGTGGGAAAGCGGGTTATCGGCAATTCGGACGTACGGTACGTGCTTCAATCACGGAAACCTAGACAAATAATAATCGGTCTTTGACGTTTGTCCAATGACTTTATAAAAATAACAATTATGTATACATATGATGATTTTATATATATGATTATCAAGTGGGTTTACATATCCTCATTTACTCATTTTTGTGTTATGTGTCGATAACTTTTATACTAGTTTTCTCGTTTTTACCTGTTTAGGTGTTTTAGGTCCAATAAGCCTATTATAAGTTCTTAACTTGTATTAATCCTTGTTATACTTATATTATCAGTATTTAAACTTTCAAGTTGGGCCCAAATGGGTTAAGTCCAATAAGTTCTTTTTATAAAGGTTTAACTTATTTAGTCCAATTATTAGTCCAATATGTTTACTTAGCTCGTTAATGCCCGTATGTCCTATAGTTCGGGTTTCATCGGTTTTTACTTGTTATATATGTTTATATATCAGTATATGAGTTTTATAAAGTTTACATTAGACGGGTCCAACCGTCTAAGTTTTATTTAACAAAAACGTTAATTTTACGGTAATAGCCGAAAAAGTCGTAAAAATCATGTTTATAGTTTTATAACTTATAAGTGTTATTCCACTACCATTTTTACAATTTATACACTTATTCCACCTTTTACATATTTATATAAATAGAATCCATAAGTTAGTGGGTTTTAATTTATATTTTATACTATTAAATTTTGAGTGCTTATATAATAGTATTATTCTTTAATTTCCAAAATCTGATTTTTATCTTCACTTTCACCAAAACTGCCATATCTAGAGTTCTATATGGAGATAGAAGCTCAAATGTTTATCACATAAACTACATGATATGTGCTACATTTAACTCTTCTATAGCTACTGTTGAATCATCTTCTAAGTATTTTCTAAAAATCGTCCAAAACAGTGAACTCAGATTTGTATCTTAAACTTGTTTTGATCATATCTCACTCATTACAATGATTCCATTGCATGGACAACTCTCACATGTGTACAAGACCCATAGATTATTGTAAATCCATTCTACTTCATCATTTTATCAGTTCATGACATGTTTCTTTACTGTTTTATACAGCCATCAACTTTAGACAAGATTTTAGCCTTGTTCTTTATAGTTTTTCACCTTTTTAATCATGTTTATCAACACCAAATCCCCACACAATACTTTTATCATCATATAATCATCATAAACATATACAATAGGAAATAAAATACATGATTACATAACCAAAAATAACAAGAAGATGAGGAGGACAATCTTTATACCACCAAGTTGATGTAGGTTATGAGTTTGACATGGATTTGGATGGAGAAACTTGTGCATAGGCAAGACCATCTTCAAGACCACCATTCTTCAAGAACTCCTTGATGATAATCGGCCCTTGACTCCATAGAAACTCCTCTTTGGATGTTATAACTTGCACCAATCAATAGGGCTTCAAAAGGGCATCAACTTATGTATGAATAACATAAGGTTTATGGTTAAATTTGATCAAGATGGTGTATATGGTGTGAGTTTGGGACGGAAATGGGAGGAGGGTAGAGAGAAAAACAAGTTGTTTTGCATGTATGGAAATGGGAGATAGTGGTTTGTGTTTGTGTGTTTTTGTGAAGTTGGTTAGCTTAGTTCATAAGCTTAGGACAAGTGTAATGAAGTTAGCTTACACTTGACACATCAAGTGTGTTGTAGCTTAATGTTGGCCGGTTTTGGGGGTGGGACAAGTGTCCCACTTGTCTCATCCCCATTTATTTACGGGTACTCCTCAATTCTAGTTTCCTCGATTTGCGTGCCCTCGGGTCGTTTTACGAAAAACGTTTTTATAAATTATGAATCAACGTCACAAAACGAATCCAATAAAAATTGTCTCATCAAAAACGGAGTTCGAAAACATAAATACGTAATCCTAAGGTTTCCGGTTTAGTCGTAAAGGACGTTAAAATAAAATCGTAAATCCTAATCTCTTCTCGTAAATTTGTGAGTTTATGAACCAACACAAATTTAAAACTCCAAAATAATATTCGCGGATAAATTTATTTTCTGAAATGTCGGACTGTCACTAAAGACGGTGTATGTAAACGTAAGCACGTAACGTTGAATCCTCCGGTTTAGACGTAGTCGATGCTACTCCAAGACGTAAATACAAATTTCTTCCCAAAAAAATAAGTGAGTTCATAATGTAACATTAAAATAATGTTTTCAAATAAATATTGAGAATAAAATATCAACCATAAATTGACGGATTGTCACAGAGTCCTCCAAGGTATGACACACGAAGACGTGCTGAGAGTCCTCCAAAGTATGATCGACAACCTAAGTATGATAATCAGAGGGTGGCTACTATTGTTGGAATAGGGAAACTGTTGGTACTCAAGTTGTGCAACAAAGTGAGATTCGGTGTTTTAACTGCAGAGGTTTTGGGAATTTGGATAGGGAATGCAAGCAGCCAAAGAGGGTTAAAGATTATGGTTATCATAAAGAAAAGATGCTGCTGTGCAAGAAAATGGAAGCTGGAATCAAGTTATCAGCTGAGGAAGGAGAAATGCTTGACGACACAGATGATGAACTCTCCGACCAAGAACTCGAGGCACATTATTCATACATGGCAAAGATTCATGAGGTCCTTAATGTCACCGAAGATGACAATGGTCCTATCTTTGATACCGCGCCAATTGATAAGGTACAACATGATGATGAATATAATGTGTTTGGTGATACACATGAGCATAGTGATCTTCCAACAACAATTACTGACACGTGTATGATGGAAACGGTTGATAGCAATACCACACCCGATTCATCAGACATATGCAATAATGAGTTTGAGGATGATCAACATGCAAATGAGTATGATGACGAGGAGCGTGTCGCGCTTGCTAATTTAATTGCTAGTTTACAAAAAGATGTCAATGAAAATAGAAAGAGTCAAAAGCAATTAAAGAAGGCAAATGCAGTACTCACTCAAAATTATGAAGAATGCAAAGCCGCTCTTACAAAATCTAGTGAGACTATTGATAGTTATAGGGCTGAGCTTCTTCAAAAGACCAACGAGCTTGAGGGGTACAAAAGTCATGTCATCAATGTTAAAAAGGACGAGTTTGAAAATAAATACAAAGAAGCTCTTGCTTTGTTAACTAAAGAAAAACGTCAATTTAATGTCTTATTAAGTGATGAACGTCAAAAAACGTACCTTGCCACAACAAAAGTTAATGAACTTGAACAAAGGCTTTCTATGAATACCACCGATTCTGCTAAAATTCTTGATGAAAAGAAACAAGAGGTTGAAACAATAAAACAAGATTTCAAAAATAGACAAAGCAAAGATACTGAAAAAGTAAAGGATCTCGAAGAACAAGTCGATTTTTTGAAAATGTTTTTTATAAATCTCATGACTCTATTCAAACTGTTAGAAAGCACCTCCGTCGTTTTTCAAGGGTCAACCTAGCTTTGCCACCCCCAAGTACCTCGAAAAAGCTCAAGCTGCTAACCCTCAATTATATCTTGATGAGTCCGAATGGACTGATAATGACTGCCCAGTAGCTAATCTCGATAGTGAAGAGACGTCCCTTTGGGATGAGGAGAGTAGATCACCGGTCAATAAAGATTTTGTGAAACCATATAACTATGATTATCTAAACAGTCTTTATGGTCTTTTCACTCCAAAAAACAGAAGTCTCGTGAGGAATTCTTTTCAGAATGCAAACAACAAAGAATTCAATGGAAGAAAGTGTTTGCCGCTAAGAGAAAAACTAATGTTTTTAAATATATTAACTATTTGCCTCTAGATGCTTCTAAAAGCAAAAGGAGGAAAACACTTAGTTTTCTTAAACACCACATTGAAAATGTTCAATCAATTGTCGAAAGCGATTGGGGAAAACGTCAAAAGGATAAGTGGAAAACCGAGATTCCTAACGACATAACTGTGCTTGTGAAAGAACTTCTAATACCAAATACGAAGATAATAAAAGAACATGTTCTTGAGTTTGAAAACTTGATTCGGTCTGAAATGTTTGATGATTTGAAATATGTTAAGTCTCTTGAAAAAGAAATTGATGAACTCCAAAATGACAAATCAGATTTTTCAAACGAATATGATCTACTCTTAGAAGAATGTCTCTCCAAAGATATTTTTTGTGTTACTCTTCAATCTTGTGATGATATCGATGAATATTCTAATGTTGCATGTAAATATCTTGATAAAATCAAAGAATGTGAGCGTCTTGACCTTGAGCTTTTGAAACGTAAAGAAAATGTTGATAAAAAGGCTTTTGAGTTACTTCAACACAAAACTGATTTCCTTCAAAAACATTGTCATTCTCTTGAACTTGCTTTGAAAAAAGACGTGGTAGTTTTCAACATGATAATAACTTGCAAGAAAAACTTTCCAAAACGTTTCCAGAAATGAATGAACAAAATTTGGAAATTAAAGGATTGAAAGCTCAGTTAAAACACAGGGAACTAGCGATAGCTGAGTTGAAGAAACTCGTTGCTAAGATGGGTGGGAAAATTGTGGAACCTAGAGTTAAGAAACCTGTTGTAAGACAACCCAATGCACAAAAAGTGACTAGACCCTCTGTCTTGGGAAACCATCTGTTTTCTCTAATTCTGCATTTGCAAAACCTGCGTTTGCCCCCAAGACGGATGGGAAGGATAGGTTACCACAAAAAACTTCCAAAACACATATTCGATCACAAAGTACTAAGAACACTAATGTGATTAAACCAGGGATGTATAGATTGGCCACTAAACCCATACAAAACAAAGAAAGTCAATCACCTCAGACTTCTAGAAACACTAATAGACGTGTGTCTTTTACTACAGGAGTAGTCCCCACTGCTAGTGTTAGCCGGCCCCAACTTAAGAGCACTCGCATGAATGAAAAGGTTTGGCAAAACAAATGTCAAGGGAAGATAAAGGAAGTAGAAGACCACCCTAGGATTTTCAATGTTTCTAAGAATAAAACGTCTGTAATTGCGTGTAATGACGATTTGAATGATTCGACTTTGAATGCTTTGAATGTTAAGTTTGTTTGTGTGAAATGTGGAAAGTGTGCCAATGCTAATCATGCTATGTGTGTTTCAAATAATGTCAAAGGCGTAGATCCTAGAACTAAGAAGCAAACAGTGATGCCTATTAGTGCTAGAAAACCCAAACGCAAAGTGAACCATTCTGGTGCAACCCCCCCTAAGAAAAGTATTGCATCAGACTCCACCACTAAGAACCCTAGAAGCAGAATTAGGGAATTATATGAGTCTGCTAGCAAGCCTTGGAAATGGTGGTTTGCTAATCAATGTCCTCCGGGATATAAATGGATGCCTAAGGTTAGGACAGAAAATGTGACAACGAGTGTTAGTATGCCTCTAAGTGATGAACCTAGGGAAACTAATGAATCAGAAATCACAACTAACATGGAATCCAATTTAGCAAATGCTCCATCGTGTTCTAATTCTTCTGCAGGTGATCGAAATAATTCTCTTCATATTGGACTTCGAATGCACGAAGCACATGACGGGGAATCTCAAGCTTCTAATTAACTTCGTGGAGAAGTTCCTGGGTACGGTCCGATTCAGAAATGATCAATTTGCACCGATCCTCTGATATGGAGACTTGGTTCAAGGGAATATCACTATCAAAAGGGTTTACTACGTCGAAGGGCTCAATCACAATCTTTTCTCGGTTGGTCAATTTTGTGATGCGGATTTAGAGGTTGCTTTTAGAAAGAAGACATGCTTTGTTCGTGATTATGCTGGAAATGACTTACTTACCGGAACACGGGGTACTAATCTCTTCTTTATTTCACTACAAGACTCCACATCTTCAACTCCAATCTGTTTCATGGCTAAAGCTTCAACGACTCAAGCTTGGTTATGGCATCAACGTTTATCTCATCTTAACTTTGATACCATCAACTTGCTTTCCAAGAAAGATATTGTGCGAGGCCTTCCTAACTTGAAATTCATCAAAGATCATCTCTGTTCTTCTTGTGAGCTTTGTAAAGCTAAACAAAGTAGTTTCAAGACAAAGACTACACCAAGCTCTAAAGGACGATTAGATCTTCTTCATATAGATCTGTGTGGCCCCATGCGTGTTCAAACCATCAATGGGAAGAAATATGTTATGGTAATTATCGATGACTACTCAAGGTACACGTGGACCCTCTTCTTAAGGTCCAAGGAGGAAACACCTGAGGTTCTCATTAACTTCCTTAAGTTGATACAACGTGGTCTTCAAGCTCAAGTAAAAGTGGTACGTACTGACAGAGGCACAGAATTCTTGAATTCAACTCTGAAGAAATATTTTGAAGCCGAAGGGATTGAACATGAAACATCTATTGCTCGAAAACCTGAACAAAACGGAGTTGTTGAAAGACGAAATCGTACTTTAGTTGAGGCTGCTCGAACATTATTATCTGCTTCAAAACTACCATTATTCTTTTGGGCCGAAGTCGTATCAACCGCATGATACACACAAAACCGTTCCTTAATTATCCCAAGACACGAAAAGACACCATATCACATAATTAATGATCTCAAACCTTCCCTCAAACACCTTCATGTTTTTGGATGTACGTGTTACATTATTCGCGATGGTGAAAATCTGGACAAGATGAAAGGGAAATGTGATGCATGCATTTTAGTGGGATATGCAACTTAGTCTAAGGGATACAGAGTGTACAACAAGAGAACAAAATTGATAGTCGAGACTATTCATATCAGACTTGATGAATTGCAAGAAATGACACTTGAACAAAATAGTTTAAGTCCCGATCCACAACGACAAACGACTTCCGTTCACAACCGCACGGAACTCAGAACTCAAGACCACAACAATGAACCGTCAAGTTCAACGTTGGTTCAAGGAAATATTCCAAGAGCATATATGACAGTCAACACAACACTTGAAGAGTTGGAAATGTTATATGGACCAATGTTTGATGAATATTTCACGGGGGAGAAACATGTTGTATCAAAGTCTTCCGCTGTCACTTATGATACGAATGATGATACCGATCATCATCTACAAAAGGATACAACTTCATCTACTTCAACACGGGTTACTGCAGATTTACCTCCTCAGAATATCACTTCAACAATCGATCCTACAACATCCACAACTACTGTCATTGCTCCAGAGAACACTAATCAAGCAGACGGTGCATTATCTGACGATGAAGATTTTCACAACCTATTCGGTACACCGGTACAGGAAACTAGAGAGTCCTCTACTCGCCATGTTGATCCGTCAAATATTCATACGGTTTATCAACGACATCCTTCAACACATCATTGGACCCGAGATCATCCTTTGGTTCACGTAATTGGAAACCCTTCACAGCCTAGTCGTACAAGACGACAACTAGCAACCGATGGTGATGTTTGTATGTTCGCACTCGCCGTGAGTACAGCTGAACCGGAAAACATCAAAGAAGCCATGGCTGATCATGCTTGGATTGAATCGATGACGGATGAACTTCAACAATTTGAAAGACTTAAAGTCTGAGAACTTGTTGACAGACCATACGATGTGATTCCATTAAATCTTCGTTGGATCTGGAAAAACAAGATGGATGAAGAGAATACGATCATCAAGAACAAAGCTAGGCTAGTGGCTAAGGGGTATGGCCAGAAAGAGGGAATTGATTTTGATGAATCATTTGCACCAGTTGCTCGTATGGAAGCGGTCAGGATTTTCCTTGCTTATGTTGCACATAAGGGATTCACTGTCTATCAAATGGACGTAAAGACAACATTTCTTAACGGTCCTTTGAAGGAAGAATTCTATGTCACGCAGCCAGAAGGATTCATCAATCCTTATTATACTGACAAGGTGTATCGTCTCCACAAAGCACTATATGGACTAAAGCAAGCCCCAAGGGCGTGGTACGACGAGCTCTCGAAATTTCTGGTATCCAAAGGTTTCTCAAAAGGTTCCATTGATCTAACTCTGTTCACTTATAAATATGGGGATGACATTTTGCTTGTGCAAATTTATGTTGATGACATTATTTTCGGGTCTACAAACCCAAAACTTTCAAAATGGTTTGAAAAAGTAATGGACAGCAAATTTGAAATGTCAATGATGGGCGAACTAAAATTCTTTCTAGGAATTCAAGTTCACCAATCCCCAACTGGTATCTTCATAAACCAAGCTAAGTATTGTCAAGCGATAATCAAAAAGCATGGTATGACTTCATGTGACCCCGTTGGGACACCATTATCAACCACATCACTAGATGCTGACTTGGAGGTAAATGCCATCGATCAAACGAGATATTGTTCCATGATTGGTTCCCTCATGGACTTAACAACAAGCAGACTTGATATTTCACATGCTACATGTTATTGTGCACGATATCAAGCACGACCCACTGAAAAGAACCTCAAGGAGGTTAAATGGATCTTTCGGTACCTCAAGAATACCATTCATTTGGGACTCTGGTATCCGAGGGAAACCGGTTTCTTTCTAACGGCCTATTCAGATTCTGATCATGCAGGGTGTCTTGATACACGAAAAAGTACTTCTGGTGGTGCACAATTTCTAGGTCTAGATAAGCTTGTGGGATGGTCTTCCAAGAAGCAGGATTGCACGTCACTTTCATTAGCCGAAGCGGAGTATGTGTCTCTATCTGCGTGTTGTGCGCAAGTTCTATGGATGAGAACACAACTCACGGATTATGGCTTTCACATTGATAAAGTACCTATGTATTGTGACTCAATATCGGCCATAGCCATCTCCTGCAATCCGGTACAGCATTCCCGCACGAAGCACATTGATGTCCGATATCACTTCATTAAGGAACAAGTTGAAAGAGGTATAGTTGAACTATACTTTGTTGGAACGGATTACCAATTAGCCGACTTGTTTACGAAAGCTCTGTCGAAAGATAGGTTTGAGTACCTCGTTAGGCAAATTGGTATGAGATGTTTGACTCCAGCAGACCTGGAGATTCTGGTAAAGGTGCATGCTTCATTTATCTATCAAACGTCAACCTGTAAATATCTTCGAAAAAGCAAAATACCAAAATATAAAACATATAAAAACAAAACACAAAATTAAAAAATCTTTCAAAATCCAAAAATATTCTTCTCCACATGTCTTTCAGTATCGATAATATGGACGTGCCTAGAAATGTCGCTCAATAACGACACGGGTGTGTACATAAAGCTCGAATGAAAGTTGTAAATATTTTTCAAAACATGTCATTTCTTCTTTTAATAAAGGAAATTGTCTATTTTGGACAATATTTCCAAACAACGGGTAGAGCAATCTATCACGGGTTGAGCTAGTCACAAAACATTCAACGTTTTGAGCTCAACACAATGGCTTGTAATCACTTTCAGATTGCAACCCAGTTCTAAATTCACGGGGGAGTGTACGCTTTAGTATCCTTACCCTCAGCAAAAGAATAGAAATCTTCTTACACTTGAGTGGATTTGTCAAGATATTCAAAGTCTATGAACTCAAGTTTATGCTTTAGAAAAAAAACCTCTTCGCCAAAAAGAAATAGGATTTTTCAAAAAGCGTTGAACACAATTTTTTCAAGAATTTCTCAATGATTATTCAAAATCTTTCAAAAATTGTGTGTTCAACAACTCCCATCCTCAAAAAGCGAAATGTGGATCAAATCCTCACAATGACAATTCAGTTGGATCAATTTTTGAGGGGGAGCATTTTAACTTCATGCAATAGATTAACACATCTTTCTCCTGGAAATTTTCAAGACAATTTTCCAAATATATTTTAATAAAATTTGGTATCTCTAATATCAAAAGATTTTATATATTAGAGATAGGGGGAGAAAATGTGATTAAAATGTGATCTATTTTGCAAGACTCGTACACTTTAACTCTTACCTACATGTGCGAAACACTTTCGATTATCGATGCACATGTGAAGGGGGAGCTTTTCTGAAACGACAAAACTAGCAAGGTGTTAAATGTTTTTCAAACACTTTGTTAGAATTTAAAGTGGTTTTTATGGTGACGATCAAATACCCACAACATCTTTAATTCACGACGTTATTGGTGTCAAAAGGGTGGTTAGGTTTAAGTCCTATGATCCAACCAGAACCGGAGGGATCTTCCCAGGGACAATTCAATAGATTATTAGAAGTCCTTAGGAAAGATGGAGTAGAATGTGAACGCAGCTGAATGCCGACTAAGTACTGATGCTAGCACTAGAACAATCACAACAAGGTGCTAGTAAGGATGTCTTGGTAAGTATTGATGGGGTTGAAGAATGAAAAACAAAATGTAAGGATAAAGGGTATAAAGAAAGAAGCCCTCCATACAACTTAGGCAGAAACCGGGTCAACTCATCATGAAGACAAACTCATCATGGACCCAGTGATGTATGCACAACCCTTTCCTAGCTACTCAGGTTTCTCTCAAAAGAAGTTTGTTTTATTGTCACAGAGAACAACATGATTTATATTGACTTTCTTACTTCCAGATAGTTGATATTAAATAGGTGGCATCTGCTCCAGCCTCCGACCACTAAAAGTGCACAAATCGAGTCCAGAGCCAAGAGATCAATCAAATCTTGTTAGGACACACGGATGAAGATCAAGAGAGTCCTACGCCGTCACACCCCTAATTTATCAGAGTAAGGCAACACAATGGGGTGCGACGGTCATGACTATCACAAGACATGAATACAAACAACGACCATTTAAAAGCTGTTTTAATTTTATTAAAAGTATAAAACTTGTTCGGAAGCGAATTACACAAGATCATAATAAAACATTGTTTCAAAAAGACTAACATTGATCCAAATATCCATACACTAGTCATGACCATTTTTATTAAAAATCTCCCATGCATAACCATGCCACTCCTCCGTCTTGATACCTGAGAAAAACATTGCTAAAGCGTCAACACAAAGGTTGGTGAGTTCATAGGTTTAAGTTTAGATAGTGTGATGAACCATAAGACTTAATCAGACAACCGGCATATAACCAAAACATGGCTATAATCAAAATAGTATACGTTTGTATTCCTACGTCTAAGCTCATGAGACCGAAGCGTTAACCAACCAACAAGATGTAATGAGAGCCTGAGCAAATGCCTATCCCAAAGCATTCGTAACGACTCAAATGTAAGTGTATCTAATTTGGTCACACAACCAACATTAGATAGGGAGGTCAATCCCAATAGATCTATCCATAACATTCGCGCTTACACAAAGTAATTAACGGTTCACGATAGTGGGCTAAAGCATCTAGGGATATCGCTACTTAGACATCATGTAGGTAAACGTATCAAGTTTTAGCACTTACGTTCATCCATTTAAAACAAGCAATGTTCTCACCCCAAAATAGTTAAAACAATTAAACGTGGGACTATGAAACTCACCGCAAGCAATAGCAACGGTTAAAATAGCACAATGTAGACATGGAGAAATAATAGCTTCAAACAATCCGTAACCTAAGTTAAATAAGATATGTATTACTATACATGCAACACGGAAATAAACGTAGCATTTAGTCCCTAGTATGTGCTTGAGTTTGTTTTAATAAATCGACAATTTTTAACACTTGCGAATGTTTAACATTGTAATAAAAGTCTAGTCATTTAATCGGAATATATTTAGAAAAATTGGGCACTTCGTTGTGGAGACAGTTTATTAGTCGGGTCGTTTAATGGGCAAATATCCTAAATATATTTTACTAAAATATTTTAAATAAATAAAATTAAAAAATTATATTAATTACTAATTTTATTTATAAAAAATAAGAAAAAAATTAATATATTTATACATGTCTCATGTTGGCTGACATGAGACATATGAGACCTACTAATTGAAATATGAAATTTTGAAATGTTACCATTGTTTTTAAACGAAGCTAGCCACTATTACATTTTCGATATGGGTGTCATTCTCTCGATTTCTTAGAAAGGAAATAGCGAGCTCGATAGTTGCTTGCGGAGTAAACCAAAAGTGTTTTTAAAAAGCTAGTTGGGTCGTCTATAGACCCGTGTTTTAAGTTTTATAAACCGAGGTCGTTTGATGGGTTAAAATCGGGTTCGAAGTAAGGGGTCGTGAAACCAATTTAAAAGAAAAGTGTTTAACGAGTCATTTTCGATCTTGTATACGGTTTTTGATAAATACTTTTGGGTCGAACAAAAAGTAAGCTCGTGTAGACGGCACGGCGTCTACAACTTCCGTCCTTTAACCGTCTCATGACAAGGTCGTTTTGAGGGTTAAAAACGGGTCGTAAAAGATCGTGTTTCAACACTAAAATAACCTATATTTTTCGAACGAATTAAGTCATATTCGGTATTTTTCGGCGACTGATATCTCACTCTTTACTTAACCATTTTGGGTAATTCGAGTTCCTATGTGTTCTCATATGTCTGGACTTTAGGTATGACCCAAGTCCCGAACCACAGTCCAAATCAAACCGGTCGAATTGAGGCGACAACGTCGTCCCTGCGTCACTATTCCTAGTACATAAAATCATAAGTTTTTTTAATCTATTTCTCGATTCGTTAGAAGGCATTATGGGCTGAAATTTGGCATAGTTACTACAAATAAGGTGCATTAAAGAGTGGCGTGTCTCCCTTTTTGTCACGTCACTTCATGGCGCAAGTTTTATATTCGTTGGTTCATTAAAAGAATGTTTGTAAATATGTTCTTATGTAAGTGAAATCCTAGCAAGCACATACTAGTACTAGTTTTAAGTTTAAATACAATATTAAAGGAGTTTGAATCTTACAAGGAGTTTAAAGAGCAAAACGTAGGTATGAACTCGACGAATTTTGTGCAAAACCCTTCTTGAACCGAAACTAACTCGAACTACAAACCCTACTTCTTTTTCCTTGCATCCAAAACGAAGTGAGTGTGTTTGCTTCCCCTCGATGAGTAGAAACATAAGATTGGTAGAGACGGTGACTTCGTTTAGATTACTAGCTTGAGTGGGAGTGTTGTGTAGGTTATGACTAAAGAAGAAATTGAGTTTTATGCTACTGTGATTTGAATCCGACAAAGAAAGAGTGGTGTTGTGTTGCGTTTTGTTGGAGATGGTAGGAAGAAGGAAGGAGTAATTATAGGAGAAAATATGGACATGTAACTACCTAGTTGGTATAGTTGGTTAAAACTCAAATATTCTAGTTATCAAATATGATCTTAAGGGGACATATTGATGTACTTTGGTTGTCAAACAAGGACACAAAACGTGGGTTCATGGGAGGGTGTGAAAGGGGAGATTTCAAGGCTTTGACTTGTGAAAAATCTTTTGGCTTGTCTTAACATCCACTAGTTGTTTTAGTGTGTAAAGAAATCAAGGTTCGAAATTTCCAAAAGAGAAGAAAACGTGTATCAGTAGGAAAAAGGGGCTGGTTTGTGCTATATTATTTTGTCGGGGTATTGGGTAAGTTACATATGTCTTTTTTATATAGTTACACGTATTATTCGTCGGTTCAGTGAAATAATTTATACAACATTATATAAATTATAACATACCTAAAATTTATTTGTTTTTGGGTTGCTATTAAAATAAGTTGGTATCAACTGTCTAGCGTCGGATTGTTGACGAGATGATAACCAAGTACGCCGAATAAGTTTTCGATCCTAATTAAATTTAATTACGTTCACATTCAAGATAAAAATAAAAATAGTTCACTTTAAAGTAAGCGTTCCATGTAAACTAGATTTATTTTATTGGCATGAATTTTTCAAATTGTCAAGAGGCGCATTTAAGGTCACAAATCTCAATTTAACATGTATGTATAAATAATAAAATTTACTAAAGAAAGTGGTTCCTTTAAAGTGGTGATCACTCAATATATATATTTTATTTGTGCACGTTTTACACGGAAACAATCGGGGATTTCAATAGACGTACATGTCTAACCCGAAAACATCGTGTTTAATCATAATTTAAACAATTCAGAATTCACGATTGTTACATCCGATATCCGTTAAATGAGTTTTTTCCACAAAACTCGAACGTCGATGTCGCTAGATAAAACAAGAAATAAGATATACCGTATTACTTTCATATACTTTGCGCAGATTCATTTACTTTTCTTGGAGTTTCCTCGTTTACGTTTTCCTTAGTTTTTCTATGAGGTTTAAAATTAATTGCAACCACATTAAAATCAGATCATTAAAATCTTCTTCCCATTTGTTCATGAACATATGATGTTCCTTAATGCCTTTAGTAGTAAGTCTTTTCTCGTACATCGAGTTTTCTCGACGACGTTGGTTTCGTTAAATGAGCTTTCTCATTAATAATTTTTCGCGTTGTCTTCCGTATTACTCCCACTTTAAAGGGTCATGTGTTGTCATCCTTCACATAGATGCCTATAGTTGTGCTAATATTAATCTTGAGTGTTTAATTCGATTCCTCATACGGATAATATCACATGATCGAAGGTCGCTCAACATTGTTTGGTTAATTCCGTTCACCTTGACCATCTACTTGGTAGTGTAAGTAGTTCATGCGGTAAGGCTTCTCGAATCGGTTTCCCCAAAGATCTAGAATAATTGGTCATCCTATCATACAATGGTTAAGACATCTCTTCATTCTATGTGACATTTTCTTTTTAGACGATCTCGTAAATCACTTAATTTAGTTCGCATTCCTCCTCGTTTATCTCCTTTTCATGGAGGTGAAAACGGTCGAGTCGTGCAAAGTTAAATTAATTTGTGATCCGGGCCATATTCCGTAGGTACAATAGTTTAAATTTTTCTTAGTTTTATGAGCACGGTGTTTCGCTCAAATTTAAGAAAATATATTTTTGTCCGAGTGATCTCGATATCCGTTAAATTTAGGTTTTTCTTATTTGGGCGTCTCGTCGCTTTTACAACCAAATTGTTTTGTTGATCGTCAATTATTATATGGTATCGTTGCGATATCCTGAGTTTTACTCAAACGGCGTCTCGCTTCTTCACATTATTATTTACAATTTGCTTTAAATATTTACGACTCTAACCTATTTGCGTTTAATAGACGTAAAAAGGAGGCTCTTAGTATTTTCCGCGTCATACATGTTCTTGTATATCATTAGCGGCGAAGAAGATAGTCGTAATAGATTTTTACTTGTATGTGTACTTGCCGTTTTCACTTAAATGATGGTATAGAATTGTTCAAAGTTCATAATACAAAATAAATTTTCATTGAAAAATAAATTAAATTTAGAAGTTTCCTAGTATCACTAATAAATCTCATTTCTACGATGACTATTATGAGCATGCTCGTGTTCGACCACGATCATACGTAGTTGATCAGGCTACGTACGTCTCGGGACCAACGGTTGCATCCTCCTTTTCATCACAATTTAACTCTTTGAGATTGTAATTTATATATTGGTAACCCATAGTTCATTTCGTTCGTTACCATTATTCACTTTCAGAATCACCAAATTAGTCCATAGTTCATTTTATTTGTTATCATTGCTCACTTTTAACAATTAACAAAATAATTTCCATACTTATGTGTACTAATTCTCGTTAAGTTTATCAAAAGTTTGCGTCTTCCACATCAAGTTGTTCGTAAAACTAGATTTTCCAAAACTTTACATGGTAGTCCTTACTAAAAAAAATGTTTCAACATTAGTCGCGGTGTTTTATACATTAAGTTGGTCGTCCAACCAATTTTTTTTTTCAAAACTTTGCATGATAGTTTATACCAAAATATTTCGTCATCAATCGTGTAGGTTTTGTCAGTAACACCTTTACTGATTTTACCAAAACGTTTTATCAAAATTTCTAACATTCTTATTAATAAAGTTTTCAGTGATGGTTCCTTCAAAGTAATTTTTTTTATATATATTTTTTGATAATGTTTTTTTTTATAATTTTTTTTCCAAAAATATTCTATAAAACTCCTTTAAAAAAATTTATTTGATTAATTTTTCTCCGACATATAAAAAAATATTGTAGGATAAAAACTATTTCTTAAGTAAAAGCTTCATAAGATATAAAAGATAACTTTTAAAAATGACTGGAAACAATTAAATAAAAATTTTTTTAAGGTACGTTACATAACCCAATTTTTGTTGGTGGTGACATCGACAGATGTCGGGTCACTTGATATTCATAAAAATAAATTATTTAATATTCCACATCAGTCACTAAATTTTATCACAAAATTTTCGAGAGCTTCGATCGTCCTTTATTGCATCTCTAACACTTCGGTCAACTTGTTTTTATCTCAAAATTGTTCAATTTGTTTAATCCAATCAACTAGTCAATTCCATCACAAGAATTTCATCAGCAAAATTGTTCATTTTGTTTTTATCTGTCATTTGTTCATAATCATTTTATAGACTTTTTATGTTCAACAAGCGTTATTAGGATTTCTTAGAAGTGACCAAAATTCACATCTAGGGTTCCAAAGCTTTGTGACATACGATAATCTCTTTAATTTAAAATATGACATAATTCTCATATAACTTAGTTCTTCCCTTTAATATTAGTTGTTATATCATACTTTGTAAATTTATAATAGCAACTTAGTTCAAACCCAATAGACTAGAACTTTTAGATCCATCCTTTGTACAATTTCTCCAACATAAATTTCTCCTTGACGTGCATTCGACTTACGCGTCGGCATATTTCCGGATAGTTTTCATATTTTTGTAATCCTAATTTATGTTTGTTTCTTATGATATAGTACTTTGTGGAGTATTACAGGAGTAATACTTTGTATAGAGTGTTTATCATCGTGTGTTGTATACAAATAGAGACGACGACTTTAACTATTTTAGTGCTCGCACACCAGACAACTAATGGTACTAATGCATCGTACCAGTCAAACGTCAATGAGGTAATCACCTTGTCAGATCATGTAAGTCTTATCCATCCCCGATGAAATTCACTAAAAATCTTAAGTTGCGTTACAACTGGCACTTGACTAAGCCTCGCAACCCAATCAAACAAGAACAGCCTTGAGGTCTAGTCAAGTATTAATCGTTAAACTTCTTAACATCTTTGGTGAATTTACTCGTCTTTAGATATTACTCACACAATTTAACATTGATTAAACCCACACAAAACTCATCAAGTATGTTATAACTTAACAACCAAACTAATCACGCAACATGTAAATTCATGAGTCTTACCCATCCTCAAGAAAACTCATCGAAAACCTTAAGTTGTATAACGACTGACACTTAACTTAGTCTCGCAACCCAATCAAACAAGAACAGCCTTGAGACCTTGCTAAGTATCGTTATACCTCTTAACATTTTTGATGATTTGTCTTGGTTTTGGGTTTACTCAACCATTACTAAATCTCAGCGCGTCCAAGTACTGTTTTGGCGTATATTTTTAATTCGGCGTACATCGATATAGGGTAACATAGAAACACACAAGTGTTTAAATAATTCATAGTAGTCGTCCAGTGGACCGTTTTTAACAAAATACATAATAGCATAAGTATGTATATGTTTTACTCCAGATAAACATGGCACAAACCATCTTCGTTCGATTTAAACATGGCACAAACCATCTTAGTTCGATTAAACATGGCACAAACCATTTTAGTAGCACAACAGACCAAACAAGGATTCTAGGTATTTTACTTTAAAATATAAGAAAAATCGTCTAGTAAACATTCCTATAAGTATATCTTACATAAGGATCACTCGAACAAGTAAGGAGATACTTAATGCTAATAACACGTAGCAATCAAGTTTAAACTAACATAGCAAATCACGTGGAATAATTCAAGTTACAACTTACTTTTATCGAAGACGCGAAGTGAAGTGGTTCTTGGAGATTTTTGAGTTAGTTATAGTCTAGAATTATTTTTCCCAAAAATAAATTTCTGACTCACGTTTATAAAAAATATTTTGTAAAATAACCTAGTTCTCTATAACTACAGCTCTGATACCAATCTGTCACACCCCCAATTTATCAGAGTAAGGCAACACAATGGGGTGCGACGGTCATGACTATCACAAGACATAGATACAAAGAACGACCATTTAAAAGCCGTTTTAATTTTATTAAAAGTATAAAACTTGTTCGGAAGCGAATTACACAAGATCATAATAAAACATTGTTTCAAAAAGACTAACATTGATCCAAATATGCATACACTAGTCATGACCATTTTATTAAGAATATCCCATGCATAACTACGTCACTCCTCCGTCTTGATACCTGAGAAAAACATTGCTAAAGCGTCAACACAAAGGTTGGTGAGTTCATATGTTTAAGTTTAGATAGTATGATGAACCATAAGACTTAATCAGAAAACCGGCATATAACCAAAACATGGCTATAATCAAAATAGTATACGTTTGTATTCCTACGTCTAAGCTTATGACACTGAAGCGTTAACCAACCAACAAGATGTAATGAGAGCCCGAGTAAATGCCTACCCCAAAGCATTCATAACGACTCAAATGTAAGTGTATCTAATTTGGTCACACAACCAACATTAGATAGGGAGGTCAATCCTAATAGATCTATCCATAACATTCGCGCTTACACAAAGTAATTAACGGTTCACGATAGTGGGCTAAAGCATCTAGGGATATCGCTACTTAGACATCATGTAGGTAAACGTATCAAGTTTTAGCACTTACGTTCATCCGTTTAAAACCCCAAAATAGTTAAAACAATTAAAAGTGGGGCTATGAAACTCACCTCAAGCAATAGTAACGGTTAAAATAGCACAATGTAGACATGGAGAAATAATAGCTTCAAACAATCCGTAACCTAAGTTAAATAAGATATGTATTACTATACATGCAACACGGAAATAAACGTAGCATTTAGTCCCTAGTATGTGCTTGAGTTTGTTTTAATAAATCGACAATTTTTATCACTTGCGAATGTTTAACATTGTAATAAAAGTCTAGTCATTTAATCGGAATATATTTAGAAAAATTGGGCACTTCGTTGTGGAGACAGTTTATTAGTCGGGTCGTTTAATGGGCAAATATCCTAAATATATTTTACTAAAATATTTTAAATAAATAAAATTAAAAAATTTATATTAATTATTAATTTTATTTATAAAAAAGAAGAAAAAAATTAATATATTTATACATGTCTCATGTTGGGTGACATGAGACATATGATACCTACTAATTGAAATATGAAATTTTGAAATGTTACCATTGTTTTTAAACGTAGCTAGCCACTGTTACATTTTCGATATGGGTGTCATTTTCTCGATTTCTTAGAAAGGAAATAGCGAGCTCGATAGTTTCTTGCGGAGTAAACCAAACGTGTTTTTAAAAAGCTAGTTGGGTCGTCTATAGACCCGTGTTTTAAGTTTTATAAACCGAGGTCGTTTGATGGGTTAAAATCGGGTTCGAAGTAAGGGGTCGTGAAACCAATTTAAAAGAAAAGTGTTTAACGAGTCATTTTCGATCTTGTATACGGTTTTCGATAAATACTTTTGGGTCGAACAAAAAGTACGCTCGTGTAGACGGCACGGCGTCTACAACTTCCGTCCTTTAACCGTCTCATGACAAGGTCGTTTTGAGGGTTAAAAACGGGTCGTAAAAGATCGTGTTTCAACACTAAAATAACCTATATTTTTCGAACGAATTAAGTCATATTCGGTATTTTTCGGCGACTGATATCTCACTCTTTACTTAACCATTTTGGGTAATTCGAGTTCCTATGTGTTCTCATATGTCTGGACTTTAGGTATGACCCAAGTCCCAAACCACAGTCCAAATCAAACCGGTCGAATTGAGGCGACAACGTCGTCCCTGCGTGACTATTCCTAGTACATAAAATCATAAGTTTTTTAAATCTATTTCTCGATTCGTTAGAAGGCATTATGGGCTGAAATTTGGCATAGTTACTACAAATAAGGTGCATTAAAGAGTGGCGTGTCTCCCTTTTTGTCACGTCACTTCATGGCGCAAGTTTTACATTCGTTGGTTCATTAACAGAATGTTTGTAAATATGTTCTTTTTTAAGTGAAATCCTAGCAAGCACATACTAGTACTAGTTTTAAGTTTAAATACAATATTAAAGGAGTTTGAATCTTACAAGGAGGTTAAAGAGCAAAACGTAGGTACGAACTCGACTGGTTTTGTGCAAAACCCTTCTTGAACCGAAACTAACTCGAACTACAAACCCTACTTCTTTTTCCTTGCATCCAAAATGAAGTGAGTGTGTTTGCTTCCCCTCGATGAGTAGAAACAGAAGATTGGTAGAGACGGTGACTTCGTTTAGATTACTAGCTTGAGTGGGAGTGTTGTGTAGGTTATGACTAAAGAGGAAATTGAGTTTTATGCTACTGTGATTTGAATCCGACAAAGAAAGAGTGGTGTTGTGTTACGTTTTGTTGGAGATGGTAGGAAGAAGGAAGGAGTAATTATAGGAGAAAATATGGACATGTAACTACCTAGTTGGTATAGTTGGTTAAAACTCAAATATTCTAGTTATCAAATGTGATCTTAAGGGGACATATTGATGTACTTTGGCTGTGAAACAAGGACACAAAACGTGGGTTCATGGGAGGGTGTGAAAGGGGAGATTTCAAGGCTTTGACTTGTGAAAAATCTTTTGGCTTGTGTTAACATCCACTAGTTGTTTTAGTGTATAAAGAAATCAAGGTTCGAAATTTCCAAAAGAGAAGAAAACGTGTATCAGTAGGAAAAAGGGGCTGGTTTGTGCTATATTATTTAGTTGGGGTATCGGGTAAGTTACATATGTTTTTTTTATATAGTTACACGTATTATTCGTCGGTTCAGTGAAATAATTTATACAACACTATATAAATTATAACATACCTAAAATTTATTTGTTTTTGGGTTGCTATTAAAATAAGTTGGTATCAACTGTCTAGCGTCGGATTGTTGACGAGATGATAACCAAAGTACGCCGAATAAGTTTTCGATCCTAATTAAATTTAATTACATTCACATTCAAGATAAAAATAAAAATAGTTCACTTTAAAGTAAGCGTTCCATGTAAACTAGATTTATTTTATTGGCATGAATTTTTCAAATTGTCAAGAGGCGCATTTAAGGTCACAAATCTCAATTTAACATGTATGTATAAATAATAAAATTTACTAAAGAAAGTGGTTCCTTTAAAGTGGTGATCACTCAATATATATATTTGATTTGTGCACGTTTTACGCGGAAACAATCGGGGATTTTAATAGACGTACATGTCTAACCCGAAAACATCGTGTTTAATCATAATTTAAACAATTCAGAATTCACGATTGTTACATACGCTATATCCTTGTGATATTGCTAGAACACTCAGAGTGATACTACTTAGTATTCACAATGATGAGTGGAAATCCTTCTAGTGTTAACATCAAACAACACTGGGATATGTAAGATTCTTTATGAATTGAACATGTGTAAAACTGAAAAGCAACAGTGGTTTGATTCTGAATTGATTCAAACTCGTTTCAGGTTTCTACGCAATAACTTTATGGTCTTGCCAGAACATTCAGAGTGATATTCATTAATATTCACAGTGACGAATGGAAATCCTTCTAGCGTCAACATCAAACAGCGCTACGGTAGGTGACTTGTGAGATTCTTATGAATCAAGCTTGTGTCAACTGGAAAGCAACAATGGTAAGATTCTTTATGAATCACACTTGTTCCAGAAATTTGAATTGACGACTTTAATCAAGCGGATATTTATCCAATTGATTCACTCTTTATGTTCGCAGTCTTGCTTTGAGACGGTCGAGTGAAGAGAACGGCTAGTACAGCCGCAAAACCCTGTCAAGGAGATTCTTAATTGAATCTACCTAATCACATGTACGGTATTTAATATCGTATAACGGTATTCACCGACCGGAGGTAAAACGCTACCGATTTAGGACGAATGTCAAAGCCATTCAGTCCGTGTCTATGTTTTGTCTCGAGAAGGTGGCGTCACGGTTTACTAAGCAAAGTCAAAGATTCAAAACCACATACTCATGCCTAAAGTCATATTCGAAAATTAATAGTGTGAGCATGTGGATGAAGACACAAGATCGCAAGATGGCAAAGACAAGTCAAGGATGATTTTAAGATCTCAAGATTAAAGACAAAGTCGAAAGACAACGACAAAGGCTCAAAGATCACAACATGAAGGAACAAGACTACGATTACACGTTCAAGACACTTATGGCGAGATTAGTGATCTCTACAAATTTCCTAAATGACCAAGGTTTATGAGCTCTCGTTGGGGGAGATTGTTAGCCTCAAAATATTGAGTCAAACAAGAATGCTTAGTCATATGTTTATTATGTATCGTAAAATAGAACGTTGTAATATGTAGTAGATTAGTCGTGTATAATGGGCTTAACTTTAAGCTAAGGTTCATTCATAAGTAACCAAAGCCCAAAAGGAAAGCCCGGCCCATGTAGTATAGTCCATACAAGCCCACATGTAGGGGGACTATAAATACCCTTCCTAGCCTGTTAGGAAGGGTGTTGGTTCATTTCATTTTCTATCAATCTAATATCACCTAGTTTCTCCAACCATTCTCTCTACTTTCTCTCACTACTTTCTCTCTCTATAATTCATCTTCTTCATCTATTTTCTTTCTTAAATTCGTGCTCTATCATCTAAATATATGGGACAACTGTTAAAATGAAAATTTTAATAAATGTAAACCTAATTTATATTAAATAAAGTCTAAAAGATATTTTTTTAAAACTTTTTCTAAACTTTTTTTTTCTATTTTTTATGACTTTTTTTTTAAATTTTAAAATGAGAATAATCTTAAAAAATAAATAAGAAAATTATGAAATTTAAACTATAAAAAAGTAAATTATTTTTCCTACGTCCTAAATGACAAAAGAAAATTAAAAAAAAAAATTTATATTTTTTTTTACTTTTAATTTTTTTTTATTATGAATTAAAAACTATTTAAACTAAATAAATGATTTAAAAAATATTAAATGTTTTTATAAAAAACCAAAAATTTATAGTAAATAGTAAATACTAATCTAGGTCTAGTAAAAATAATAAGCTGACAAGAAAAACCTAAATAAGCTCGAAATAAGCTTAAAGAGCTGATTAGCTTGAAATATACGAAAATAAAAAATGGTATAAAGAAGAAATAAAAGATATGCTAAACAAAAGTTGCTCAGAGAGCAGATGGTTGGGTTGTTCGTTTGTTGAGCAACAGGTCAATGGTTCGAGTCCCTTTGTTGTCACTTTTTACCAATTTTCTGATTTTATTTTTTCTCTTCTATTATCAGCTGAATAAAACTGTATAAAGGAAAACTAATAGGGACAATTAACAAAAGACACTAATAGAGAAGATGGTTGCTCATAATGTTGCTGCGTTTGTCTGGTCTTCCAGGTCTGGGGTTCTATTCCCACCAGCAAACACTTTTTGTTCTTTTTTTTATTAGTGCTTTTAAGACTTTGTGCAGTTAATACCCAGCAATATATGACCAGTTAACAAATCAAAAGCAAGGAATAAAAAAGAAGAACTATTATAACATCAAGTAAACTATGGTTCAAACGTCCAACTTAAAACCCAACTTTCGGCTTATAGAATAAGCTTATATTAAGACCTTAAAGAACACAACCTCAAAGAAAACTTGAACTTATAACCTAAGCTAAGGAAGTTCAAAGTTACATGATCTAATACTTAGAATTAGGGCCTATGAGAAGGATCAAAGTTCTGAGTATTTTTCGCCAAAAAATCATTCGAAGTGTAGGTTGTTTTGAGCTTAAACACTAAAGAACCTATGAGACTTCTACCAACATCAAAATAATAACTAAGAGCTATAAGCATACACTAGATAAGCTGATAATTCAACATGGCTAAAGAATCTAAGCACGTAAGATTGTTCCAACAGCGAACAGTAACAACAAGGTACAAAGGAAAAATCAAGCTTATGAGGCCACTTTCTAATTTATTTTTAAGCACTTGGAAAACTACTAACCACTGATTGGGCCTAAAACAACAAATCAACTATGCTAAATCTAATGAAATCCTAAAATTCAGACTCTAAAACCTCAAAATCAATAAGCTATGGCTGCTTATGTTGCGTACCTCAGAGAACGAACAACCTCAGGCCGAAAAGTGAACCGTTCTTGTTATTCTGCATTCAAAACCTATAAAAAACTTGAAAATCCTCAAAATAACCAAGACTAACCCAAACTTACTCAATTAAATCAAAATCAAGCACTCCTAAACACAAAAGCATATTATGAATCAAACTTGCAAAAAAATGGCAGGGACTTAATTGAACTATTTTTTTTTTGTTTTTCTTGTATGCTCAGTTAATCAAACATAACAATAACACAAACACCAATCCAATTACACATATCAAGCTACGAATCAACCAAAATATGGCCAAATTAACATACTTTGAAAGTCCTTTTTTTTATAAACCAATTTTTAAGAAGAGATTTGTTTTAACACACCACAAACGACCATTGATTCAACTGACAAAGATCCAATAACACACGAGTAACATATAATCAGTTACACATATGATTCATGGCAGATTTCAACGAAAGAAAAAATAAAGAGAACTTAGACAAACCTCGAGAGCGTACATCCACGCCCTCGAATGTTGAGCTTATGTGGTGGCGAAACAACCACAAGCATCCAATTAACAACCCTGCTAAGAACAATAAAAACAAACGTGAATCGTAAAGTAACAATAAACTAACTGGTTTCTTTTTTTCTTAAAAACTTTCCTTTAAACACTTGAACTGAAAACTTAAATAAATAAATGGTACTCAGAGATTTTTAAAACAAAACACTTTTTCATTCCATAGAAAAAAATTACAAAGCTTTTCTAAAATCTGAGACAAATGGGTGCTCCACAAGTTGGGCCTCCTTATATAGCACTAATCTGAAGAATCTAGAATAAATAAACCCTAAGTGTTGAATCCCTCAAATGCCCTTGAAGGATATTCGGATATCCTTTGAAGATGCTATTTTTTGAAATCTTCTTCTCAGCTCCATGTGATTGATTGTGATGTTCTAGCTTGTTGAAATAATCTTGAGCCTTAATATTGTTGTGGTGAACACATTTTGGTTTATGGCCGTTGATTTGGTCTTCACACTTTACGCATATCACATGTTGGTGTGGGGTAATATTCACTGATGTGAAGATCGAAGTTGAGAGGGACATATTTTAGGATTACGGTTGGATTGATTTGGGGATTAAGATGGAGGTCGTGATAAAAGAGGCTGTTAGGATAAATGATGAAACCATACATCTTTTCTTTGTTCTTTTCGTCTGATTCTTAAACACCAAACAAAAAGGCCTTCGTTGGTTTGTTGGGCTCGTGGGTTAGTAGTTGCCCATTTTCTAAATGTAAGCAAAAATTTGTGACTAACCGAAATTTGGCCATGAGTGATATATATAAAAAAGAGGTCACGTTTGATTTTTGAATATATAACCAAAATTTGGTTTTGGTTTTACTTGTTTAATTTCTTAAGTAATATTAGTACGGGTCGGACTGGCCCGTTAAACGGGTGCAGGTTGATCCGTAAAATATTATTTGGGATCGGTTTTTCAAGCTCATTCCATTGTCGGGTCTCGGGTTTGACTTTAACTTCATATAAAATCTTCAAATTTTGTCGAGTCGATCCGAAAATGGTTGTTTTTATGCAATTCGGCTTCGGTCTTGTACAACTTGATTCTTCAAAGACCAAATATGTAAACTCTTGACATTTTAAGGACCTCAATGTAATTTTAGAGTTTTACAAGGGTATAAAATGACAAGTCTTCAAGCTTGGAGGACCAAACTTGACAATCTTCAATTCTTCAAGGGTATTTTTGGAAATTCATCATTCGGGTCCGGTTCTTTGTGCGGCTTCGTTTCCCGTGTTCGTTTTTGCTTGTTCTTTGTGATCTTTTGTCATTTCCTCAATATCCGTACCTAAAATACACAAGTAACAAACACAAGCATATATTTGGCATTTTTGATGATATTTAATGCATTTAAAGCCCTTTTTGGACGATGAGACTATGTATAAAAGTAGTCTCATCACTCCCCCATACTAAACCATTGCCGTGCCCTCACGCAATGCTAGAATTAAGTATCTTAGCATCTCCAAAATTCAGTTTTATGCATCTTTTATTGAATGATGAACTAGCTATACTACTACTATTACCTCTACTTGCGTTTTAGACATAATGTATGATTTTCATCGCAAAATAGGACGTTTAGGTTCATTAAATAAGAACACGTAAATGCTTCGTTAGAAATAATTTCGTCGTCCTCGATTTTCACCCCAATTCCATGCTGATTGTGGTAAATTATACACCTTTTAGGAAAAAGGCGTAAAAGCGGTAAGTATTGAACAAATGACTTTAGGAAAAATCAAGTGTTAATGACCCGATTAAGTTCGTTTCCCAAGGAGGTATATGTGTGTGACTAAGATGTACAAGATTTGAGATTAATATTTGGTTTAGAAGGGGATTAGAAGAGAAAATGACGAAGTCGTAAAAATAAAAATTAACACAAAATCACTATTAGAAAGTTCAAACGTAAAACCTTAAAAATCACCTAAATTAAAATAAATTCTAAAAATTACCAAAAATTCACCAAAAATAAAAAATAATAACCTAAGAGTTTACCAATGATCAAAACTTTTTCAAACCTTTTAAATAATTAAATATTCAATTTTTAAATGCTAATTAAAGCCCTAAAAATCAAATAAATTATCAAAAAGCCCAAATAAAGATTTTTCAATTGATAAAACTCAAAAATGACCTAAAATGATTAAAAACTATTTTTAGAAATTTTAAAACTAATTAAAACTATTTAAAATGATTTAAAAACTATTAAAATTTAAAATAATTATAAAAATTAATCTATAAGTCATAAAATTATTCTAAAAGTTGCTAAATTCCTATTTTAATGTATTTAACCTAAGAAAAATGTAAAAAGTTGGAAAATGTGAAATTTTAAAAATAATAATAAAATAATATTAAAAATCCAAAAATTATAAAAAATTCTAAAAACTTGCAAACTAGTTTATTTTAACCTAAATAATAATCAAAGTGAAATTACCAAAATACCCCTAATGGGCCCTAAAATGGGCCAAATCCAAAAACAGTCAACCTAAATGGGCTTTTGGGCCTAAAAAGTCAAACTTGGCCCAATTGACTTGGAAAAGCCCTATCTGACTTAAAATTTAATTCTAAGAACAAAACTCTAAAGGCCCAAAAGCTAAAAATGTGCTTATCACAGCTTATTGAACACAAAGCTTATTCTTATTGGGATTTTCAGCCCATTAAGCCATAAGCTAATGCCATAAGCTCTAATTTGACACACAACCCTCTTTTTGGATGCTTAAGAGATCTGTCAAAAGAAATTTTCAATAAGCTCACTCAATAAGCCAGAAAATAGAAAAGTAAAAATTCATAAAACGACAAAATAGTCGTTATTGAGAAATACTCAACCTCAGAAGCTGATTCAACTTGCAAAAGCTTTCAAATGGACTCAATAAGCAATATCTGTTAGCCTCAAAATATTGAGTCAAACAAGAATGTTCGGTCATAGGTTTCTATTGTATTATTTATTAGAACGTTGTAATAAGTAGTTATTTAGTCGTGATTCACGGGCTTGGATTTAAACTAATTAAAGTCCAAACTACAAGCCCGGCCCAATATATAGTCCATTAAAGCCCGCATGTGGGTGGACTATATATACTACCCTCCTAGCATGTTAGGAGGGTGGATGGTCATTTGTAATTTTCTCTTCTTAATCTAATCTCACCAAGTTAATCATCTCCTCTCTACTTTCTCTCACTACTTTCTCTCTCTAGGAATTCATCTCTTCTTCATCTATTTTCTTTATTCGATTAAAAGGGTATACTACGTCGAAGGGCTCAATCACAATCTTTTCTCGGTTGGTCAATTCTGTGATGCGGATTTGGAAGTTGCTTTCAGAAAGAAGACATGTTTTGTTCGTGATTATGATGGAAATGACTTACTTACCGGTACACGGGGTACTGATATTTATACAATTTCACTTCAAGACACAACTTCATCAACTCCAATTTGCTTCATGGCTAAAGCTTCAACGACTCAGGCATGGTTATGGCATCAACGTCTTTCTCATCTCAACTTTGATACCATTAACTTGCTTTCCAAGAAAGATATTGTGAGAGGCCTTCCAAGTTTGAAATTCATCAAAGATCATCTTTGTTCTTCTTGTGAACTTTGTAAAGCTAAACGAAGTAGCTTCAAAACAAAGACCACACCAAGCTCTAAAGGACGGTTAGATCTTCTTCACATGGATCTGTGTGGTCCCATGCGTGTTCAGAGTATCAATGGAAAGAAATATATTCTGGTAATTGTCGATGATTACTCAAGGTACACATGGACTCACTTCTTGAGGTCCAAGGATGAAACACCTGAAGTTCTCATCAGCTTTCTTAAACTGATACAACGTGGTCTTCAAGCTCAAGTTAAAGTGGTTCGTACTGACAGAGGTACAGAATTTTTGAATTCAAATCTGAGAAAGTATTTTGAAGCCGAAGGGATTGAACATGAAACATCTATTGCTCGAACACCCGAACAAAACGGCGTTGTTGAAAGACGAAACCGTACTTTGGTTGAAGCTGCTCGAACATTATTATCCGCTTCAAAACTTCCACTATATTTTTGGGCCGAAGCCGTGTCAACCGCATGCTACACACAAAACCGATCCTTAATTATCCCAAGATACGAAAAGACACCATATCACATAATTCATGATCGAAAACCTTCACTCAAACACCTTCATGTTTTTGGATGTACTTGCTACATTATTCGAGATGGTGAAAATTTGGATAAAATGAAAGAGAAAGGTGATGCATGTATTCTTGTGGGATATGCAACTCAGTCTAAGGGATATAGAGTGTTCAACAAAAGAACAAAATTGATTGTCGAGACAATTCACATCCGATTTGATGAATCTCAAGAAATGGCACTTGAACAAAACAGTTTAAGTCCCGACCCACACCGACAAACGACTTCCGTTCACAACCGCACGGAACTCGAAGCTCAAGACCACAGCAATGAACCGTCAAGTTCAACGCTGGTTCCAGAAAATGTTCCTAGAGCTGATATGACAGTCGACACGACCATTGAAGAGTTGGAAATGTTATATGGACCAATGTATGATGAATATTTCACGGGGGAGAAACAAGTTGTATCGAAGTCTTCCGCTGTCACTCATGATAAGAATGATGAAACCGATCATCGTCAACAACAAGATACAACTTCATCTACTTCAACACGGGTTGCTGCAGATTTACCTCCTCAGAATATTACTTCAACAATCGATCCTACAACATCCACAACTACTGTCATTGCTCCAGAGAACACAAATCAAGCAGACAATGCATTATCTGACGAAGACGAATTTATCAACCCATTCGGTACACCGGTACATGAAACTGGAGAGTCTTCTACTCGCCATGTTGATTCGTCAAATATGCATACTTTCTATCAACGACATCCTTCAACACATCATTGGACCCGAGATCATCCTTTGGTTCATGTCATTGGAAACCCTTCACAACCCGTTCGTACAAGACGACAGCTTGAAACCGATGGCGATGTTTGTATGTTCGCACTCGCCGTGAGTACTGCTGAACCGAAAAACATCAAAGAAGCCATGGCTGATCATGCTTGGATTGAATCGATGACGGATGAACTTCAACAGTTTGAAAGACTGAAAGTCTGGGAACTGGTTGACAGACCATACGATGTAACACCATTAAATCTTCGATGGATCTGGAAAAACAAGATGGATGAAGAAAACACGATCATCAAGAATAAATCTAGGCTAGTGGCTAAAGGGTATGGACAGAAAGAGGGTATTGATTTTGAAGAATCATTTGCACCAGTAGCTCGAATGGAAGCGGTCAGGATTTTCCTTGCTTATGCTGCACATAAGGGATTCATTGTCTATCAAATGGACGTCAAGACGGCGTTTCTTAACGGTCCTTTGAAGGAAGAAGTTTATGTCACGCAGCCGGAAGGATTCGTCAATCCTCATTATCCTGACAAGGTGTATCGTCTCCACAAAGCACTATATGGACTCAAGCAAGCTCCAAGGGCGTGGTACGACGAGCTCTCGAAATTTCTGGTCTCCAAAGGTTTCTCAAAAGGTTCCATTGATTTAACTTTGTTCACTTATAAATATGGGGATGACATTATGCTTGTGCAAATTTATGTTGATGACATTATTTTCGGGTCTACAAACCCAAAACTTTCAAAATGGTTTGAAAAAGTAATGCACAGCAGATTTGAAATGTCTATGATGGGCGAACTAAAATTCTTTCTAGGAATTCAAGTTCACCAATCCCCAAGTGGTATCTTCATTAACCAAGCTAAGTATTGTCAAGAGATAATCAAAAAGCATGGTATGACATCATGTGACCCCGTTGGGACACCGTTATCAACCACATCCCTAGATGCTGATTTGGAGGGATTACCCATAGATCAAACGAGATATCGTTCCATGATCGGGTCCCTCATGTACTTGACAGCAAGCAGACCTGATATTCATCATGCTACGTGTTATTGTGCACGATATCAAGCACGACCCACTGAAAAGCACCTCAAGGAGGTTAAACGGATCTTTCGGTACCTTAAGAATACCATTCACATGGGACTCTGGTATCCGAGGGAAACCGGTTTCTTTCTAACGGCCTATTCAGATTCTGATCATGCAGGGTGTCTTGATACACGTAAAAGTACTTCTGGTGGTGCACAATTTCTAGGTCAAGACAAGCTTGTGGGATGGTCTTCCAAGAAGCAGGATTGCACGTCACTTTCATCAGCCGAAGCGGAGTATGTGTCTCTATCTGCGTGTTGTGCTCAAGTTCTTTGGATGACAACACAACTCACGGATTATGGCTTCCATTTTGATAAAGTACCTATGTACTGTGACTCAAAGTCGGCCATAGCCATCTCCTGCAATCCGGTACAGCATTCCCGCACGAAGCACATTGATGTCCGATATCACTTCATTAAGGAACAAGTTGAAAGAGGTATTGTTGAATTATACTTTGTTGGAACTGATTACCAATTAGCTGACTTGTTTACAAAAGCTCTTTCGAAAGAGAGGTTTGCGTATCTAGTTAGGCAAATTGGTATGAGATGTTTGACTCCAGCAGAACTGGAGGTTCTGGCAAAGAAGCCTGCTTGATTCATCTATCAAACATCTACCTGTAAATATTAATCAAAAAGCAAAATACAAAAGTAAAAAATCTTTGATAATCCAAAAATATTCTTCTCGACATGTCTTTCAGTATCGATAATATGGACGTACCTAGAAATGTCTCTCAATAACGACACGGGTGTGTACATAAAGCTCGAATGAAAGTTGTAAATATTTTTCAAAACATGTCATTTCTATCTTTTCAAAAGGAAATTGTCTATTTTGGACAATATTTCCAACAACGGGTAGAGCAATCTATCTTGGGTTGAGCTTGTCACAAAACATTCAACGTTTTGAGCTCAACACAATTGCTTGTAATCACTTTCAGATTGCAACCCGGATCTAAATTCACGGGGGAGTGTACGCTTTTGTACTCTTACCCTTAGCAAAAGAAGTTAAATCTTCTTACACTTGAGTGGATTCGTCAAGACATTCAAAGTCTATGAACTCAAGTTTATGCTTTAGAAAAACCTTTTCGTCAAAAAGAATTGATTTTTCAAAAAACGTTGAACACAATTTTTTCAAGAATTTCTCAATGATATTCAAAATCTTTCAAAAATTGTGTGTTCAACAACTCCTATCCTCAAAAGTTTAATGTGGATCACATCCTCGTAATGACAATTCCATTGGATCAATTTTTGAGGGGGAGCATTTCAACTTCATGCATAGATTGACACATCTTTCTCCCGAAGATTTTCAAGACTATTTTTCAAAATATATTTTAATCAAATTTGGTATCTCTAATATCAAAAGATTTTATATATTAGAGATAGGGGGAGAAAATGTGATTAAAATGTGATCATATATAAGACTCAAGCACTTTAACTCTTACCCACATGTGCGAAACACTTTCGATTATCGATGCACATGTGAAGGGGGAGCTTTTCTGAAACGACAAAACTAGCAAGGTGTTAAATGTTTTTCAAACACTTTGTTAGAATTTAAAGTGGTTTTCATGGTTACGATCAAATACCCACAACATCTTTAATTCACGACGTTATTGGTGTCAAAAGGGTGGTTAGGTTTAAGTCCTATGATCCAACCAGAACCGGAGGGATCTTCCCAGGGACAATCCAATAGATTATTAGAAGTCCTTAGGAAAGATGGAGTAGAATGTGAACGTAGCAGAATGCCGACTAAGTACTGATGCTAGCACTGGAACAATCACAACAAGGTGCTAGTAATGATGTCTTGGTAAGCATTGAAGGGGTTGAAGAATGAAAAAGAAATGTAAGGATAAAGGGTCTAAAGAAAGAAGCCCTCCATACAACTTAGGCAGAAACCGGGTCAACCCATCATGAAGACAAACTCATCATGGACCCAGTGATGTGAAGCACAACCCTTTCCTAGCTACTCAGGCTTCTCTCAAAAGAAGTTTGTTTTATTGTCACGGAGATCAACACGACTTCTATTGACTTTCTCACTCCGAGATAGTTGATATTGAATAGGTGGCATCTGCTCCAGCCTCCGACCACTAAAAGTGCACAAATCGAGTCTAGAGCCAAGAGATCAATCAAATCTCGTTAGGACACACAGATGAAGATCAAGAGAGTCCTACGCTATATCCTTGCGATATTGCTAGAACACTCAGAGTGATACTACTTAGTGTTCACAATGATGAGTGGAAATCCTTCCAGTGTTAACATCAAACAGCACTGCGGTAGGTCATATGCAAGATTCTTTATGAATTGAACATATGTAAAACTGAAAAGCAACAGTGGTTTGATTCTGAATTGATTCAAACTCGTTTCAGGTTTCTACGCAATATCTTTATGGTCTTGCCAGAACATTCAGAGTGATATTTATTAATATTCACAGTGACGAATGGAAATCCTTCTAGCGTCAACATCAAACAGCGCTACGGTAGGTAACTTGTGAGATTCTTATGAATCAAACTTGTGTCAACTGGAAAGCAACAATGGTAAGATTCTTAATGAATCAAACTTGTTCCAGGAATTTGAATTGACGACTTTAATCAAGCGGATATTTATCCAATTGATTCACTCTTTATGTTCGCAGTCTTGCTTTGAGACGGTCGAGTAAAGAGAACGGCTAGTACAGCCGCGAAACCCTGTCAAGGAGATTCTTAATTAAATCTACCTGATCACAGGTACGATATTTAATATCGTATAACGGTCTTCACCGACCGGAGGTAAAACGCTACCGATTTAGGACGAATGTCAAAGCCATTCAGTCCGTGTCTATGTTTTGTCTCGAGAAGGTGGCGTCACGGTGTACTCAGCAAAGTCAAAGATTCACAACCACATATTCATGCCCAAAGGCTTATCCAACAATTGATAGTGTGAGCATGTGGATAAAGACACAAGATCGCAAGATGGCAATGACAAGTCAAGGATGATTTGAAGATCTCAAGACTTAAAGACAAAGTCGAAAGACAACGACAAAGGCACAAAGATCACAGCATGAAGGAACAAAACTACTGTTACACGTTCAAGACTCATTTATGACGAAATTCATAAATCTCCATTGGAATCCAAATATCAAAGAGGAATGACCTCACATTGGGGGAGATTGTTAGCCTCAAAATATTGAGTCAAACAAGAATGTTCGGTCATAGGTTTCTATTGTATTATTTATTAGAACGTTGTAATAAGTAGTTATTTAGTCGTGATTCACGGGCTTGGATTTAAACTAATTAAAGTCCAAACTACAAGCCCGGCCCAATATATAGTCCATTAAAGCCCGCATGTGGGTGGACTATATATACTACCCTCCTAGCATGTTAGGAGGGTGGATGGTCATTTGTAATTTTCTCTTCTTAGTCTAATCTCACCAAGTTAATCATCTCCTCTCTACTTTCTCTCACTACTTTCTCTCTCTAGGAATTCATCTCTTCTTCATCTATTTTCTTTCTTTATTCATTGCTTAATCATCACAAATTATGGGACAACAATATCAATCAACAAAAATCCAATAAGCACAAGAAATAAGCCAGAATAAGCACAAATGAACTTATGTAAAAGTCAAAGGACTTGGTTTTCTAGTCAAACCTAAAAGTCAACCACCCAAATGCTCCAGGATGAACAAATGGGTCAAAATATGAGCACTTATTACAAAAACAAAGTTGTTGCTGGTTGGAATAAGCTATTATAGCTTATTGATAAGCTGACACCAAATTTGCACTAGCAGTGGCAACCAACAGGGGGAAGGAGTTCCCACTGCTTTGACTAATTGACCAAGCTTATTTGAGAGTTCTGGTTTGATTCAATTGGAAACAAAGCCACCCTTGTGATCAGTGAACCACAAGGAGTCAATAGCAACAATAAAATCACAAAATGATCCACACAATAAGCCACAATAAGCCAAACAGTCACCAGATAAGCACCAGATATGCAAATAAGCAGTTAAGCACTTAATAAGCAGATTGAAGCAAAATAAGCCAGCCAAACTTAACCAGATGCACACACAAGCTATATAAACTAACAATAAACACAAAGCAACAAGAATCAAACACTAAATCAAAGTAAATAGCAAGATCAAAGCACAAAAAGTTACTGATGAACAATGAACAATATGCAGAAACAGTTTGCTGATATACTTGACACTTGATCCAATTTCAAGCCTCAAATCCTTCTACCCTGGTGTGATTAACTATGATTTAGCACTTGTTACCCTTAACCTATGCTTAGATCTAGGTGTCCTCAAAATCCTAGCCAATTTTACCAAGTTATGAAGATTTTATAGCCAATCTATGAATTTATGTGTTTAAGACCTCAAATCCTGCAAACAGATGAACATATGCTCCCAAATAACAGATACCAATACTTGCATACAACACTCAAGCATTTAACAAACCTCAAATCCAACTTATGCAGTAATCCCAAACACCCTTTTAAAACTTATTTTCACAAATTTTCAAAGGATCATGAAGATTCAACCCACAAATCAGATCAATAACACCTCATTAACATCAAACCAATCCAAATCAACAATAAACAACAACAATAACACAGATTCAAGCACAAATCCACAAAAATTACAAATATTCAGAAACCTTAAGAGAAAATGAAAAGGGAAGAAGGTGCAAACCTCCAAGACCTACATCCAGGCCCTGGATTGTTTGAGCTGAGGTACTAGCAAAACAAGTACCAGCTTCCAATGCTGCTAAGATGAACAAACACAAAGGTGAGATCAAATAAACAAGGACTTTCTGATTTTTGAAACCCAAGCTTTATCACTTAAAACCTTGCCTCAAAAACCTTCAAACATATAAATGGAACTCAGAATTAGGCTATTCCAACACCAAACTTTTAATAAACAAGAACAAGATTTCTCAAAATTCAGAAAATCAAATTTTATTACTTAAAAAGGAATTACAAAGATTGATAGCCTAAAACTGGAACAAAGGGACTCTCACATGTTGAGGTCTCCTTTTATAGGCAAATGCCTGGCTAAACACTATTCATAAAACCTAGAACTGAATTTCCCTAAATGCCCTTGTAGAATCTTCTAGGTGAGTTGCCAGCTGTTTTGGGAGGATCCTGGACGTTTGTTGAGTGCTTAGGGACCAAGTAATGATTTGCAGCCCTTGATTTGGCCAAGTAAGGATCAAGTGCCAAGTGTCGTATTGTGAGTGGGGATGGGGGAATCTATCTGGTAGTGGGATTTATGGTTTAAGGTGTGGGATGTGATTGAGGTGATGTGAATCACACGTGGGTTGAGTCAATTTTTATTTCCCCTTTGTTTTGCTCATTTTTGATCCTGGGTAAAAATTGTGTTCTTGCCTGGTAAAAATCCAAACAGTAAGTGTTTGGCGTAATTTTAGGAATTTGAAGTTTGGAGTTGGCAGTTTAAGTCCTTGAGTTTTGGAAAAGAGTGAATAGCAAGTTTATTTTGTAAACAAAACGTATTCCTTTGTTATTCAACTTTCATCACTTGGCAGTTTTGGCACAAACTTTCCAAAAAGGTTATCAAGGGTTAATTTTGACACTTTTGCATATTTCAAGGGCTGATCTTGGACAATGTTGATCTTCAAAGGTCTTCATTGTATCTTTCACTTCATGAGGGACCATTATTGGCAATTTTGATTTGTTGAGGGACTAATCTTGCCATTTCTTCAAAGTTGAAGGACCTTTTGTGTAATTTTGACAAACTTAAGGGACCAAACTTGTAATTATGAATATACAAGGGTTTTAAGTGTCATTTCTTCAATAAATGAGGATCAATCTTGTTTGTCTTCAAGTCTTCAAGGGTATTTGTTGAGAATTCCATGATTAAGGCCCGGTTTCTTGTACGGCTTCGTTTCTCGTGTCCGTTTTTCCTTGTAACTTGTGATCTTTTTGTCTTTTTCACGATATCCATACCTAAAATACACAAGTAAACAAACACAAGCATATATATGGTATTTTATGACATTTTTATGCATTTAAAGCCCGAAAAGAACGATGAGATCATGTATAAATGCCATCTCATCACTCCCCCATACTAAACCATTGTCGTTCCCTCACGCAATGCTAGAATAAAGTATCTAAGCATCACCAAAGTTCAATTTTATTAACCTTTATTGAAGAGTAAAAAGACTTGCAACATACTACGATGATGTGTAAAGACATAATGTATGATTTTCATCACAAAAAGTGACTTTTAGGGTCAAAGAATAGAAACAAGTAAATATCCCTTAGAGTAAACTTCGTCATCCTTGATTGTCATACATTCCATGCTAAGTGCAAAAACAAGATCATTGTTGGTACAAGTCACAATGCTAACACTACTCATACGTCCAAATTGTGTAATACTTTTTCTCCCCGCAATCCTAGTAATTATAAAAGAAAATGGGTTACTAGCATTTTTTATCTATTTGTCATGGATCACAAGTGATTCATATTGACTTATTTGAGTAGTTATTAGTCCGAAAGCAAAGTAGCACGATTTGATCAATAGTTAGCCGAAGGACAAAATCTTTTAAAACGGCTTCTCGTGTATCTCCTTAAGTTCATATCTTGGCATAACTCGTTTCACGATTTGAGACCTTTCTCGGACCGATATTTGGCATGTACTTCATACTTCAAATCTTGGGAAGACGTTCTTGAAATTATGGTCTTCTCTTCATATATTTGGAATTTCTTCACTTGACGTTTTTGAGAGATTCTTCATATAGGACCACGACTTCATCATTTTTCTTCAATCTTTACTTTGGATTTTGATATACAACGATCCGCCTCCTTTTCGGACTTGGATATATTTATCCTCATACCTTGTTAGGGTCTTTTTGGATAGACTTTCTCCATTCTTTAGGGGAGTAATAGCTTCTCTTCGTGTGTCTCGATCCTTCATATTGATTTTAGGAATAATGTTACTTCACATCATCTTTGGATCTTTAGCAAAAATAGAGCTCCTCATGCCTTGTTAGGGCCTTTTTGGATAATCGCCAATCTTCGCGTCCCGCTTCAATAAGTTATGCCTTGGCTATGAACTCTATTCAACCTCGAGCAACTTTTAAACGATCATGCGCTACAGGCTAAGTAACCTTTCAAATCGTACGACCTTACTTATTGCAATTATGATTTATTCCTAATGCATTGATCTTATGGGAAGAAAAAGCCACAATTAAAAACATATGAGTTTTTGAAAGAACACTTTCGTGTTCTACGTTTAGCATGATCACTTGTCTAACTCTATCATTTCTCGTTCTTCACTATATAAAGACCTCTAATTAAAGAGACTCGTGAATACTTAGCCATGCAAGTCAAAATTAAGCCAAATTTGGATTAGCTTTCATTAAGACTATATCAAATCAAAGTTTTGGGTTTTCAAGCCACCTATAGGATTTTTGCACTTTCTTGGACTTTTTCAAGTTTAGAGAATGCGTTTTATAGTTCCCTTGATAAGTGACTTTCAAGAATCAATTATAGGAACTTGCGAAAAGTTCTTGTTCTTAACCCGAATGAATTAAGACTTTCGCGTTTTAAAGCTCCCTATATAAAAGTCTAGCAAAACTTGAATTGAGCGGGTTAAGGAATGTAAATGGCTCCAAATGCCCATCAAGTCAAAAATTAACTCTTATTCTACCCATCGGAAAATATACATTCGTGTCTTAAAAACACTTATGAAAACTAAGAAAATTTTTAAAATTTGGCCATTTTTAGCCTTATTAACAAAACAAAATATTGAAAATTGGAAAGCGTGAGGGCGTAGCAAAGCAAGTACCTATTCACCCCCCATACTAAAAGTAAACATTATCCTCAATGTTTCGAGTCTAAAGGTGGAGCACCCCCATACTAGAGACGAAGAATCGAATGCTTAGGATCTAGCATGGAAAGGGTGATCAACAATATATCTAAAGCCGTTTATTAAGTATGCTAAAAGATAATTGTTAGAACAATAAAGGATATGTCATGGAATCGTGAAAAACTTCTTCAAACGAACGATGGAGGCTCACGTAAACGAACACGAGAGTCTTCAATCGTAGACGATGATGATGATCTAGATAACACAATCACAAACAACCACGAGACAACGAGTTGAAAGGGTACAAGTCCCCTTATTAGTGAATAGTGAGCATAAAAGATAAGAATGGGATCTCCCCCACGAGGCACCTCGTTTTTTATTACCGAGTCATGAGCTCGACTTGATCCTTTCAATGCTAATTATCATTAGGGAAGGTGTCTTGGTCGGGGGCAACCATTGAAGGAATTTCCCCACCAAAGTAGTGCTTAAGCCTATGTCCATTCACCTTGAAATTAGGACCATCATCTTGAGCTAGCTCAATGGTCCCATATGGAAACACTTGTGTAATGGTGAACGGACCCGACCAATGAGATTTCAATTTCCCGGAAAATATCTTAAGACGAGAATTAAAAAGCAACACTTGATCACCCATGTTAAAAACCCGGTTTTTAATCTTTGAATCATGAAACTTTTTAGTCTTTCCTTTAAAAATTAATGAATTTTCATAAGCGTTATCCCTTAATTCATCCAATTCATTCAATTGTATTTTCCGGTGATCTCCCGCGGTCTTCAAGTCAAAATTAGCATGCTTAAGGGCCCAATATGCCTTATGCTCCAACTCAATGGGCAAATGACAATTCTTCCCATAGACTAACTTATAAGGAGTGCAACCGATAGGTGTCTTATAAGCGGTCCTAAAGGCCCATAAAGCGTCATCGAGTTTGTCGGACCATGAAGCACGGTTTTCTCCAATTGACCTCTCTAAAATCCTCTTCAAAGCTCGTTTCGAAACCTCGACTTGCCCACTTGTTTGCGGGTGATAAGCCGTAGAAAGACGATAAGTAACTCCATATTTCTTTAGAACCTTTTCGAATTGGTCATTACAAAAATGGGTTCCACGATCGCTTATAATAGCACGAGGGGTTCCGAACCGAGAGAATAGTTGCTTCAAAAACTTCACTACCACACGAGCATCATTAGTAGGCAAAGCCTTAGCTTCCACCCACTTAAAAAGGTACTCCACCGCGACGAGGATATATTTGTTGCCATGAGACGATGGGAACGGCCCCATAAAGTCTATTCCCCATATGTCGAAAATCTCACACACTTGAATTATGTTTTGCGGCATTTCATCACGTTGAGACGATTTTCCTTGACGTTGGCACGAATCACACGACTTTACAAGTGCGTGTGCATCACGATAGATAGAAGGCCAAAAGAAACCGGCATCGAACACTTTCTTAGCTGTGAGATTAGCACCGTGGTGACCACCCGTGTGTCCCTCGTGACAAGCTCTAAGGATATTAGAAGCTTCGGCACCAAACACACAACATCGAACGAGTTGATCCGCACAAATCCGAAAGAGATAAGGGTCGTCCCAAAAATAGAACTTGACGTCACGAAAGAATTTTCGTTTTTGTTGTGTCGTCATACCCTTGATTATGAAATTGCCCGCATGGTAATTTGCAATGTCGGAAAACCATGGGGTGGTGTCTTTAGAATTCACTACACCGAGAGTCTCAAGAGGAAATGTTTCGGTAATTTCCTTGTTCTCGAAAACATATTTGTGAGGATCTTCTAGACGAGAGAGATGATCGGCCGCTAAATTCTCGGCTCCTTTTTTGTCAAGCACGGTGACATCAAATTCTTGGAGGAGGAGCATCCAACGAAGCAATCTCGGCTTAGCATCTTGCTTAGCTAAGAGATACTTGATAGCCGAATGGTCGGTATACACAATGATTTTAGTTAAGACGAGATAAGGTCGGAATTTCTCAAAAGCATAGACCACGGCAAGGAATTCCTTTTCCGTTGTGGTGTACTTTAATTGAGCCTCGGTCATCGTCTTACTAGCATAGTGGATAGGACGAAAATGCTTGTCATAGCGTTGCCCTAAGACGACCCCTATAGCATAATCACTTGCATCGCACATGATTTCAAAGGGTAATTCCCAATTAGGAGCAACAAGAATGGGAGCTTCGGTAAGCTTCCTTTTGAGAGTTTCGAAAGCCTTAACACAATCCTCATTAAAGTTAAAAGGAGCATCCTTCTCGAGAAGGTGTGTCATAGGACGAGAAATCTTCGAAAAGTCCTTGATGAAACGACGATAAAAGCCCGCGTGGCCTAGGAAACTCATAACTCCCTTAACGGTTTTGGGATGAGGTAACTTGGCGATGACGTCTACCTTAGCTTTATCGACCTCAATCCCCGCCTTCGACACCTTATGTCCTAAGACGATTCCTTGTTTACACATGAAATGACATTTCTCCCAATTAAGCACAAGATTGGTTTCTTCACAACGTTTTAACATTTGTTCGAGATTAGATAAACATGACGTGAACGAATTACCAAACACCGAGAAGTCATCCATAAACACTTCCATCGACTTCTCGATCATATCGTGAAAAATCGCCATCATACACCGTTGAAACGTACCGGGTGCATTACAAAGTCCGAAAGGCATCCTACGATAAGCGAACGTTCCATAAGGACACGTAAACGTAGTCTTCTCTTGATCACGAGGGTCTATAGGGATTTGAAAGTAACCGGAAAAATCATCTAAAAAGCAATAGAATTCATTTCCCGCAAGTCGCTCCAACATTTGATCCATGAAGGGCAAAGGAAAGTGGTCTTTACGAGTGGCGTCATTTAACTTTCGGTAGTCAATACACACCCTCCAACCGGTCACAACACGAGTGGGAATTAACTCGTTGTTTTCATTAGGCACAACGGTCATTCCTCCCTTTTTAGGGACACAATGGATTGGGCTCACCCATGGGCTATCGGATATAGGATAAATCATTCCCGCGTCAAGGAGTTTAAGGACCTCCTTTTTAATGACATCGTGAATTTTGGGATTCACCCTTCTTTGACTTTGAATTGCGGGTTTGTAGTCCTCCTCCATTAAAATCTTGTGAGTACAAAATTTTGGGTCAATACCCTTAATGTCGGATATTTTCCACGCAATTGCCCCTTTATGAGCCTTAAGAACTTTCAAGAGCTCGGTTTTTTCATTATTAGCAAGAACTTTTGCAATAATAACCGGCAACTTGTCATCACCTTCCAAGAATGCGTATTCAAGGTGAGAAGGAAGATCTTTCAATTCGAGGATAGGTGGTTCCTCGATTGAAGATTTTGGTTCAACACTCATAACTTCCATCGGCGAAAGAAATGGTGGAATAGAAGTATCATCACTAATCAACACCTCATCTTCATTGTCGATTTCATTTGAAGTGAGATCGCCTCCTTGGAATGGAGTGAGATTTGGTGTGCAATTAACAAGAATTGGATCCAAAATAGTGGGATTGCCACTTGACGAGCTATCGGAAAAACCTAACACTTCTTGTGAAAACTCATCGCAAACCACATCAACGATGTCAATGTGATTGATGGTAGCGATTGCATAAACATGAGAAGGTTTCGAGTTTTGAGTAGCGTTTATAACAAGTTCCTCTTCGTTGAATCTCAAAGTGATAGTTCTTGCATGAACATCGATAAGCGATCTCGAAGTATCTAAAAATGATCGACCTAAAATTAGAGGAACTTGAGGATCCGCGGGGATGTCAACTACTATAAAATCAACGGGATAGTAGAACTTCCCCACTTTCACGAAAACATCTTCGGCTACTCCACATGCCATAATCGTAGAATGATCGGCCATCTCGATGGACATGTTCGAAGGAATGAGAGCCGGAAGCGAAAGCGATTTCCAAATGGAAAATGGCATCAAATTAATGCTCGCACCAAGATCGGCCAAGGCGAGGCATTCTTTCATATCTTGTATGTCACAAGGAATGAGAAACTTTCCGGGATCACCAACTTTTTCCGGTATGCGTTTAAGATAAACCGAAGAACAATTAGCAAGCTTTGAAAGCTTTTCCTTATCGCTCATCATACTTTTAAAAGTGGAAGCGAAACGAGGCATATATAACAACGCGTCGGCTAAACTCACATCAAAATGCACTTGTTGAAACATTTTTATAAAAAGCTCGATTTGTTGTTTGTTACGTTCTTGCATTTTCTCTTTGTTTCGTCTTGAAGGGTAGGGTAAAGGTGGTGTGGGTTGGTCATTAGGCAACGGCCTTGGAAACTCGGGTTCCACAATTGGTATTGGTTCAACCGTAGGTGTGGTATGAGCGGTACTTCGTGGGATTGTAATGTGCTCCTTTTCGACCATCACCTCGGGTTCTTTCTCGATTTCCTTCTCCTTAGAAGTACTTGTACGAGAGATTGGTTCCTTGACAGTTTTACCACTTCGTGTAGTAATAACCTTCATTTCTCCCTTCGGGTTTGCAATGGTATCACTAGGAAGACCACCCGAAGAAGAGGGCTTACACATGATTGCTTCAAACATCTTAGCCATTCGGTCCTCAAATTTTGATTGCCTAGCATCCGCTTTTAATAACTCTTGCTTAATCTCATGTTGTCCTAATTCCATCTTTTGTTGATTTTGTTGAAGACGTTGGACATTTCCTTCCATTTTGTTTGCATGAGTTTTAAGTTCATTAGCAAGTTCATTTTTAAGCTCGTTTTTCAACTCGGATCTTAAGCTAATCATCTCACGTTGCATGTTATCAAATTTAGCATCATTTGCTTTTGCATAATCCAAAAATTCTCCTTTCAAATTTTTAGTGTGAGCATTTTGAAAACCTTGTGTAGTGTTTTGAAAATCACGGTTTTGGTTTTGATTAGAAATTTGTCCATTCCCACTTTGATAATTCCCTTTGTTGTAATTGCGTGTGTTGCCTTGGTAATTACCTTGGTTGTTGTTTCGATAATTGTTAACATTTTGGTTTGGTGGAGCTTGATTTTGGCGGGAACCTTGGCCGTTTTGGTTGTAAGTTCCCGTTGCTACATAAGCACTCGAAGTGTTACCATCCGCGGTAATACACTCGGAAAGATCATGAGCTCCCCCGCAAGATAAACAACTCTTAGCAACCGCTTTAACCGAAGCGGAATTGGAAGCTTTTTTAGCCTTCCAATGGGACATAAGATTAGCAAATCTATCAAAAAACCGATTTTCCTCATTAGCTTCATCATGTAAGGCGTTAATGCTACGAGACGATTGTGACGAAGATGACGAACCCATATTGGCAACACTCGGTGTGTTACGAGGGTTATAAACCTTAGATCTATTTTCAATGATTTGTAAAGCCTCATTTGTCGTCTTGCACAAAAAATTACCACCCGCGGCGGCGTTCAAATAATCTCGTTCATGATCATTAAGCCCATTATAAAAAGTATCCACTTGATGCAATTCCGTAAAATCATGGTGTGGACATTCATGTAACATTTCTTTAAAGCGTTCCCATGCCATTGAAAAACTTTCATTGTTACGTTGCACAAATCGTGAAATCTCATTTTTTAAGTGTGTTGTTTTAGATGGTGGAAAAAACTTGTTCACAAACTTAGAAACGAGATCGACCCATGTCAAAATCGAATTTTGCGATTCTTTCTCGAGCCAAATTTTTGCGGGTCCATCCAACGAGTATGGAAACAACATCATCTTAATGGCGTCATGTGGAACATCCTTAAATTTGCTAGTGGCGGTGAGACGGTTGAAATTCCTAATGTGGTAATGCGGGTTGTCTTTCTCGTGACCTCTAAACTTATTCGCTTGCAACATCGACATTAAACCCATCTTAATTTCGAAATTCTCCGCAAGGATGGCGGGAATCACAATAGCCTCTCCAAAACCCTCGGTGGGTGCTTGTAGCAACTCCATCATAGTACGATTAGCCATGACGACTTCTTGTTCTACAATAGGTTCAACAATTGGAGGTTCTTCAACAATCAACGTCTCTTGATTGGCTTGCTTTTGAAGTCGTTTACGAGCTCGTTTTGCTTGATTACGAGTGATCATAAACTTCACGAAGAATGGGAGGTGAGCAAAGAAGATTCTTTTTGGGTGTTTTGTGAATTTTCAATTTTTTTTGTGTTTTTGATGATATTTAATTTTTTTGGATTTTGGTGTATCTTCGTAGATAACAATCTACAAAATCTCTCCTCGAATCAAACTCTTGATTAAAGAAGCCTCAAAGGAATGAAAACGATCACGTGGATTGAACGCCTTCGAATGACTTTAGAACTTTGGTGAAAACCAAATTGTTCAAGAGGGTTTAATCACAAAGAAAACCAAGCAAATATATTATACGTAATAATACTTTGGGCGGCAAAACCCTCGATTAGCCTTCAATCTCAAAATACTCACAAGCAAGCGGGGAACCGAGGCGGTGCGAAGCACTTAAGAGCCTTTTTCCTTAGGGTATATTTTATAATACCCGCCTTATACCCACCTTATAGTTTGTATCTTTCAAAATCGAGCTTCACGAAAGTATTTATCTATTTTTTCCTTTTTCTTTTTGTTTGAGATTCGAATAAAATAATTAGGAGATCAAATCCCAATTAAGGTTGTGTTTCCACACTTTTGGAGATATTGTAAATTTATTGTGATACTTAATACAATATATTAATAATATTTGTACAAGAAAAACCAAGAAAACCGATAATACGTATTAGTAGAGTTCTACTAATACAAATACTATTTTGGTTAATATTAAAAACAACAATGCAAATTAATCACGACACACCTCCCGGGCAGCGGCGCCAAAGTGATTGTGGTAAATTATACACCTTTTAGGAAAAAGGCGTAAAAGCGGTAAGTATTGAACAAATGACTTTAGGAAAAATCAAGTGTTAATGACCCGATTAAGTTCGTTTCCCAAGGAGGTATTTGTGTGTGACTAAGATGTACAAGATTTGAGATTAATATTTGGTTTAGAAGGGGATTAGAAGAGAAAATGACGAAGTCGTAAAAATAAAAATTAACACAAAATCACTATTAGAAAGTTCAAACGTAAAACCTTAAAAATCACCTAAATTAAAATAAATTCTAAAAATTACCAAAAATTCACCAAAAATCAAAAATAATAACCTAAGAGTTTACTAATGATCAAAACTTTTTCAAACCTTTTAAATAATTAAATATTCAATTCTTAAATGCTAATTAAAGCCCTAAAAATCAAATAAATTATCAAAAAGCCCAAATAAAGATTTTTCAATTGATAAAACTCAAAAATGACCTAAAATGATTAAAAACTATTTTTAGAAATTTTAAAACTAATTAAAACTATTTAAAAACTATTAAAACTTAAAATAATTATAAAAATTAATCTATAAGTGATAAAATTATTCTAAAAGTTGCTAAATTCCTATTTTAATGTATTTAACCTAAGAAAAATGTAAAAAGTTGGAAAATGTGAAATTTTAAAAATAATAATAAAATAATAATAAAATAATAATAAAATAATATTAAAAATCCAAAAATTATAAAAAATTCTAAAAACTTGCAAACTAGTTTATTTTAACCTAAATAATCAGAAAATCAAAGTGAAATTACCAAAATACCCCTAATGGGCCCTCAAATGGGCCAAATCCAAAAACAGTCAACCTAAATGGCTTTTGGGCCCAAAAAGTCAAACTTGGCCCAATTGACTTGGAAAAGCCCTATCTGACTTAAAATTTAATTCTAAGAACAAAACTCTAAAGGCCCAAAAGCTGAAAATGTGCTTATCACAGCTTATTGAACACAAAGCTTATTCTTATTGGGCTTTTCAGCCCATTAAGCCATAAGCTAATGCCATAAGCTCTAATTTGACACACAACCCTCTTTTTGGATGCTTAAGAGATCTGTCAAAAGAAATTTTCAATAAGCTCACTCAATAAGCCAGAAAATAGAAAAGTAAAAATTCACAAAACGACAAAATAGTCGTTTTTGAGAAATACTCAACCTCAGAAGCTGATTCAACTTGAAAAAGCTTTCAAATGGACTCAATAAGCAATATCAATCAACAAAAATCCAATAAGCACAAGAAATAAGCCAGAATAAGCACAAATGAACTTATGTAAAAGTCAAAGGACTTGGTTTTCTAGTCAAACCTAAAAGTCAACCACCCAAATGCTCCAGGATGAACAAATGGGTCAAAATATGAGCACCTATTACAAAAACAAAGTTGTTGCTGGTTGGAATAAGCTATTATAGCTTATTGATAAGCTGACACCAAATTTGCACTAGCAGTGGCAACCAGCAGGGGGAAGGAGTTCCCACTGCTTTGACTAATTGACCAAGCTTATTTGAGAGTTCTGGTTTGATTCAATTGGAAACAAAGGCACCCTTGTGATCAGTGAACCACAAGGAGTCAATAGCAACAATAAAATCACAAAATGATCCACACAATAAGCCACAATAAGCCAAACAGTCACCAGATAAGCACCAGATATGCAAATAAGCAGTTAAGCACTTAATAAGCAGATTTAAGCAAAATAAGCCAGCCAAACTTAACCAGATGCACACACAAGCTATATAAACTAACAATAAACACAAAGCAACAAGAATAAAACACTGAATCAAAGTAAATAGCAAGATCAAAGCACAAAAAGTTACTGATGAACAATGAACAATATGCAGAAACAGTTTGCTGATATACTTGACACTTGATCCAGTTTCAAGCCTCAAATCCTTCTACCCTGGTGTGATTAACTATGATTTAGCACTTGTTACCCTTAACCTATGCTTAGATCTAGGTGTCCTCAAAATCCTAGCCAATTTTACCAAGTTATGAAGATTTTATAGCCAATCTATGAATTTATGTGTTTAAGACCTCAAATCCTGCAAACAGATGAACATATGCTCCCAAATAACAGATACCAATACTTGCATACAACACTCAAGCATTTAACAAACCTCAAATCCAACTTATGCAGTAATCCCAAACACCCTTTTAAAACTTATTTTCACAAATTTTCAAAGGATCATGAAGATTCAACCCACAAATCAGATCAATAACACCTCATTAACATCAAACCAAGCCAAATCAACAATAAACAACAACAATAACACAGATTCAAGCACAAATCCACAAAAATCACAAATATTCAGAAACCTTAAGAGAAAATGAAAAGGGAAGAAGGTGCAAACCTCCAAGACCTACATCCAGGCCCTGGATTGTTTGAGCTGAGGTACTAGCAAAACAAGTACCAGCTTCCAATGCTGCTAAGATGAACAAACACAAAGGTGAGATCAAATAAACAAGGACTTTCTGATTTTTGAAACCCAAGCTTTATCACTTAAAACCTTGCCTCAAAAACCTTCAAACATATAAATGGAACTCAGAATTAGGCTATTCCAACACCAAACTTTTAATAAACAAGAACAAGATTTCTCAAAATTCAGAAAATCAAATTTTATTACTTAAAAAGGAATTACAAAGATTGATAGCCTAAAACTGGAACAAAGGGACTCTCACATGTTGAGGTCTCCTTTTATAGGCAAATGCCTGGCTAAACACTATTCATAAACCCTAGAACTGAATTTCCCTAAATGCCCTTGTAGAATCTTCTAGGTGACTTGCCAGCTGTTTTGGGAGGATCCTGGACGTTTGTTGAGTGCTTAGGGACCAAGTAATGATTTGCAGCCCTTGATTTGGCCAAGTAAGGATCAAGTGCCAAGTGTCGTATTGTGAGTGGGGATGGGGGAATCATTCTGGTAGTGGGATTTAAGGTTTAAGGTGTGGGATGTGATTGAGGTGATGTGAATCACACGTGGGTTGAGTCAATTTAGATTTCCCCTTTGTTTTGCTCATTTTTGATCCTGGGTAAAAATTGTGTTCTTGCCTGGTAAAAATCCAAACAGTAAGTGTTTGGCGCAATTTTAGGAATTTGAAGTTTGGAGTTGGCAGTTTAAGTCCTTGAGTTTTGGAAAAGAGTGAATAGCAAGTTTATTTTGTAAACAAAACGTATTCCTTTGTTATTCAACTTTCATCACTTGGCAGTTTTGGCACAAACTTTCCAAAAAAGGTTATCAAGGGTTAATTTTGACACTTTTGCATATTTCAAGGGCTGATCTTGGACAATGTTGATCTTCAAAGGTCTTCATTGTATCTTTCACTTCATGAGGGACCATTATTGGCAATTTTGATTTGTTGAGGGACTAATCTTGCCATTTCTTTAAAGTTGAAGGACCTTTTGTGTAATTTTGACAAACTTAAGGGACCAAACTTGTTATTATGAATATACAAGGGTTTTAAGTGTCATTTCTTCAATAAATGAGGATCAATCTTGTTTGTCTTCAAGTCTTCAAGGGTATTTGTTTAGAATTCCATGATTAAGGCCCGGTTTCTTGTACGGCTTCGTTTCTCGTGTCCGTTTTTCCTTGTAACTTGTGATCTTTTTGTCTTTTTCACGATATCCATACCTAAAATACACAAGTAAACAAACACAAGCATATATATGGTATTTTATGACATTTTTATGCATTTAAAGCCCGAAAAGAACGATGAGATCATGTATAAATGCCATCTCATCACATGCTAAGCGTGCAACGAGATCATTGTCATTATAAGTTAGTAATGCTAACACTACTCATATGCCCTAATCACGTACTTATCCTCCCATTTTCCTAAGTTGTATCTCTTATATTTTATTTTGTCTTGAATGTTTCACGAGGATACATTGTTTGACTTGCGATAATAGAGATTTAGGTCTAAAAATAGAGTCCTAACGGTGTAACCAAGACCATAGAATTACTAACCCCTCCTAATAGAAAACGATGTCAAAAAATTAAGTCAACAAGAAGGATCGATAAACACGGTTTTATAACGGTTTTGAACATGAGACTTATTACCAAGACTTTTATACGCCCCCTAACGGAAGGGCCTTATTATCATAGGTTTACCTCCATCTTTTATTCAACTTCGCCATAAAGCTTTTATTATGACTTCGGTCTTGCCTTGCCTTTTATTATCCTCCTCATCGGTGGTTTTATTATGGCCAAAGACGTATATCCTCACGCTAAAAGCGAATTTTGGATCTTTAAAGCTTCAAAGATTAAGGCATAATTCACTTTCAATTTTGCATAGATTTTTTGACCTTGTGAGCTTCAAATTGTTTGCTTGATTTAGGTGAGCACTTGAAATCTTATTATTGGGTGAAGCTTTCTATTATTCGGGTTGCCAATACTTCAAAACTGTGACGCTGGCGATACCTTAATGTCTTCCCAATTTAATTACATGGAAGCTACTATAAAAGACTAGAAACCAACAATCAAGACTAAACCGCTAAGCCAATACTTATTAAGCAAAATATATATACAAGCGAAGGGAGAATAAGCAAACAACAAGAACACATGAGTTTTTGAAAGAAGAGTGACTTCTACGTTTAGCATAGTAACTTATAATTAACTCTATCATTTCTCGTCCTCATTTAAGAGACTTAGCCTAATATAAAGTTAAGGAATCGAAGCTAAGTGCTCAACACGAATTACTCTTATTCTCGCCATCGAAAAATCTACATTCGTGTCTTAAACACTTATAAAACATGAGAAAATTTTTAAAATTTGGCCATTTTTAGCCTTATTTTGCAATAAAACGATAAACAAAAAGATAAACTTTGGAAAGCGTGAAGGCTTGGCAAAGCAAGTATCTATTCACCCCCCATACTAAAGTTAAACATTGTCCTCATTGTTTCGAGTCTAAAGGTTAGAAACCCCCATACTAGAGACGTAGTCGAATGCTTAATCTAGCATGGAAAGGGTGTAACCATTAAATTTAAAGCCGTTTATGAAGTGTGTTATAAACCTAAGGTTAGAACATCAAAGGATATATCATGGATATTGAGAAAGTTATCAAAGCAAACGATCGAGTGCTACAATAAAACGAACACGAGAGGCTCCAATCGTAAATATCATGATCATCTAAAATCCACAATTCACAAACAACCACGGAACAAAGGTAGGAAGGGCACAAATCCCCTCACGTTACTACATTAGAAAGCGATAATATATACATGGATAAGCATGGGTTTCCCCGAAGAGGCACCTTGTATTTGATAACCGAGTCAAAAGCTCGACTCGAATCCCCCATAAATGTGATCATTTAGGGATAATCATGGTATGGTCAACTTTTAGTGGAGCTTACATGATAAACAAGGCCAAAAAACAACCGGTATTAAGGACCAAGTCCTTTGATGGTGCAAAATACCAGGATCGAAGATGGCGTTCTCGTTTTCATTGGATAAACAAATCAACTCCACTTCAACATGTGCCAACACAAACCCAAAGGGTTTAAAGAAAATAGATGAGAAGAAATAGAAGGGTGGGACAATGGGTAAGTCACAAAAAGCATGAGCTACTCGAAGTAGACTCGCACCAATCAAATAGAAACATTTTCCATTTATTGCATCGGTGGAAGACCGAGATTTCCCTTTATAAGCAATTCCGGGATCAAATATCTCGTCCTCGGTGGAGAAAGGGGAGGGAACATAAGAGGCTTCCCCCACACTAGATCCACACAAAGCATCGTCAAAAGGAGAAGACGAGCTTGTAGCACTCAAAACACGAGGTGATGACGGAGTTAGCATTGTAGAAAAAAAATTTAAATCCAATTCAAATTTTTTTCCTTTTTCATCTTTTAAACTCTCCTTATGAAAACCCGACTTGATTATGTCAAAAATATTTGGTGTTTCTAAAACGATGTTAGTCACACTAAAAATTCTCACATTTGAAAACCGTTTTGGTTTTGGTGGTGGTAAGTTCTCAAAACGTTTGTCGACAAAGAAAACCTCCCCATCGGGGTCAACATAGTCATCATCCGAAGAATCATTCGTGATTAGAGACGTAGGCTTAACACTCTTAACCTCCATCGGCGGAGGGGATGGAAAATCGTTTTCAACAACAACTCCTAACACTCTTTTAAAAACTCTTTTGCAAATGTTTTTGATGGGATTAACATTGTTCAAAGACGTGATAGAATACACATGAGAAAGCGTAGAGTTTTGAGTTGCATTTATGACGAGTTCTTCCTCATTGAAACGTAGAGTGATTTTCCTAGCATGCACATCGATAAGTGCTCTCGAAGTATCCGAAAATGATCGACCTAAAATTAGAGGAACTTTAGGATCGATGGGGATGTCAACAACGATAAAGTCCACGAGATAGTAAAACTTTCCAACTTTCACGAAGACGTCCTCGGCTACTCCACAAGCTAGAATCATAGAATGATCGACCATCTCGATTGACATTCTTGAAGGAGTGAGATTAGGAAGATTGAGCGACTTAAAAATCTCAAGAGGCATCAAATTTATACTAGCATCAAGATCGGCCAAGGTGTAGCATTCCTCCATATCTTGTATTTCACATGGGATTAAAAATTTACCGGGATCACCGACTTTTTGAGGTATGCGGCTAAGAAAAACCGAAGAACAACTAGACGACTTTTGCAATTTCTCTTTGTTATTCAACATACTTTTGAAGTTTACGGCAAATCAAGGCATCATGACCAAGGCGTCGGCAAAACTTATAATAAAATGCAAGTCACGAAACATTTTCATAAAAAGTTCAAATTGATAATTATTTTGTTCTTGTGCCTTTTCCTTGTTTCGTCTTGAAGGGTAAGGTAAGGGTGGTGTGGGTCAACCGTAGGAGCAATTGGTTGAGGAGTCGGTTCCTTAAGTGTCTTACCACTTCGTGTGGTAATCACTTTCATCTCTCCTTTCGGGTTTGATATGGTGTTACTAGGTAGAATACCCGAAGTAGAGGCTTTGTTCCCCATGACCGCTTCCAAAATAGCATTTAGCTTAACATCTTGACTAGCGGCTTTTTGGTCTATCCTTTGTTCAAGCCTAGAATGACTTTGCTCAATTTTATTGTTTTGACCTCTAATTTGATTAGCAAAATTGTTTTTCAACTCATTTTTCATATTGGTATTTTCCTTAGCAAAATTAGCTAACTCCATTGCGTTTTTAGCCGTTTCCCTAGCTTGACTAGCCAATTGTTCTTGAATGTTTTCCAAAATCTTATCATTTGCCGTAGCATAATTCAAAAAGTCATTTGGAAGCTCTTTAGTGTAAGCATTTTGAAGACCTTGACTTGGGTTTTGAAAATTACGGTTTTGGTTTTGATTTTGCAATTGACTACTACCCCATTGATTCCCATAGTTGTTTCCCTTATAATTGTTCCTTTGATTTCCTTGATAACCAACTTTATTTTTTCGATAATTGTTAGCATTTTGATTTGGTGGAAAACCCGGTGGAGTCAATTGATTAGTGTGGGTAACTTGACCGTGTTGGTTATAAGTTCCCACGGCCGCGTAGGCACTCGAAGTGTTACCACCGTTGGTAATGCACTCGGAGTAATCGTGAGCTCCACCACAATACATACAAGAAACCTCAACCGCTTTAGCCGTAGCGGGAGTGGGTTGTTCACCAACTTTAAACTCAATTAACAATCCCTTAAGCTTATCAAAAATCTTATTTTCCAAATTAGCCTTGATTTGGCAAGCATCAATGGTATGTGACAATGAAGGCGAAGGCGAAGACGAAGTCTTATGAACACTCGATGTGCTACGAGGACTATAGACCTTAGACCTATTCTCAATGATTAACAACGCTTCCTCGACCGTTTTACACAAAAAAATTACTACCCACGGCGGCATTAAGATAATCCCTTTCATGATCATTCAATCCATTGTAAAACGTGTCAATTTGATGCAAGTCGGAAAAACCATGATGAGGACATTCGTGCAACATTTCCTTAAACATATTCCAAGCCGTTGAAAAACTCTCATTATACTCTTGTGAAAAACTTTGAAATCTCGTTTTTCAAATGCGTAGTCTTAGAGGGCGGAAAAAATTGGTTCACGAATTTTGAAACGAGATCCTTCCACGTCAATATAGAATTGGGTGGCTCTTTCTCTAAACAAATTTTAGCGGGCCCCGCTAAGGAATACGGAAAAAGCATCATCTTAATCGAGTCGTTAGAGACGTCCTTAAACTTGCAAGTGGCGGTAAGACGATTGAATTGGCGAATGTGGTTATGAGGGTTGTCCTTTTCATCACCACGAAACTTGTTGTTTTGAATCATGGACAACAAACCCGTCTTAACCTCAAAATTCTCCGCAAGGACAGCGGGAATCACAATCGCTTCTCCATAACCCTCGGTGGGTGCTTGAAGCAACTCCATCATAGTACGATTAGCCATGGGAGCTTCTTGTTCTACGATGGGTTCGTCAATAGGAGAGTCCTCACTAGAAAGATTAGGTGTGGTTTCCTTTCGGTTTCTTCGTTTACGTGCACATCTAGCTTGGTTGTGAGTATGCATAAATGTCACGTACAACGTGGGGATGAGCAAAGAAGATTCTTTTTTGGTGTTTTTAATTTTTCCAATTTTTTTGTGGTTTTTGATTGGTTTTACTTATTTTTGGATTTTGTGATTGTATTAAGTAGACAAAAATCTACAAATATCCTCCTTAATCAAACCTCTTGATTAAATAAGCCTCAAGGAATGAAAACGATCACGTGAAGTGAACGCCTTCGATGACTTTAGAACGTTGGTGGAACACCAAAACGTTCAAGAGGGTTTAATAAAATGAAACCAAGAAAATATATATGATACTTAGATAATACTTTGGTTGGCAAACCTTCGATTATCCCTTTTTATCTAAACACGCACAAGCAAGCGGGGAAACGAGGCGGCGCGAAGCACTTAAGAGCCTTTTTCCTTATGGTATATTTTATATTACCCGCCTTATACCCACCTTATAGTTTGTGTTTTTCAAAATTAAGCTTCACGAAAGTATTTATCTATTTTGCCTTTGATTTCTTGTTTGAGATTCGAATACAATGATTGAGTAATGACCTCCCAATCAAGTTTGTGTTTTCACACTTTTTGAGTACCTGTTAATTTATTGTTCTACGTATACAATATAGTAATAATATTCACACAAAAAACGAAAACCGATAATACGTATTAGTAGAGTGCTACTATTACAAATAGATATTATGGCTATATATAAAAACAACAATTTCCAAATCAAAACACAACACGCCTCCCCCGCAGCGGCGCCAAAATGATATTGAGTAAAATACGTCTTTTAGGAAAAAGAGCGTATTCGTGATAAGTATTGAGTGTTCGTTTAGGAAAACAAAAGCACTTATGACCCTTTGTGTGGGATCGTTCTCAAGGAGGCTTGGTGTGTGTTAAGAGATGATTAATTTGTGATTATATTAATGAGAAAAGAGAAAGAAAAAGGCGGATTACTCTAAAAATTACCGTACAATGCGAAAAACGCGAAATCGTAAAATTCGACGAAACGAAAAAGTATTCTAAACATTACCAAAAAATTACCTAAAATAAAGAAAAATACAAATATCTCAAATTTGAAAACCAAATTTTCAAAAACCTATTTAATAAAATGAAAACTTAATTGATTATAAACCTCAATTTGATTAAATAAAACCTAAAAATATTTTTTGAAACTTTTTCTAAACCTTTTTCTATTTTTAAAAGCCTAAAAAACGAATTTAATAAGAAAAATGCCTAATAAATAAAATAATAACGAGAAAAATATGAAACTTGGTAGGAAAGTTAAAAAGTTAATACTAAACGTATGAAAAATACTAAATATGAAAAAGCTACTTTAAATGAGCTGGAAATAAGCTGAAAAGCTACGACTTATATTATTAAGCTAGAAACAAGAAAGCCTTAAGTGTATATATTTGAGGACTTGTGACAGAGAAAGTCACACAGATCATTGGTAGAACCCCTCACTCCTGAGCTGCAGGTCGGGGGTTCGAGTCCAGGCTGTGGAGGCTTTTTGGTAAACTCTTTTTTTTTTGTTTTCTAAATTGATGAACAGTATCCTCACACTCCAATAACACAAATCCAACTCTTGTTAACACGTTTTTGAGGCTAGATTTGAGTTTCAAATCACAGACTTCACCTCTTTTTTTTCTTTACCCACTTGTGTTACAGTAACTTGACAACCTCCAAACTCTAACACCAATCACGAACAACCAGTATGCTACGAATCACTGGACACAATCAGTACACAGCAGGTCTTACTCCCTTCTTTTTTACTTTTTGGACAGCAAGACCCCCACGAGCAGTTGGCTTGTGGGGGCGTTTTAAGCAAGCGGTGGACAAAAACAAATACAAATCACAAACTCAAAAACACACTTAAATCACCTAATCAAGTCACACAGTAAGCATCCAAATCAAAGGAATCAAACACGAAGCACTGGTGAACAGTAACTATGCAACCTCAAGGCTTATAAACGAACTTCGAGCTCGATATTCAGGCACTAGAAAGCTACTAGCCTCAAGGCAACTACTCCTAAACTACTTGCAATGCAAAACTTAATGTCTAAGTCCTATGAGTGACACTTAGAGGGCTGATGATATAGATGACCCCAAATAAGGCGCAAAATTGCAAACCAATGTGCACAATACTGAGCTTAAGAGATTTCTACCCACCAACCTATATCGGATACATCCCAACCTCTAAGATAACATAGAATTTAAGCATATGTCCAACAAGAAACATCAAATAGCAATAAATTGGGACCTATTGATCACTCACAGGCAGTAAATAACAAAAACAAGCAAAATATGATTCTAAAGTTATTTTACCAATTTAAGGGCAGATATAAGGCACCCCAATTTACTTGAACATGCGCAGGCCCATTTTGCATAACCTATGTGTCACCAAACTGTTAGCCAAACTGACAAAACACCCCTCTTACTGCTTTTGGTTCCTTTGTATGGTTTTGCTTAAGGTTTCTACTGGTTTTCTTTGTTTAGATTCACAAGGTACTAACACCAAAAACACTTCACAGACACTATATCATCATCACAGATCACAAATGTGAGCTTGACTTGTGATAAGCTTTTAAACAGTGAAACTAAAATCCAAAAATAAGCATTCCAACAGGGATCAAAGGACCAAGAAAATGTATCATGAGCATACAACAAGCATACAAAAACTCAAATCCCAATAAGCAGTCCATGTTATACCCTGAACTCTAGCAGATTTTAAACTTATAAGCTTTAAAGCACACAAAGCAATACATAAATCATATCTTCAAGTTTGATGGCAGTTGTAGGCAATTGGTTATTTCAAAGAGTTCACACAATAGCGTCAAATGCACAAAAACATACCAGTCAAAGACAAGGAGTGCAGTAACAGACTATAAACAAGAACACTAAGCAAGATCAAATATCATAAAACCAACAAGACTAAGCAGGGAGCGAACACTCGTGAACATTAAACAATAAGCAGATAAGAGAGAAAAATAAAAAAAGGGGAAAGAAAACGTACGGCAAGAACGTACATCCACGCTCTCGACTTTTGAGCTTATGTGACGGCGAATTAGTCACAAGCTTCCCAATGCTAGAATAAAAGAAATCAGAACTCAAGGATCAAATTTTGAAGGCTTTCGATCAGTGAGGGTTAGCCACGATTTATATAAAGAGCAACGGAAAAGTAAAGCTAGTCTCTTGCAAGACTTTAGCACAACGAGCTTCTAACCCCAAGCCTTATATCTTCACTATCCCATAACCCGACTGAGATTTATGGGATGATGATCAATTATAAGTCCCGTGTCCCAAGCTGTTGAGCCCAATGTACTTAGCAAGGATAACTAGTGAGAATTTCAAAAAAAACTTTTTAACACTTGGAACCAAACCAAACAATGCTATTATCAGTAACTTAAAAGAAACAAGAAGGTAATTCGGGACTTGCTTTCTTCACAAAACTGAACCAATCTTTTTTCATTCATAAAAGAGAGATTTACAAGGAAGTGAACCAGGAAAGCAAGAACAACAATAAACTAAGTCCTATATGCCCTTTATATAGGGTCACAATGATCATTCTAGAATAAATAAAATTGCAAAACCCTAAATGCTTGAATATCCAGAAATACCCTTCCTTTTGAATTTCAAAGTGGGTCAATAGTGCCCATATGATCTGATGGTGATGTTCCAACTGTTGTGGAGTGATCCAAATCATTCATTTTGTGAGTAGGGAGCAAGTAAAGAACTCTAGTCGTCGATTCATCCTGCCACTTTCTTGTCTTTAAGCTCCATGGTGCAGGGGAGGTCCCCACAAGTCACATGGTGTGATGTGGAAGGAATCTTGGGATGGGTTAATGATTAAAGGAGGATTAATTCCAGATCTAGAGCTGATCATGTGGTAATTGTGGGTAGATAGGGGATTAGGGTTTTGGGATATGAATGATGAACATGGTTGGTTTTAATCCAAAAAGAAAAACAATGTGTGTTATGGAGGGATTAATAATATTATTTTAACTAAATCAAAATAATTAGTTAAATAATATACGGGTTAAGCTGGTGGGTCGGGTAGGGTTCGGTTAATGGTAATTGGGTTATGGGGTTAAGTAACTTTGGTTATTTGACATATTTACCCCTCCTCTTAACGAGAGCTTTAAAACAGCATGGCACCACTAGTCCTTTTGGTTTTCATAGTTAGTCCTTTTCCAATCTCACCTATAGTCCTTTTATAACTTTGGAGGACTTGTTTTGTTCTTCTTCAGATTCCAAGGGCTGGATTTGTAAATTCTTCAAACTTTAGGGACCCCTTTTGTATTTGAGATGATTGAGGGGTATTAAGTGTCAATATTCAATAGTTGAGGGACCAAACTTGAACAATCTTCAAACTTGAGGGCATTTTTGCAAAATCAAAACTCGGGCCCGGTTCAATGTGCGGCTTCGTTTCCCGTGTTCGTTTTTTATTGATTCTTGTGATCTTTTTGTCTTTTTCTCAATATTCGTACCTAAAATACACAAGTAACAAACACAAGCATATATTTGGCCATTTTCATGATATTTTATGCATTTAAAGCCCTTTTTTGGACGATGAGACTATGTATAAAAGCAGTCTCATCACTCAGCATGGAAGTTGCCACTGGCAGAATACAAGTTGCCACCATCAAAACACATCCAACTTGCCACCATCACATTGGAGCTGATTTGCCTGCAACATAGTTCAAGTTGCCTCCATCATGAGTGAAGTTTCCACCAACATTTGTCTAGACAAAATTGTGTCCACATTCATGCAAGCTTCTTTGGAGCATTCTAGAACAACTTTGGCTCCAAGTATATTTCTTTGGCTCCAAGTTCATGCATTGAAGACCAAGGCCTTAATTCCACTATAAATAAGACCCTTGGGGGTCATTGTAACATAACACTTTCATTAGTAACTTCATTATTCATCAAGGAAACTCTCTTCCTTAGTGAAATCCGGATTTGGTCCAAGTGTGCCAAAAACTCATCCTTTCGAAGCTCCAATCATCAAAATAACCTTGCCAAACTCTAAGGGATCATTACCCTTATCATTGGTAGTGTTTCTTGATACCTAAATCACCACCAATCTTCATCAAACCTCTCCAATACCCGCCTCAATTCTTAAATACGAATTTCCAAATACATAACCCGAAAGACCACAAAGAAACTTGTAGTCAATTGGAGGCTTAAGGAATGCTCTAAATTCTTCCATTACATTTACTTATTGTAATCATACTTTCGGTAAACTTTTGTTACTTTCATGATGTTGAACTCTATATCATATGTTGAATGTTTGTTCTGGATTAATATGATTATGGAGTAGTATTCTTATACTTGTTTGGAATAATGTAAACATGGATGTTGAGTGTTTATTATTTTGCAATGTTGAATTATGATTTTGTTTATGAGTTTGTTTGAATTAATATGAGTTTTCATAACTTGTTGGTAAACCATAACTCGGTCTAAAGGTCGAAAGGATTCCTTGTTATGTTTTGTTCCAAATGTTAATGTGCATATATGTTTGGTGTATCATGATTGACAACCATGAGTAAACAAGTTAAATGGATTTATAAATGTTTAATCTAGAGTATAGGTCGAAAGGGCTCTATTGAACAAGTTGGCTAAAATCATACTTCTCACAAATGGCTTTAACTACAGTTTTGTAATATTGATCATAGGTCAAAAGGGTTCTTTATCTAAACCGTGTCATGTGAAATTCCATGATATTACCTATTGACTTGGAATTGTATACTTATAATTTGTGTGCTATTTCTTAACTATCTACCCGATAATCTATTCATTCCATTGAAATGAATACTAGTTCCAAGCAAGTATCTTTATTATTATTTGTTATCTCATCTTATTAGCTTAGTCATCATTTACGTGTTACTTGTTAATTACTTGCTTATTGTTACTTATATGGTAATTTTGGGAGTGACAACCATTTTACCACTAACGATACATTGTTACAAAGATCCTTTACAACCGAAAACACCCAAATCCCAGTGAAAAACCTCGGCTTACCACAACAAGTTAGCTACAAACGAAAGGGTCATACTTGCCCGTGTGTTCTTAGCTTACTCGGTAATCCTTGTATAAATTTAAAACTTGTGTATACTCACAAAGAACGTATCACTCAGCGCTCACTTCTGCATCAAAGGAAGCCTTCAATTATATTCATAAGTGATTTCTTACAATTTCCCCTCAAAATTCAATTTGCATGCTATATTTTGTGTTTTTTTAGTGTAAACATAGTTGTTGATGCCTATTATGTGTTTGTTTTCAGTACTTGGATATGCTTTGAGTGATTGCTAGTTTTTTGATTTGGTATTGAGTATAATTCATAGCTTATATTTGTGCTTATCAGATAACTGATGTTTGGATTTACCCTTAATCTTTTAACCTATGATTGAATGTTTTTGTTTAGAGTTTGTACATACATAACAAATGATAACAAGTGATAGTGCAAGTTTTGTAGTCAAACTGTAAAGTCAAAAAGGCAATTAGTACTTCAAAAACATTGGGTCAGATAATAAGCCTCTAACATGCCTAATTCAAACAGCTTCCAAATCTTCATTACTTAGATTTAGGAAGTGATTTTTGTTTTTGAGCATACCTTATCATCCTAGATTTCTATACATTTAGGGTAGACTATACAGTTCTCACTAATAAGCTGGAAAATAACCATAGAATAAGCACTTGAGCAAATGCAAGTTTCTGTGAACAAGGCTTAACTGATTTCCATTATCTACTTATTCCTTTCATAAAAGTTACTATTTTCTTCCACAAAACAGTTACATAAGCTTAGAAATTAAGATTGGACCAAGGTCAAACTTGGTCAACGATGGTCAACATTTGGTCAACATAAGCCAAAATAGCTTATTTGATTTTCTGGCTTATTCTTTGGAGCTTTTTGAGATTTTCTTGGATAGGTCTTCCTTATTTGGCCTATTAATCATAATTTGAGAAGAATAAGATAAGTGCTTATCCCAATAAGCTGTTCTCTTAAAAGTGCTTATTCCAGAAAGTGCTTATCTGGCTTATAGCTTATTTCAGATGGAAACCTTGAAACTAACTAGGTGGAATTGAATTAGAAGCTTTTTAGAACAAGTCTCAGCTTATTTGGTGGACTAGAACTCTTGTGCTAGCTTATTGAACCATTGTTGCCCGTTTTTGCTTAACTAGTTCTACTAATTGCATTTTAGTCCTTTGCTTTTAGGGATTAGTTTAAGCTGTATTAATTAGTTAAGAACTTTTTAGTTTTCGCACTTAGGTCCCTGGATTAGTTAATTTGTTACAAAATTCAATTTGGTAGTTTGAAAGTTTGTTACATTTTGGTTAATAGTTGGTAATATTTTCATTTCAAGTCCTTTAAGTTTCTGAATTTAAATTTTCAGTCCTTGTACTTTTCTAAACTTTACATTTTGAGAAATTTTATATTTTGTGCATTGATTACTTGTACATTTAGCATTATGTGTGGTATGTGCACTTTGTTTTTAGCTTAGTACGGTTATGTAGAGATCATATTTTTACATTTTTACGTGCTTTGTGATAATTAGACCTAGATTACCAAAATTTTATAAAATCTAACACCAAAAACAATTAGTTAACCTGATTTCTATTGGATAATCAATTCGTATAGAGTCGAGAATAAAGAACTAAAAAGACAAATATTACTTACCGTGGGCGCTTGTCTCACGATTAGACTCCGACTTGTGAGTAAGCAATCGGTTTGAGTATATGTGAGGGTTTAGAGTATTGTGTGTATCGTACCTTTGCGAAACCTTAGGGGTTCCTTTTATACCCGAGAGAGTCCTGGCTGGGCTCTCCTACTCTTGCGGCATAAGGAAGGGATAATGATTCAAAATAACTTGATCTTTATTGCGTAATCGAGGTAAGTGCATTCTTATTCCTTTAGGCGAATATAACTATAAGATAAGTTATATTATGTCTGATCCTGTCGCAGTGTAACGAGGACCTAGTTAAGTAACCATCCGTTGTGCGACAATGGTTCATTAGGCCTCCTGGGCCTTGCACCTGTTGCACAATGATAATCCATACACAATGGATACGGGTAGTACTTACGGGCCGGGTTATACAACCCGAATAGGGACTATACGTCATCATGTCCCCCCAATCTAGTGGTCGCAGGTTCTGACCACGACTACTAGACTATAAAGCAGCAAAGGCCGCAGAGACAATGCTCTAAAGCGAAATAAATGCCACAACAAGTTTCTTTGGAACAAATGTTTCAAATATCCCGCCATTCATTTATCCATGTCATAATCCACTAATACCTACTTTTATTGGGAACCGAAATAGATTGAAAATACGTCAGTAAAGATGGATCCAGCCACACCGTTAGATTTTATAATTGTTTGACACCTGTCGCATGATCTTGCATCCCATGAGTAGGTAACTTATAATCTTTTCAACCATCAGTCTTCCATATTCCCCTAATCTATACTTACGCCATAACCAAAGCTTCAAAAAATACTCTCATAGAAAAACAGAGACTCTAGAAGCCAACATCTCTAAGAAAGAAGAAAATGGTTGCCCAGCTATTTGACGTAATATCCCGCCTGACCGAGCAAGAACTCTCCCAATGTATACCAAGTATCATATTCCAACAGACCTTAATCCCATACTACCATATCCACAAGTGCATATTGGAAGCTTTCCCCCTGGGAGGATTGGTGTATATACCCGACTTTTGAGTTTGCCAACAACCATATCCCCCTTAGCCGCTTTCTGATTGACATGCTAAGCTTCTATAGTATTCACTTATCCCAGCTGCACTGTATCGGTGCAACCAAGATATCTAATTTTGAGATAAGTTGTCGGTTAAAGAACATTGATCCCACTATAAACCTATTACGCGCCTTCTATCGCCCATCCTAGATCAACGAGTGGATATCTTTCGCCAAACGCCTCGTTCAGCTCCAATGCTACTAAAAACATAGACTCTCTAAAGAATTGGAACAACAAATTTTTTTGGGTGGATAAGGTCGCGTTCCCCTTTGATTAGGATTTTATCACGCCACGGACGATGATCCAAGATAGTTGCCCTATCCCTGGTACATATAGTGAAGAAGATGCGCAGATGATAAATACCGATCGCATCCCCATGCAATAATTTTCTGTGTCGCTGTTATACCCCTGGAGCTAAGTGGGAGGGTGATGCTACCTCTAAATCACCTTCCGCACTATTATGATGATTTTGATCATGGTAAAAGTCTATCTCTCTTCTTCATCCTTAATAGAATTCGTATACATGTTTTAGATTGTTACATATGGTTTTATGCAGAAATATAGTACTCCCAGCTCGTGAAGCGCGAAGATCCGTGTAAGGTAACCATGTGCCCCCGCCCATGTACCCCTGAAGAGCTTGCTAGCGGGTGGAGAATTGGTAGACACACCATGGCCCTCGAACCTCATTCTTCTAACATACATACGAGCGTGGAAGGCACTGTCGTCCTAAACGCAACCCTCATTCGGAGTGCGCCATGTGCAATAGAGTCATCCTCGGAAAAAACAAAGTGCGGGAAACGAAGAAGCATCGAAAGGCAGCCCAAATCGCAATGCCAATGAAGACGACATTCCCGTCCCAGGATTCAAGCATCTACCATGTGCGCCTAGTCAGGGGATTCCAAAGAGGAATAGGTCCCAAGCTCACATGCCTTTTGCTCGTATTCATCTTTAAGGCGCGCGTGTAAAGCCGTGTACGGGGTCCACCATCCCTAGGTACTTCACCTAATATTATTTTATGTTACGCTACTCACAGAATAAGTGAGTGAATGACTCCTAACTTATCTATTACAACCGTGCAGTCATCTAGATGCGACACACAGGTCTACTACCAGTGTCGCCCAAGCTAATGAATTTCTTCCCAAGTGGAGGTGTCAAAAATCTTGCAATCTGACCAATAGGTTCGACTATGCAGATTTTATGTAGTCCCTTGTTCCCCTTGAGCGCGCCCAATATCTAGATTACCTACCTGACGAAAATTTGATGAGAGAATTAGCAATGTGTACGTCCCGCGAGGTGATAGTAGTACCTCATCTAAACAAGAGGGTACTTCAACTTTCACAACGCCTTTCGGACATTTCCCTCGAGCTTCCTCGGACTATGGCGGAAAGAAACAACGAATTAGTTTGTGCCGAGATGGAGTTAGCGAGCCTGCGAGGGGTTGCTACTGTAGATGCTGGCTCCATACAACATCTTGAGGATGATAAGGTGTCATTGCTAGAGTGTTTAAACCAGGTACGCCTCCTGCGCGAAAAACAGGAATGAGACAACCATTGGGCCATGAAAAAACATGAAGAGGGCATGGGCGTGTTCGTAAAAAACTTTGAGAACGTGTCTGCGGAGTTCCAACAGGATCCAGTCCTGAGGTGCTTAAATACTTATTTTGATGAGGAGATATATCCGCATCTTTCCGTTATACGCGCTGAAAAACACTGGTTGGTGCGATACGGCTTACCCCTAGCGTCAAAAGGTGCCATAGATTCGCCCAACTTTGTCGAAGCCACAACTGATATCCTAGATGCTGCCCACGTACTAGGCCAGAGCCTGGCTATGGAGCGTGCCTCCCGAGAGGGCTTGTTAACGAAACCGTTGATGGATGTTCTCTTTTATCATCCTCGGGCTCAAAAAAAACTTCAATGTTGTCTGTCAAGTGTTAAAAAAACTTTGACGTTCCATTCATCAATGTTGTTGAGAAGAACCAGGATGACCCCATCAGCGTTGTCATTGCGGGACTCACACTATTGAAGCATTTTGACGAAGTAGATGAAGATTAGTCGGGCTATTGTGTCAAGCCGGACGTGTCCCAACTGAGAGTCCCTGTGAAATCTGGTGGCCATATTACGGTCAACATGGTGTCTTTGAAGAGGGTGTTGAAGCGCCACGCCAGGCGCGTTACCCAGAAGCATAAGTCCCCTGCCAGGAGTGTTGTGATTGGGCTGGGACTAGCACATCCTAGTCGGTCTGATGGTGTTCAGGTGAGCCTACCATCACTTGGGGTACAAGTGCGTTTTTTCAGCATATGAAGGAAGAGTGGGCGGAACACCGCGCATCCCTCAATCCGCTGCACATAAAGTTAAAGAGGTCTTTGTCCACGGCAGACTTGCTATAAGGCGGATCCTTCCATCTTGCATTTGTATGTTGTAAAATCTTGTTGTTCCAATGTGTATATTGTATCATTTGTATGAAACATTATGTATTCATATTTAAATCGCGCAATGCAACGATATACTAAGTTTTTCCAAGTACATGTACCCACGCCTAAGGTTGTGGGTGTAAGTGCTTGTGTATGAGTACATTCAGTGAAGTATATCTATGAACTTATGGGTGATTTGATGTTTCAATATGTGTGGCATGCCACTACTACCATAAGCGGTGGTCATTGACTATGACATGTTTGTCAGGCGTGAACACTGTGTCTTGGCATATCCATCATGGAGTGTGAGGAATTCCATACTTACTACAACGTCTTATAGTAAGCTACCTAACAAAGGATACCTGATTCGTCGGCACTGGGGGTGCATCCCTCTTACGTGACAAGTTTAATTAGTAGGGTAAACTTTCTCCACTTATTTCGCCTGGAAACGTTGTTTGTACATGTACGTTGGGACCAATTATATATGAATATAAAAATGCAACATATTTTATGTATAACTTCCATTTATTGGAAAAATAAAACCACCAAGAAAGAGAAAATATGATCTGCGGAACTAGCTAGGGACCGCAGAGTTTATTCATGCTCTTGCGAGTGCTTGAAAAAACATTGAAAAATAAGTCCTAAAGTACCAAAAATGAAAATACATGGATCTTTATTAGGAGCTAACCACAGCCAAGAGTGTGATCCATGTTGGTTGTGCGATGCCTCATAGATAGTATTGCTGTAATCCATGATTGTGTCCCGCCTGCTTCTCATGCTAACTTAGCTAACTCGGTGGTGACTACGAACAACTATCACTGCATATCCTGCCCTGTCGAGACACACTCCAAATCTTCTTACCCGGATGTGCGCCCTTTGTTCTGCCGCCTCCGCTTGCTAAATAAGGTCTGATAGTGAACACCTTAGCTGGCGGAACGATGATTCCCTCTTATTCCTTTCGGTCATCAAATTGGGATGGGAACATCGCTACTACGCCACGAACCACACTTCCCATTTTTGTGGCGAGAGAACTAAATGTGCGCCCTAAGTTTGAAATATATCTTCCCCTATTTGGTCCTATGTCAGGCGTATCTCCAGGCATTTTGTATGGATTTACTTTTATGTTCGGACGTGTCTGACATTGGCGACACCACACTACTTTCTTACGAGCGTCCCTATGCATGAAGAGCCAAAAATATCATGAGCGAACGACTTCGTGTACCATAGATTTTTGACCTTAGCGGCATGTCCTTTTATGTGCGACCCCCATAATTGGTCACGCTCGTTCAGGCCTCAAGCATTGTAGCTTCTGACCATGCGTTGATTTCTTGTGTAGAACGCCATTAATAACCGTGAACTGCCTTGCTCTGTACTACAATCGGTTGGCGTTTCTACCGTCGCTCGGTAGTTCGTGATGCACGAAATAGTTTACGATTGACGTCATCTATGTTTGTGGCCCTCCCCCGTTCACTACGGGTATTGCTTGCTAAAATTGAGTATTTGTAAGTTCGTTTATTCTCGATTCTCGACAAATTGAAAGGCCTGAAAATATCGAGCTTTAAATTGTTCTTGGTTGTTAAGGGTATTTGGATTTCTATGTCTAATTCAATCAACACATAAAAAGATGAAAATAATAAGGCTACATATTCGTAAAACAAAGTACAAGTACCAATTACTATTCACAAAGTACAACAATCTAATGCATAAAAGGTAAATTGCTTGAAATGTAAACTAAATGAAAGTATAAGGACTAAAATATAAAATTCAGAAACTAAAAGGACCAAATATGTAAAATGTAACAAACTAGTAACAAACTTAACAAGTTTCCCAAACTACTAACTGAATTTGTTACAAACTGAAATTGGAAGGACTTGGTTTTGCAAACCCTAAAAATTATGAAGATTAGCTCTGAATACAAAACTTAACAAACACAAAGGACTAAATTGCAATTAAAATGAAATTTTCACAAAAACGGGTTACTTGAATCGAATAAGCTGAAAAAAGCTTATTACTTAACCAAAATCAAAATGGTTTTCACTAAAATGTTTAGAATAGAAAATAAGCTAGCCTTGCAAAAGTATTTTGATTTAAAGCTTGAAATTCTCTAGATAGCTTATCTCAATAAGCCAAGAATAAGCTCATTTGAAAACTAGTCAACCACAAAACGATTTTCTTGCACAAACTGATTAATCAACTATCAAAAAGCTTGGAATATCTTTTGGTTTTGAAAATGATCAACTGAATAAGCTAGAATCTTGAATAAGCTAAAATTGGATTATTTGACCAAAATTGACAAAAAAATCAAAAAAGCTAAAAAAAACTCAGAATTCACTCAAGATATGATGGCAAATAGATTTGTGAAAGAAAATTGGGAAGTTTATGAAGTAGATTTTGAGATATAGCAAAACAGTAAGCACCTTGTTATAGAAATTCAACTTAGAACAAGTGCTTATCAAAAAGCTGATTTCTCACTCAAAATGTTAAGCTGTATAATTTCCAATTAGACTGAAAGTTTGGATTATAAGCTACAATTTTAAAAAAGTTTGAGGCAAAATATCAAGTAACAAAGGAATGACAGGTAATCAAAGTTTGCTAGTTTTAACTAGTGAACTTTAAATAGACTGGCCCAAAGATTTTATACTACCATTTGCGTGTTTGACTATTCTTTTGACTGCAAAATTCTACCAAAATGTTTACACTAGATTATCTAGTGTGAATGAAAACAAAATATCAATTTTCTACAACTTGAATTGCCAAATGATTCATAACCAAACACCACTTTAAAATCAGTTAATGAAAATTTTCAAAGAGAATTTGATCACAAGACTAAGACTGGTTTAGATTTTTATCAAAACTTGTTCAAATGACAAATTGAAGTGTGTTTGAACCAAAAACAAGCATGTAAATAGATTAAACCACAAAATGAATCTAATGATTAATGACTGATGAAAATACTAAATGAAATCAAGTAAGACTAATGGAAAAGCTACAAAACTACAAGTAATCTATCAAACTAACTCAATTATACTGCAATTAAGCTAAACACTCATAGATCAGCACATAGTAGCTATACTAAGAATTGAGCATGAATATTCACTTTAGAGGAACTAAAATAAGGAAAATAGAACTTTTTAGTTATGAAGCCTCCTCTGATGGAGTAGAGGAGCGCTGAGCTCTCTAATACTACTTTCTTCAACCCAAATCAACTCAAATCAACAACCAATTCATCAACATCAACCAATTCTGATCAAATAACCCAATCTGCTTCAAACTGCTACAAAAGACTAGAATGAACTGAATTGATGCTAAACTTGAACTGAAAGCTTCCAAAAGTAACCAAACAACCTCTATTGATCAGTTGTGATCAACAGGATCCATGTATAACAGCAACAATATGAGATGTAGTAGAAAATGAAATAGATTTGAAGGAAATTTGAAGTGGAATTTTTATTAATGAAGTTAAACGGTTACAAAGTTGTTATAACTACTTTAACTAACTCTCAAGTGTGTGGCAAACACTTGAGAGAAGCTAAGAACTAACTAGCTAACCGAATATGAAAGCTAATTTTCTAAGTGTGTGTGATTTCACACCTAGGCTAAATACATCAAATGAGCTAATGACTGGGTACTTATAGAGAAGAGAGGAGAGTTAGTTGGGGTAGATGACATGTTTCATCCAATCAGAGATTGCCAGGTGTCTTCATACTCTCAATTGAACTTTGGCGTTCTTGATCCAAATTGGGCTTTTATTATTGATTGAGATTGAGTCTAATCAAATGATTGGGTTGGGTTCGTCTCGTCTCAATGATCATTTTCCATGTTTACAACTCTTTCTGAAATGGCCTCTATCTCAATATACGATCTGGGGAAAAAGAGCCACTTGGAATGATTTATCTGGGCTTCAGCCTTTCACGCGGATCACTATCCATAAGTAGATAAAATGATTATTGGTTGGCGAGTTCCCATTGGCTAATATTTGGAAAGTGGGGATCACTGTTTGAGATTCGGTCATAAATGAGACGGCTGTTAGTGGCTCAGCTGGCAGCTGAGGTGGTGATCCGAGTGCTTCATTTAATGGCCTCCCATTGGTGGAAATGTTATTACATGGATTAAGACCAATCTTAGTGTAAACTTGTCACTTTCAGCCACTATACTTTGGCAGATTTATGATTTGAGCTCTAATCTTCTTTTCTTTGGAAAAATTAATCCTTTGACCTTCATTCTTGATCATTTGAGTTCTTTTACTTGGTCGACTTAAGAGTTGATCAGGTTTGACTTTGATCTTGACTTTATCAAAATTGCACGTTAGTCCCTCAACTTTTGAATGTTGTCAAGATAGGTCCTTTATCTTCAAATGGTTTGTCATCTTTGATCCTTCTTGTCTTTTCTTCATAAATGAGCTTGATTTCACTTGTTTGCTTTAAATTTTGTATCCTTGTTAACTAAACAAGCACTAACACAAAATATACCACATAATACTGCTTTATAACATAAAAGTTAGATATTTGCTATGTATTTTAGGGTGATTTGTTGACTTATTGATATGCGATTTTGCTCATATCAAATCCCCTACACTTGATCATTGCCATGACCTCATGCAATGCCATATTTTAAAGCGCCAATTTACATTTTTCTCATAATTAATCCACCTTGGACAATATGAAATGCATTTACACTACTCTACACTATATGATGCATGATTTTTAGATTTTCTTGAAATGGTTTTGATGGAAATAACTCATAAAGAAATCAATGACTCAGATTAGGGTTTCTAGTACCATGAACACTTATCACCCTCAAGTTTCACTTTCCCCATACCAAGCTTAAAAATGGGACCATTGCATTCACAAGTAAAAAGTGCATCAACTTATTCATGACAAATTAAATGTGGAACCGGTTATTATTTGAGCAAATTGCTTGGGAGCAAATTTGTCTTATTTGAAGCGTGAAATATAAGAAATGTAAAATCCAAAAATAAGGAAGCACGGTTTAATCCTAAGTAATCCTCTCATCCATTACTTGAAAAACCGATCACAATTAATATAAGTCCGACTCAAGAATAATAAGTCATTCACCTTATGTGTAAGATCCTTATGTCATGTATTAATAAGTAGCTACACACTCGCTAAGGAAAGAAAAATAAAACTCACGCAATAATTTATATCCGCCGCCTTTTTGGGACTTTGGATCTTCAATCCCGCAACCCGTCAAGGTAATATTGAATTGGAGCAACTATCAAATCCCCGCAACCCTTGTGAAAGTAATATTGGAATTCAATAGTTACTATAATTAACACTTCACTGCCCCTCTTAGGAGTCTTGTATAATTATTTTTTTTCTTTTTTTTCTCTTTTTTTTCTAGCCACTCATTTTTTTCATAAGCCGCTCTTATTTTTTCTTTATTCCTCACAAAGAAAGTTGAAAAGAATAAAAGGAAAAACATCTGCTAAGTATTAAGCATGACATAAGTCTAATACACATAAAACGTTCTAACTTAGAATCTTAAGACGTACTTATACCAACCATGAATGATTAGTAAAAAATGCATAAGAGACTACAAACAAAATAAAACCGTTCTTGATTATTTATTAACATATATACATGTGAAGAAAATAGAGGCAAAGAAAGAGAAGGGTTTAGCCACAAGTAATTATCTTGAAGTTTATCTAGCCCTTTTATACTTGCTTCAACTCTATCATCTCCCATTCTCCACAAATTTAAAATCTTAAGTAACGAGACTAGTGGATGCTTAGCCTAATAGACCAATGAAGGACTACATGGTTAAGGATACTAGCTAGAGTAAGCTTAGATAAGCAAACGCGGGTTAAGTCAATGTATTCATGGTAAGCCTAATATGTTAAAGAAGTCTAAATTTGTTAAACCATGTCCTTATTATATTTTTTTCTCTTTTTATATATTTTTGATGAGAAATAAAAGAAGAAATATATACAATGCAAATGTGTTATGCAAATTGAAAAATGATTAATGAAAAAATTATCAATGCATATTTTTGGTGGCCAAAGTAGATCAAAAATTTGAAAAATGTTTCAAAAATTAATTTCCAAGTTATCATGAAGGTCAATGACAAAGTCTAGGTAAGGTCACTTCGATAGAAGACCCCCCCCCCCCCCCTAAAATTGAGATAAACATTGTCCTCAATGTTTAAGAGCATGGGAGTATAAACTCCCCTACACTTATGACAATAAATAGACTCTGTTTAACTCTTGTTAAGGAAAGATCAACTATAGTGAATTCATGTTTAAGCACAATGTGTTTATGAAAAATCACAATAGTAACGAAGTGAACCAGATACAAGGGCCTCCTCCATAGGCTCCAATGCACGTGGTGAGAGAGCAACCCTACAAACAAAATGAAGATAAAAGGAAGGTCTCCCCCTACACTTCTCCTCAACTCTAAATCCTTATTTCTATCCTACCACACGCTAAGTCTAAAAATTCTAAACCTAGTTATTCAAGCTTGATTTATGGAGTCTCTAGCTCGACTCTTCCCACAATGAAATAATTCATGGGAAAAATAGGGATCTCTTGGACCATTTCCACGGAAATGTCCTCCCCAAAATATTGCTTAACACGGTGACCATTCACTTTGAAATTTAGACCATTAGGTTGTGACAACTCAATAGTTCCATATGGAAAAACTTGAGCAATAGTGAATGGACCGGACCATCTCGACTTAATCTTGCCCATAAAGAGTTTCAACCTTGAGTTAAAGAGGAGAACCGGCTCTCCAACTTCGAACTCACGATTCTTGATCTTAGCATCATGCAATTGCTTAGTCTAATCCTTGTTCAGCCATTTCATTGAGTTGGTCCATTCTATGTGACCGGCTTGGTTCAAATTAATGTTTGCCCACTTGAGAGCCCATGAAGCCTTATGCTCTAACTCGAATGGGAGGTGGCATGCTTTTCCATAGACAAGCCTATATGGATTACAGCCAATTGGTGTCTTAAAAGTCTTCCTAAAAGCCCACAAAGCATCATCAAGCTTATCCGACCAAGAAGCTCGATGCTCTCCCACCGTTCTTTCCATAATTCTCTTTAAACCACGATTTGTGACTTCGGTTTGACCATTGGTTTGAGGGTGATACGCGGTAGAAAGTCTATGGTTAACACCATATTTCTTCATAACTCTTGTAAATTGATCATTATAAAAATAAGTACCACGATCATTTATGATGGCCCGAGGTACACCAAATCTAGCAAATAATTGCTTCAAAAATTTCACTACAACTCGAGCATCATTAGTAGGCAAGGCTTTGGTGTCAACCCACTTTGACACATAGTCCACGACTACGAGTATGTACTTGTTTCCCTTAGATGATGGAAAAGGTCCCATGAAATCTATTCCCCACACATCAAAAATCTCACACTCTTGTATGAAGTTTTGTGGCATCTCATCTCGTTGAGTAATTTTTCCTTGTCTTTGACATACATCACAAAATTTCACCATCTCTTGAGCATCTTTGTATATTGAAGGCCAATAGTAACCAAAATCAAAGACTTTCTTGGCGGTGTAGTTGGGCCAAAAATGTCCACTCGTAGGTCCCTTATGACAAGCTTCTAAGATCTTAAATTCCTCGGGCCCATCTACACACCGTCTAATGATTTGGTTCGCACATTGCCTAAAGAGGTAAGGGTCATCCCAAAAGTAGTATTTCACTTCGTTAAGAAATTTCTTCTTTTGTTGTGAAGTGAGACCCTCTATTAGCACATCCCCCATAAGATAGTTTGCTATATCCACAAAACAAGGAGTGGCATCCTCTTGTGAAGAGATAGACATGAGCTCCTCTAATGGAAAGGATTCATTAATTTCCTTATGAGGTAATTCACATTGAAAAGGATGCTCAAGTCTACTCAAGTGATCCACCGCTAAATTCTCGGCTCCTTTCTTATCACGAATCTCAATGGAAAACTCTTGTAGCAACAAAACCCATCTCAAAAGTCTAGTTTTAGCATCTTGCTTTGTCATGAGGGACTTGAGAGCGGAATGATTCGTATACACTATGATTTTGGAGAGCACAAGATAGGGTCTAAATTTCTCAAAGGCATAGACTATAGCAAGCAACTCTTTTTCCGTGGTGGTATAATGAAGTTGAGCACCCGTCATGGTTTTACTAGCATAGTGTATAGGTTGAAAATGCTTATTCACTCTTTGTCCTAAAACGGCCCCCACGGTCTAATCACTAGCGTCACACATAAGTTCAAAAGGCAAATCCCAATTTGGAGAAACCAATACGGGAGCCTTAGTCAACTTTTCCTTAAGTATTTCGAAAGAGTCTAAACACTCTTGGGTGAAAATGAAAGGAGCCTCTTTTTCCAAAAGGTGGGTCATCGGTCTTGCAATCTTAGAGAAATCTTGTATGAAACGTATATAGAATCCAACATGACCTAAAAACTTCTAACTCCTTTCACCGTGGTAGGTGGGGGAAGCTTAGCAATAACATCAATTTTAGCACGATCGACTTATAAACCCTTATTAGATATCTTATGTCCCAAGACTATCCTCTCTTTGACCATGAAATGGCACTTCTCCCAATTAAGAACAAGACGTGTTTCTTCACACCTTTTAAGCATTCATTCTAAATGGGAGAGACAAGAAGTGAATGAATCTACAAAGACCGAGAAATCATCCATGAAAACTTCCATAATGTGCTCAATCATGTCATGAAAGATTGCCATCATACACCTTTAATGTCCCCGGTGCATTGCACAAGCCAAAAGGCATTCTCTTGTAAGCAAATGTACCATAGGGACAAGTGAATGTGGTCTTTTTCTTGATCCCTAGGGTCAATGGGTATTTGAAAATAACCCAAGAATCCATCTAGAAAGCAATAGTACTCATTTCACGCTAAGCGTTCAAGCATTTGGTCCATAAAAGGCAATGGGAAATGATCTTTCCTAATAGCATCATTGAGCTTCCTATAATCAATACAAACTCTGTAACCCGTGACAAGTCTAGTAGGAATAAGCTCATTGTTCTCATTAGGTACTACGGTGATTCCACCCTTCTTAGGAACACAATGTACCGGGCTAACCCATGGAGAGTCGGAAATGGGGTAAATCATACCCACATCAAGGAGTTTGATAACTTCCTTCTTAATGACCTCATGGATTTTAGGGTTAACCCTTCTTTGGCATTGAATGGCGGGTTTGTAATCATCCTCCATAAGAATTTTGTGTGTACAAAGATTTGGATCAATTCCCCTTATGTCAGATATTTTCCATGCTAAGGCTTTCTTATGTTTCTTAAGGACCTCTATGAGTTTGTCCTTCTCATCATCTTTCAAATCTTTAGCAATGATCACGGATAATTGGTCTTTTCCCTCTAAGAAAGCATATTCAAGGTGTGATGGAAGATCCTTAAGTTCAAGGGTAGGTGGACTCACAATTGAAGGTTTCACTATGGATGGATCATCATTGGTAACTTCTTCTGGAATTGGTGAAGGAATGGGGTCCTCATTGAGTAACTTTTGGATAATGAGAATGTCTTCTTCCCAATTGATGGGAGAATCATCATTACCAAGGAAATCACTCTCTCCAAAAGGTGTTAAGGAGCGTGCAATTGAGGCAACGGTCTCTACATGAGGCATGTCTTCAGTATTATTCTTACAAGCTTCATGAAAATGCTCATCACAAACCTCATCAAGAACATCCACTATGTTAATTGTTTCACAACCTTGAGATTTCTTAGTCAATTTTCCTAACTTAAACACCACCTTCTCATCGTCAACTCTTATAATTAAATCTCCTTCCGCCACGTCTATAAGAGTACGACCCGTCCTCACAAATGGTCTACCAACTATAAGAGGAACTCTTGGGTCCATATAATAATCAACCACTACAAAGTCCGCCGGAAAGGTAAACTTATCCACACCTACAAACACATCCTCCGAAATGCCTACCGGATAAGCTATGGTACGATTGGCTAACTCAAGGGTCATCCTAGTAGGAGTGAGCTCGGGAAGAGAGAGTTTTTGCCAAACCAACAAAGGCATGAGATTAATGCTTGTCCCTAGATCCGCTAGTGCCATGCAATTTTCCACCCCGGGAAAATTACAAGGGATCAAAAATCGCCCCGGATCTCCAAGTTTTGTAGGTAAGGTTTTGAGCAACACGACGGAGCAATTCTCATTAAGTGATGTGTTAGGAAAATCCACCAATTTTTCCTTGTTGGAGAGGAGATCTTTGAACATTTTAGCAAACTTTGGCATATATGCAAGATCTTCCACAAAGGAGATGTTTATGTTAAGTTGCTTGAACATTCTCAAAAAATTAGAGACTTGAATATTATCCTTGTTTTTTAATTTCTCTTTTCTTAATCTTGATGGGTAAGGAAGGCTTAGGAATGGTGTAGGTTGAGTAGTTGTTGTAGTGGAAGGTTTCTCTTTGTTGGTTTCTTCATTGGGAGGTGTGGATGGTAAAGGAGAAGTGGGTGTAGGATGAGAAGGTATAGGTGTTGAAGTTGTAGAGCTTGAAGGTGGTGAGTTGGATGTTGTAGGCTTATCACAAGGTGGAACCATAGTAGGCTTAACCATAGGAGGTGTAGGAGGTGAAGAATCATTAGTTGTTTTTCCACTTCTTGTTGTGATAGCATTGACATTAGCCCTTGGGTTTGTTTGTGTGTTTGAAGGTAGAGCCCCTTGTGGCCTTTGATTAAGTACCATCAAAATCCTCTTAGTAGACTCCTCATTCATACATCTCATTTTCTCTTGTAATCTTCTTTCACTTTCACGAATTCTTCTTTCAAAAATCTCAAAAGTATCATTTTGCCCATATCCTTGATTTTGACCTTGATTTTCAAAGGGTGGAGGTGGTTGGTTAAATCCTTGATTGGGTGTATGAAAGTTATTTCCTTGATTGTGAAAGTTGTTGGGTGCTTTATAGTTGTTCCCTTGGTAGTTTGGCCTAGGACCTTTATTTCTTTGTATCAATTGAGGATGATTGGGTTGATTTTGGGTGGGTGGATGGGGTGGAAAGCCGGGTGGAGCAAGGTAGTTATTTGACTTGTAAGAGAGATTGTTTTGTATGATGTTAGGTTTGAAGTGATCTCTATGTTCTTCTTGATAAGCATAACATTCACCTTAATTTGGAACCTTATCACATTGTTGGTAAGAATGAGGACCTCCACAAGTCTCACATGAAATAGCAATAGCATTCACATCGTTGGAGGAATTTTTGTTCAAAGTGATTTCATAAAATTTCAAGAGTGTGTCAGTCATAGTATCAAGCTTTTGAGAGATAATCTTATCCAATTGTGGAGTAACACTCTCTTGCACCACATGGACTCTCTCATCAAATTGTGTGTTAGTTTGCACCATGGATTTAGTCTCAATAATGTCCCATGCCTCTTGAATGGATCTGGAAAGAATATTCACACTCGCGAAGGAGTTGAGGGAATCTTGATGTTGTGGTCTTAATCCATTGTAGAAACTATTGATTTGGTGAACCTCATTGAATCCATGATTGGGGCATTTTCTCAATAGCTCCTTAAACTCTTCCCAAGCATCACTAAAGGTTTGGCTAGGTTTTTGTTGAAATCCAATAATTAGGTTTCTCAAAGCCGTGGTCTTAGATGGGGGAAAGAACTTGTTCAAAAACTTCTTAGTAAAATCATCCCAAGTAGTAATGCTCTTAGGTGGTTGTGTATCTGACCAATACTTGGCATTGCCCTCTAAGGAAAATTGGATCAAGATCAACGTAATGGCATCATGGGGAACTCCATTGTACTTAATGGTATTGCAAAGAGATAGATACTTCTTGATATGATCGTGTGGATTATCACTAGGTCTCCCCAAAAATGGTATGTTTGAAACCAAGCTAATCATAGATGTCTTAAGCTCAAAGGTGTTTACGGGTATCTCGGGTATAACAATAGCATCGGCATATCCTGGCACATTGGGTTGAAGGTGTTCCATCAAAGGTAGATTGTCAACGGCGGCCATGGCTTCTTGTGTGTTGTTCAAAGCACGATTCTCGGGATCGGCTTGATGGACAGTGTTGTTTTTACTCTTTCTCTTTTTCGACCTTTTCGGAGGAAGGGGTTGTACACCAAATGGTATTTGTGCACGCCCGCGGGTGAGCATGCAACTCAAATCAAGGAGTGAGAGAGAAGCTCTCGTTCGACTTTGGAAAAGAAGGGATTATCCTTTCCGAGGTTCAATAAGTAATATCCACAAGAAAGTGTAGTATATGTAAGTAATAATTCGGTGGACACCACTCACCACTATCACTCTTGAAAGACCCACAAGGAAGCGGAGAAACGAGGCGGCGCGTAGCACTTAAGAGCTGCTTCTTTAGAATGTGAAATACACTCGCCTTATACCCCCCACACAGTGGCCTCTTTCGCAAGATCAAGTAGATTATGATATTTATCTATTGTTCCTTTATTAAATTTGATCGATACACGTGTCAAGGACCGGAATGCTCCCTAACACGGTGTATTGCAAAAGCAATACTTATGGAAGTATGTGTATTGAGTCTTCGTATACGTATACGTATCTACATATAATAATATATCAAAAATATTTTTGTATTTAATGGGTTTTTAAAGAAAATACTATATGTACGTAAAAACGATTGAAAACGATATATACAATATATTTTTGTCGTAATCTTTTACGAAAAAGATTACTTTTTGGATTTTTTATTTTTTTGGTTCAATTCTTTAGAAAAAGAATTGATTTTGTTATTTTTTAGTTTTTTATATTTTTATCTTTTTTATTTTTTTAATGTTTTTGATTTATAATACGTAAAAATAACGTTCACAAAGTGAACGGATCCCAAAATCTAATATGTCTCACTCGAAACTGTTAATCTTCACGAAAAGAACCGGCAACGGCGCCATTTAATATTGAGTATTTGTAAGTTCGTTTATTCTCGATTCTCGACAAATTGAAAGGCCTAAAAATATCGAGCTTTAAATTGTTCTTGGTTGTTAAGGGTATTTGGATTTCTATGTCTAATTCAATCAACACGTAAAAAGATGAAAATAATAAGGCTACGTATCCGTAAAACAAAGTGCAAGTACCAATTACTATTCACAAAGTACAACAATCTAATGCATAAAAGTAAAATTGCTTGAAATGTAAACTAAATGAAAGTATGAGGACTAAAATGTAAAATTCAGAAACTAAAAGGACCAAATATGTAAAATGTAACATACTAGTAACAAACTTAACAAGTTTCCCAAACTACTAACTGTTTTTGTTACAAACTGAAATTGGAAGGACTTAGTTTTGCAAACCCCAAAAATTATGAAGATTAGCTCTGAATACAAAACTTAACAAACACAAAGGACTAAATTACAATTAAAAGTGAAATTTTCACAAAACGGGTTACTTGAATCGAATAAGCTGGAAAAAGCTTATTACTTAACCAAAATCAAAATGGTTTTCACTAAAATGTTTAGAATGGAAAATAAGCTAGCCTTGCAAAAGGATTTTGCTTAAAAGCTTGAAATTCTCTAGATGGCTTATCTGAATAAGCCAAGAATAAGCTCATTTGAAACCTAGTCAACCACAAAACGATTTTCTTGCACAAACTGATTAATCAACTATCAAAAAGCTTGGAATGTCTTTTGGTTTTGAAAATCATCAACTGAATAAGCTAAAATTGGCTTATTTGACCAAAAATCCAAAAAGCTGAAAAACTCAGAATTCACTCAAGACATGATGGCAAATAGATTTGTGAAAGAAAATTGGGAAGTTTATGAAGTAGATTTTGAGATATAGCAAAACAGTAAGCACCTTGTTAAAGAAACTGAACTTAGACCAAGTGCTTATCAAAAACCTGATTTCTCACTCAAAATGTTAAACTTACACCTTAGCTTAACCCTTGTCAAAGTCTAAAGGGAGGGTTTCTAGTTGCTTGTATGGTGGATCATTTTTTTATGGTTAGTAGTTATGCCACACTTCGCGTTTGTATGTGTCATTCCGACAAAGATGAAGATGAGCGCTCCTTTATGTTTGTACTTTTTGTGGTGTGTGCTTAAGCGATGTGTGAGGGGAGCATGTGATGTATGTTGGAAAAAAAATGAAAGAAAAAAAAGAGGAGGAAAAGAGAAAAAGAAAGAAAAAAAAGATAAGTCATCGAAAAAAGTTAAAAAATGATGACAAAATAGCCAATGAGCTATAATAAAGTATGAAGATGAAGGAAGAAGAAGTATGTTTAGATATCGATTAGCGAATGTGCTAAGACGTGATATATGTTGAATAAAGCTCGTAGCTATGATCATTTTTGGGCTTGTGATTTGTTAGGTACCTAGCAACATGGGACTTAGACTTCTAACTTGTATATTCGTGATACACCTCTCATAAAATATCCCATGTCTTATCCATACCCCATTAACCCAAAGCCTTAATCTAACAACCCAATAAAAGTCCTCTTTAGATGTAAATACGTGGTGCTCACACCATTAAGTTTAATTTTGTTTGTAATTTGTAGCTTTGAATCTTATTTTTCTAACCATTTCATGCGCTATGTGGTAAATATTTTCTTTTACTTGCTTGAGGACAAGCAACCTCTTAAGTGTGAGGGGGTTTGCACCTTTGGCAATTTCATATATATATATATATATATATATATATATATATATATATATATATATATATATATATATATATATATATATATATATATATATATATATATATATATATATATATATATATATATATATATAAACCTAAAAATATTTTCTTTTACTTGCTTGAGGACAAGCAAACTCTTAAGTGTGAGGGGGTCTGCACCTTTAGCCATTTTTTTATAAAAACCAAAAATATTTTTAGATTTTCATAGATTTTTCAAATTTTCATAAAATTTTAAAAATTTTCTTTTCTTTTAGAACCTAGGTAGTTTCTAACTTTATTTTTATTTGCTTGAGGGCAAGCAAAGTTTTTCTTTTCCTTGCTCGAGGACGAGCAAAACTTAAGTGTGAGGGGATTTGATAAGCTCAAATCCAACATATTTTCTTGAGCATTATCCGTATATTTTTCATGGTATTTGGTTATACTAACGGGCTTTATAGCTCAAATATGTGTGAAGTTCTGTTTTGTGTTGTTAGTTAGCCAAGAACAAGAAAAGTGAAGAAAAGAAAGAATAATTGACGATTCATGCATATACGAAGGAATCCCGACTAGCTACAAGCCTTTGAAGATCAATATCGGGTGCAAGAACAAGTGTTTTTAAGAAGTTTACAAGTCACCCAGTGATGGTTGAGTATTCACACTCGTTTAGGAAAATGAGGTAAAAGCGGTAGTATTAAGTGTTGGTTTGGGAAACGAAAGCACTTATGACCCTTTTTGTGGGATCGTTCTCAAGGAGGCTTGGTGTGTGTGTTAAGAGATGATTAATTAGAGATTATATTAATTGGAAATGAGAAAGAAAAAGACGAAGTACTCTAAAAATTATACTACGACGTAAAACGATCAAAATCGTAGAATGTGACGAAAATAAAAAGTCTTTTAAAAATAACCAAAATTTTAATCTAAGTTAAGAAAAATCTAATTAAACCAAAAGTGAAAACCAAATTTTGCAAAACCCTTTTTAATTAATTTATATTAATTTTTAAAGTTAAATTAAAAACCCTAAATATAAACAAAATTAATAAAAAGTTATTGTTAGCCTCAAAATATTGAGTCAAACAAGAATGCTTGGTCATATGTTTATTATGTATCGTAAATTAGAACGTTGTAATAGGTAGTAGATTAGTCGTGTATAACGGGCTTAACTTTAAGCTAAGGTTCATTCATAAGTAACCAAAGCCAAAAAGGAAAGCCCGGCCCATGTAGTATAGTCCATATAATCCCACATGTAGGGGGACTATAAATACCCTTCCTAGCATGTTAGGAAGGGTGTTGGTTCATTTCATTTTCTCTCAATCTAATATCACCTAGTTTCTCCAACCATTCTCTCTACTTTCTCTCACTACTTTCTCTCTCTAGAATTCATCTTCTTCATCTATTTTCTTTCTTAAATTCGTGCTCTATCATCTAAATATATGGGACAACAATTGGTATCAATCCTCATGGGGTAGTTTTGTGATTGGTTGTTGTGTTTTCATTTGATTCGTTTGATTTAATCCTTATTTCATCTACAAATTCAAGATTTTTTGTGTTTTTTAGTGTTCTTCAATTCGTATACCTTCTTTACTGTTGTTTAGTGATTTGGGTATATTGGTTTCGGGTAAAACACAAATCTTTTGGCTCAAAAGTTAAGAATTATCTTGGTTCAACTTTGCGAAATTCACTGCCATTGTTTCCATCGGAAAAGTACAGGTAAGTACGTTCGATCGCAATAACCAAGGGTTTTACTTTGCGATCACTGGTATTCAGATACCTTATTCTGACGCTTACTGCGATCGCTCATTGCGTTCGTGGATTGCGACGGTTGTAAGGATTATTGAGACGTTACTCTGTCCAAATCACTTTAGCCATATTGCGATCAGGATTCCGATAGTGTCACATTACGATACTTATTGCATTCCGACAGATTTCATATTGCGATAGAAGGGTCATTGCGACAGGGATCGTTGCGATAGGAATATTGCGACAGGGTTATTGCGACAGGTCATATTCTGACAGATTGTATTCCGATAGTTATTCCTACAGCATTCTGATACAATATTCCGACAGCCTACATTCCGACAACATTCCGATGGACATTCTGATGGCACATTCCGATGGACATTCTGATGACATGTTTAGCTAAATTTTGTTCGAGTCATTTTTAGACTTAGCCACCATCTAGACTAGTTTCGGAATATCGTTTACACGAAGATTAAAAAAAAAAGAGATAAAATTTTTCCGTCAAGTAAATTCAAATTTTTTCCATACTAGTTTTAGGACATTTCTAGCTCGATTTCAAAATTTGGCGATTACAAAATTTTTTGGTCTACTGTTTTATCGGACTGGGGAATTTATTGTCGGACTGAAGAAAAATTGCAATTTTCGGAATTTTAACCACAATAACAATCACAACAAATCTACTTAAGATCCATATTCACTTCATCATTTCAGAGAATATTGAGATGGATTCCACTGCCGAATATCGTGTGACGAACAACAACATAATGGTGGCGGGTAACAAAGAAAGACCACCAATGCTTGTGTCTGGTCGATATGATCAATGGCAATCCCGTTTTCTACGTTATCTTGACACAGAACCTAACGGTGATGCTTTAAGGCAATGTATTTTGGAAGGAACCTATAAACTCTCAAGAATTCAAGTTCCTAAAGTACCAGCCACAGACACTACTGAAGAACAACTGGTTTATGAACGTGATGAAAAGAGGAACGACCTCACACCAGAGAACCGTGCTTGGTTTGATGCAGAGAAGGAAGCAATCTACTTAATTCTCAGTGGAATTGGAGATGATATTAATTCCACGGTTGATGCATGCCCTACTGCTCAAGAAATGTGGACGGCTATTGAAAGATTGCAACAAGGTGAATCACTTAACAAACAAGATGTGAAAACAAAGATGTTTTGGAACTTTGGCAAGTTTACATCAAAGGATGGGGAATCAATTGATTCTTATTACTCCCGATTCTACAAGATGAATGATATGACCCGAAAAAACTTGCAAGTTTCAACCATGCAAGTCAATGTCCAATTTCTACAGCAACTTCAACCAGAGTGGACACGGTTTTTCACCTTGGTGAAACAAAAACAAATGTTAGACGAAGTTTCATATCACAAGCTCTTTGACATTTTGAAACAATTTCAAAATGAGGCAAATGAACTTCGAGCTGAACGAGTTGCAAAGGTTTCCAATCCACTTGCTTTGGTGTCTACCACTCAACATTACCCAGATTATCACTCTCGTACTTCAAAGACCTGCTCTACTCAATCATCAACACCACGATCATCCACTGTCTCCAAGTCACATGCTCCAACACGATCCCGAGGCAAAGAAGTTGCAAGAGCACCATCACCCACACCTGAGCAATCATCCGAAGAAGACAGTGATGAAGAAGTAGCTCAAAAGGATAGAGAATTCAAGCAACAAATGGCTTTCATTATGAAGCAATATAAGAAAATCTACAAACCCACCAACAACAACCTTCGAACATCTTCAAACCCAAGGAACACCCATGCATAGAGTCCTCCAAGGTATGACACACGAAGACGTGCTGAGAGTCCTCCAAAGTATGATCGACAACCTAAGTATGATAATCAGAGGGTGGCTACTGTTGTTGGAAATAGGGAAACTGTTGGTACTCAAGTTGTGCAACAAAGTGAGATTCAGTGTTTTAACTGCAAAGGTTTTGGGAATTTGTCTAGGGAATGCAGGCAGCCAAAGAGGGTTAAAGATTATGGTTATCATAAAGAAAAGATGCTGCTGTGCAAGAAAATAGAAGCTGGAATCAAGTTATCAGCTGAGGAAGGAGAAATGCTTGACGACACAGATGATGAACTCTCCGACCAAGAACTCGAGGCACATTATTCATACATGGCAAAGATTCATGAGGTCCTTAATGTCACCGAAGATGACAATGGTCCTATCTTTGATACCGAGCCAATTGATAAGGTACAACATGATGATGAATATAATGTGTTTGGTGATACACATGAGCATAGTGATCTTCCAACAACAATTACTGACACGTGTATGATGGAAACGGTTGATAGCAATACCACACCCGATTCATCAGACATGTGCAATAATGAGTTTGAGGATGATCAACATGCAAATGAGTATGATGACGAGGAGCGTGTCGCGCTTGCTAATTTAATTGCTAGTTTACAAAAAGATGTCAATGAAAATAGAAAGAGTCAAAAGCAATTAATGAAGGCAAATGCAGTGCTCACTCAAAACTATGAAGAATGCAAAGCCACTCTTACAAAATCTAGTGAGACTATTGATAGTTATAGGGCTGAGCTTCTTCAAAAGACCAACGAGCTTGGGGGGTACAAAAGTCATGTCATCAATGTTAAAAAGGACGAGTTTGAAATAAATACAACGAAGCTCTTGCTTTGTTAACTAAAGAAAAACGTCAATTTAATGTCTTATTAAGTGATGAACGTCAAAAAACGTACCTTGCCACAAGAAAAGTTAATGAACTTGAACAAAGGCTTTCTATGAATACCACCGATTCTGCTAAAATTCTTGATGAAAAGAAACAAGAGGTTGAAACAATAAAACAAGATTTCAAAAATAGACAAAGCAAAGATACTGAAAAAGTAAAGGATCTCAAAGAACAAGTCGATTTTTTGAAAAAGTTATTTATAAAACTCATGACTCTATTCAAACTGTTAGAAAGCACCTCCGTCGTTTTTCAAGGGCCAACCTAGCTTTGCCACCCCCAAGTACCTCGAAAAAGCTCAAGCTGCTAACCCTCAATTATATCTTGATGAGTCCGAATAGACTGATAATGACTGCCCAGTAGCTAACCTCGATAGTGAAGAGACGTCCCTTTGGGATGAGGAGAGTAGATCACCGGTCAATAAAGATTTTGTGAAACCATATAACTATGCTTATCTAAACAGTCTTTATGGTCTTTTCACTCCAAAAAATAGAAGTCTCGTGAGGAATTCTTTTCAGAATGCAAACAACGAAGAATTCAATGGAAGAAAGCGTTTGCCGCTAAGAGAAAAACTAATGTTTTTAAATATATTAACTATTTGCCTCTAGATGCTTCTAAAAGCAAAAGTAGGAAAACACTTAGTTTTCTTAAACACCACATTGAAAATGTTCAATCAATTGTCGAAAGCGATTGGGAAAACGTCAAAAGGATAAGTGGAAAACCGAGATTCCTAACGACATAACTGTGCTTGTGAAAGAACTTCTAATACCAAATACGAAGATAATAAAAGAACATGTTCTTGAGTTTGAAAACTTGATTCGGTCTGAAATGTTTGATGATTTGAAATATGTTAAGTCTCTTGAAAAAGAAATTGATGAACTCCAAAATGACAAATCAGATTTTTCAAACGAATATGATCTACTCTTAGAAGAATGTCTCTCCAAAGATATTTTTTGTGTTACTCTTCAATCTTGTGATGATATCGATGAATATTCTGATGTTGCATGCAAATATCTTGATAAAATCATAGACTGTGAGCGTCTTGAACTTGAGCTTTCGAAACGTAAAGAAAATGTTGATAAAAAGGCTTTTGAGTTACTTCGACACAAAACTGATTTCCTTCAAAAACATTGTCATTCTCTTGAACTTGCTTTGAAAAAAGACGTGGTAGTTTTCCACATGATAATAACTTGCAAGAAAAACTTTCCAAAACGTTTCCAGAAATGAATGAACAAAATTTGGAAATTAAAGGATTGAAAGCTCAGTTACAACACAGGGAACTAGCGATAGCTGAGTTGAAGAAACTCGTTGCTAAGATGGGTGGGAAAATTGTGGAACCTAGAGTTAAGAAACCTGTTGTAAGACAACCCAATGCACAAAAAGTGACTAGACCCTCTGTCTTGGGAAAACCATCTGTTTTCTCTAATTCTGCATTTGCAAAACCTGCGTTTGCCCCCAAGACGGATGGGAAGGATAGGTTACCACAAAAAACTTCCAAAACACATATTCGATCACAAAGTACTAAGAAAACTAATGTGATTAAACCAGGGATGTATAGATTGGCCACTAAACCCATACAAAACAAAGAAAGTCAATCACCTCCGACTTCTAGAAACACTAATAGACGTGTGTCCTTTACTACAGGAGTAGTCCCCACAGCTAGTGTTAGCCGGCCCCAACTTAAGAGCACTCGCATGAATGAAAAGGTTTGGCAAAACAAATGTCAAGGGAAGATAAAGGAAGTAGAAGACCACCCTAGGATTTTCAATGTTTCTAAGAATAAAATGTCTGTAATCGCGTGTAATGACGATTTGAATGATTCGACTTTGAATGCTTTGAATGTTAAGTTTGTTTGTGTGAAATGTGGAAAGTGTGCCAATGCTAATCATGCTATGTGTGTTTCGAATAATGTCAAAGGCGTAGATCCTAGAACTAAGAAGCAAACAGTGATGCCTATTAGTGCTAGAAAACCCAAACGCAAAGTGAACCATTCTGGTGTAACCCCCCCCTAAGAAAAGTATTGCATCAGACTCCACCACTAAGAACCCTAGAAGAAGAATTAGGGATTTATATGAGTCCGCTAGCAAGCCTTGGAAATGGTGGTTTGCTAATTAATGTCCTCCGGGATATAAATGGATGCCTAAGGTTAGGACAGAAAATGTGACAATGAGTGTTAGTATGCCTCTAAGTGATGAACCTAGGGAAACTAATGAATAAGAAATCACAACTAACATGGAATCCAATTTAGCAAATGCTCCATCGTGTTCTAATTCTTCTGCAGGTGATGGAAATAATTCTATTCATACTGGACTCCGGATGCACGAAGCACATGACGGGGAATCTCAAGCTTCTAATTAACTTCGTGGAGAAGTTCCTGGGTACGGTTCGATTCAGAAATGATCAATTTGCACCGATCCTATGATATGGAGACTTGGTTCAGGGGAATATCACTATCAAAGGGTTTACTACGTCGAAGGGCTCAATCACAATCTTTTCTCGGTTGGTCAATTTTGTGATGCGGATTTGGAGGTTGCTTTTAGAAAGAAGACATGTTTTGTTCGTGATTATGCTGGAAATGACTTACTTACCAGAACACGGGGTACTGATCTCTACTCTATTTCACTACAAGACTCCACATCGTCAACTCCAATCTGTTTCATGGCTAAAGCTTCAATGACTCAAGCTTGGTTATGGCATCAACGTTTATCTCATCTTAACTTTGATACCATCAACTTGCTTTACAAGAAAGATATTGTGCGAGGCCTTCCTAACTTGAAATTCATCAAAGATCATCTCTGTTCTTCTTGGGAGCTTTGTAAAGCTAAACGAAGTAGTTTCAAGACAAAGACTACACCAAGCTCTAAAGGACGATTAGATCTTCTTCATATAGATCTGTGTGGCCCCATGCGTGTTCAAACCATCAATGGGAAGAAATATGTTATGGTAATTGTCGATGACTACTCAAGGTACACGTGGACCCTCTTCTTAAGGTCCAAGGAGGAAACACCTGAGGTTCTCATTAACTTCCTTAAGTTGATACAACGTGGTCTTCAAGCTCAAGTAAAAGTGGTACGTACTGACAGAGGCACAAAATTCTTGAATTCAACTCTGAAGAAATATTTTGAAGCCGAAGGGATTGAACATGAAACATATATTGCTCGAAAACCTGAACAAAACGGAGTTGTTAAAGACGAAATCATACTTTAGTTGAGGCTGCTCGAACATTATTATCTGCTTCAAAACTACCATTATTCTTTTGGGCCGAAGCCGTATCAACCGCATGATACACACAAAACCGTTCCTTAATTATCCCAAGACACGAAAAGACACCATATCACATAATTAAAGATCTCAAACCTTCCCTCAAACACCTTCATGTTTTTGGATGTACGTGTTACATTATTCGCGATGGTGAAAATCTGGACAAGATGAAAGGGAAAGGTGATGCATGCATTTTAGTGGGATATGCAACTTAGTCTAAGGGATACAGAGTGTACAACAAGAGAACAAAATTGATTGTCGAGACTATTCATATCAGACTTGATGAATTGCAAGAAATGACACTTGAACAAAACAGTTTAAGTCCCGATCCACAACGACAAACGACTTCCGTTCACAACCGCACGGAACTCAGAACTCAAGACCACAACAATGAACCGTCAAGTTCAACGTTGGTTCAAGGAAATATTCCAAGAGCATATATGACAGTCAACACAACACTTGAAGAGTTGGAAATGTTATATGGACCAATGTTTGATGAATATTTCACGGGGGAGAAACATGTTGTATCAAAGTCTTCCGCTGTCACTCATGATACGAATGATGATACCGATCATCATCTACAAAAGGATACAACTTCATCTACTTCAACACGGGTTGCTGCAGATTTACCTCCTCAGAAAATCACTTCAAAAATCGATCCTACAACATCCACAACTACTGTCATTGCTCCAGAGAACACTAATCAAGCAGACGGTGAATTATCTGACGATGAAGATTTTCACAACCTATTCGGTACACCGGTACAGGAAACTAGAGAGTCCTCTACTCGCCATGTTGATCCGTCAAATATGCATATGTTTATCAACGACATCCTTCAACACATCATTGGACCCGAGATTATCCTTTGGTTCACGTAAATGGAAACCCTTCACAGCCTGTTCGTACAAGACGACAACTAGCAACCGATGGTGATGTTTGTATGTTCGCACTCGCCGTGAGTACAGCTGAACCGAAAAACATCAAAGAAGCCATGGCTGATCATGCTTGGATTGAATCGATGATGGATGAACTTCAACAATTTGAAAGACTTAAAGTCTGAGAACTTGTTGACAGACCATACGATGTAATTCCATTAAATCTTCGTTGGATCTGGAAAAAAAGATGGATGAAGAGAATAAGATCATCAAGAACAAAGCTAGGCTAGTGGCTAAGGGGTATGGCCAGAAAGAGGGAATTGATTTTGATGAATCATTTGCACCAGTTGCTCGTATGGAAGCGGTCAGGATTTTCCTTGCTTATGTTGCACATAAGGGATTCACTGTCTATCAAATGGACGTAAAGACAACATTTCTTAACGGTCCTTTGAAGGAAGAATTCTATGTCACGCAGCCAGAAGGATTCGTCAATCCTTATTATACTGACAAGGTGTATCGTCTCCACAAAGCACTATATGGACTAAAGCAAGCCCCAAGGGCGTGGTACGACGAGCTCTCGAAATTTCAGGTATCCAAAGGTTTCTCAAAAGGTTCCATTGATCTAACTCTGTTCACTTATAAATATGGGGATGACATTTTGCTTGTGAAAATTTATGTTGATGAAATTATTTTCGGGTCTACAAACCCAAAACTTTCAAAATGGTTTGAAAAAGTAATGGACAGCAAATTTGAAATGTCAATGATGGGCGAACTAAAATTCTTTCTAGGAATTCAAGTTCACCAATCCCCAACTGGTATCTTCATAAACCAAGCTAAGTATTGTCAAGCGATAATCAAAAAGCATGGTATGACTTCATGTGACCCCGTTGGGACACCATTATCAACCACATCGCTAGATGCTGACTTGGAGGTAAATGCCATCGATCAAACGAGATATTGTTCCATGATTGGTTCCCTCATGTACTTAACAACAAGCAGACTTGATATTTCACATGCTACGTGTTATTGTGCACGATATCAAGAACGACCCACTGAAAATCACCTCAAGGAGGTTAAATGGATCTTTCGGTACCTCAAGAATACCATTCATTTGGGACTCTGGTATCCGAGGGAAACCGGTTTCTTTCTAACGGCCTATTCAGATTCTGATCATGCAGGGTGTCTTGATACACGAAAAAGTACTTCTGGTGGTGTACAATTTCTAGGTCTAGATAAGCTTGTGGGATGGTGATGAGACTGCAATTATACATAGTCTCATCGTTCAAATCGGGCTTAAAACGTTTAAAATATCATTAAAATACCCCAAAATATGCTTGTGTTTGTTCATTGTGTATTTTAGGTATGTATATCGTGATATCAACAAAAGATTACAAGATTCAAGCAAAAACGAACACGGGAAAGGAAGCCGCACAAAGAACCGGACCCGAATCATGATTTTCTATTGATGCCCCTGAAGTTTGAAGATTATACAAGATTGGTCCCTCTACTTTGAAGATTTGATATTTTATACCCCTCTAATATTTTACAAATAATTTGGGGTCCCTAAAGTATGATGAATTGTCAAGAATTAGCCCTTATGGTTGAAGATGTTACATATTAGATCCTTTTTTTACAACAAAGGACTAATGGTGCAATTTGCACAAGGACTAACTGTGAAAAGATTCAAGGACCATGGATGAAAAATTTGTTCTTTGCTGCTGTTAATGGGGGGACTAAATTTGCTATAACCCCAAATTACTTAACCACATAACTCAAATACCCGGTCAACACCCCTTCCACCCATACCCACTTACTCAGCCCATTTCCCATACCCAGTTTATTAATACTAATCTGGGTCAACAATTAGTCAAAACCCCACTAACTTTTTAAAACTCGTTTTTATAAATCAAAAAGGGGGAGCATTCCCTGTTCATCATCTCCTTAATCATCCCACCCAGAAACCCTATTTTTCTACCCAGCTTAATTAAATCCTAAAAACATGGGGGTTTTATCAATTAAGTGTGAGGATTAGTTCTTGACAGCTCACCCAACATGTCCACATACCCAGAAAAGGATGTCTCAACACCTTGTCCCCCCATAGCTACATCTCTTCACGGGTTACTGTACACAATTGACCCCCCTGACCAAATCAACGTCTCAAGTGGAATCTCTTGCTCACTAAGTGTTTTTGGACAGCTTAGATCAATCAAGAACAACTGGCAGCATCTCAGCAATCACATGGGACGATTTTTGAAACTCACATCAAGGGCAAATTCGGGAATCATTGTAAGCTAGGGTTTAGTATTTTTACAAATTTCTAGAATCTTCTTATTCATCTATAAAAGGAGACCCAAGTATGTTGGTGATCCCTTGTTCCAAAATTTGTAAACTTCTTTTCTTGACTAGTTAATGAAAGATTTGGACCTTGCAAATTTTGTGTTCCATTTAATTTTTTGCCTTTTAAATTCACCTTGCAAGTTTGTTTAATTATTTGTCTCTTTTCATTTCAGTTTATAGAAGTTGTTCCAAGGTTTTTACAACAAAGAGCTTGTGAATTGATTTTTTTTAGACTGTCTTTAAGTGTTTTCAACATTTAATTTCTTTTTGAACCTTTACTTAATGTTTTTGTTCACTAAATTTTTGAAAATCACCTAAAACTAAAATTCTACTGTAGCATAAGCTACCCTTGATGTTTCTGACAAAGACCTCAGTTGTAAGCTTCTTGTTACGTAGTAAGTTGAAGGAAAGTGTTTGGTGTTGATTGAAGGTCTTCGTAGCAGTTAGAAGATATATCCATTGTCCTTTATGTTGTTGGCCATAAGCTTTTTAGCACAAGCCATAAGCTTTTATAGCCTTTCTACAAAGTTGAGGTGAACTTGTTGATGATTGAAGGTTGAGCTATTGTTTCGAGTAAGTTCTCTTATTGTTTTCTAGTTATCCTTCTTTGATAAGTTACGCTATTGCTTACTGAGTGTTAATTGCTTAACTGCCTTTTTGTTTTTTTTCTTATAACTTGTTTCCTGTCACTTTATTTTTGTGAAATATATATTACTGGTTGTTCTTTAAATTGTAAAAGTTACTTTGTTATTTTCATATCCTGTTTTTTGTCCAGTGTTTGGAATTAGGTTGTATTCTGCTAAAGGCTTAAGATGTATGATTTAATTTGTTTGCAGCGTATGTTAGCGGTTAGACATAGTTGGTTCCAGCCTTTGTACAAAGTTTTGAAAATTAATGAAAATTATTTTTAATCTTTAAATCAAGCTGAGTTCCATTTATGTTTTACTTTTTTCTTAGTTTAGTAGATTTCATATTCTGCAATTCTTAGTGTATGTTTTCCAAACCCAAAGATTGGATTCAAGGACACTTGGTCCATTTTTGGTGTTTTCTGTTTTAGTTCATAAATGCTTATGTGCTTATTTGGTTGAAACCCAAATAAACACCATAAGCTTTTATAAGCTGGTTATTTTGTTTTCAAGAAAGATTTTATTTTCAAGTTATCTAGTTTCAAGTTCTTTCCAAAAGGATTTTTCAAAAGAAAATCTTTGTTTATCCTTTGTACTTACCACTGTTCCTTAAGCTCTAGTCAAAAGCTAATTGTCACTAGCTTTTGAGTGAGATTTAGGAGTGGGTGTTGTTGTTTGTTCATCTCACCAGGAATCACAAGGCCTTTTACATCTTTGCTTGTTCAAGGGTTCTGACTGCAGTAGTCTGCCGTTGAATCTCTTACACCATCGGCCATTAAGTCCAAACTTCTTAGCTAACAAGGAGATGGCATCAGCCATAGTGGGGTCCAGATGTGGGTCCCAAAAGGTATAACCTTGAGGCTTGAGCCCTCCTTTTTGCTAATTATTTGATGCTTTTGTTGGTTTATTAGATTTTGTTTGTGTAAGCTTTACATGAGTTTTTATCAGCTAAATGGTAGGACTTTAAGTTTTTTTTACAAGTTTTGGTAATCCAGAGATTTGAGTGTGTTTTACTTTAAGAAATCTTTGATAAAATCTCATTTTAGGATTTTAAGGGGTGTTTGGTTCTACGCGTCTTTGATTGTGGGTGACACACATATAGGACACATATGATCTAGATACGCTCACTTGGCTAGTATAAAAGTAATTTTGAGTAGTGGTTAGTTTACTATGGTTTTAAAACAAGAGTCGAGTGTTCTTGATAATAGTCACATAAAACTGCATAGAGAAGTCAGTAGGATTATTTATATGATTTGAGGTGTTATTATTGGTAAAAGAATAGATCTTGATTAGCTATAGTTTTGAGTCCAAGTTTAGTTGTGGTTTGTTTTAGCCAATATCAAGATTTGGTGGCTTAAAATCCATTATTTGGCCATTTGTATCAGCAATTAAGTCTCTGTCTTCATTTTTTTTTCATACAGTAGGTTCTTTTGTGTTTTGGCTATTTAAACTTGTTAAGTTGTTAGACCCTAGTGTACATCTAAGGAATATTAGCTGGAAATAGGATTTCTTAGAGTTTGGATTGCTCAAACTTGCCTCTTAGCCCACTGTTTTGCCCTTTGTGCCCACAGACCCCCACTTGCTGCTACTTTCTGTGACATTTGGTGATTTAAGGGTTCTAAGGTTCTCAATTTTGGTTCTCTTGTTAGATTTCAAGGTAGCATTAAGTTTACAAGTATTTGGTGTTAGGTTTTGGACAGTTTTAGACAACATACATGCCTTCATAACCTACTGTTGGTGCTAGAAATCAGTAACTTGGCATTCTCTGCATATTTTCTTGGTTTGAACTGTCCATGTGATCACATTGGTGTCGATGTGTGCTTGTAATCATTGTTATTGTGTTTGTTATTGACTCCCCATAATTCAATTGTTGTGGGGGTGCCCCTTGTACCATAAAACAGCGTCAAACAAGATCGAAACAAGCAAAAAAAATAACCCAAAACGAACTCAAAAAGCATACAGCAAGTTTTTCCTTTGTTGTCCGAGAACGCTGCAACCTTTTTTATTTTTTTTAGTGTTGTCCGATATCGGACAACACAGAACTTGGACAAGCCTGTTGTCTGATGATATCTTGGACAACACTGAAGTACTCCACCATGGGGTACTTTCGTTTTGAGCCATTTTTTTAAAGTTTTTTTTAACTTTTTCATTTTTCCTTTGTTAATTTAGTTAAAATATAATTTTTAGAAAAATAAATTTTATATTTATCATTATTTTATTATTTTTTAGCATTATTTTAATTAAAAAAATGTTTTTAGGCTTTAAAAATTAGAAAAATAGTTTTAAAAATTTAGGAAAAATACTTTTTAGTCTTTAAATAACTTAAGTGAGTTATTTGTCCAATAAAATAATATTTTGGGCTTTTTCTTAATTATATTTAATTTTTGGGCTTTAATTAGCATTAAAAATTGAATATTTAATTAATAAAAGGTTTTAAAATATTTTTATTGGATTTTTATCCTTATTTATATTATTTTGAACAACTTTTTCATTTTTAATTTGTTTTTAGCTTAAAATTTTTAAATTTTTACGTTTTTCGTACTTACGTTCGCGTTTTACGTCTTTCGTCGTAGTTAATTGTAATCGTAGCTCGTCTTAGTTTTTCTTTCTTTTCTCATCTAAAAACGACACTACCCTAAACCTTTGATTATATATTTTGGCACATTAATCCACACACCTCCTCAAGAACGAACCCGCATTTGTTCGGTTTCGCGTTTTTCCTAAAACGTGCAACTTAATACTTGCCCATTATACGCTCTTTTTCCTAAAAGACGTATTTCTACGACTATCAAAATGGCGCCGCTGCCGGGGAGGTGTTTTTAGTGTGCCATTATTAGTATCGTGTTTTTGTGAGTGGTGCGTTTTTGCTTTTCTAATTTTGGAAAGCGTGAATATCGTACATACTCATTTTTGTTATTTTTCCTTATTATATTATAGTATCCAAATAAATTGTGTTTAGTTTTCCTAAATTAAACACACAACAATCATTTTACTATATTGTAGATATATTGGTTTTCGTTTTTATTGTGAATATTATTAATATATTGTATGTACGTAGAACAATAAAAATACAAGTACTCCAAATACGTGAGAAATCACAACCTTGATTCGGGATTTCATCACTCGATCATTGTATTCGAATCTAAAGCAAAAGTAAAAGGCAAAATAGATAAATACTTTCGTGAGGCTTGATTTCAATTAACACAAACTATAAGGTGGGTATAAGGCGGTTGTATTTCACGACCTAAGGGAAAAAGGCTCTTAAGTGCTTAGCGCCGCCTCGTTTCCCCCGCTTGCTTGTGCGTGTTTTGAGAAAAAGGGCTAATCGAGGGTTTGCCAACCAAAGTATTATCTACGTATATATATTTGCTTGTTTTCAAGATTAAACCCTCTTGAACGTTTTGGTGTTCCACCAACGTTCTAAAGTCATCGAAGGCGTTCACTCCACGTGATCGTTTTCATTCCTTGAGGCTCTTTTAATCGAGAAAATCGATTCGAGGAGAGATTTGTAGATTTTTGTCTACGAAATACATTCAAAATTCCAAAAACAAATTAAAAAACAATCAAAAGCACAAAAATAGTCTTCTACTTTCCCTCTAATTTCATAATTCTCTTCTTTCACCCTCTATAACGTTTAATTCTCGTAACACCGTTCTCGTTGCATCATGTCGAATGATAGTGGATATTATTCGTGTCCATATTGTGGAGGTCCGCCCGATGGTGCCAATTGTTTTAATTGTAAGGTTATTGGAGGTCGAGAGGGTTATATCTATAACTCCGCTCCACGTGGTCTTGGTGACAAATTTCAATCTTACGACCAAGATCACCCATCGTCTTCGTTCTACTCGTCACATGATTCGTCTTTTAATTGTGATCAAAATCAAAATGATGAGATGAATCAAAACGCTTTTTATGACTATGTGAGACGTAATAATGCAAACTTAACGATGATTCAAGAACAAGTTGCAAATCTTAAGGAACATCACGAAAAACAATTGGAAACTCAAAAGGAATTTTACTTAAAAGAAATGGCCTCCATGAGAACCGAGTTGGAAAACGAATATGATGCCGCTTTTAAAGAACAAGAACGTTTATCTGACCAAGTTGTCGAGAGATGGGATAAAATTGTTGACAAAGTTGTGGAGGCTTACACTATTAAGCAAAATGAACTTCTTTCAACGATTGAGACCTTAGAGAAAAAAGTAGCTTCATACGAGTCGAGTTCTTCATTGAACGTCACCAATCCTAATCTCGAGGGAGAGGTTCAAGTTATTTCGACTCCTAAGACTCGTACGTCTCGTATTGATCCCAATCTCTCGAATTTTATAGTCGTTCAACCTTCGTCGTCTTGCAAAAACGTTGAGGAAACAAAAACGTCATCCATCGAAGTTTTGAAAAATGTTTTTGAAAGTACACCAAAGGAAAAACTCGTAGGATACTTGGGATATTTAAATCTTGTACCTTCTAAACCTAATTTTTCTAATGAGAATGAAATTATTGAGGATTTTCTAAATCAATATACACTTAATTTTGACAAAGAAATTCCATTAAATGATTTTGAAAAAGAAAAATGTAAAAAGGTTTTTAAGGAAAGAATTGAACCCTCGTTTTTACAAGATGAATGAAAATTAATTCCGAAGGGACGTGTTAGTAGTTTTGCTAAAATGTTTGAATACCCACGTTCGATCCCTTCGAAGGACAAAGTTGAAACCGTCAAGGCAAAATCGTCACGAGACGAGCCTTTTACTCCTAATCCCACACCGAGTGAGATTTTGGATTTATCGTGTAAGAAGTCCGCCGATGGCCTTGATCACATCGATACGTTTTTCGATGTTGAGGTCGTAACGACAAAGGCAAAATCTTCAATCGAAGAGCCTTCTATTCCTAGTTTCACGACGGTTGGAGCTAGCGACTCGGCTATCGATAAATTGATTTCCAAACCTCTTCCACGAGGAAGAGAAGACGTTTTTGATCCCGATGGAGACTTTTCCGAGATCAAACGTATTCTTGATGACCCACCTTCGATTTTCGAGTTTGATGAGGACCGTTGCGTTAGCCCGGAGGGGGATGTTTTATTAGTAGATTCACATTTCAAAAATTCAAATCCTCCTCCCGCCTTCAAGATAAATGTGAAAATTTTAAGTGTGCCTAGAATTGTTTTGGAAACACCAAATATTTTCAATTTAATCAACTTGTGTTTTCGTAACAATGAGTTTAAAAATGAAAAAGGAAAAGATTTTACAAGTGATTTGAAAATTTTTCCAAAGATAACTCCGTCATCACCTCGCTTAATTGAGCTTGCTTCAAACACGTCTACTTCTTTTGACGACGTTTTGTGTGGATCTAGTATGGGGGAAGCCCCATTTGTTCCCTCACACTTCTCCACCGAGGACGAGATTTTTGACCCCGGTATCACGTTTAAGATAAAATCTCGGTCTTTTACCGAAGTAGTCACTAGAAATCCTTTCTACACTCACGGTGAGACTTTACCTCGAGTAACTCGATTTTTATGCCCAACCAATGTCCCACCCTTCTCTTCTTATGCTATTTTCTTGTGTCCCTTTGGGACGATGTTACTTGAAGTCGTGTTGTTTCGTTTGTCATCCGAAAACGAAGACACGATCTTTGATCCCGGTATAGAGGTTTTGCCTTTATACACGGTTGCTTTTGGGCCTTGATTACATGTAAGTCCCACCAAAAATGACCAAACCAAGATTATCCCTAAATGATCACATTTATGGGGATTCGAGTCGAGCTTTTGACTCGGTTATCAAAAACAAGGTGCCTCGTGGGGGATTCTCATGCTTATCCTTGTGCATATTATTGCTTTCTTAGTTTAATGTAACGAGGGAATTTGTGCCCTTCCAACCTTTGTTTCGTGGTTGTTTGTGATTGTGATTCATTAGGTTCATCGTCATCATTGAAGCCTCTCGTGTTCGTTTTACGTAGCACTCGAGCTTCGATCGTTGCCTTTGGAGATTCCGATATCCGATGATATCCTTTTATGTTCTAACGTTTATCTTATTAGCATAATTCATAAACGGCTTTTAGGTTATTCGTTTTACCCTTTCCATGCTCGAGATTAAGCATTCGACTTCGTCTCTAGTATGGGGGTGTTTACACCCCTAGACTCGAAACATTGAGGACAATGTTTAGTTTTAGTATGGGGGGGGGGGGGGGGGTGAGTAGATACTTCACCTTGCTTACGTCAACACGCAATCCAATATTCATCTTTTTGCTATCGTTTTGTTGCAAATAAGGCTAAAAATGGTCAAATTTTAAAATTTTTCTTGTTTTTCATAAGTGTTTAAGACACGAATGTAGGTTTTCCGATGGTGAGAATAAGAGTAATTTTTGACTCGACCGTGCGTGTTGAGCACTTAGCTTCGATTCCTTAACTTTTTAGGCTAAGTCTCTTAAATGAGGACGAGAAATGATAGAGTTATTTATAAGTCTCGTAATCGTCACGATCTTATGTGTAGTAATTATTAGCTTATTCTCCCAACGCTTTTGCATAATAAATTGTTAATAAATATTGATTTGGCGGTTTAGTCACTATTGTTGGTTTCTAATTTGTTTTGGTAGCTTCCATGTAATTAAATTAGGAAAACATTAAGGTATCGCCAGCGTCACGGTTTTGAAGTATTGGCACCCGAATAATTGAAAGCTTCACCTAATAATAAGATTTCAAGTGCTCACCTAAATTAAGCAAAAATTTGAAGCTCACAAGGCCGAAAAATCTATGCAAAAATTGAAAGAGAATCAAACCTTAATCTTCGAAGCTTTAAAGATCCAAAATTCGCTTTAGCGTGAGGATATACGTCTTTGGCTAATAAAACCACCGATGAGGCGGATAATAAAAGGCAAGGCAAGACCGAAGTCATAATAAAAGCTTCATGGCGAAGTTAAATAAAAGATGGAGGTAAACCATGATAATAAAACCACCGATAATGAGGCGGATAATAAAATTCATGGTAATAAGTCTCATGTTCAAAACCGTTATAAAATCGTGTTTATCGATCCTTCTTGTTGACTTAATTTTTTGACATCGTTGTCTATTGGGGTGAATTATTAATTTAATGATTTTGGTTACACCGTTAAGTTTCTATTTTTAGACTTAATCTCTATTCACGCATAAGTCAATGATGTATCCTCGTGATCATTAAGACAAAATAAAATATAAGAGATACCAAGTAGGAATAAGGGAGTTTAGGTTCGTAATTAACACTCATGAGATGTGATAGTGTTGCTAACTTATAATAACAATGATCTCGTTGCACGCTTGGCATGGAATTGGAGTGAAAATCGAGGACGATGAAATTATTTCTAACGAAGCATTCACGTGTTCTTATTTATGAACCTAAACGTCCCATTTTGCGATGAAAATCATACATTATGTCTAAAACGCAAGTAATAGTAATAGTAGTAGTATAGCTAGTTTATCATTTCAATAAAGTGAATAAAAATGAATTTTGGAAGTGCTAAGATACTTAATTCTAGCATTGCGTGGGGACACGACAATGGTTTAGTATGGGGGAGTGATGAGACTGCAATTATACATAGTCTCATCGTTCAAATCGGGCTTAAAACGTTTAAAATATCATTAAAATACCCCAAAATATGCTTGTGTTTGTTCATTGTGTATTTTAGGTACGTATATCGTGATATCAACAAAAGATTACAAGATTCAAGCAAAAACGAACACGGGAAAGGAAGCCGCACAAAGAACCGGACCCGAATTATGATTTTCTATTGATGCCCCTGAAGTTTGAAGATTATACAAGATTGGTCCCTCTACTTTGAAGATTTGATATTTTATACCCCTCTAATATTTTACAAATAATTTGGGGTCCCTAAAGTATGATGAATTGTCAAGAATTAGCCCTTATGTTTGAAGATGTTACACATTAGATCCTTTTTTTACAACAAAGGACTAATGGTGCAATTTGCCCAAGGACTAACTGTGAAAAGATTCAAGGACCATGGATGAAAAATTTGTTCTTTGCTGCTGTTAATGGGGGGACTAAATTTGCCATAACCCCAAATTACTTAACCATATAACTCAAATACCCGGTCAACACCCCTTCCACCCATACCCACTTACTCAGCCCATTTCCCATACCCAGTTTATTAATACTAATCTGGGTCAACAATTAGTCAAAACCCCACTAACTTTTTAAAACTCGTTTTTATAAAGCAAAAAGGGGGAGCATTCCCTGTTCATCATCTCCTTAATCATCCCACCCATAAACCCTATTTTTCTACCCAGCTTAATTAAATCCTAAAAACATGGGGGTTTTATCAATTAAGTGTGAGGATTAGTTCTTGACAGCTCACCCAACATGTCCACATACCCAGAAAAGGACGTCTCAACACCTTGTCCCCCCCATAGCTACATCTCTTCACGGGTTACTGTACACAATTGATCCCCCTGACCAAATCAACGTCTCAAGTGGAATCTCTTGCTCACTAAGTCTTTTTGGACAGCTTAGATCAATCAAGAACAACTGGCAGCATCTCAGCAATCACATGGGACGATTTTTGAAACTCACATCAAGGGCAAATTCGGGAATCATTGTAAGCTAGGGTTTAGTATTTTTACAAATTTCTAGAATCTTCTTGTTCATCTATAAAAGGAGACCCAAGTATGTTGGTGATCCCTTGTTCCAAAATTTGTAAACTTCTTTTCTTGACTAGTTAATGAAAGATTTGGACCTTGCAAATTTTGTGTTCCATTTAATTTTCTGCCTTTTAAATTCACCTTGCAAGTTTGTTTAATTATCTGTCTCTTTTAATTTCAGTTTATAGAAGTTGTTCCAAGGTTTTTACAACAAAGAGCTTGTGAATTGGTTTTTTTAGACTGTCTTTAAGTGTTTTCAACATTTAATTTCTTTTTGAACATTTACTTAATGTTTTTGTTCACTAAATTTTTGAAAATCACCTAAAACTGAAATTCTACTGTAGCATAAGCTACCCTTGATGTTTCTGACAAAGACCTCAGTTGTAAGCTTCTTGTTACGTAGTAAGTTGAAGGAAAGTGTTTGGTGTTGATTGAAGGTCTTCGTAGCAGTTAGAAGATATATCCATTGTCCTTTATGTTGTTGGCCATAAGCTTTTTAGCACAAGCCATAAGCTTTTATAGCCTTTCTACAAAGTTGAGGTGAACTTGTTGATGATTGAAGGTTGAGCTATTGTTTCGAGTAAGTTCTCTTATTGTTTTCTAGTTATCCTTCTTTGATAAGTTACGCTATTGCTTACTGAGTGTTAATTGCTTAACTGCCTTTTTGTTTTTTTTCTTATAACTTGTTTCCTGTCACTTTATTTTTGTGAAATATATATTACTGGTTGTTCTTTAAATTGTAAAAGTTACTTTGTTATTTTCATATCCTGTTTTTTGTCCAGTGTTTGGAATTAGGTTGTATTCTTCTAAAGGCTTAGGATGTATGATTTAATTTGTTTGCAGCGTATGTTAGCGGTTAGACATAGTTGGTTCCAGCCTTTGTACAAAGTTTTGAAAATTAATGAAAATTATTTTTAATCTTTAAATCAAGCTGAGTTCCATTTAAGTTTTACTTGTTTCTTAGTTTAGTAGATTTCATATTCTGCAATTCTTAGTGTAGTTTTCCAAACCCAAAGATTGGATTCAAGGACACTTGGTCCATTTTTGGTGTTTTCTGTTTTAGTTCATAAATGCTTATGTGCTTATTTGGTTGAAACCCAAATAAACACCATAAGCTGTTAGCCCTATATTTTATATAGTCGAACAAGAATGTAATAAGTCATCTTAGTCGTTAAAAGGTCTTGTATTGTAATAGGTTAGTCGGGAAAACCGGGCTTGGACTTTAAGCTAATATTGTATAAGTTAGGGGCGTAAGCCCAAAACAAAGCCAAGACCGGCCCAAGATGAAGCCCACAAAGGCCTTAGAGCCGTGGGGTATATACCCCTCTTTCACATGTGAAAGAGGGTGTTGGTTCATTTCATTAAACACATAGTTTTAGTGTAAACCTTCCACTTCTCTCTCTACTTTCTCTTTCTACTTTTCTTCTCTTTCTCTCTCTAAGAATCTTGTGTTATGGATTAATTAGGAACAACATTTGGTATCAGAGCCTATAGTGGATAGGTGATTGAAGATTCGTGTGTGGTATTCTTGATTTTTTCGTGGCTTTTTGATCCATATCTCACGTCCCATTTTACTTTTTTGTGTTTTTTATGGTCTTTTCTTGATACAAATCATCTACATACTAGTATTAGTGATTTGGGTATCTTGGTTTTGGCTAAAACACAAATCTTTTGGATCAAAAGTTGCGAAATTTCTACTTGTTCTTCATTCCGAAATTCTTGCAGAAACTTCCATCGGAAAGTACAAATTGTACTTGGGCTTCCATCGCAATAACCTTACCATCGGAAAGGGTTTGGTTCTACATTGCGATCGTGGGTTTTTATTACTTATTCCGATCTGGACATTCCGATCGTACTTTGCGATCTGGATTCCGACGGGTATAAGGAAGTATTTTAAGTCGTTACTCTGCTTGAATTTTGACAGCCACATTGCGATCTGGACATTCCGATAGCTTTGCGATCTGAGTATTCCGATAGGCTTTGCGATCTGAGTATTCCGACAGGCTTTCCGATCTGGACATTACGATCTGGACATTACGATCTGAGCATTGCGATCTGAGCATTGCGATCTGAGCATTGCGATTGAGCATTCCGATAAGTATTCCGATGGACATTCCGATGGGTATTTTGTTTGAGTAATTTTTGGACTTAGCCACTATCTAGACTAGTTTCGGAACGTAGTTTACACGAAGATTAAAAAAAAAAAAAAAAAAAAAAAAAAAAAAAAAAAAGAGTTAAAATTTTTAGGTCAAGTAAATTCAAATTTTTTCCCTACTACTTTTTGGCTATTTCTAACTCAAATTTAAAATTTGGCGATACAAAATTTTTCGGCTTACCGTTTTGTCGGACTGAGAAATTTATTGTCGGGCTGAGAAAATTTTTTTTTTTTTTTTTTTTGAATTTTCGGAATTTCAATTTTAACCACACATCATCACAACAAATCCACTAAGATCTGCAATTCATCCACAAGTATTCACCATGTCTAACAACAACATCAACATTGCAACTGCTAATCAAATTCGTTTGGAACAAGGTGGCAACGGTAACCCACCTGTGCTCACTGCCGGTTGCTACGTTCAATGGAGATCTCGTTTTCTTAGATTTCTCGATGGAAAAGAAAACCGAACTGCTCTTCGTCACTGCCTTGAGAACCCACCTCCAGTTTTTGAATTCAAACCAATTACAACACAGGCAGAGGATGGTACTTCATCAACTATACGAGCTATGGAGGATTTTGATGCTTGTGCTCTTAATTATAATGGCGTGAATACTAGAACTAGGAAGCCTATTCGTATGCCCATTAGTACTAGTAAACCCACAAGAACTTTGAACCAATCCACTGAGCAACCACTTAAGAAACTAAGTGCGTTAGAATCCACTACTCTACGTAAACAAAGCAGGTTAAAGAAGCTTTATGAGAACATGATTAGGACATGTACACGGGGGTATTCGAGATTTACACCACCCGGATACAAATGGGTACCTAAGACAACCCCCATTCTAATTGGGTCTATGAATGTTAGCTTGCCTTTAGAATCTAGGTCCACTACTATTTTGGAACCCGTTTCTATCAAGGGCTCCCATTTGTCAAATGCTACATTGTCTTCTAATTCTTCTGCAGCTCGTCGAACTCATCCTATTCATAATGGACTCCGGGTGCACAAAGCACATGACGGGCAATCTCAAGCTTCTCATTAACTTCGTGGAGAAGTTTCTGGGTACGGTACGGTTTGGAAATGATCAATTTGCACCGATACTCGGATATGGAGACTTGGTTCAAGGGAATATCACTATAAAACGGGTTTATTACGTCGAGGGACTGAATCACAATTTATTTTCGGTTGGTCAATTTTGTGATGCGGATTTGGAAGTGGCTTTTCGGAAATCTACTTGCTATGTTAGAGACTACGATGGGAATGACCTTCTTACAGGTTCTCGTGGTTCTGATCTCTACACAGTAACTCTTCAAGACACATCTTCAACAAATCCAATTTGCTTAATGGCTAAAGCATCATCATCTCAAGCATGGTTATGGCATCAACGATTGTCACATCTCAACTTTGACACCATCAACTTGCTTTCGAAGAATGATATTGTGACCGGTCTTCCTAAGTTGAAATTCGTCAAAGACCATCTTTGTTCTTCTTGTGAGTTGGGGAAAGCAAAACGGAAGTCTTTCAAAACAAAGACCACCCCTAGCTCAAAAGGACGATTGGAACTTCTACACATGGATTTATGTGGTCCCATGCGTGTAGAGAGTATTAACGGGAAAAAGTATATTCTAGTGATTGTTGATGATTACTCTAGATACACATGGACTTTCTTCTTAAGGTCCAAAGATGAAACACCAGAGGTTCTCAAAAACTTTCTCAAGATGATACAACGCAATCTTCAAGCTCAAGTCTTAACCGTAAGAACGGATAGGGGTACTGAATTTTTGAACAAGAACTTGCAATCTTACTTTCAAGAAGAAGGCATCAAACATCAAACGTCTATTGCTCGAACTCCTGAACAAAACGGCGTTGTCGAAAGACGGAACCGTACTTTGGTTGAGGCTGCTCGAACAATGCTTTCTGCTTCAAAATTACCGCTATTCTTCTGGGCTGAAGCAATTGCAACTGCCTGTTATACTCAGAATCGTTCTCTCGTTATCCCTAGACATGAAAAGACACCTTACCACATCATCAATGGCAGGAAACCTACTGTAAAATTCTTTCACGTATTTGGATCTTTATGCTACATCCTTAAAGACGGTGAGAATCTCGACAAGATGAAAGAAAAAGGTGATGCATGTATTTTTGTGGGGTATGCTACATTGTCGAAAGGATATCGGGTCTATAACAAGAGAACAAAGATCATTGTCGAAACAATTCATGTGAACTTTGACGAATTGCCACAAATGGTACTTGATCACAACAGCTCAAGTCCCGCACCTCAATGTCCAACAATGGCACCTACACAAAACAGTGTACGTCCCGTGCAAGAATGTCAACAAAGTACTCCTACAGCAGACTCGACGGATACAACACATATGAATGAGTTGGTTGACTTATATGATCCTATGTTTGATGAATATTACTATGGAAACAATCAAGTTGTGTCAAAGCCTTCCGCTGTCAATACTGCTGATGCACCTGAACAAAATCAACAAGACACAACTGCCTCTACTTCAGCAACCGTTGCTCAAGAGACAATTCCAGTGGATACTCAACAAACTCAAGAAACTGTCATACAACCAACATCACCAACCGTCAATGCTGAAGGAGGAAACAACAATCAAGCAGTCGATGCACAACCTGACGATGAAGAATTTATCAATCCGTTCGGTACACCGGTACACGAAGTCGGAGAGTCTTCTACTCAACATGTTGATCCGTCCAACATGCATACATTCTACCAACCATATCCATCCACTCACCATTGGACACGTGATCATCCATTGGAGCAAGTCATTGGAAATCCTTCACAACCGGTTCGAACACGCAGACAACTCGAAACCGATGGCGATGTGTGTATGTATGCACTCACCGTGAGTTCAACTGTACCTACAAACATCAAACAAGCCATGACTGATCATGCGTGGATTGAATCAATGCAAGACGAAATTCATCAGTTTGAACGCCTAAATGTTTGGGAACTTGTTGACCGACCCTATGGAATGTCAATTTTAGATTTCAAATGGATCTGAAAAACAAACTGGATGAAGAACAAACCATCATCAAAAACAAATCTCGTCTTGTGGTTAAGGGGTATCGTCAACAAGAAGGGATAGATTTCGATGAATCATTCGCTCCAGTTGCTCGTTTGGAAGCAGTCAGGATATTCCTTGCTTATGCTGCACATAAGGGCTTCACGGTTTTTCAGATGGACGTCAAAACAGCTTTTCTCAACGGTCATTTGAAGGAAGAAGTGTATGTGAATCAGCCGGAAGGATTCGTCGATCCTCATCATCCTGACAAAGTCTATCGTCTCAAGAAGGCTGTATATGGACTTAAACAAGCTCCAAGGGCATGGTACGAAGAACTTTCAAACTTCTTGGTGTCCAAAGGATTCTCCAAAGGTTCTATTGATCCTACTCTCTTTACTAATAAATATGGGGATGACATAATGCTGGTGCAAGTTTATGTTGATGACATTATCTTTGGTTCTACGAACCCAAAACTTTCAAAACGTTTTGAAAAATTAATGCACAGCAGATTTGAAATGTCAATGATGGGGGAGCTAAAATTCTTTTTAGGCCTCCAGATTCATCAATCCCCACGTGGTATCTTCATTAACCAAGCTAAGTATGCTCAAGAGATACTTAAAAAGCATGGTATGACCTCATGTGCTCGTGTTGGTACACCATTGTCGACCACATCCCTAGACGCTGACTTGTACTCATATCCCGTAGATCAAACGCGATATCGCAGTATGATCGGGTCACTTATGTACCTTACAGCCAGCAGGCCTGATATTCATCATGCCACATGCTATTGTGCACGATATCAAGCCAGACCTACTCAAAAGCATCTCAAAGAGGTTAAACGGATCTTTCGGTACCTTAAGAATACCATTCACATGGGACTCTGGTATCCGAGGGAAACCGGTTTTCATCTAACGGCTTTTTCAGATTCTGATCACGCAGGTTGTCTTGATAGTCGTAAAAGCACTTCTGGTAGCATACAATTTCTAGGGGAAGACAAGCTTGTCAGTTGGTCGTCAAAGAAGCAGGATTGCACTTCGCTCTCATCAGCTGAAGCAGAATATGTGGCTCTATCCGCGTGTTGTGCTCAAGTCCTCTGGATGAGAACTCAACTCACGGATTATGGCTTCCACTTTGATAAAATACCTATGTATTGTGACTCAAAGTCGGCCATAGCCATATCTTGCAATCCGGTTCAGCACTCCCGCACCAAGCACATCGATGTCAGATATCACTTCATCAAGGAACAAGTGGAACGTGGCATCGTGGAACTATACTTTGTCAGAACTGAGTACCAGCTGGCAGACTTGTTTACAAAAGCTCTATCGAAAGATAGGTTTGCGTATCTCGTTGGCCGTCTTGGTATGAAGTATATGACTCCAGAAGACTTGGAGGTTTTGGCAAATGAAGCTGCTTGATATTCTCTCACAATGACTTCTAGGCGCATCACAGCTTAGAACTCGGACCTCAACTAAGGAAAGTTTATCTCGGACGATAACTTATCCTTCTCAACGAGAAATTCATATTTTTCGGTCATGAGCTTCTCATAAAAACATTCAAAGTTTTTAAGTTCATGAAAAATGATTTCTAAGTAAATGTCAGCTTAGAACTCGAACTTCATCTTAAGGAAAGTTTATCACGGATGATAACTTATCCTTCACAACGGGAAATTTATTTTTCTCGGTCATGAGCTTGTCACAAAACAATCAAAGTTTTGAGCTCATGAAAAACGGATCCGAAAGGGGAGTGTACGTTTCAGTGCGCTTTCCCTAAGCAATAGAAGAGAAGTCTTCTATCCTGATTATTTTAAAATCGTTGAACACAATTTTTCAAGAATTTCTCAAAAGGTTTTTCTAAATCTTTCAAAATTGTGTGTTCAACACTCCCTTCCTCATAAGTGGTTTTTATATCTCAAAATTGTCATATGTTATTTTTGATCAATTTTTGAGGGGGAGCGTTTTAAAATCAAGCCTTTTAATGTTGTTGGGTACATCTCTAAAATTGTCATATTTTATGTATCCAACACATTCCGAAAATGATATGAAATTGTCAAATGTAATATATTATATCGGAAAAGGCACTCAACTCCGTACCTCAACATATTTTGTAGTGTCGTTTTTCTAAAATTTTGTCAAATTTTGTCTCAAGACACACATATATTGTTGAGGGGCAGCGACCCGACTGAAAATGTTCCATGATTCATGCGTGCACACATGTTTCTCTCCCAACGATTTTTCGGAAAATGTCATATTTTAATCAATTGGTATCTCTAATATTATATTTTTATATTAGAGATAGGGGGAGAAAATGTGATTAAAATGTAATATATCGCAACATGTGATCTTAAAGACTCAAGTGAAACTCTTTCCTTCACATGCCAAACTATTTCGTATATCGATGCATGTGTGTAGGGGGAGCTTTTCGGAAATGTAAAACTTTCAAGTGTTAAAAGTTTTGATTTTTATCAAGCACTTTGAATGGTTTTCAATGGTTTTATGGTTACGATCTTTACCCAAAACAACCTACTATCCACGACGGAACGATGGAGTCAAAAGGTGGTTTAGGATAGGAAACTAAGTCCTATGATCCAACCAGAACCGGAGGGATCTACCCAAGGACATTCCATAGCTAGAAATAGTTGTCCTTAGGAAAGATGGAGTGGAATGAAGCTGAATGCGGACCAATTACTTAAGTTAGCACTAGAACAATCACAACAAGGTGCTAATGATGACGTATTGGTAAGCATTGAAGGAGTTGAATATTCTATGCAACTTAGGTAGAAACCGGGTTAACACATCTTTTGAAGACAAGTGTCATGGACCCAGTGATGCGATGCACAACCCTTCCCCAGCCATTCGAGTTTCTCTTTAAAGAAACTTGTCTCATTGTCACGGAGATCAACACGTATCTATTGACTTTCTCACTCCGAGTCAGTTAATATTGAAAAGGTGGCAGTCTGCTCCAGCCTCCGATTACCAAAATGCACTTATTGAGTCTAGAGCCAAACGAGATCAATTTATCATCTCATTAGGACACAATCGAGTCCTACGCATTATCCTTGTGATATTGCCAGAACATCTGAGTGATACGATTCACAATGAAGATGGAAATCCTGCTTGAGCCAGCATCAAACAAGCTCATGGTAGGTAACTTGTGCGATTTTACACGAATCAAACTTGTGAGAACTGGAAAGCAACTAAGTTTGGATTCTTAATTGATTCAAACTTGATTCCAGGTTTCTTCGCAAAATCCATGTGATCTTGCCAGAACATTCAGAGTGACACTCATTAGTGTTCACAGTGACGAATGGAAATCCTTCCAGTGTCAACATCAAACAGCACTGCGGTAGGTAACTCGCAAGATTCTCTATGAATCAACCTTGTGACAAACTGGAAAGCAACAATGGTGCGATTCTTTTAGAATCGAACTTGTTCCAGGAAATCTGAATTGACGACTCTAATCAAACGGATAATTTATCCTTATGATTCACTCTTTACGTTCGCAGTCTGCTTTGAGACGGTCGAGTAAAGAGAACTGGCTACTACCGCCGGGAAACCCTGTCAAGGAGGTTCTTAATCGAATCTACCTGATCACAGGTACGGTATTTAAATACCGTTTAACGGTCTTCACCGACCGGAGGTAAAACGCTACCGAGTTAGGGTGAAATGTTCAAAGCCATTTCATCCGTGTCTATATATGTTGCTGCATATCAAGAAGGTGGCGTAGCTGTGCAACCGATGTCGATTCAGAAGTCACAAGAGCACAAGATGGCGATAATCAAGATACCTAAGAATGTAAGAATGTAATAGGTCATCTTAGTCACAAGGAGTACAGATGAAGATCTCAAGCACTCAAAGTCAAATGACAAAGGCTCAAGATAAAGATCACGAAAGCATGAAGGAACAAAGTTGTTACAAACAAGATCAAGACCAAGATACAAGACCAAAGCAGGAAGATCTCCTCTACAAGAATGTATTCACTCAATCATCTTATGCTTTTTAAGCTTTTTAAGATGACCGATACATTGGGGGAGATTGTTAGCCCTATATTTTATATAGTCGAACAAGAATGTAATAAGTCATCTTAGTCGTTAAAAGGTCTTGTATTGTAATAGGTTAGTCGGGAAAACCGGGCTTGGAGTTTAAGCTAATATTGTATAAGTTAGGGGCGTAAGCCCAAAACAAAGCCAAGCCCGGCCCAAGATGAAGCCCACAAAGGCCTTAGAGCCGTGGGGTATATAACCCTCTTTCACATGTGAAAGAGGGTGTTGGTTCATTTCATTAAACACATAGTTTTAGTGTAAACCTTCCACTTCTCTCTCTACTTTCTCTTTCTACTTTTCTTCTCTTTCTCTCTCTAAGAATCTTGTGTTATGGATTAATTAGGAACAACATAAGCTTTTATAAGCTGGTTATTTTGTTTTCAAGAAAGATTTTATTTTCAAGTTATCTAGTTTCAATTCTTTCCAAAAGGATTTTTCAAAAGAAAATCTTTGTTTATCCTTTGTACTTACCACTGTTCCTTAAGCTCTAGTCAAAAGCTAATTGTCACTAGCTTTTGATTGAGATTTAGGAGTGGGTGTTGTTGTTTGTTCATCTCACCAGGAATCACAAGGCCTTTTACATCTTTGCTTGTTCAAGGGTTCTGACTGCAGTAGTCTGCCGTTGAATCTCTTACACCATCGGCCATTAAGTCCAAACTTCTTAGCTAACAAGGAGATGGCATCAGCCATAGTGGGGTCCAGATGTGGGTCCCAAAAGGTATAACCTTGAGGCTTGAGCCCTCCTTTTTGCTAATTATTTGATGCTTTTGTTGGTTTATTAGATTTTGTTTGTGTAAGCTTTACATGAGTTTTTATCAGCTAAATGGTAGGACTTTAAGTTTTTTTTTACAAGTTTTGGTAATCCAGAGATTTGAGTGTGTTTTACTTTAAGAAATCTTTGATAAAATCTCATTTTAGGATTTTAAGGGGTGTTTGGTTCTACGCGTCTTTGATTGTGGGTGACACACATATAGGACACATATGATCTAGATACGCTCACTTGGCTAGTATAAAAGTAATTTTGAGTAGTGGTTAGTTTACTGTGGTTTTAAAACAAGAGTCGAGTGTTCTTGATAATAGTCACATAAAAATGCATAGAGAAGTCAGTAGGATTATTTATATGATTTGAGGTGTTATTATTGGTAAAAGAATAGATCTTGATTAGCTATAGTTTTGAGTCCAAGTTTAGTTGTGGTTTGTTTTAGCCAATATCAAGATTTGGTGGCTTAAAATCCATTATTTGGCCATTTGTATCAGCAATTAAGTCTCTGTCTTCATTTTTTTTTCATACAGTAGGTTCTTTTGTGTTTTGGCTATTTAAACTTGTTAAGTTGTTAGACCCTAGTGTACATCTAAGGAATATTAGCTGGAAATAGGATTTCTTAGAGTTTGGATTGCTCAAACTTGCCTCTTAGCCCACTGTTTTGCCCTTTGTGCCCACAGACCCCCACTTGCTGCTACTTTCTGTGACATTTGGTGATTTAAGGGTTCTAAGGTTCTCAATTTTGGTTCTCTTGTTAGATTTCAAGGTAGCATTAAGTTTACAAGTATTTGGTGTTAGGTTTTGGACAGTTTTAGACAACATACATGCCTTCATAACCTACTGTTGGTGCTAGAAATCGGTAACTTGGCATTCTCTGCATATTTTCTTGGTTTGAACTGTCCATGTGATCACATTGGTGTCGATGTGTGCTTGTAATCATTGTTATTGTGTTTGTTATTGACTCCCCATAATTCAATTGTTGTGGGGGTGCCCCTTGTACCATAAAACAGCGTCAAACAAGATCGAAACAAGCAAAAAAAAGAACCCAAAACGAACTCAAAAAGCATACAGCAAGTTTTTCCTTTGTTGTCCGAGAACGCTGCAACCTTTTTTATTTTTTTTAGTGTTGTCCGATATCGGACAACACAGAACTTGGACAAGCCTGTTGTCTGATGATATCTTGGACAACACTGAAGTACTCCACCATGGGGTACTTTGGGGTACTTTCGTTTTGAGCCATTTTTTTTAAGTTTTTTTTTAACTTTTTCATTTTTCCTTTGTTAATTTAGTTAAAATATAATTTTTAGAAAAATAAATTTTATATTTATCATTATTTTATTATTTTTTAGCATTATTTTAATTAAAAAAATGTTTTTAGGCTTTAAAATTAGAAAAATAGTTTTAAAAATTTAGGAAAAATACTTTTTAGTCTTTAAATAATATAAGTGAGTTATTTGTCCAATAAAATAATATTTTGGGCTTTTTCTTAATTATATTTAATTTTTGGGCTTTAATTAGCATTAAAAATTGAATATTTAATTAATAAAAGGTTTTAAAATATTTTTATTGGATTTTTATCCTTATTTATATTATTTTGAACTACTTTTTCATTTTTAATTTGTTTTTAGCTTAAAATTTTTTAATTTTTACGTTTTTCGTACTCACGTTCGCGTTTTACGTCTTTCGTCGTAGTTAATTGTAATCGTAGCTCGTCTTAGTTTTTCTTTCTTTTCTCCTCTAAAAACGACACTACCCTAAACCTTTGATTATATATTTTGGCACACTAATCCACACACCTCCTCGAGAACGAACCCGCATTTGTTCGGTTTCGCGTTTTTCCTAAAACGTGCAACTTAATACTTGCCCATTATACGCTCTTTTTACTAAAAGACGTATTTCTACGACTATCAGATGGTCTTCCAAGAAGCAGGATTGCACGTCACTTTCATTAGCCGAAGCGGAGTATGTGTCTCTATCTGCGTGTTGTGCTCAAGTTCTATGGATGAGAACACAACTCGCGGATTATGGCTTTCACTTTGATAAAGTACCTATGTACTGTGACTCAAAGTCGGCCATAGCCATCTCCTGCAATCCGGTACAGCATTCCCGCACGAAGCACATTGATGTCCGATATCACTTCATTAAGGAACAAGTTGAAAGAGGTATAGTTGAACTATACTTTGTTGGAACGGATTACCAATTAGCCGACTTGTTTACGAAAGCTTTGTCGAAAGATAGGTTTGAGTACCTCGTTAGGCAAATTGGTATGAGATGTTTGACTCCAGCAGACCTGGAGATTCTGGCAAAGGTGCATGCTTCATTTATCTATCAAACGTCAACCTGTAAATATCTTCGAAAAAGCAAAATACAAAAATATAAAACATATAAAAACAAAACAGAAAATTAAAAAATCTTTCAAAATCCAAAAATATTCTTCTCGACATGTCTTTCAGTATCGATAATATGGACGTGCCTAGAAATGTCGCTCAATAACGACACGGGTGTGTACATAAAGCTCGAATGAAAGTTGTAAATATTTTTCAAAACATGTCATTTCTTCTTTTAATAAAGGAAATTGTCTATTTTGGACAATATTTCCAAACAACGGGTAGAGCAATCTATCACGGTTGAGCTAGTCACAAAACATTCAACATTTTGAGCTCAACACAATGGCTTGTAATCACTTTCAGATTGCAACCCAGTTTTAAATTCACGGGAGAGTGTACGCTTTAGTATCCTTACCCTCAGCAAAAGAAGAGAAATCTTCTTACACTTGAGTGGATTTGTCAAGACATTCAAAGTCTATGAACTCAAGTTTATGCTTTAGAAAAAAACCTCTTCGCCAAAAACAAATAGGATTTTTCAAAAAGCGTTGAACACAATTTTTTCAAGAATTTCTCAATGATTATTCAAAATCTTTCAAAAATTGTGTGTTCAACAACTCCCATCCTCAAAAAGCGAAATGTGGATCAAATCCTCACAATGATAATTCAGTTGGATCAATTTTTGAGGGGGAGCATTTTAACTTCATGCAATAGATTAACACATCTTTCTCCCGAAAATTTTCAAGATAATTTTCCAAATATATTTTAATAAAATTTGGTATCTCTAATATCAAAAGATTTTATATATTAGAGATAGGGGGAGAAAATGTAATTAAAATGTGATCTATTTTGCAAGACTCATGCACTTTAACTCTTACCTACATGTGCGAAACACTTTCGATTATCGATGCACATGTGAAGGGGGAGCTTTTCTGAAACGACAAAACTAGCAAGGTGTTAAATGTTTTTCAAACACTTTGTTAGAATTTAAAGTGGTTTTTATGGTGACGATCAAATACCCACAACATCTTTAATTCGCGACGTTATTGGTGTCAAAAGGGTGGTTAGGTTTAAGTCCTATGATCCAACCAGAACCGGAGGGATCTTCCTAGGGACAATCTAATAGATTATTAGAAGTCCTTAGGAAAGATGGAGTAGAATGTGAACGTAGCTGAATGCCGACTAAGTACTGATGCTAGCACTGGAACAATCACAATAAGGTGCTAGTAATGATGTCTTGGTAAGTATTGAAGGGGTTGAAGAATGAAAAAGAAATGTAAGGATAAAGGGTATAAAGAAAGAAGCCCTCCATACAACTTAGGCAGAAACCGGGTCAACTCATCATGAAGACAAACTCATCATGGACCCAGTGATGTATGCACAACCCTTTCCTAGCTACTCAGGCTTCTCTCAAAAGAAGTTTGTTTTATTCTCACGGAGAACAACATGACTTATATTTACTTTCTCACTTCGAGATAGTTGATATTAAATAGGTGGCATCTGCTCCAGCCTCCGACCACTAAAAGTGCACAAATCGATTCCAGAGCCAAAAGATCAATCAAATCTTGTTAGGACACACGGATGAAGATCAAGAGAGTCCTACGCTGTCACACCCCCAATTTATCAGAGTAAGGCAACACAATGGGGTGCGACGGTCATGACTATCACAAGACATAGATACAAAGAACGACCATTTAAAAGCTGTTTTAATTTTATTAAAAGTATAAAACTTGTTCGGAAGCGAATTACACAAGATCATAATAAAACATTGTTTCAAAAAGATTAACATTGATCCAAATATCCATACACTAGTCATGACCATTTTTATTAAAAATCTCCCATGCATAACCACGTCACTCCTCCGTCTTGATACCTGAGAAAAACATTGCTAAAGCGTCAACACAAAGGTTGGTGAGTTCATAGGTTTAAGTTTAGATAGTTTAATGAACCATAAGACTTAATCAGACAACCGGCATATAACCAAAACATGGCTATAATCAAAATAGTATACGTTTGTATTCCTACGTCTAAGCTCATGAGACCGAAGCGTTAACCAACCAACAAGATGTAATGAGAGCCCGAGCAAATGCCTATCCCAAAGCATTCGTAACGACTCAAATGTAAGTGTATCTAATTTGGTCACACAACCAACATTAGATAGGGAGGTCAATCCCAATAGATCTATCCATAACATTGGCGCTTACACAAAGTAATTAACGGTTCACGATAGTGGGCTAAAGCATCTAGGGATATCGCTACTTAGACATCATGTAGGTAAACGTATCAAGTTTTAGCACTTACGTTCATCCGTTTAAAACGAGCAATGTTCTCACCCCAAAATAGTTAAAACAATTAAAAGTGGGACTATGAAACTCACCGCAAGCAATAGCAACGGTTAAAATAGCACAATGTAGACATGGATAAATAATAGCTTCAAACAATCCGTAACCTAAGTTAAATAAGATATGTATTACTATACATGCAACACGGAAATAAACGTAGCATTTAGTCCCTAGTATGTGCTTGAGTTTGTTTTAATAAATCGACAATTTTTAACACTTGCGAATGTTTAACATTGTAATAAAAGTCTAGTCATTTAATCGGAATATATTTAGAAAAATTGGGTACTTCGTTGTGGAGACAGTTTATTAGTCGGGTCGTTTAATGGGCAAATATCCTAAATATATTTTACTAAAATATTTTAAATAAATAAAATTAAAAAATTATATTAATTACTAATTTTATTTATAAAAAAGAAGAAAAAAATTATATATTTATACATGTCTCATGTTGGGTGACATGAGACATATGATACCTACTAATTGAAATATGAAATTTTGAAATGTTACCATTGTTTTTAAACGTAGCTAGCCACTGTTACATTTTCGATATGGGTGTCATTTTCTCAATTTCTTAGAAAGGAAATAGCGAGCACGATAGTTGCTTACGGAGTAAACCAAAAGTGTTTTTAAAAAGCTAGTTGGGTCGTCTATAAACCCGTGTTTTAAGTTTTATAAACCGAGGTCGTTTGATGGGTTAAAATCGGGTTCGAAGTAAGGGGTCGTGAAACCAATTTAAAAGAAAAGTGTTTAACGAGTCATTTTCGATCTTGTATACGGTTTTCGATAAATACTTTTGGGTCGAACAAAAAGTACGCTCGTGTAGACGGCACGGCGTCAACAACTTCCGTCCTTTAACCGTCTCATGACAAGGTCGTTTTGAGGGTTAAAAACGGGTCGTAAAAGATCGTGTTTCAACACTAAAATAACCTATATTTTTCGAACGAATTAAGTCATATTCGGTATTTTTCGGCGACTGATATGTCACTCTTTACTTAACCATTTTGGGTAATTCGAGTTCCTATGTGTTCTCATATGTCTGGACTTTAGGTATGACCCAAGTCCCGAACCACAGTCCAAATCAAACCGGTCGAATTGAGGCGACAACGTCGTCCCTGCGTGACTATTCCTAGTACATAAAATCATAAGTTTTTTTTAATCTATTTCTCGATTCGTTAAAAGGCATTATGGGCTGAAATTTGGCATAGTTACTACAAATAAGGTGCATTAAAGAGTGGCGTGTCTCCCTTTTTGTCACGTCACTTCATGGCACAAGTTTTACATTCGTTGGTTCATTAACAGAATGTTTGTAAATATGTTCTTTTGTAAGTGAAATCCTAGCAAGCACATACTAGTACTAGTTTTAAGTTTAAATACAATATTAAAGGAGTTTGAATCTTACAAGGAGTTCAAAGAGCAAAACGTAGGTACGAACTCGACGGGTTTTGTGCAAAACCCTTCTTGAACCGAAACTAACTCGAACTACAAACCCTACTTCTTTTTCCTTGCATCCAAAATGAAGTGAGTGTGTTTGCTTCCCCTCGATGAGTAGAAACAGAAGATTGGTAGAGACGGTGACTTCGTTTAGATTACTAGCTTGAGTGGGAGTGTTGTGTAGGTTATGACTAAAGAGGAACTTGAGTTTTATGCTACTGTGATTTGAATCCGACAAAGAAAGAGTGGTGTTGTGTTGCGTTTTGTTGGAGATGGTAGGAAGAAGGAGGAGTAATTATAGGAGAAAATATGGACATGTAACTACCTAGTTGGTATAGTTGGTTAAAACTCAAATATTCTAGTTATCAAATGTGATCTTAAGGGGACATATTGATGTACTTTGGCTGTGAAACAAGGACACAAAACGTGGGTTCATGGGAGGGTGTGAAAGGGGAGATTTCAAGGCTTTGACTTGTGAAAAATCTTTTGGCTTGTGTTAACATCCACTAGTTGTTTTAGTGTGTAAGGAAATCAAGGTTCGAAATTTCCAAAAGAGAAGAAAACGTGTATCAGTAGGAAAAAGGGGCTGGTTTGTGCTATATTATTTAGTCGGGGTATCGGGTAAGTTACATATGTCTTTTGTATATAGTTACACGTATTATTCGTCGGTTCAGTGAAATAATTTATACAACATTATATAAATTATAACATACCTAAAATTTATTTGTTTTTGGGTTGCTATTAAAATAAGTTGGTATCAACTGTCTAACGTCGGATTGTTGAGGAGATGATAACCAAAGTACGCCGAATAAGTTTTCGATCCTAATTAAATTTAATTACGTTCATATTCAAGATAAAAATAAAAATAGTTCACTTTAAAGTAAGCGTTCCATGTAAACTATATTTATTTTATTGGCATGAATTTTTCAAATTGTCAAGAGGCGCATTTAAGGTCACAAATCTCAATTTAACATGTATGTATAAATAATAAAATTTACTAAAGAAAGTGGTTCCTTTAAAGTGGTGATCACTCAATATATATATTTGATTTGTGCACGTTTTACACGGAAACAATCGGGGATTTCAATAGATGTACATGTCTAACCCGAAAACATCGTGTTTAATCATAATTTAAACAATTCAGAATTCAATATTGTTACATCCGATATCCGTTAAATGAGTTTTTTCCACAAAACTCAAACGTCGATGTCGCTAGATAAAACAAGAAATAAGATATACCGTATTACTTTCATATACTTTGCGCAGATTCATTTACTTTTCTTGGAGTTTCCTCGTTTACGTTTTCCTTAGTTTTTCTATGAGGTTTAAAATTAATTGCAACCACATTAAAATCAGATCATTAAAATCTTCTTCCCATTTGTTCATGAACTTATGATGTTCCTCAATGCCTTTAGTAGTAAGTCTTTTCTCGTACATCAAGTTTTCTCGACGACGTTGGTTTCGTTAAATGAGCTTTCTCATTAATAATTTTTCGCGTTGTCTTCCGTATTACTCCCACTTTAAAGGTTCATGTGTTGTCATCCTTCACATAGATGCCTATAGTTGTGCTAATATTAATCTTGAGTGTTTAATTCGATTCCTCATACGGATAATATCACATGATCGAAGGTCGCTCAACATTGTTTGGTTAATTCCGTTCACCTTGACCATCTACTTGGTAGTGTAAGTAGTTCATGCGGTAAGGCTTCTCGAATCGGTTTCCCCAAAGATCTAGAATAATTGGTCATCCTATCATACAATGGTTAAGACATCTCTTCATTCTATGTGACATTTTCTTTTTAGACGATCTCGTAAATCACTTAATTTAGTTTGCATTCCTCCTCGTTTATCTCCTTTTCATGAAGGTGAAAACGGTCGAGTCGTGCAAAGTTAAATTAGTTTGTGATCCGGGCCATATTCCGTAGGTACAATAGTTTAAATCTTTCTTAGTTTTATGAGCACGGTGTTTCGCTCAAATTTAAGAAAATATATTTTTGTCCGAGTGATCTCGATATCCGTTAAATTTAGGTTTTTCTTATTTGGGCGTCTCGTCGCTTTTACAACCAAATTGTTTTATTGATCGTCAATTATTATATGGTATCGTTGCGATATCCGTTAAATTTGAGTTTTACTCAAACGGCGTCTCGCTTCTTCACATTATTATTTACAATTTGCTTTAAATATTTACGACTCTAACCTATTTGCGTTTAATAGACGTAAAAATGAGGCTCTTAGTATTTTCCGCGTCATACATGTTCTTGTATATCATTAGCGGCGAAGAAGATAGTCGTAATAGATTTTTACTTGTATGTGTACTTGCCGTTTTCACTTAAATGATGGTATAGAACTGTTCGAAGTTCATAATAAAAAATAAATTTTCATTGAAAAATAAATTAAATTTAGAAGTTTCCTAGTATCACTAATAAATCTCATTTCTACGATGACTATTATGAGCATGCTCGTGTTCGACCACGATCATACGTAGTTGATCAGGCTACGTACGTCTCGGGACCAACGGTTGCATCCTCCTTTTCATCACAACTTAACTCTTTGAGATTGTAATCTATATATTGGTAGCCCATAGTTCATTTCGTTCGTTACCATTATTCACTTTCAGAATCACCACATTAGTCCATAGTTCATTTTATTTGTTATCATTGCTCACTTTTAACAATCAACAAAATAATTTCCATACTTGTGTGTACTAATTCTCGTTAAGTTTATCAAAAGTTTGCGTCTTCCACATCAAGTTGTTCGTAAAACTAGATTTTCCAAAACTTTACATGGTAGTCCTTACTAAAAAAAAATGTTTCAACATTAGTCGCGGTGTTTTATACATTAAGTTGGTCGTCCAGCCAATTTTTTTTTCAAAACTTTGCATGATAGTTTATTCCAAAATATTTCGTCATCAATCGTGTAGGTTTTGTCAGTAACACCTTTACTGATTTTACCAAAACGTTTTATCAAAATTTCTAACATTCTTATTAATAAAGTTTTCAGTGATGGTTCCTTCAAAGTAATTTTTTTATATATATTTTTTGATAATGTTTTTTTATAATTTTTTTTCCAAAAATATTCTATAAAACTCCTTTAAAAAAATTTATTTGATTAATTTTTCTCCGACATATAAAAAAATATTGTAGGATAAAAACTATTTCTTAAGTAAAAGCTTCATAAGATATAAAAGATAACTTTTAAAAATGACTGGAAACAATTAAATAAAATTTTTTTAAGGTACGTTACATAGCCCAATTTTTGTTGGTGGTGACATCGACAGATGTCGGGTCACTTGATATTCATAAAAATAAATTATTTAATATTCCACATCAGTCACTGAATTTTATCACAAAATTTTCGAGAGCTTCGATCGTCCTTTATTGCATCTCTAACACTTCGGTCTATTTGTTTTTATCTCAAAATTGTTCAATTTGTTTAATTCAATCAACTAGTCAATTCCATCAGAAGAATTTCATCACCATAATTGTTCATTTTGTTTTTATCTGTGATTTGTTCATAATCATTTTATAGACTTTTTATGTTCGACAAGCGCTATTAGGATTTCTTAGATGTGACCAAAATTCACATCTAGGGTTCCAAAGCTTTGTGACATGCGATAATCTATTTAATTTAAAATATGGCATAACTCTCATATAACTTAGTTCTTCCCTTTAATATTAGTTGTTATATCATACTTTGTAAATTTATAATAGCAACTTAGTTCAAACCCAATAGACTAGAACTTTTAGATCCATCCTTTGTACAATTTCTCCAACATAAATTTCTCCTTGACGTGCATTCGACTTACGCGTCGGCATATTTCCGGATAGTTTTCATATTTTTGTAATCCTAATTTATGTTTGTTTCTTATGATATAGTACTTTGTGGAGTATTACAGGAGTAATACTTTGTATAGAGTGTTTATCATCGTGTGTTGTATACAAATAGAGACGACGACTTTAACTATTTTAGTGCTCGCACACCAGACCACTAATGGTACTAATGCATCGTACCAGTCAAACGTCAATGAGGTAATCACCTTGTCAGATCATGTAAGTCTTATCCATCCCCGATGAAATTCACTAAAAATCTTAAGTTGCGTTACAACTGGCACTTGACTAAGCCTCGCAACCCAATCAAACAAGAACAGCCTTGAGGTCTAGTCAAGTATTAATCGTTAAACTTCTTAACATCTTTGGTGAATTTACTCGTCTTTAGATATTACTCACACAATTTAACATTGATTAAACCCACACAAAACTCATCAAGTATGTTATAACTTAACAACCAAACTAATCACGCAACATGTAAATTCATGAGTCTTACCCATCCTCAAGAAAACTCATCGAAAACCTTAAGTTGTATAACGACTGGCACTTAACTTAGTCTCGCAACCCAATCAAACAAGAACAGCCTTGAGACCTTGCTAAGTATCGTTATACCTCTTAACATTTTTGATGATTTGTCTTGGTTTTGGGTTTACTCAACCATTACTAAATCTCAGGGCGTACAAGTACTGTTTTGGCGTATATTTTTAATTCGGCGTACATCGATATAGGGTAACATAAAAACACACAAGTGTTTAAATAATTCATAGTAGTCGTCCAGTGGACCGTTTTTAACAAAATACATAATAGCATAAGTATGTATATGTTTTACTAAAGATAAACATGGCACAAACCATCTTCGTTCGATTTAAACATGGCACAAACCATCTTAGTTTGATTAAACATGGCACAAACCATTTTAGTAGCACAATAATCCAAACAAGGATTCTAGGTATTTTACTTTAAAATATAAGAAAAATCGTCTAGTAAACATTCCTATAAGTATATCTTACATAAGGATCACTCGAACAAGTAAGGAGATACTTAATGCTAATAACACGTAGCAATCAAGTTTAAACTAACATAGCAAATCACGTGGAATAATTCAAGTTACAACTTACTTTTATCGAAGACGCGAAGTGAAGTGGTTCTTGGAGATTTTTGAGTTAGTTATAGTCTAGAATTATTTTTCCCAAAATTAAATTTCTGACTCACGTTTATAAAAATTATTTTGTAAAATAACCTAGTTCTCTATAACTACAGCTCTGATACCAATCTGTCACACCCCCAATTTATCAGAGTAAGGCAACACAATGGGGTGCGACGGTCATGACTATCACAAGACATAGATACAAAGAACGACCATTTAAAAGCCGTTTTAATTTTATTAAAAGTATAAAACTTGTTCGAAAGCGAATTACACAAGATCATAATAAAACATTGTTTCAAAAAGACTAACATTGATCCAAATATGCATACACTAGTCATGACCATTTTTATTAAAAATCTCCCATGCATAACCACGTCACTCCTCCGTCTTGATACATGAGAAAAACATTGCTAAAGCGTCAACACAAAGGTTGGTGAGTTCATAGGTTTAAGTTTAGATAGTATGATGAACCATAAGACTTAATCAGACAACCGGCATATAACCAAAACATGGCTATAATCAAAGTAGTATAAGTTTGTATTCCTACGTCTAAGCTTATGACACCGAAGCGTTAACCAACCAACAAGATGTAATGAGAGCCCGAGCAAATGCCTATCCCAAAGCATTCGTAACGACTGAAATGTAAGTGTATCTAATTTGGTCACACAACCAACATTAGATAGGGAGGTCAATCCCAATAGATCTATCCATAACATTCGCGCTTACACAAAGTAATTAACGGTTCACGATAGTGGGCTAAAGCATCTAGGGATATCGCTACTTAGACATCATGTAGGTAAACGTATCAAGTTTTAGCACTTACGTTCATCCGTTTAAAACCCCAAAATAGTTAAAACAATTAAAAGTGGGGCTATGAAACTCACCTCAAGCAATAGCAACGGTTAAAATAGCACAATGTAGACATGGAGAAATAATAGCTTCAAACAATCCGTAACCTAAGTTAAATAGGATATGTATTACTATACATGCAACACGGAAATAAACGTAGCATTTAGTCCCTAGTATGTGCTTGAGTTTGTTTTAATAAATCGACAATTTTTAACACTTGCGAATGTTTTACATTGTAATAAAAGTCTAGTCATTTAATCGGAATATATTTAGAAAAATTGGGCACTTCGTTGTGGAGACAGTTTATTAGTCGGGTCGTTTAATGGGAAAATATCCTAAATATATTTTACTAAAATATTTTAAATATATAAAATTAAAAAATTATATTAATTACTAATTTTATTTATAAAAAAGAAGAAAAAATTAATATATTTATACATGTCTCATGTTGGGTGACATGAGACATATGATACCTACTAATTGAAATATGAAATTTTGAAATGTTACCATTGTTTTTAAACGTAGCTAGCCATTGTTACATTTTCGATATGGGTGTCATTTTCTCGATTTCTTAGAAAGGAAATAGCGAGCTCGATAGTTGCTTGCGGAGTAAACCAAAAGTGTTTTTAAAAAGCTAGTTGGGTCGTCTATAGACCCGTGTTTTAAGTTTTATAAACCGAGGTCGTTTGATGGGTTAAAATCGGGTTCGAAGTAAGGGGTCGTGAAACCAATTTAAAAGAAAAGTGTTTAACGAGTCATTTTCGATCTTGTATACGGTTTTCGATAAATACTTTTGGGTCGAACAAAAAGTACGCTCGTGTAGACGGCACGGCGTCTACAACTTCCGTCCTTTAACGTCTCATGACAAGGTCGTTTTGAGGGTTAAAAACGGGTCGTAAAAGATCGTGTTTCAACACTAAAATAACCTATATTTTTCGAACGAATTAAGTCATATTCGGTATTTTTCGGCGACTGATATCTCACTCTTTACTTAACCATTTTGAGTAATTCGAGTTCCTATTTGTTCTCATATGTCTGGACTTTAGGTATGACCCAAGTCCCGAACCACAGTCCAAATCAAACCGGTCGAATTGAGGCGACAACGTCGTCCCTGCGTGACTATTCCTAGTACATAAAATCATAAGTTTTTTAAATCTATTTCTCGATTCGTTAGAAGGCATTATGGGCTGAAATTTGGCATAGTTACTACAAATAAGGTGCATTAAAGAGTGGCGTGTCTCCCTTTTTGTCACGTCACTTCATGGCGCAAGTTTTACATTCGTTGGTTCATTAACAGAATGTTTGTAAATATGTTCTTTTGTAAGTGAAATCCTAGCAAGCACATACTAGTACTAGTTTTAAGTTTAAATACAATATTAAAGGAGTTTGAGTCTTACAAGGAGTTTAAAGAGCAAAACGTAGGTACGAACTCGACGGGTTTTGTGCAAAACCCTTCTTGAACCGAAACTAACTCGGACTACAAACCCTACTTCTTTTTCCTTGCATCCAAAACGAAGTGAGTGTGTTTGCTTCCCCTCGATGAGTAGAAATAGAAGATTGGTAGAGACGATGACTTTGTTTAGATTACTAGCTTGAGTGGGAGTGTTGTGTAGGTTATGACTAAAGAGGAAATTGAGTTTTATGCTACTGTGATTTGAATCCGACAAAGAAAGAGTGGTGTTGTGTTGCATTTTGTTGGAGATGGTAGGAAGAAGGAAGGAGTAATTACAGGAGAAAATATGGACATGTAACTACCTAGTTGGTATAGTTGGTTAAAACTCAAATATTCTAGTTATCAAATGTGATCTTAAGGGGACATATTGATGTACTTTGGCTGTGAAACAAGGACACAAAACGTGGGTTCATGGGAGGGTGTGAAAGGGGAGATTTTAAGGCTTTGACTTGTGAAAAATCTTTTGGCTTGTGTTAACATCCACTAGTTGTTTTAGTGTGTAAAGAAATCAAGGTTCGAAATTTCCAAAAGAGAAGAAAACGTGTATCAGTAGGAAAAAGGGGCTGGTTTGTGCTATATTATATGTCGGGGTATCGGGTAAGTTACATATGTTTTTTTATATAGTTACACGTATTATTCGTCGGTTCAGTGAAATAATTTATACAACACTATATAAATTATAACATACCTAAAATTTATTTGTTTTTGGGTTGCTATTAAAATAAGTTGGTATCAACTGTCTAGCGTCGGATTGTTGACGAGATGATAACCAAAGTACGCCGAATATGTTTTTGATCCTAATTAAATTTAATTACGTTCACATTCAAGATAAAAATAAAAATAGTTCACTTTAAAGTAAGCGTTCCATGTAAACTAGATTTATTTTATTGGCATGAATTTTTCAAATTTTCAAGAGGTGCATTTAAGGTCACAAATCTCAATTTAACATGTATGCATAAATAATAAAATTTACTAAAGAAATTGGTTCCTTTAAAGTGGTGATCACTCAATATATATATTTGATTTGTGAACGTTTTACGCGGAAACAATCGGGGATTTCAATAGACGTACATGTCTAACCCGAAAACATCGTGTTTAATCATAATTTAAACAATTCAGAATTCACGATTGTTACATACGCTATATCCTTGTGATATTGCTAGAACACTCAGAGTGATACTACTTAGTATTCACAATGATGAGTGGAAATCCTTCTAGTGTTAACATCAAACAACACTGGGATATGTAAGATTCTTTATGAATTGAACATGTGTAAAACTGAAAAGCAATAGTGGTTTGATTCTGAATTGATTCAAACTCGTTTCAGGTTTCTACGCAATAACTTTATGGTCTTGCCAGAACATTCAGAGTGATATTCATTAATATTCACAGTGACGAATGGAAATCCTTCTAGCGTCAACATCAAACAGCGCTACGGTAGGTGACTTGTGAGATTCTTATGAATCAAGCTTGTGTCAACTGGAAAGCAACAATGGTAAGATTCTTTATGAATCACACTTGTTCCAGGAATTTGAATTGACGACTTTAATCAAGCGGATATTTATCCAATTGATTCACTCTTTATGTTCGCAGTCTTGCTTTGAGACGATCGAGTGAAGAGAACGGCTAGTACAGCCGCGAAACCCTGTCAAGGAGATTCTTAATTGAATCTACCTAATCACAGGTACGGTATTTAATATCGTATAATGGTATTCACCGACCGGAGGTAAAACGCTACCGATTTAGGACGAATGTCAAAGCCATTCAGTCCGTGTCTATGTTTTGTCTCGAGAAGGTGGCGTCACAGTTTACTCAGCAAAGTCAAAGATTCAAAACCACATACTCATGCCTAAAGACATATTCGAAAATTAATTGTGTGAGCATGTGGATGAAGACACAAGATCGCAAGATGGCAAAGACAAGTCAAGGATGATTTTAAGATCTCAAGATTAAAGACAAAGTCGAAAGACAACGACAAAGGCTCATAGATCACAACATGAAGGAACAAGACTACGATTACACGTTCAAGACTCACTTATGGCGAGATTAGTAATCTCTACAAATTTCCTAAATGACCAAGGTTTATGACCTCTCATTGGGGGAGATTGTTAGCCTCAAAATATTGAGTCAAACAAGAATGCTCAGTCATATGTTTATTATGTATCGTAAAATAGAACGTTGTAATAGGTAGTAGATTAGTCGTGTATACTGGGCTTAACTTTAAGCTAAGGTTCATTCATAAGTAACCAAAGCCCAAAAGGAAAGCCCGGCCGATGTAGTATAGTCCATACAAGCCCACATGTAGGGGGACTATAAACACCCTTCCTACCATGTTAGGAAGGGTGTTGGTTCATTTCATTTTCTATCAATCTAATATCACCTAGTTTCTCCAACCATTCTCTCTACTTTCTCTCACTACTTTCTCTCTCTAGAATTCATCTTCTTCATCTATTTTCTTTCTTAAATTCGTGCTCTATCATCTAAATATATGGGACAACTGTTAAAATGAAAATTTTAATAAATGTAAACCTAATTTATATTAAATAAAGTCTAAAAGATATTTTTTTAAAACTTTTTCTAAACTTTTTTTTTCTATTTTTTATGACTTTTTTTTAATTTTAAAATGAGAATAATATTAAAAAATAAATAAGAAAATTATGAAATTTAAACTATAAAAAAGTAAATTATTTTTCCTACGTCCTAAATGACAAAAGAAAATTTAAAAAAAAAAGATTTATATTTTTTTTTACTTTTAATTTTTTTTATTATGAATTAAAAACTATTTAAACTAAATAAATGATTTAAAAAATATTAAATGTTTTTATAAAAAACCAAAAATTTATAGTAAATAGTAAATACTAATCTAGGTCTAGTAAAAATAATAAGCTGACAAGAAAAACCTAAATAAGCTCGAAATAAGCTTAAAGAGCTGATTAGCTTGAAATATACGAAAATAAAAAATGGTATAAAGAAGAAATAAAAGATATGCTAAACAAAAGTTGCTCAGAGAGTAGATGGTTGGGTTGTTCATTTGTTGAGCAACAGGTCAATGGTTCGAGTCCCTTTGTTGTCACTTTTTACCAATTTTCTGATTTTATTTTTTCTCTTCTATTATCAGCTGAATAAAACTGTATAAAGGAAAACTAATAGGGACAATTAACAAAAGACACTAATAGAGCAGATGGTTGCTCATAATGTTGCTGCGTTTGTCTGGTGTTCCAGGTCTGGGGTTCTATTCCCACCAGCAGACACTTTTTGTTCTTTTTTTTATTAGTGCTTTTAAGACTTTGTGCAGTTAATACCCAGCAATATATGACCAGTTAACAAATCAAAAGCAAGGAATAAAAAAGAAGAACTATTATAACAGCAAGTAAACTATGGTGCAAACGTCCAACTTAAAACCCAACTTTCGGCTTATAGAATAAGCTTATATTAAGACCTTAAAGAACACAACCTCAAAAAAAACTTGAACTTATAACCTAAGCTAAGGAAGTTCAAAGTTACATGATCTAATACTTAGAATTAGGGCCTATGAGAAGGATCAAAGTTCTGAGTATTTTTCGTCAAAAAATCATTCGAAGTGTAGGTTTTTTTTAGCTTAAACACTAAAGAACCTATGAGACTTCTACCAACATCAAAATAATAACTAGGAGCTATAAGCATACACTAGATAAGATGATAATTCAACATGGCTAAAGAATCTAAGCACGTAAGATTGTTCCAACAGCGAACAATAACAACAAGGTACAAAGGAAAAATCAAGCTTATGAGGCCACTTTCTAATTTATTTTTAAGCACTTGGAAAACTACTAACCACTGATTGGGCCTAAAATAGCAAATCAACTATGCTAAATCTAATGAAATCCTAAAATTCAGACTCTAAAACCTCAAAATCAATAAGCTATGGCTGCTTATGTTGCGTACCTCAAAGAACGAACAACCTCAGGCCGAAAAGTGAACCGTTCTTGTTATTCTGCATTCAAAACCTATAGAAAACTTGAAAATCCTCAAAATAACCAAGACTAACCCAAACTTACTCAATTAAATCAAAATCAAGCACTCCTAAACACCAAAGCATATTATGAATCAAACTTGCAAAAAAATGGCAGAGACTTAATTGAACTATTTTGTTTGTTTTTGTTTTTCTTGTATGCTCAGTTAATCAAACATAACAATAACACAAACACCAATCCAATTAGACATATCAAGCTACGAATCAACCAAAATATGGCCAAATTAACAGACTTTGCAAGTCCTTTTTTTTATATACCAATTTTTAAGAAGAGATTTGTTTTAACACACCACAAACGACCAATGATTCAACTGACAAAGATCCAATAACACACGAGTAACATATAATCAGTTACACATATGATTCATGGCAGATTTCAACGAAAGAAAAAATAAAGAGAACTTAGACAAACCTCGAGAGCGTACGTCCACGCCCTCGAATGTTGAGCTTATGTGGTGGCGAAACAACCACAAGCATCCAAGTAACAACCCTGCTAAGAACAATAAAAACAAACGTGAACCGTAAAGTAACAACAAACTCAAACTGGTTTCTTTTTTTCTTAAAAACTTTCCTTCAAACACTTGAACTGAAAACTTAAATAAATAAATGGTACTCAGAGATTTTTAAAACAAAACACTTTTTCATTCCATAGAAAAAAATTACAAAGCTTTTCTAAAATCTGAGACAAAGGGGTGCTCCACAAGTTGGGCCTCCTTATATAGCACTAATCTGAAGAATCTAGAATAAAGAAACCCTAAGTGTTGAATCCCTCAAATGCCCTTGAAGGATATTCGGATATCCTCTGAAGATGCTATTTTTTGAAATCTTCTTCTGAGCTCCATGTGATTGATTGTGATGTTCTAACTTGTTGAAATAATCTTGAGCCTTAATATTGTTGTGGTGAACACATTTTGGTTTATGGCCGTTGATTTGGTCTTCACACTTTACGCAGATCACATGTTGGTGTGGGGTAATATTGACTGATGTGAAGATCGAAGTTGAGAGGGACAGATTTTAGGATTAGGGTTGGATTGATTTGGGGATTAAGATGGAGGTTGTGATAAAAGAGGCTGTTAGGATAAATGATGAAACCATACATCTTTTCTTTGTGCTTTTCGTCTGATTCTTAAACACCAAACAAAAAGGCCTTCGTTGGTTTGTTGGGCTCGTGGGTTAGTAGTGGCCCATTTTCTAAATGTAAGCAAAAATTTGTGACTAACCGAAATTTGGCCATGAGTGATATATATAAAAAATAGGTCACGTTTGATTTTTGAATATATAACCAAAATTTGGTTTTGGTTTTACTTGCTTAATTTCTTAAGTAATATTAGTACGGGCCGGACTGGCCCGTTAAACGGGTGCAGGTTGATCCGTAAAATATTATTTGGGATCGGTTTTTCAAGCTCATTCCATTGTCGGGTCTCGGGTTTGACTTTAGCTTCATATAAAATCTTCAAATTTTGTCGAGTCGATCCGAAAATGGTCGTTTTTATGCAATTCGGCTTCGGTCTTGTACAACTTGATTCTTCAAAGACCAAATATGTAAACTCTTGACATTTTAAGGACCTCAATGTAATTTTAGAGTTTTACAAGGGTATAAAATGACAAGTCTTGAAGCTTGGAGGACCAAACTTGACAATCTTCAATTCTTCAAGGGTATTTTTGGAAATTCATCATTGGGGTCCGGTTCTTTGTGCGGCTTCGTTTCCCGTGTTTGTTTTTGCTTGTTCTTTGTGATCTTTTGTCATTTCCTCAATATCCGTACCTAAAATACACAAGTAACAAACACAAGCATATATTTGGCATTTTTGATGATATTTAATGCATTTAAAGCCCTTTTTGGACGATGAGACTATGTATAAAAGCAGTCTCATCACTCCCCCATACTAAACCATTGCCGTGCCCTCACGCAATGCTAGAATTAAGTATCTTAGCATCTCCAAAATTCAGTTTTATGCACCTTTTATTGATTGATGAACTAGCTATACTACTACTATTACCTCTACTTGCGTTTTAGACATAATTTATGATTTTCATCGCAAAATAGGACGTTTAGGTTCATAGAATAAGAACACGTAAATGCTTCGTTAGAAATAATTTCGTCGTCCTCGATTTTCACACCAATTCCATGCTAAGCGTGCAACGAGATCATTGTCATTATAAGTTAGTAATGCTAACACTACTCATATGCCCTAATCACTTACTTATCCTCCCATTTTCCTAAGTTGTATCTCTTATATTTTATTTTGTCTTGAATGTTTCACGAGGATACATTGTTTGACTTATGCGATAATAGAGATTTAGGTCTAAAAATAGAGTCCTAACGGTGTAACCAAGACCATAGAATTAATAACCCCTCCTAATAGACAACGATGTCAAAAAATTAAGTCAACAAGAAGGATCGATAAACACGGTTTTATAACGGTTTTGAAGATGAGACTTATTACCAAGACTTTTATACGCCCCGTAACGGAAGGGCCTTATTATCATAGGTTTACCTCTATTTTTTATTCAACTTCGCCATGAAGCTTTTATTATGACTTCGGTCTTGCCTTGCCTTTTATTATCCTCCTCATCGGTGGTTTTATTATGGCCAAAGACGTATATCCTCACGCTAAAAGCGAATTTCGGATCTTTAAAGCTTCAAGATTAAGGCATAATTCACTTCCAATTTTGCATAGATTTTTTGGCCTTGTGAACTTCAAATTGTTTGCTTGATTTAGGTGAGCACTTGAAATCATATTATTGGGTGAAGCTTTCGATTATTCGGGTTGCCAATACTTCAAAACTGTGACGCTGGCGATACCTTAATGTCTTCCCAATTTAATTACATGGAAGCTACTATAAAAGACTAGAAACCAACAATCAAGACTAAACCGCTAAGCCAATACTTATTAAGCAAAATATATATACAAGCGAAGGGAGAATAAGCAAACAACAAGAACACATGAGTTTTTGAAAGAAGAGTGACTTCTACGTTTAGCATAGTAACTTATAATTAACTCTATCATTTCTCGTCCTCATTTAAGAGACTTAGCCTAATATAAAGTTAAGGAATCGAAGCAAAGTGCTCAACACGCACGGTCGAGTCAAATCAACGCCACTTCAACATGTGCCAACACAAACCCAAAGGGTTTAAAGAAAATAGATGAGAAGAAATAGAAGGGTGGGACAATGGGTAAGTCACAAAAACCATGAGCTACTCGAAGTAGACTCGCACCAATCAAATAGAAAGATTTTCCATTTATTGCATCGGTGGAAGACCGAGATTTCCCTTTATAAGCAATTCCGGGATCAAATATCTTGTCCTCGGTGGAGAAAGGGGAGGGAACATCAGGGGCTTCCCCCACACTAGATACACACAAAGCATCGTCAAAAGGAGAAGACGAGCTTGTAGCACTCAAAACACGAGGTGATGACGGAGTTAGCATTGTAGAAAAAAATTTTAAATCCAATTCAAATTTTTTTCCTTTTTCATCTTTTAAACTCTCCTTCTGAAAACCCGACTTGATTATGTCAAAAATATTTGGTGTTTCTAAAACGATGTTAGTCACACTAAAAATTCTCACATTTGAAAACCGTTTTGGTTTTGGTGGTGGTAAGTTCTCAAAACGTTTGTCGACAAAGAAAACCTCCCCATCGGGGTCAACATAGTCATCATCCGAAGAATCATTCGTGATTGCAGACGTAGGCTTAACACTCTTAACCTCCATCGGCGGAGGGGATGGAAAATCGTTTTCAACAACAACTCCTAACACTCTTTTAAAAACTCTTTTGCAAATGTTTTTGATGGGATTAACATTGTTCAAAGACGTGATAGAATACACATGAGAAAGCGTAGAGTTTTGAGTTGCATTTATGACGAGTTCTTCCTCATTGAAACGTAGAGTGATTTTCCTAGCATGCACATCGATAAGTGCTCTCGAAGTATCCGAAAATGATCGACCTAAAATTAGAGGAACTTTAGGATCGATGTGGATGTCAACAACGATAAAGTCCACGGGATAGTAAAACTTTCCAACTTTCACGAAGACGTCCTCGGCTACTCCACAAGCTAGAATCATAGAATGATCGGCCATCTCGATTGACATTCTTGAAGGAGTGAGATTAGGAAGATTGAGCGACTTAAAAATCTCAAGAGGCATCAAATTTATACTAGCATCAAGATCGGCCAAGGCGTAGCATTCCTCCATATCTTGTATTGCACATGGGATTAAAAATTTACCGGGATCACCGACTTTTTGAGGTATGCGGCTAAGAAAAACCGAAGAACAACTAGACGACTTTTGCAATTTCTCTTTGTTATTCAACATACTTTTGAAGTTTACGGCAAATCGAGGCATCATGACCAAGGCGTCGGCAAAACATATATTAAAATGCAAGTCACGAAACATTTTCATAAAAAGTTCAAATTGATAATTATTTTGTTCTTGTGCCTTTTCCTTGTTTCGTCTTGAAGGGTAAGGTAAGGGTGGTGTGGGTCAACCGTAGGAGCAATTAGTTGAGGAGTCGGTTCCTTAAGTGTCTTACCACTTCGTGTGGTAATCACTTTCATCTCTCCTTTCGGGTCTGATATGGTGTTACTAGGTAGACTACCCGAAGTAGAGGCTTTGTTCCCCATGACCGCTTCCAAAATAGCATTTAGCTTAACATCTTGACTAGCGGCTTTTTGGTGTATCCTTTGTTCAAGCCTAGAATGACTTTGCTCAATTTTATTGTTTTGACCTCTAATTTTATTAGCAAAATTGTTTTTCAACTCATTTTTCATATTGGTATTTTCCTTAGCAAAATTAGCTAACTCCTTTACGTTTTTAGCCGTTTCCCTAGCTTGACTAGCCAATTGTTCTTGAATGTTTTCCAAAATCTTATCATTTGCCGTAGCGTAATTCAAAAAGTCATTTGGAAGCTCTTTAGTGTAAGCATTTTGAAGACCTTGACTTGGGTTTTGAAAATTACGGTTTTGGTTTTGATTTTGCAATTGACTACTACCCCATTGATTCCCATAGTTGTTTTCCTTATAATTGTTCCTTTGATTTCCTTGATAACCAACTTGATTTTTTCGATAATTGTTAGCATTTTGATTTGGTGGAAAACCCGGTGGAGTCAATTGATTAGTGTGGGTAACTTGACCGTGTTGGTTATAAGTTCCCACGGCCGCGTAGGCACTCGAAGTGTTACCACCGTTGGTAATGCACTCGGAGTAATCGTGAGCTCCACCAAAATACATACAAGAAACCTCAACTGTGACAAATCTAACATTTTCAGGTAGTGAAATATTTTCTCGTATAATATTTTGAAACTTATTTTTGTGTTGGTTGACGAACTCACAATTTACGGATTTAAATTTGGGCTTACGTGCATAATTTGGCGTCTTTTACGACTAAACCGGAAACCTTAGGATTACGTATTTACGTTTTTGAACTCCGTTTTTGATGAGACAATTTTTATTGGATTCGTTTTGTGACGGTGATTCATAATTTATAAAAACGTTTTTCGTAAAATGACCCGAGGGCACGCAAATCGAGAAAACTAGAATCAAGAAATACCCGTAAATTAGTGAGATGGGACAAAACACATTGTCCCACCCCACTAGCAATATGGGACGGCTACACTTGACACCACAACACCAATGTGGCATCAACTTAAGTAGCTTACAACAAGTGTAAGCATATGCTTACACATTAAGCTAACCTTTACCACTTACTAGCTAAACTAGCAACTTGTTTCATTTACACCATTTCTCACATGCAACTCAACACCAAAACTCTCTCAACCCTCTCCTTTGTGTCGTCCCAAATAAGCCAACAAACACCATCTTTGATCTTTTCTAGCCATAAACCACATGTTTACTAGTTTTATTAAGGTGTTCTCTTGAAGCCTTGATCATTTGGTGGCCATATTAACATCTTTGGAGGTGATTTGCTTGTGTCCTAGGGCTGATTTTTCAACCTATGTTCTTGATAGTTGATGGTCTTGGAGATACTTGTTGTGTTCATCAAGTTCTTGTCTTCCTAAAACAAGAAATCCACTTGGATTGGTAAAGAAGATCATCCTCTCCATTTTTCTCTTGTTATTTTGTAAAGAACAAATGTATTTTATTTCATTTTTTATATGTATATGATGTATATATGATGATAAAAATATTGTGTGGGGATCAAGTGTTGATAAATATGCTTAAAAATGATGATAACTATAAGAAATGAAGCTAAAATCTTGACTATTTAGTTGGCTGTATAAAAGCAGTATATAACTAAAAGATGAACTGATAAAATTGCATGGTTTGATCCATTTACAGTAAGTAGATGATGTTATACACATGTGAGAGTTGGCCATGCAATGAAATCAAAATAATGAGTGAGATATGATCAAAACAAGTTAGGTGGTATAATCTGAATAAGCAGTTTTGTAGGGACTGTTAAGGCAACTTAGACTCAAAATGGGCAGTAGCTATATCTAAGTTATATGTAGCACATATTATGAAGAACTTGTCATCCAAAAATGAGCTTCTAAGTCATTATAGAACTCTAGATATGTTAAAAATGGTGAACATGAAGTTAAAAATCTGATTTTTGGAAATAATGTTTATTATTATTATATAAGCACTCACATTATAATGTATAAAATGTAAAAATATAAACCCACTAACTTATAAAACTTATTTATATAAATGTATAAAAGGTTAATAAAATGGGTAAATTATATAAATGGTGGTAAAAATAATATTTATAAGTAATAAAAACTATAAACTTGATTTTTACGACTTTTTCGGCTATCGCCGTAAAATTAACGTTTTTCGCCAAATAAAACTTAGACGACCAAACCCGTCAAATGTAAAGTTTATAAAAGTCATATACTGATGTATAGATAACTAAGACAAGTAAAAACCGATAAAACCCGAACTATAAGAATTACGGACATTTACGAGCTAACTAAACACATTAGACTAATAATTGGACTTAATAAGATAAAAACTTATAAAAAGAGCTTATTGGGCTTAACCCATTTGGGCCCAACATGAAAAGTATATATACTGATAATATAGGTATAAAATGGATAAAAACAAGTTAAAGAACTTATAAAAGACTTAATGGACTTTAATTAGGTAAAATCGGTAAAACTAGTGAACTAGTAAGACGTTACCAAAACGTAAACACTAAATTCAGTAAACAAGGATGTATAAACCCACTTGATCATCATCATATGTACAAAATCATCATATGTATATTGTTATTTTGATAAAAGTCATTGGACCGAGTCTAAGACCGATTATTATTTATATAGGTTTCCGTGACCGAAGCACGCCCGTAGCCGATAATCCGCCTTTCATTAACAACGTGAGTTCATAGCCTCGCACTCTTTTAAATGTTTTATAAAATGATTTGTAAACCCGAGAGGGAGATAACATGCTAGATTTTTATAAAAATAGAACACAAGTAGTCCCGATTGTATGATTAATGATATGGACCCGAATGATGCTATGACCCTATATTCGAGACTAAAAGGATTATTAGTAGTTAGGTTATGTCACTTAAAGTCCCATTAGCATGAATTGTGAACTACCGGGATTTGGTAGACGCTTATGCATTTGATAGTACTATTTGGGGACGATCACCCCAGTTCGCGCCTTGACGGTTGATCCCCGTCGTACCACATTGATTGGTAAGCGAATTTATGTATGAGAAGATTCCATAGCGTGATTTTTGTGACGACACGCTAACTTAGATGGGCAAATTGTTTGTCGGGTTCGGGGCCCGCTGTTTTCATAGTAAGGTAACAATGTCATGCGGCTAATAATAATCCTACAAAGTATGCTATAAAACATAAAGAATAAACGATATGATACGACGCTATTAACGATGAATATATTACCTATCATGGTAATATAGAGACTACGGTCTCATGGACGGTTTAAGATGTATGCTTGAATTATATATTGCCTGACTAGCAATATGAGGACTTACTTCCGATATTATGCTTGTGTTCTGATTTTAAATGATTGTTTTATATAACGGTTTTCATTAAACTCTATGAATTCACTCGGCATTCGCTGATATGATTTTTGCATGTTTTTATCTCAGGTGCTTGAAGGTAATCCGGATGGAGATCGACTCTGATGGCCCACTTAATATTAAAAATGTTCATTCGATATGTGTTTTGTAACCTTAATGACCTGTATAATTTGGGACCTGTTGTACGCTTTTAAACTTTTTATCGAATGAATGTTTGTTAAACCTTGTACAACCATTTTTATGTGTTGTCTATGATTGGAGTTATTGTGCTATCCCGTAACACTCTGAAAGACCTTTCCGCTGTACCGATACGAAAAATGAGAGTGTTACATTTTGGTACCAGAGCTCTCGTTGTAGAGAACAAAAGATTTTAAAAACCAAGGTTTTGAACAAAACTTTTCAAAATCTTTTGACAATGAACATTTGAGAAAATATTTGAAAAATCTTTTGACTAGAACGGTGCCAGAGATCTCCGACGTTACCAACAAGCCCTATTGAGAAGATATATATTTTGATATATATAATTTAATTTATATATATGTATATATCGTGATTTCATTATGTAATTGTTTAACTAGTATGTTATCCTAATACGAGATATATATATAAATGCAGATTGTCATGGCTGACCCTAATATTCCTGTAGAAAACCATGCTATTCCCGAACCTAATATAGAAGATGATCCTTATTTAGACTTAGTAGATTATGATATAGATGATGAGGAGGAACCACTTGAGGATCCCGAGCCCGAGTTAGGACTAGGAGATCAGATTGCCCCTCAGGTTGACTTAGTAGAGAATGAGATTGAGAATGTGGATATTGAGAATGTTGATATTGAGAACGATGATGAGATTGGGTTAGATGAGTTAGATGACGAGATTGACGACGAGGATGTCGAGGAGGATGTAGGTATAGATGTTGAGGTTGATGACGATGAGGAAGCTGAGCTTATTTATCCGTATGATGTTCCAGAGGGCGAGCCTTTGCCCCCACCAGTTTATTTGTCTGATTCTGAGGATGAGTTACCTAGGGACGAAATGTCTGAATCATCTGAATCTGATTCTGAATCAGAGGAGGATGAGGATGATGATGCACCTGACGGTACCGATGGTATTGCTACTCGTAGACGTGAGATAGGAGAGTCGTCTAGTACTCGAGAGGCTACTCATATTGATGGTCTTGCACCATGGGCCTTGAGACGTGATCTAGATGCTTCCCGTGTTAAGAGTTGTATGACAGAGGTTGGATTAGGTGTTGTTCAGACTCAGGTTGCTTATTTGGAGTCGAAGGCTAAGGTTGGCGAGAAAGAGCGAGAATTGCTTAGTTTGGATTTAAGTGATGTAGAACGTGGTTTGAATGAGGCTTTTAGGAGGTTATCGGTATTGGAAAGTGGTGAGTATGCTGAAATGAAGAGAAAGGTGAATTCTATGGAGATTCAGTTGAGTGTAGCTCGTGCGATGCGTGAGAAAGCCGAAAAGGAGTTGAATATATCTGTGGGATGGAATAGTAGATTTTATGCTGACATGGTTGAAAGAGGAGTAATCCGTAAGCGCCCAGCTGAAGATGTGTCTAGTGATCGTCCGACGAAGATTCAGAAGACGATGGATGATGGACCATCTAGCGGTTCTCAGTAGACCAGTCTATATTTAGTAGTGACCTTTATATCTTTTGTGCTTTTGTAGCTTTGACTGAACCGACTTGTTAGTAATAGACTTGGCACGAATTTTGAGTGTATATAGTGCTAGAAATTTGATATGGGATGTACTAAGACAATACTTTTGTTTCAGATCGAATGAAATATGTATCTTGTCTTGAATTCCCTATTGTGCCTTATTTGTATGTTGATTATGAATTCGATCCATATTATATGAATCCTTTGTTGGATGAATGCTTAATACTTTGAAATTGTGGAATTATAGAACTATGCCGCCCAAGAAGGTTGTGACTGAGGATGATGTACGTAGGATTATTACGGAGCAAGTTACCGCATCTATGACTGAATTTATGGCAAATGCTAGAAATGAAGTTGGCGGTAGTGGAGCTGGCGGTAGTGGAGCTGGCGGTAGTGGAGCTGGCGGTAGTGAAGCTGGCGGTAGTGGAGCTGGCGGTAGTGGAGCTGGCGGTAGTGGAGCTGGCGGTAGTGAAGCTGGCGGTAGTGGAGCTGGCGGTAGTGGAGCTGGCGGTAGTGGAGCTGGCGGTAGTGGAATTGGCGGTACTAATGTGAATGTGAATGCTAATAATGTGAATGCTAATGCTGGAGGAAATGTAGGAGGACTTGGAACTAATGCACCTGAAGTTGGTGGCTGTACTTATGTGACGTTCATGAAGTGTGAACCTCTACCTTTTAATGGAACTGAAGGTGCTGTAGGATTAAGCCAATGGATTGAGAAGATGGAATCGGTGTTTAGGATTAGTAAGTGTAAGGAGGAAGATAAGGTGACTTTTGCTATGGCTACTCTTAAAGGTCGTGCGTTGACTTGGTGGAACGGGAGAATTGCTTTCATGGGTCTTGATGCTGCTAATGCTACTCCTTGGGCTGAAATTAAGAAGTGGATGACTTTGGAGTTTTGTCCTCGTAGTGTGATCATTAGGTTAGAACAGGAGTTGATTCATCTGAGAATGAAAGATGTGGACATTGATAGTTACACGAATCGATTCCATGAGTTGGCCTTGCTATGTCCTCGATTGGTTGAACCCGAAGAGATCCGAATCGAGCAATATGTGAAAGGGTTGACCAGGAATATCCGGGGGGATGTAACATCATCGAAACCACTGACCATTGATGATGCTGTTCGAATGGCTTACCAACTCATTGGACAGATAATTCAGGATAAGGAAGATGAAGCCCGTGTAGGTGAGAAAAGAAAGGGAGACGGTGATCGTGTAGATAGAGGTGATAATAGGAAGAATTTCAATCGCCGTCAGAACAAGAGAAATTGGAATGCAAATGCTCTTACCAACAATGCACCGCGCAACGATGATAGATGTCCTAAGTGTGGCAACAAGAGGCATGCTGGCGACTGCTGGAAGTGCCGAAATTGCGGAAAGCTTAGACACAAGGTTTAAAGGTGTAAGAAGGGAACCATTTGCTTCAAGTGTAACGAAGAAGGTCATAGGAAATCGGAATGCCCCAAGTTGAAAGCGATTGTACCTGGAAGAAACCCCCAGGGTGGTATCTACCAACTTGGAACAATTGAGGTGAAGAAAGAGGATCCGAATGTCGTTACCGGTACGTTTTTACTCAACAATCATTATGCTGTTGCTTTATTCGATTCGGGTGCCGATAGGAGCTTTGTATCCACTAAATTTAGTGCCCTTATTGACATTGAACCTGTTGAGATAAGTACCAGTTACGAGGTGGAATTGGCTGATGGTAAATTAGTGAAAACTAATAAACTATTAGAAGGATGCTCTCTAAATCTCTTGAACCATTCCTTTCCGATTGATTTGATGTTGATAGAATTAGGTAGTTTTGATATTATTATTGGTATGGATTGGTTGTCGTTGAATAATGCTACTATTTTATGTGGAGAGAAGAAGGTTAAGATTCCTCTTAGGAATAGGACGTTAGTAATTGATGGTAGTCGAGGTGAATCCCGTTTGAAAATCGTTTCATGTATTAAAGTCCAAAAGTACATCAGGAACGGTTGTGAGTTATTCTTAGCTCAAGTGACCGGGAAGGAGTCTAGGGAGAAACGATTGGAAGATGTACCTATTATTTGTGAATTTCCTGAGGTATTTCCTAAAGATTTACCCGGACTTCCACCGATAAGGCAAGTAGAGTTTCGAATCGATTTAATTCCTGGTGCTGCACCGGTGGCACGTGCGCCTTACCGATTAGCCCCTTCTGAATTAAAGGAGTTATCTGAGCAACTTAAGGAGTTGTCCGATAAAGGTTTTATTCGACCGAGCTCATCGCCTTGGGGAGCTCCAGTCTTGTTCGTTAAGAAGAAGGATGGATCTTTTCGTATGTGCATTGATTATAGGGAACTGAATAAGTTGACAATTAAAAATCGATATCCTTTACCTAGGATTGATGATTTGTTTGATCAACTGCAAGGATCTAGTGTGTATTCTAAGATAGATTTGCGGTCAGGATATCACCAACTTCGCGTCCGTGAAGAAGATATTCCTATAACTGCATTTAGAACTCGTTATGGACACTATGAATTTCAAGTAATGCCATTTGGGTTAACTAACGCACCTGCGGTTTTCATGGATTTAATGACTCGAGTGTGCAAGCCCTACTTGGATAAATTTGTGATTGTGTTTATTGACGATATTCTAATCTATTCTAAGAATGAAGATGAGCATAGAGAACATTTGAGGATTGTTTTGAATTTGTTGAAGGATGAAAAGTTGTATGCTAAGTTTTCGAAGTGTGATTTCTGGTTAGATTATGTGCAATTTCTTGGTCATGTGATTAACAGAGATGGAATTCATGTTGATCCTGCAAAGGTTGAAGCTATTAAGAATTGGTCTGCACCGACAACGCCAACGGAAGTGCGACAGTTCTTAGGATTGGCTGGCTATTATAGACGATTCATTAAAGAATTTTCTTTGATAGCTAAACCCTTGACTAAGCTTACCCAGAAGAATAAACCTTTCGTTTGGGGAAGTGATGAAGATGGAGCATTTTAGACATTGAAGCAAAAATTATGTAGTGCGCCAATCTTATCATTACCCGACGGGAGTGAATATTTTGTAGTATATTGTGATGCATCTCTTAGAGGTTATGGAGCTGTTTTGATGCAGCGAGAGAAAGTGATAGCTTATGCTTCTAGGCAATTAAGGAAGAATGAGGAGAATTATACTACTCATGATCTTGAGTTAGGAGCTGTAGTCTTTGCTCTTAGGTTGCGGAGACATTATCTATATGGCACCAAGTGTACGGTATTCACCGATCACAAAAGCCTACAGTATATTCTCGACCAGAAGGAATTGAACATGAGGCAACGAAGATGGATAGAGTTGTTAAGTGATTATGATTGTGATATAAAATATCACCCAGGAAAAGCCAATGTTGTTGTTGATGCGTTGAGTAGGAAAGATAGAGAGCCTATAAGGGTGTGTTCTCTAGTCTTGACCGTGCACAATAATTTGCCTGAGCAAATTAGAAATGCGCAAATAGAAGCTTGTAATAAGGAGAATTTTGTTAATGAAGGGTTCAGAGGAGAAGGAGATCCTTTAGAGGTTAGAGCTGATGGAGTGAAATGTTTAAGAGGTCGTATGTGGATACCTAAGTTTGGAGGCTTAAGAGACTTGATTATGTTAGAATCCCATAAATCTAAGTATTGGGGTTCATCCGGGATCTGATAAGATGTACCATGATTTGAAGAAGTTGTACTGGTGGCCGAATATGAAAGCTGACATAGCTATTGTTAGCCTCAAAATATTGAGCCAAACAAGAATGCTCGGTCATATGTTTATTATGTATCGTATTTTAGAACGTTGTAATAGGTAGTATATTAGTCGTGTTACACGGGCTTAACTTTAGGCTAAAGTTCATTAATAAGTAACTAAAGCCCAAAAGGAAAGCCCGGCCCAAACCATATAGTCCATTAAGAAGCCCGCATGTGGGTGGACTATATATACTACCCTCCTAGCATGTTAGGAGGGTTGGTGGTTCATTTTCTCATTCCTTAATCTAATATTCACAAGTTAATCCTCTCCTTCTCTCTCTTTTCTCTCTCTAGTTTCTCTCTCTACAATTCATCTCATTTCTTCCTTTCTTTCTACCTTAATTCGTATTATATAATCATCACATATTAGGGACAACAATTGGTATCAATCGCCATGGGGTAGTTTTGTGATTGTTTTTGAGTTTTCATTTGATTTGATCCTTCTTTCTTTCTCGAATTCATATTTCTTTTTGCTTTTCGTGTTCTATATCTTGCTACAAATCTTCTATATACTTGTTGTAGAGATTTAGTTGTTTTGGTTTGGTTAGAAACACGATCTTGTTGCCTAAAAGTTGCTAAATTTGTTGCCTAAAAGTTGCTAAAATCGTTGCCTAAAAAGTTGGAAAAAAGGTCCCTTATTGCGACAGCTTAAATTTCGGAAAGGTAAGTACGGTTTCGATCGCAATAACCCTAGGGTTTTACTTTGCGATCAGTATTGCGATTGCCCCCTTATTCCGATCTGGACATTCCGATCGTTATTGCGATCTGGATTGCGACGGATTTAAGGCAATCTTGAAACGTTACTCTGCCCACATTGCGACAGCCACATTGCGACAGCCACATTGCGATAGCCACATTGCGATCTGAATATTCCGATCTGGGATTTCGATAGGTACACATTGCGATCTGCATATTCCGATCTGGGATTTCGACAGGTGCACATTGCGATCTAAAGGACATTCCGATCTAAGCAACATTCCGATGGGCATTCCGATGGCACATTCCGATAGACATTCCGATGACATGTTTAGCTAAATTTTGTTTGAGTATTTTTTAGATTTAGCCACCATCTAGACTAGTTTCGGAACGTAGTTTACACGAAGATTAAAAAAAAAAATTAAAATTAAATTTAAATTTTTAATTTTAGCTTAATTTTGTTTGATTATTTTTTAGGTCAAGTAAAATTAAATTTTGTTTGAGTATTTTTTAGGTCAAGTAAAATTAAATTTTTTGAGTATTTTTTAAAAACATGTTTAGGTCAAGTAAAATTAAATTTTGTTTGACATGTTTAGCTAAATTTTGTTTGAGTATTTTTTAGGTCAAGTAAAATTAAATTTTTTCCATACTAGTTTTAGGACATTTCTAGCTCAATTTCAAAATTTGGTGATTACAAATTTTTTAGGTCTACCGTTTTGTCGGACTGAGGAATTTATTGTCGGGCTGAGAAAAAAAAAATCACAATTTTCGGAATTTCAACAACCAAACAATCACAACACAACTACTTAAGATCCACATTCAATTCATCATTTCAGAGAATATTGAGATGGATTCTACTGCCGAATACCGTGTGACGAACAACAACATAATGGTGGCAGGTAACAAGGAAAGACCACCAATGCTTGTGTCGGGTCGATATGATCAATGGCAATCCCGTTTTATACGTTACCTTGACACAAAACCTAACGGTGATGCTTTAAGGCAATGTATTTTGGAAGGACCCTATAAACTCTCAAAGATTCAAGTTCCTGCAGTACCAGCCACAGACACAAGTGACGCACAACCCGCATATGAACGTGATGAGAAGAGGACCGACCTCACCCCAGAGAACCGTGCGTGGTTTGATGCAGAGAAGGAAGCAATCTACTTAATTCTCAGTGGAATTGGAGATGAGATTTACTCTACGGTTGACGCATGTCCTACTGCTCAAGAAATGTGGACGGCCATTTAAAGATTGCAACAAGGTGAATCACTTAACAAACAAGATGTGAAAACTAAGATGTTTTGGAACTTTGGCAAGTTTACATCAAAGGATGGGGAATCAATTGATTCTTATTACTCCCGATTCTACAAGATGATGAATGATATGACCCGAAACAACTTGCAAGTTTCCACCATGCAAGTCAATGTCCAATTTCTACAGCAACTTCAACCAGAGTGGACACGGTTTGTCACCTTGGTCAAACAACAACAAAAGTTAGACGAAGTTTCATATCACAAGCTCTTTGACATCTTGAAACAATTTCAAAATGAGGCAAATGAACTTCGAGCTGAACGAGTTGCAAAGATTTCCAATCCACTTGCTTTGGTGTCTACCACTCAACATTACCCAGAATATCACTCCCGTACTTCAAAAACCTACTCTACTCAATCATCATCACCACGATCATCCATTGTCTCCAAGTCACATGTTCCAACACGATCCCGAGGCAAAGAAGTTGCAAGAGCACCATCACCCATACCTGAGCAATCATCCAAAGAAGACAGTGATGAAGAAGTAGCTCAAAGGGATAGGGAATTCAAGCAACAAATGGCTTTCGTTATGAAGCAATATAAGAAAATCTACAAACCCACCAACAACAACCTTCGAACATCTTCAAACTCGAGGAACACCCATGCACAGAGTCCTCCAAGGTATGACACACGAAGACGTGTTGAGAGTCCTCCAAAGTATGATCGACAACATAAGTATGATAATCAGAGGGTGGCTACTATTGTTGGAAATAGGGAAACTGTTGGTACTCAAGTTGTGCAACAAAGTGGGATTCAGTGTTTTAACTGCAGAGGTTTTGGGCATTTGGCCAAGGAATGCAGGCAGCCAAAGAGGGTTAAAGATTATGGTTATCATAAGGAAAAGATGTTGTTGTGCAAGAAAATGGAAGCTGGAATCAAGTTATCAGCTGAGGAAGGAGAAATGCTTGACGACACAGATGATGAACTCTCCGACCAAGAACTCAAGGCACATTATTCATACATGGCAAAGATTCATGAGGTCCTTAACGTCACTGAAGATGACAATGGTCCTATCTTTGATACCGAGCTAATTGATAAGGTACAAGATGATGCTGAATATAATGTGTTTGGTGATACACATGAGCATAGTGATCTACCAACAACAATTACTGACACGTGTATGATGGAAACGGTTGATAGCAATACCACACCCGATTCATCAGACATGTGCAATAATGAGTTTGAGGATGATCAACATGCAAATGAGTATGATGACGAGGAGCGTGTCGCGCTTGCTAATTTAATTGCTAGTTTACAAAAAGAATTCAATGGAAAAAAGCTTTTGCCACTAAGAGGAAAACTAATGTTTTTAAATATATTAACTATTTGCCTCTAGATGCTTCTAAAAGCAAAAGTAGAAAAATACTTGGTTTTCTTAAACACCACGTTAATAATGTTCAATCAATTGTTGAAAGCGATTGGGAGAACGTCAAAAGGATAAGTGGAAAACCGAGATTCCTCACGACATAACTGTGCTTGTGAAAGAACTTTTAATACCAAACACGAAGATAATAAAAGAACATGTTCTTGAGTTTGAAAATTTAATTCAGTCTGAAATGTTTGATGATTTGAAATATGTTGAGTCTCTTGAAAAAGAAATTGATGACCTTCAAAATGACAAATTATAATTTTCAAACGAATATGATCTACTCTTAGAAGAATGTCTCTCCAAAGATATTTTGTGTGTTACTCTTCAATCATGTGCTGATATCGATGAATATTCTGATGTTGCATGCAAATATCTTGATAAAATCAAAGAGTGTGAGCGTCTTGAACTTGAGCTTTCGAAACATAAAGAAAATGTTGATAAAAAGGCTTTTGAGTTACTTCAACACAAAACTGATTTCCTTCAAAAACATTGTCATTCTCTTGAACTTGCTTTGCAAAAAGACGTTGGTAGTTTTCCACATGATAATAAATTGCAAGAAAAACTTTCCCAAACGTTTCGAGAAATGAACGAACAGAATTTGGAAATTAAACGGTTGAAAGCTCAGTTACAAGACAGGGACAGAGCGATAGCAGAGTTGCAGAAACTTATTGCTAAGATGGGTGGGAAGATTGTGGAACCTAGTGTTAAGAAACCTGTTGTAAGACAACCCAATGCTCAAAAAGTGACTAGACCCTCTGTCTTGGGAAAACCATCTGTTTTCTCTAATTCTGCATTTTCAAAACCTGCGTTTTCCCCCAAGACGGATGGGAAGGATAGGTTACCACAAAACACTCTCAAAACAAATATTCGATCACAAAGCATTAAGAACACAAATATGGTTAAACCAGGGATGTATAGATTGACCACTAAACCCACACAAAACAAAGAAAGTCAATCACCTCAGACTTCTAGAAACACTAATAGACGTGTGTCTTTTACTACAGGAGTAGTCCCCACTGCTAGTGTTAGCCGGTCCCAGCTTAAGAGCACTCGCATGAATGAAAAGGTCTGGCAAAACAAAAGTCAAGGGAAGATGAAGGAAGTAGAAGAACACCCTAGGATTTTCAATGTTTCTAAGAATAAAACGTCTGTAATCGCGTGTAATGACGATTTGAATGATTCGACTTTGAATGCTATGAAAGTTAAGTTTGTTTGTGTGAAATGTGGAAAGTGTGCTAATGCTAATCATGCTATGTGTGTTTCGAATAATGTCAAAGGCGTAGAAACTAGAACTAACAAGCAAACTGTGATGCCTATTAGTGCTAGAAAACCCAAACGCAAAGTGAACCATTCTGGTGCAACCCCCCCTAAGAAAAGTATTGCATCAGACTCCACCACTAAGAACCCTAGAAGCAGAATTAGGGAATTATATGAGTCTGCTAGCAAGCCTTGGAAATGGTGGTTTGCTAACCAATGTCCTCCAGGATATAAATGGATGCCTAAGGTTAGGACAGAAAATGTGACTACGAGCGTTAGTGTGCCTCTAAGTGATGAAACTAGGGAAACTAATGAATCGGAAATCACAACTAACATAGAATCCAATTTAGCAAATGCTCCATCGTGTTCTAATTCTTCTGCAGGTGATCGAAGTAATTCTCTTCATAATGGACTCCGGATGCACGAAGCACATGACGGGGAATCTCAAGCTTCTAATTAACTTCGTGGAGAAGTTCCTGGGTACGGTCCGATTCGGAAATGATCAATTTGCACCGATCCTAGGATATGGAGACTTGGTTCAGGGGAATATCACTATCAAAAGGGTTTACTACGTTGAAGGGCTCAATCATAATCTTTTCTCGGTTGGTCAATTCTGTGATGCGGATTTGGAGGTTTCTTTTAGAAAGAAGACATGTTTTGTTCGTGATTATGATGGGAATGACTTACTTACCAGAACACGGGGTACTGATCTCTACACTATTTCACTACAAGACTCCACATCTTCAACTCCAATCTGTTTCATGGCTAAAGCTTCAACGACTCAAGCTTGGTTATGGCATCAACGCTTATCTCATCTTAACTTCGATACCATCAACTTGCTTTCTAAGAAAGATATTGTGCGAGGCCTTCCTAACTTGAAATTCATCAAAGATCATCTTTGTTCTTCTTGTGAGCTTTGTAAAGCTAAACGGAGTAGTTTCAAGACAAAGACTACACCAAGCTCTAAAGGACGGTTAGATCTTCTTCATATAGATTTGTGTGGTCCCATGCGTGTTCAAAGTATCAATGGGAAGAAATACGTTATGGTAATTGTCAATGACTACTCAAGGTACACATGGACTCACTTCTTGAGGTCCAAGGATGAAACACCCGATGTTCTCATCAACTTCCTTAAAGTGATACAACGTGGTCTTCAAGCTCAAGTTAAAGTGGTTCGTACTGACAGAGGTACTGAATTTTTGAATTCAAAACTGAGAAACTATTTTGAAGCTGAAGGAATTGAACAAGAAACATCTATTGCTCGAACACCCAAACAAAACGGCGTTGTTGAAAGACGAAACCGTACTTTAGTTGAGGCTGCTCGAACATTGTTATCCGCTTCAAAACTTCCACTATACTTTTGGGCCTAAGCCGTGTCAACCGCATGCTACACACAAAACCGCTCCTTAGTTATCCCAAGACACGAAAAGACACCATATCAAATAATTAATGATCGCAAACCTTCACTCAAACACCTTCACGTTTTTGGATGTACGTGTTACATTATTCGAGATGGTGAAAATCTGGACAAGATGAAAGAGAAAGGTGATGCATGCATTTTAGTGGGATATGCAACTCAGTCAAAGGGATACAGAGTGTACAACAAGAGAACAAAATTGATAGTCGAGACTATTCATATCAGATTTGATGAATTGCAAGAAATGGCACTTGAACAAAGCAGTTTAAGTCCCGATCCACAACGACAAACGACTTCCGTTCACAACCGCACGGAACTCGGAACTCAAGACCACAGCAATGAACCGTCAAGTTCAAAGCTGGTTCCTGAACATGTTCCTAGAGTAGATATGACAGTGGACACGACACTTGAAGAGTTGGAAATGTTATATGGACCAATGTATGATGAATATTTCACGGGGGAGAAACAAGTTGCATCGAAGTCTTCCGCTGTCACTCATGATAAGAATGATGATACCGTTCATCGTCAACAAAAGGATACAACTTCATCTACTTCAACACGGGTTGTTGCAGATTTACCTCCTCAGAATATCACTTCAACAATCGATCCTACAACATCCACAACTACTGTCATTGCTCCAGAGAACACACATCAAGCAGACGATGCATTATCTGACGAAGACGAATATATCAACCCATTCGGTACACCGGTACACGAAACTGGAGAGTCTTCTACTCGCCATGTTGATCCGTCAAATATGCATACGTTCTATCAACGACATCCTTCAACACATCATTGGACCCGAGATCATCCTTTGGTTCACGTAATTGGAAACCCTTCACAGCCTGTTCGTACAAGACGACAACTAGCAACCGATGGCGATGTTTGTATGTTCGCACTCGCCGTGAGTACAGCTGAACCGAAAAACATCAAAGAAGCCATGGCTGATCATGCTTGGATTGAATCGATGACGGATGAACTTCAACAATTTGAAAGACTTAAAGTCTGGGAACTTGTTGACAGACCATATGATGTGAATCCTTTAAATCTTCGTTGGATCTGGAAAAACAAGATGGATGAAGAAAACACGATCATCAAGAACAAATCTAGGCTAGTGGCTAAAGGGTATGGACAGAAAGAGGGTATTGATTTTGAAGAATCATTTGCACCAGTAGCTCGAATGGAAGCGGTCAGGATTTTCCTTGCCTATGCTGCACATAAGGGATTCATTGTATATCAAATGGACGTAAAGACGACATTTCTTAACGGTCCTTTGAAGGAAGAAGTCTATGTCACGCAGCCGGAAGGATTCGTCGATCCTCATTATCCTGACAAGGTGTATCGTCTCCACAAAGCACTTTATGGACTCAAGCAAGCTCCAAGGGCGTGGTACGACGAGCTCTCGAAATTTCTGGTCTCCAAAGGTTTCTCAAAAGGTTCCATTGATTTAACTTTGTTCACTTATAAATATGGGGATGACATTTGCTTGTGCAAATTTATGTTGATGACATTACTTTCGGGTCTACAAACCCAAAACTTTCAAAATGGTTTGAAAAAGTAATGCACAGCAAATTTGAAATGTCAATGATGGGCGAACTAAAATTCTTTCTAGGAATTCAAGTTCACCAATCCCCAAGTGGTATCTTTATAAACCAAGCTAAGTATTGTCAAGAGATAATCAAAAAGCATGGTATGACTTCATGTGACCCCGTTGGGACACCTTTATAAACCACATCGCTAGATACTGACTTGGAGGGATTACCCATAGATCAAACGAGATATCGTTCCATGATCGGGTCCCTCATGTACTTGACAGCAAGCAGACCTGATATTTCACATGCTACGTGTTATTGTGCACGTTATCAAGCACGACCCACTGAAAAGCACCTCAAGGAGGTTAAACGGATCTTTCGGTACCTCAAGAATACCATTCATTTGGGACTCTGGTATCCGAGGGAAACCGGTTTCTTTCTAACGGCCTATTCAGATTCTGATCATGCAGGGTGTCTTGATACACGTAAAAGTACTTCTGGTGGTGCACAATTTCTAGGTCAAGATAAGCTTGTGGGATGGTCTTCCAAGAAGCAGGATTGCACGTCACTTTCATCAGCTGAAGCAGAGTATGTGTCTCTATCTGCGTGTTGTGCTCAAGTTCTTTGGATGAGAACACAACTCACGGATTATGGCTTCCACTTTGATAAAGTACCTATGTACTGTGACTCAAAGTCGGCCATAGCCATCTCCTGCAATCCAGGACAACATTCCCGCACGAAGCACATTGATGTCCGATATCACTTCATAAAGGAACAAGTTGAAAGAGGTATCGTTGAATTATACTTTGTTGGAACGGATTACCAATTAGCCGACTTGTTTACGAAAGCTCTGTCGAAAGATAGGTTTGAGTACCTCGTTAGGCAAATTGGTATGAGATGTTTGACTCCAGTAGACCTGGAGATTCTGGCAAAGGTGCCTGCTTGATTTATCTATCAAACATCAACTTGTAAATATCTTTGAAAAAGCAAAATACAAAAATATAAAACACATAAAAGCAAAACACAAAGTTAAAAAATCTTTCAAAATCCAAAAATATTCTTCTCGACATGTCTTTCAGTATCGATAATATGGACGTGCCTAGAAATGTCGCTCAACAACGACACGGGTGTGTACATAAAGCTCGAATGAAAGTTGTAAATATTTTTCAAATCATGTCATTTCTTCTTTTAATAAATGAAATTGTCTATTTTGGACAAATATTTCCAAACAACGGGTAGAGCAATCTATCACGGGTTGAGCTTGTCACAAAACATTCAACGTTTTGAGCTCAACACAATGGCTTGTAATTACTTTCAGATTGCAACCCGAAACTATATTCACGGGGGAGTGTACGATTTCGTGCTCTTACCCTTAGCAAAAGAAGTTAAATCTTCTTACACTTGAGCGAATTCATCAAGACATTCAAAGTCTATGAACTCAAGTTTATGCTTTAGAAAAACCTCTTCGACAAAAAGAATTGATTTTTCAAAAAGCGTTGAACACAATTTTTTCAAGAATTTTTCAATGATATTCAAAATCTTTCAAAAATTGTGTGTTCAACAACTCCCATCCTCAAAAAGCGAAATGTGGATCATATCCTCATAATGACAATTCAATTGGATCAATTTTTGAGGGGGGGCATTTTAACTTCATGCAAAAGATTAACACATCTTTCTCCCAGATATTTCAAGACTATTTTTTCAAAATATATTTTAATCAAATTTGTTATCTCTAATATCAAAAGATTTTATATATTAGAGATAGGGGGAGAAAATGTGATTAAAATGTGATCTATAGACTCAAGCACGTTAACTCTTACCCACATGTGCAAAATGTTTACTTAAATTCTTTCGCATTTAAATGCACATGTGAAGGGGGAGTTCTTCTGAAACGACAAAACTAGCAAGGTGTTAAATGTTTTTTCACACACTTTGTTAGAATTTAAAGTGGTTTTCATGGTTACGATCAAATACCCACAACATCTTTAATTCACGATGTTATTGGTGTTAAAAGGGTGGTTAGGTTTAAGTCCTATGATCCAACCAGAACCGGAGGGATCTTCCCAGGGACAATCCAATAGATTATTAGAAGTCCTTAGGAAAGATGGAGTAGAATGTGAACGTAGCTGAATGCCGACTAAGTACTGATGATAGCACTGGAACAATCACAACAAGGTGCTATTAATGATGTCTTGGTAAGCATTGAAGGGGTTGAAGAATGAAAAAGAAATGTAAGGATAAAGGGTCTAAAGAAAGAAGCCCTCCATACAACTTAGGCAGAAACTATGACAATCCGTCAATTTACGATTGATATTTTATTCTCAAATATTATTTGAAAATATTATTTTAATGTTACAATATGAACTCACTTATATTTTGGGAAGAAATTTGGATTTACGTCTTGAAGTAGCATCGACTACGTTTAAACCGGAGGATTCTACGTTACGTGCTTACGTTTACGTACACCGTCTTTGGTGACAGTCCGATATTTCAGAAAATAAATTTATCCGTGAATATTATTTTGGAGTTTTAAATTTGTGTTAGTTCATAAACTCACAAATTTACGAGAAGAGATTAGGACTTACGATTTTATTTTTAAACGTCCTTACGACTAAACCGGAAACCTTAGGATTACGTATTTACGTTTTCGAACTCCGTTTTTGATGAAACAATTTTTATTGGATTCGTTTTGTGACGTCGATTCATAATTTATAAAAACGTTTTTCGTAAAACGACCCGAGGGCACGCAAATCGAGGAAACTAGAATCGAGGAGTACCCGTAACTAAATGGGATGAGACAAGTGGGACACTTGTCCCACCCCACTCACAAAACCGGCCACATTATCTAGTTACACCATGAGGTGTCAAGTGCAAGCTAACAAGCTTCACACTTGTCCTAAATTGCTTACAAGTTAAGCTTACTCTCCACAAAACCATCAAACTTAAACCACTTCACTCATTTGCAACATGCAAACAAGCTACAAACACTCTCCTCTCTCTCTCTAACTCCATTAATGCCGTCCATATCCACCCTAAAAACACCACTTTTGATCAAAGTTTGCCACAAAATCCTATGTTATTCATACATATGTTGAAGCTCTCTTGAAACCCTCTTGAATGGTGGTGGTTATAACATCTATGGAGGAGTTTCCTTGGTGTCATGAGGCTGATTTTCCACAAGGAGTTCATGGAGCATGGTGGTCTTGAAGATGGTCATGGTTGTCTACAAGTTTCTCTATCAAAAACCATGTCAAAATCATAACCTATATCAACTTGGTGGTATAAAGATTGTCCTCCTCAACTTCTTGTTATTTTTGTTTATGTAATCATGTATTTATTTCCTATTGTATATATTTATGATGATTATATGATGATAAAAATGTTATGTGGGGATTTGTTGTTGATAATCATGGATAAAAAGGTGAAAAACTATAAGAAACAAGGTTAAAATCTTGATTAATTTACATGGCTGTATAAAACAGTAAGTAAACATGTTATGAACTGATAATATGATGAATTAGAACCCATTTACAGTAAGCTATGGGTCTTGTACACATGTGAGAGTTGGCCATGCAATGGAATCAAAATAATGAGTAAGATATGATCAAAACAAGTTTAGGGTATAAATCTGAAGTTACTGTTTTGGACGATTTTTAGAAAATACTTAAAGAATGATTCAACAGTAGCTATAGTAGAGTTAAATGTAGCACATATCATGTAGTTTATGTGATAAAAATTTGAGCTTCTATCTCCATGTAGAACTCAAGATATGGCAGTTTTGGTGAAGATGAAGTTAAAAATCAGATTTTTGGAAATTAAAGAATAATACTATTATATAAGCACTCACATTTTAATATATAAAATGTAAATAAAAACCCACTAACTTATAAAACTTATTTATATAAATATATAAAAGGTGTAATAAGGGTATAAATGATAAAAACAGAAACTTGTTAAGTTTTATAAGTTATAAAACTATAAACTTGATTTTACGACTTTTTCGGCTATCGCCGTAAAATTAACGTTTTTGTTAAATAAAACTTAGATGGTTGGACCCGTCTAATGCAAACTTTTATAAATTTATATACTGATATATAGACATTTATAACAAGTAAAAACCGATAAAACCCGAACTATAGGGCATACGGACATTAACAAGTTAAATAAACCTATTGGACTAATAAATGGACTAAATAGGATAAAAACTTGTAAAAAAAATCTATTGGGCTTAACCCATTTAGGCCCAACTTGTGAAGTTTAAGTACTGATAATATAAGTACAAAATGAATTAAAATATGTTAAATAACTTATAATAAGCTTATTGGACTTAAGACACGCAAACGGGTAAAACTGGTAAACTAATATAAAAGTTATCGACATATAACACTAAAAGGAGTAAACGAGAATATGTAAACCCACTTGATCATCATATATATATAATCATCATATGTATACATAATTATTATTTTTATAAAGTCATTGGACAAACGTCTAAGACCGAGTATTATTTGTCTAGGTTTCCGTGATTGAAGCACATACCGTACGTCCGAATTGCCGATAACCCGCCTTCCCATATCAACGTGAGTTCATAGCCTCGCACTCTTTTAAATGTTTTTATAAATGCTTTATAAACCCGCGAGGGAGATAACATGTTAGTTTTTATAAAAGTTTGGACACCATTTGTCCCGATTGTTTGATTATTGATTTTTGGACCCGAATGATTGAATGACCCGATTGTATGACCCGATAAATGATTAAAGGACCCGATAGATGAAATTAAATGGATTATTAAAGTTAGGTTATGTCACTAAAAGTCCCATTAGCATGAATTGTGAACTACCGGGAGTTGGTAGACGCTTATGCATTTAATAGTACTATTTGGGGACGATCACCCCAGTTCGCGCCTTGACGGTTGATCCCCGTCGTGCCACATTGATTGGTAAGCGAATTAATGTATGAGAAGATTTCCAATAGCGTGACCTTTGTGACGACACGCTACTTTAGATGGGCAAAATTGGTATCGGGTTAGCTACCCGTTTTGGTTTTAGTAAGGTAACAATGTCATGCGGCTTATAATAATCCAATAACCAAAATATTACTGGACGCTCCGAATTACGATGTATTGCCTGACTAGCAATACTGGGTCATACTATTGATATTATGTTGGTATTTTGGTTTTCATAACCATATTCATATAACGGTTTTTATTTGATTTTATACAACGTCATAAGACGTATTGTATGATGTTTTTACGACATTGGCTCGTACATTGATTTTAAGGCAAATGCCTATATTATGATTTTCGATAAGGATTTGTATAAAATGATTTTGGCTATTTTACGGCCTATTACAATGATTTGTACGAATTGATTTTTGGTACTAATTTTATACCAAAGTTATATTGATGGAATTTATTAAACTCTATGAATTCACTCGGCGTTATCGCTGACCTTTTCTTTTAACATGTTTTATCTCAGGTACTTGAAGGTAATTCTCGGGAAGACGACAAGAATTCATGGCCCGCACTTAAACAATATTTTCCATTCAAACACTTTGTAAAACTTTTGTATGAAATGTAATGACTTGGGACCTATGTAACTTTGATGTTTATGAATGGAAATGATTTATTATTAAACGACGCGATTTTTATGCGTTGTCTATGATGTGGAGTAATGTGCTATCCCGTAACACCAACTAGTCTTCCGCTGAACTGAGTTGTATAAATTTGGGGGTGTTACAGTTTGGTACCAGAGCTCTCGTTATAGAGAACGAAAGATTTTTAAAACTAAGGTTTTGAATAAAACTTTTCAAAATCTTTTAACTATAAACATTTTTCTAAAAATGTCTAAAAATCTTTTGACTATAACGGTGCCGAAGAATTCCCGAGTTACCGACAAGGCCAAGACTGAGAAGTGTTATTTTAATATATATATAACTTGGATTATATATATATATATGATGTAATTTTATTACATGATTGTTTGATGATTATTTTAATATTTATACGAGGTATTTATACGACGTCGATTGTCACAAGTAACCCTAAATGCCCTAGTAAATTAATCAAAGCTATTCTCGTAGGAATTCTAGCTATCCTAGATCTAAACCAAGTTGTGGATATTTATGATCCCAACAAATGGTTGATATTCGTAGAAATATAGATATTAGTTGATTATGATATTAAGAAGAATTGGCGAGATTAAATCTGATATCGATGTCATGACGATCTTTTCTTATAGAGTGGAGTTTGACAAAACGTTGCCACCTAGAAAGATGTCATCTGATTCGTTGTCATCCAATTCTTAAATTTGAAATCGAAAGGGTGAATGTTGCACTTGAGGCTGTTATTGGAAACATTACCCAAAAGCCTCATGCCACTAGTACCTTTCCGAGAAGTCTAGTTGAATGATCAAGTCATTTCATATTAATGACTCATTTGATAATTGTTGTTGTAAGAGCTAATAGGATTGGAAATTAAGTGTTGATTTATATTGAGATTGTATTGCCTTTACAAGGCCGAAAAATTAGATTGAAAGTATTGGAATATGAGGTAGGATATCGAATTGAGCATAAGTTGATTGAAACTTGAATAAAATAAAATTTAACTTGTATGGGATATGAGATTGTTAATATAAGTCGTTAAGTTTTGTGATTGAATTATAAGGTTTTAATTGATTGTAGGTTTGTGTTAAGTGTTGTTCCTAGGCCATTGTCCACTAATGAGGATGCCCAGTGTCCAATAAATAAATTGAAGAAATCTTCTTCTGAATTGGGACCGATGGATCTTCTAGGACAGGCAGGACACCTAATGACTCTTGTAGATTAGTATTCATTGTGGTATCTTTTAAAAATCCCTAACTTAACTGAGATATCAGTTGGTAGGATGAGTTCTGAGAATTGTATGACATAGTGACGCGTAATGTGTTACGGTACAATTTTGACTTGTTTGTGATTAATGAAAAGACTACCTTTGATTGCTAAATCCTACATGTATCGATGTTATCTATCTTTTCTTGCTTCTTCCTAATGTTCGCATTAGTGATGCAACCATTGAACAAGTACTCATCTCGATTTGAGTTACGTTGTGGATTATTCTTTTGAGTGCCATCGAGATCATGAACCTCATGATTAATTGGCTAAGCTCATTTCCTATCATATCGTAGTTAGTTCTTGGTGAACGACTCTTTATCACTCTTTTGCAGATCATTCATTGTTTTTATAAAGTTAAAACGGTATCCTTTGAGAAAATTTAATTCTCATCACTATAAGGATTATTCAAGGTGAGATTTATAAGTGATCGATATCAAAATGAAGTTGTATATGAGACGCTTTGGGAACCTAATTGTTTTCATAACAAAGAAAATCATTGTAAAATTATTCTTGATTCTTATTTAAGAATTAAGCATGAAAATGTTTTTATTATAAACATGATGATAAAGTTTTGACGAACTGAGTATTGCATTGTTAGTCTTGAAATTGTATATAGTTGCGCGCCTACATACAATTTGCGATGGACCATGCAAGGCTGACTAGTAGTCACCATAAAACTAATGAATAAACACTACAGTTTCTTTGAAGATTGTGAAAGATTAAATTTTAATAAGATCTGCAAGAAGTGAAAAATAGGGACATAGTGTTAGGGACACCTACATATGTGCCTATATCATCTATTCTTCTTAGTCGAATTTACTCATTTGTGGAAATTGTCTTATTTGACAATTGACAATCCCGTTCTTGTCCAATTCTCCCGTAGTGAGATTCTTAGGAAAAGTATTTGATTACCGAGTGTTGATACCCGACTGGACGTATCGACGTTCTTATCATTTCTTTTGATTTGATTTCATTTGAATGACCTGGGTAACGATCCGAGGAGCTTTCGAATGCGTACTCAATTTATGAAAACATGGAATATATTCATATTCATTAAATGTTTTCGTCTGTATCTGATTTGAAATTCTCTCGCATAGATTATGCGTTGACCTTACTCTTTAGATAGTAATTGTGTATCCAGATATCCTTGAATTTGTGAAGGATTACGAATTATTATTAGACTTTTGAGAAGTTCGCATCTTATCGACGGCAATAAAACTGGAAAGTTGATAGTGCCAGTGGAATGAATTGATTGATTATGACATGACGACATTGTCTTAATTGATGGGAACTCGAGTAGAATTTCCCTAAAAGATAAGATGTTGATTATCAAAAGTGATCTAAATAATTCTTGATGGATGATCATATCCTGCATTTAGACTTAAAATTTTACCATGAATGGTTGTGAACTAGTTATAGATATTGTAATCTAGAAGAACCTAAAATGAACTTATTAAAAAGAGTTCATGTTATCTAAAACTTTAGGAGGTATTTATTGATGAATTTCCTAGACTTTCGCCATTAAGGCAAGTTGAAATTGGTATTGATTATATTTCCGGTGCTGCACTTGTGGCTTGTGCACTGTACGTCAGCACCATCTGAATTTAAGGAATTACCGTACAACTGAGAAAGTTGTCGGAGAAAGATTTTATTATACCAAGCCTGTCATCCTGAAGAGCTATGGTGTTATCTTTCCTTATATTTATAGATTACTGTGACTGAGTAAATTGACAATCGAAAACGATATCCATAACTCGAAATGGAAGAATTGTTCGATCATTTACAAGGTTCTAGCAAATTTGATCCATAGCATGGTTATCATCAACTTCGCATCTGCGAATGAGATTATCTATTCCAATCACTACATCCGGTACTTGTAATGAACATTATGAGTTTCACATGATGTCGTTTGATTGACTAATGCACATGTAGTATTCATAAATTTGGTGAATCACGTGTGTAGGCTGTAATTTGATAAATTCATGCTCATGATCATTAAGGACTATTTGTTTGTATATAAGAATAAGAATGAGTTAATAATTATTCATAGATTGCCGTGAATTGGCCGAACAGTGTAAACCTGAACCTTGAATAATTAACACGTGATTAAAGACTTGAACCTTTACATGATTAGACTATGTGATTAAAAGGATAATGGAATATAAATTGACTCTTCAAAAATTAAGAGCCCTTTTAAGACTTTGAATTTTACCAAAAAGAAACGGAAATATGTTTTGACAAATGTTTTAACAAAGGATTTTAAGGAATTATTCCCTTATACACAAACCATTTAACTAAACTTCTGTTTAGGGGTAAATGTTTGTGTATACTTCCAGATAACCTAAGAAGGATTAAGGAAATCATTTAAACCATAACTTGAAATTTGAAACGATAATTTCTGCCTTTTAACTAAGAAAACTTTGACCAAAATATAACCAAAGATTTTTCAAACATCTACGAATTTTATTAATTATTTTCGATAAATCAGCAAAAATCTTGTTAATTAAATTCAAATTATTTTGAACATTTTATATAATTGGTCGAACTAAGAAATTTAAAACTTTTACGTTTACGCTTCATAAAAATTAACCAATAATTATTTAATTAATTATAATAATTATCGACGCTTTAAACGTCGGATTGAGTAAAACGAATAAAAATGATAGTTGAGACGAAACTAAAACATAAAAGATATGAAGAAGGAATATCTAAGTGAATTATGGACATGATAATTATATCATCATGAGAAGTGAATATAGATACCAACGCATTATGTAGAAAAGATAAAGAACCAGTTAGGACATGTTCCTTAATAATGGAGGTACAAAATAAATTGCTGAACGATATAAAAATAAACAATGTTTGTAAAAAGGAATAATATAGATTATAAAAGAGGTTCACGACTAATATGAATCATTAAGATTGAGAAGCCGATAGCGTTAAATGTTTTGAAGGGCCGTTTATGGTTGCCTAAATGTGGAAGATTGTGAGGTATAGTTATGTTGGAACTTGTAAGTATAAGTATTATATGTATGTCATTTTTGACTAAAAGTATCTTTGTCTGAAGAAGTTGTACTAATGGCAATTATGAAGGCAGACATCGCCTCATACATTAGTAAACGTTTAGCTATTGCAAAGGTCATCATCTAAATTTGATTCGATTTGGGTCATCGTCGACAGACTGACCAAATCTGCTAATATCATTCCCGTTAATGATAAATGCAAAAGAATTATGTAAACATAGTGTGCCTGTATCGAACATCTTTATCAAGATCTTCGCTTCGCATCGAATTTCTAGAGATTTGCTCAGAAATCATTGAGAACGAACCTTGATGAGAGTACTATGTACCATCCCAAATCGAAGGGACGAGGTAAAGTAACGATACAGAGTAATATAAGTGTTGTTTTATGTTTGAATGATTGACCTTTGGTAATAGATCGTATAATTGTTTTCCTTTGGAAAGATTATCATTGATAATTATCGTATTAGGATTGAGATCGAATCTTGTTAGGATCTGAATCTTAGAGCATCTGTAAGCAAGAGTTGAGATGAAGACATCCGACATACACCCATTGTGAGTTGGACATGTCTTTTAGATTTAAGGTTTCCTATGATGGCGAACCTTGCAAAATACCCGACCCGCGAGATCTGAAATGATTGGTGAAATTAGGATTTGATTATTGACTGCCGGTAATGGGCAAGAGGTTATGTGAATGTGAAATGTAGATCTTGAAGTGCCAAATGGGTAGCGAAGTTATGCCAAAAATTTTAAACCTTGGAAAAATGAATTCATGATCTGACAAATCATGGGATATAAGTCCCCGTTGTATGGGACCATTGAGATGATGTAAAAGTTGGGATTGAAAGGCATATAAGCTGGATCTACCCTAGGACTTCAAGGACTGCGTGAATTTTTGTAAATCGAACTTGATGGAATATCTATCAAGTGAAAATCTGATTATTCTTAGTAGATCTTAGATCGGCGAAAAGTTGCATTCATCAGAAACCCGTGAACATCATGGATAGAGAAGTAAGTCAACATTTAGCCTGATCTTATTCCCGTAATTATGTTTGATGAAACTCGCGTATTATAATGGATTACACTTGTGAGAAAAGACCGAATGTGGAGGAAATACCCACATGGCTTTAACTCTATAAGAAGCGAGTAGTAAGGTAAGATGATCTTTGAGGACAAAGATCCTGTTTAGGGGTAAATGCTGTGACAATCCGTCAATTTACGATTGATATTTTATTCTCAAATATTATTTGAAAATATTATTTTAATGTTACAATATGAACTCACTTATATTTTGGGAAGAAATTTGGATTTACGTCTTGAAGTAGCATCGACTACGTTTAAACCGGAGGATTCTACGTTACGTGCTTACGTTTACGTACACCGTCTTTGGTGACAGTCCGATATTTCAGAAAATAAATTTATCCGTGAATATTATTTTGGAGTTTTAAATTTGTGTTAGTTCATAAACTCACAAATTTACGAGAAGAGATTAGGACTTACGATTTTATTTTTAAACGTCCTTACGACTAAACCGGAAACCTTAGGATTACGTATTTACGTTTTCGAACTCCGTTTTTGATGAAACAATTTTTATTGGATTCGTTTTGTGACGTCGATTCATAATTTATAAAAACGTTTTTCGTAAAACGACCCGAGGGCACGCAAATCGAGGAAACTAGAATCGAGGAGTACCCGTAACTAAATGGGATGAGACAAGTGGGACACTTGTCCCACCCCACTCACAAAACCGGCCACATTATCTAGTTACACCATGAGGTGTCAAGTGCAAGCTAACAAGCTTCACACTTGTCCTAAATTGCTTACAAGTTAAGCTTACTCTCCACAAAACCATCAAACTTAAACCACTTCACTCATTTGCAACATGCAAACAAGCTACAAACACTCTCCTCTCTCTCTCTAACTCCATTAATGCCGTCCATATCCACCCTAAAAACACCACTTTTGATCAAAGTTTGCCACAAAATCCTATGTTATTCATACATATGTTGAAGCTCTCTTGAAACCCTCTTGAATGGTGGTGGTTATAACATCTATGGAGGAGTTTCCTTGGTGTCATGAGGCTGATTTTCCACAAGGAGTTCATGGAGCATGGTGGTCTTGAAGATGGTCATGGTTGTCTACAAGTTTCTCTATCAAAAACCATGTCAAAATCATAACCTATATCAACTTGGTGGTATAAAGATTGTCCTCCTCAACTTCTTGTTATTTTTGTTTATGTAATCATGTATTTATTTCCTATTGTATATATTTATGATGATTATATGATGATAAAAATGTTATGTGGGGATTTGTTGTTGATAATCATGGATAAAAAGGTGAAAAACTATAAGAAACAAGGTTAAAATCTTGATTAATTTACATGGCTGTATAAAACAGTAAGTAAACATGTTATGAACTGATAATATGATGAAGTAGAACCCATTTACAGTAAGCTATGGGTCTTGTACACATGTGAGAGTTGGCCATGCAATGGAATCAAAATAATGAGTAAGATATGATCAAAACAAGTTTAGGGTATAAATCTGAAGTTACTGTTTTGGACGATTTTTAGAAACTACTTAAAGAATGATTCAACAGTAGCTATAGAAGAGTTAAATGTAGCACATATCATGTAGTTTATGTGATAAAAATTTGAGCTTCTATCTCCATGTAGAACTCAAGATATGGCAGTTTTGGTGAAGATGAAGTTAAAAATCAGATTTTTGGAAATTAAAGAATAATACTATTATATAAGCACTCACATTTTAATATATAAAATGTAAATAAAAACCCACTAACTTATAAAACTTATTTATATAAATATATAAAAGGTGTAATAAGGGTATAAATGATAAAAACAGAAACTTGTTAAGTTTTATAAGTTATAAAACTATAAACTTGATTTTACGACTTTTTCGGCTATCGCCGTAAAATTAACGTTTTTGTTAAATAAAACTTAGATGGTTGGACCCGTCTAATGCAAACTTTTATAAATTTATATACTGATATATAGACATTTATAACAAGTAAAAACCGATAAAACCCGAACTATAGGGCATACGGACATTAACAAGTTAAATAAACCTATTGGACTAATAAATGGACTAAATAGGATAAAAACTTGTAAAAAGAATCTATTGGGCTTAACCCATTTAGGCCCAACTTGTGAAGTTTAAGTACTGATAATATAAGTACAAAATGAATTAAAATAAGTTAAATAACTTATAATAAGCTTATTGGACTTAAGACACGCAAACGGGTAAAACTGGTAAACTAATATAAAAGTTATCGACATATAACACTAAAAGGAGTAAACGAGAATATGTAAACCCACTTGATCATCATATATATATAATCATCATATGTATACATAATTATTATTTTTATAAAGTCATTGGACAAACGTCTAAGACCGAGTATTATTTGTCTAGGTTTCCGTGATTGAAGCACATACCGTACGTCCGAATTGCCGATAACCCGCCTTCCCATATCAACGTGAGTTCATAGCCTCGCACTCTTTTAAATGTTTTTATAAATGCTTTATAAACCCGCGAGGGAGATAACATGTTAGTTTTTATAAAAGTTTGGACACCATTTGTCCCGATTGTTTGATTATTGATTTTTGGACCCGAATGATTGAATGACCCGATTGTATGACCCGATAAATGATTAAAGGACCCGATAGATGAAATTAAATGGATTATTAAAGTTAGGTTATGTCACTAAAAGTCCCATTAGCATGAATTGTGAACTACCGGGAGTTGGTAGACGCTTATGCATTTAATAGTACTATTTGGGGACGATCACCCCAGTTCGCGCCTTGACGGTTGATCCCCGTCGTGCCACATTGATTGGTAAGCGAATTAATGTATGAGAAGATTTCCAATAGCGTGACCTTTGTGACGACACGCTACTTTAGATGGGCAAAATTAGTATCGGGTTAGCTACCCGTTTTGGTTTTAGTAAGGTAACAATGTCATGCGGCTTATAATAATCCAATCACCAAAATATTACTGGACGCTCCGAATTACGATGTATTGCCTGACTAGCAATACTGGGTCATACTATTGATATTATGTTGGTATTTTGGTTTTCATAACCATATTCATATAACGGTTTTTATTTGATTTTATACAACGTCATAAGACGTATTGTATGATGTTTTTACGACATTGGCTCGTACATTGATTTTAAGGCAAATGCCTATATTATGATTTTCGATAAGGATTTGTATAAAATGATTTTGGCTATTTTACGGCCTATTACAATGATTTGTACGAATTGATTTTTGGTACTAATTTTATACCAAAGTTATATTGATGGAATTTATTAAACTCTATGAATTCACTCGGCGTTATCGCTGACCTTTTCTTTTAACATGTTTTATCTCAGGTACTTGAAGGTAATTCTCGGGAAGACGACAAGAATTCATGGCCCGCACTTAAACAATATTTTCCATTCAAACACTTTGTAAAACTTTTGTATGAAATGTAATGACTTGGGACCTATGTAACTTTGATGTTTATGAATGGAAATGATTTATTATTAAACGACGCGATTTTTATGCGTTGTCTATGATGTGGAGTAATGTGCTATCCCGTAACACCAACTAGTCTTCCGCTGAACTGAGTTGTATAAATTTGGGGGTGTTACAGAAACCGGGTCAACTCATCATGAAGACAAACTCATCATGGACCCAGTGATGTGAAGCACAACCCTTTCCTAGCTACTCAGGCTTCTCTCAAAAGAAGTTTGTTTTATTGTCACGGAGATCAACACGACTTCTATTGACTTTCTCACTCCGAGATAGTTGATATTGAATAGGTGGCATCTGCTCCAGCCTCCGACCACTAAAAGTGCACAAATAGAGACTAGAGCCAAGAGATCAATCAAATCTCGTTAGGACACACGGATGAAGATCAAGAGAGTCCTACACTATATCCTCGCGATATTGCTAGAACACTCAGAGTGATACTACTTAGTATTCACAATGATGAGTGGAAATCCTTCCAGTGTTAACATCAAACAGCACTGCGGTAGGTCATATGCAAGATTCTTTGTGAATTGAACATATGTGAAACTGAAAAGCAACAGTGGTTTGATTCTGAATTGATTCAAACTCGTTTCAGGTTTCAACGTAATATCTTTATGGTCTTGCCAGAACATTCAGAGTGATATTCATTAATATTCACAGTGACGAATGGAAATCCTTCTAGCGTCAACCTCAAACAGCGCTACGGTAGGTGACTTGTGAGATTCTTATGAATCAAACTTGTGTCAACTGGAAAGCAACAATGGTAAGATTCGTTAAGAATCAAACTTGTTCCAGGAATTTGAATTGACGACTTTAATCAAGCGGATATCTATCCAATTGATTCACTCTTTATGTTCGCAGTCTTGCTTTGAGACGGTCGAGTAAAGAAAACGACTAGTACAGCCGCGAAACCCTGTCAAGGAGATTCTTAATTGAATCTACCTGATCACAGGTACGATATTTAATATCGTATAACGGTCTTCACCGACCGGAGGTAAAACGCTACCGATTTAGGACGAATGTCAAAGCCATTCAGTCCGTGTCTATGTTTGTCTCGAGAAGGTGGCGTCACGGTGTACTCAGCAAAGTCAAAGATTCAGAAACCACATACTCATGCCTACAGACATATTCAACAATTAATAGTGTGAGCGTGTGAATGAAGACACAAGATCGCAAGATGGCAAAGACAAGTCAAGGATGATTTGAAGATCTCAAGCTTAAAGACAAAGTCGAAAGACAACGACAAAGGCTCAAAGATCACAGCATGAAGGAACAAGACTACGATTACACGTTCAAGACTCATTTATGGCGATATTAGTAATCTCTACAAATTTCCTAAATGACCAAGGTTTATGACCTCTCATTGGGGGAGATTGTTAGCCTCAAAATATTGAGCCAAACAAGAATGCTCGGTCATATGTTTATTATGTATCGTATTTTAGAACGTTGTAATAGGTAGTATATTAGTCGTGTTACACGGGCTTAACTTTAGGCTAAAGTTCATTAATAAGTAACTAAAGCCCAAAAGGAAAGCCTGACCCAAACCATATAGTCCATTAAGAAGCCCGCATGTGGGTGGACTATATATACTACCCTCCTAGCATGTTAGGAGGGTTGGTGGTTCATTTTCTCATTCCTTAATCTAATATTCACAAGTTAATCCTCTCCTTCTCTCTCTTTTCTCTCTCTAGTTTCTCTCTCTACAATTCATCTCATTTCTTCCTTTCTTTCTACCTTAATTCGTATTATATAATCATCACATATTAGGGACAACAGCTATGTATGTTCTTCAATGCTTGACTTGTGCTAGAGTTAAAGCTGAACATCAAAAGCCATCAGGACTACTTCAACAGCCAAAGATTCCTGAATGGAAGTGGGAGCGAATTACGATGGACTTTATCACCAAGCTTCCTAGAACATCATCTGGAAACAATTCGATTTGGGTTATTGTCGATAGACTGACCAAATCAGCACACTTCATTCCGGTTAAGGAGCAGTTCTCACTAGAGAAGCTGACTCGAATATACCTTGATAATGTTGTATGCAAGCATGGAGTGCCTGTATCGATCATTTCAGATCGAGATCCTAGATTCGCATCGAATTTTTGGAAATCTCTCCAAAGATCTTTGGGAACGAATCTCGACATGAGCACTGCTTATCACCCCCAGACTGATGGGCAGAGTGAAAGGACGATACAAACACTGGAAGATATGTTGAGAGCTTGTGTGTTAGACTTTGGTAAGAATTGGGATAAACATTTGTCGTTAGCAGAGTTTTCGTATAACAATAGTTACCATTCTAGTATTAAGGCTGCACCGTTTGAAGCTTTGTATGGTAGGAAGTGTCGATCTCCTGTATGTTGGAGTGAAGTTGGGGATACCCAACTCACGGGACCGGAATTGATCCGGGAGACTATGGAGATGATAGTTCAGATTAAGAAGAGGTTGTTGACTGCCCGTAGTAGACAGAAAAGTTACGCGAATGTGCGGCGGAAGCCAATGGAGTTTGAAGTGGGTGACCGAGTAATGTTGAAAGTATCGCCATGGAAAGGCGTTATAATATTTAGGAAACGAGGAAAATTGAATCCCCGTTATATTGGACCCTTTAAGATTTTATCTAGAGTAGGTCCGGTTGCTTACAAACTAGAGTTACCCCCAGAACTTCATGGTGTTCACAACACATTCCATGTATCTAATCTGAAGAAATGTCTAGCAGTGAGTGATGAGAAAATTCCGTTAGGTAAGGTTCGAATAGATGGGAAGTTGCATTTTATCGAAGAGCCCGTAGAAGTTATGGACCGTGAGGTAAAGCAACTGAAACAAAGTCGGATACCTATTGTCAAGATCCGATGGAATTCAAAGCATGGACCAGAGTATACTTGGGAACGAGAGGATGAAATGTGGAAGAAATATCCGCACCTCTTCGATTTCAATAAGAAACGGACATCCAAATGAAATGGATCACGAGGACGTTGATCCCTTTTAGGAGGAAAAGCTGTGACAAATCTAACATTTTCAGGTAGTGAAATATTTTCTCGTATAATATTTTGAAACTTATTTTTGTGTTGGTTGACGAACCCACAATTTACGGATTTAAATTTGGGCTTACGTGCATAATTTGGCGTCTTTTACGACTAAACCGGAAACCTTAGGATTACGTATTTACGTTTTTGAACTCCGTTTTTGATGAGACAATTTTTATTGGATTCGTTTTGTGACGGTGATTCATAATTTATAAAAACGTTTTTCGTAAAACGACCCGAGGGCACGCAAATCAAGAAATACCCGTAAACTAGTGAGATGGGACAAAACACATTGTCCCACCCCACTAGCAATATGGGACGGCTAAACTTGACACTACAACACCAATGTGGCATCAAGTTAAGTAGCTTACAACAAGTGTAAGCATATGCTTACACATTAAGCTAACCTTTACCACTTACTAGCTAAACTAGCAACTTGTTTCATTTACACCATTTCTCACATGCAACTCAACACCAAAACTCTCTCAACCCTCTCCTTTGTGCCGTCCCAAATAAGCCAACAAACACCATTTTTGATCTTTTCTAGCCATAAACCACATGTTTACTAGTTTTATTAAGGTGTTCTCTTGAAGCCTTGATCATTTGGTGGCCATATTAACATCTTTGGAGGTGATTTGCTTGTGTCCTAGGGCTGATTTTCCAACCTATGTTCTTGATAGTTGATGGTCTTGGAGATACTTGTTGTGTTCATCAAGTTCTTGTCTTTCTAAAACAAGAAATCCACTTGGATTGGTAAAGAAGATCATCCTCTCCATTTTTCTCTTGTTATTTTGTAAAGAACAAATGTATTTTCTTTCATTTTTTATATGTATATGATGTATATATGATGATAAAAATGTTGTGTGGGGATCAAGTGTTGATAAATATGCTTAAAAATGATGATAACTATAAGAAATGAAGCTAAAATCTTGACTATTTAGTTGGCTGTATAAAAACAGTAGATAACTAAAAGATGAACTGATAAAATTGCATGGTTTGATCCATTTACAGTAAGTAGATGATGTTATACACATGTGAGAGTTGGCCATGCAATGGAATCAAAATAATGAGTGAGATATGATCAAAACAAGTTAGGTGGTATAATCTGAATAAGCAGTTTTGTAGGGACTGTTAAGGTAACTTAGACTCAAAATGGGCAGTAGCTATAACTAAGTTATATGTATCACATATTATGAAGAACTTGTCATACAAAAATGAGTTTCTAAGTCATTATAGAACTCTAGATATGTTAAAAATGGTGAACATGAAGTTAAAAATCAGATTTTTGGAAATAATGTTTATTATTATTATATAAGCACTCACATTATAATGTATAAAATGTAAAAATATAAACCCACTAACTTATAAAACTTATTTATATAAATGTATAAAAGGTTAATAAAATGGGTAAATTATATAAATGGTGGTAAAAATAATATTTATAAGTAATAAAAACTATAAACTTGATTTTTACGACTTTTTCGGCTATCGCCGTAAAATTAACGTTTTTCGCCAAATAAAACTTAGACGACCAAACCCGTCTAATGTAAAGTTTATAAAAGTCATATACTGATGTATAGATAACTAAGACAAGTAAAAACCGATAAAACTCGAACTATAAGAATTACGGACATTTACGAGCTAACTAAACACATTAGACTAATAATTGGACTTAATAAGATAAAAACTTATAAAAAGAGCTTATTGGGCTTAACCCATTTGGGCCCAACATGAAAAGTATATATACTGATAATATAGGTATAAAATGGATAAAAACAAGTTAAAGAACTTATAAAAGACTTAATGGACTTAAATTAGGTAAAATCGGTAAAACTAGTGAACTAGTAAGACGTTACCAAAACGTAAACACTAAATTGAGTAAACAAGGATGTATAAACCCACTTGATCATCATCATATGTACAAAATCATCATATGTATATTGTTATTTTGTTAAAAGTCATTGGACCGAGTCTAAGACCGATTATTATTTATATAGGTTTCCGTGACCGAAGCACGCCCGTAGCCGATAATCCGCCTTTCATTAACAACGTGAGTTCATAGCCTCGCACTCTTTTAAATGTTTTATAAAATGATTTGTAAACCCGCGAGGGAGATAACATGCTAGATTTTTATAAAAATAGAACACAAGTAGTCCCGATTGTATGCTTAATGATATGGACCCGAATGATGCTATGACCCTATATTCGAGACTAAAAGGATTATTAGTAGTTAGGTTATGTCACTTAAAGTCCTATTAGCATGAATTGTGAACTACCGGGATTTGGTAGACGCTTATGCATTTGATAGTACTATTTGGGGACGATCACCCCAGTTCGCGCCTTGACGGTTGATCCCCGTCGTACCACATTGATTGGTAAGCGAATTTATGTATGAGAAGATTCCATAGCGTGATTTTTGTGACGACACGCTAACTTAGATGGGCAAATTGTTTGTCGGGTTCGCGGCTCGCTGTTTTCATAGTAAGGTAACAATGTCATGCGGCTAATAATAATCCTACAAAGTATGCTATAAAACATAAATAATAAACGATATGATACGACGCTATTAACGATGAATATATTACCTATCATGGTAATATAGAGACTACGGTCTCATGGACGGTTTAAGATGTATGCTTGAATTATATATTGCCTGACTAGCAATATGAGGACTTACTTCCGATATTATGCTTGTGTTCTGATTTTAAATGATTGTTTTATATAACGGTTTTCATTAAACTCTATGAATTCACTCGGCATTCGCTGATATAATTTTTGCATGTTTTTATCTCAGGTGCTTGAAGGTAATCCGGATGGAGATCGACTCTGATGGCCCACTTAATATTAAAAATGTTCATTCGATCTGTGTTTTGTAAACTTAATGACCTGTATAATTTGGGACCTGTTGTACGCTTTTAAACTTTTTATCGAATGAATGTTTGTTAAACCTTGTACAACCATTTTTATGTGTTGTCTATGATTGGAGTTATTGTGCTATCCCGTAACACTCTGAAAGACCCTTCCGCTGTACCGATACGAAAAATGAGAGTGTTACATCAACCGCTTTAGCCGTAGCGGGAGTGTGTTGTTCACCAACTTTAAACTCAATTAACAATCCCTTAAGCTTATCAAAAATCTTATTTTCCAAATTAGCCTCGATTTGGCAAGCATCAATGGTATGTGACAATGAAGGCGAAGGCGAAGACGAAGTCTTATGAACACTGGATGTGCTACGAGGACTATAGACCTTAGACCTATTCTCTAAGATAATCCCTTTCATGATCATTCAATCCATTGTAAAACGTGTCAATTTGATGCAAGTCGGAAAAACCATGATGAGGACATTCGTGCAACATTTCCTTAAACATAAACTCTCATTATACACTTGTGAAAAACTTTGAAATCTGGTTTTTCAAATGCGTAGTCTTAGAGGGCGGAAAAAATTGGTTCACGAATTTTGAAACGAGATCCTTCCACGTCAATATAGAATTGGGTGGCTCTTTCTCTAACCAAATTTTAGCGGGCCCCGCTAAGGAATACGGAAAAAGCATCATCTTAATCGAGTCGTTAGCGACGTCCTTAAACTTGCAAGTGGCGGTAAGACGATTGAATTGGCGAATGTGGTTATGAGGGTTGTCCTTTTCGTCACCACGAAACTTGTTGTTTTGAATCATGGACAACAAACCCGTCTTAACCTTAAAATTCTCCGCAAGGACAGCGAGAATCACAATCGCTTCTCCATAAACCTCGGTGGGTGCTTGAAGCAACTCCATCATAGTACGATTAGCCATGGGAGCTTCTTGTTCTACGATGGGTTCGTCAATAGGAGAGTCCTCACTAGAAAGATTAGGTGTGGTTTCCTTTCGGTTTCTTCGTATACGTGCACATCTAGCTTGGTTGCGAGTATGCATAAACGTCACGTACAACGTGGGGATGAGCAAAGAAGATTCTTTTTTGGTGTTTTTAATTTTTCTAATTTTTTTGTGGTTTTTGATTGGTTTTACTTTTTTTTGGATTTTGTGATTGTATTAAGTAGATAAAAATCTACAAATCTCCTCCTTAATCAAATCTCTTGATTAAAGAAGCCTCAAGGAATGAAAACGATCACGTGAAGTGAACGCCTTCGATGACTTTAGAACGTTGGTGGAACACCAAAACGTTCAAGAGGGTTTAATCAAATGAAACCAAGAAAATATATATGATACTTAGATAATACTTTGGTTGGCAAACCCTCGATTAGCCCTTTTTATCTAAACACGCACAAGCAAGCGGGGAAACGAGGCGGCGCGAAGCACTTAAGAGCCTTTTTCCTTAGGGTATATTTTATATTACCCGCCTTATACCCACCTTATAGTTTGTGTTTTTCAAAATTAAGCTTCACGAAAGTATTTATCTATTTTGCCTTTGATTTCTTGTTTGAGATTCGAATACAATGATTGAGTAATGACCTCCCAATAAAGTTTGTGTTTTCACACTTTTGGAGTACCTGTGAATTTATTGTTCTACGTATACAATATAGTAATAATATTCACACAAAAAACAAAAATCGATAATACGTATTAGTAGAGTGCTACTATTACAAATAGATATTATGGCTATATATAAAAACAACAATTTCCAAATCAAAACACAACACGCCTCCCCCACAGCGGCGCCAAAATGATATTGAGTAAAATACGTCTTTTAGGAAAAAGAGCGTATTCGTGATAAGTATTGAGTGTTCGTTTAGGAAAACAAAAGCACTTATGACCCTTTGTGTGGGATCGTTCTCAAGGAGGCTTGGTGTGTGTGGTAAGAGATGATTAATTTGTGATTATATTAATGAGAAAAGAGAAAGAAAAAGACGGATTACTCTAAAAATTACCATACAATGCGAAAAACGCGAAATCGTAAAATTCGACGAAACGAAAAAGTATTCTAAACATTACCAAAAAATTACCTAAAATAAAGAAAAATACAAATATCTCAAATTTGAAAACCAAATTTTCAAAAACCTATTTAATAATTTTAAAATAATTTTTAAAATTAATTAAAATCCTCAAAATTGAATAAAATTAAAAATGAACTAAAATGAAAACTTAATTGATTATAAACCTCAATTTGATTAAATAAAACCTAAAAACTATTTTTTGAAACTTTTTCTAAACCTTTTTCTATTTTTAAAAGCCTAAAAAACGAATTTAATAAGAAAAATGCGTAATAAATAAAATAATAACGAGAAAAATATGAAACTTGGTAGGAAAGTTAAAAAGTTAATACTAAACGTATGAAAAATACTAAATATGAAAAAGCTACTTTAAATGAGCTGGAAATAAGCTGAAAAACTACGGCTTATATTATTAAGCTAGAAACAAGAAAGCCTTAAGTGTATATATTTGAGGACTTGTGACAGAGAAAGTCACACAGATCATTGGTAGAACCCCTCACTCCTGAGCTGCAGGTCGGGGGTTCGAGTCCAGGCTGTGGAGGCTTTTTGGTAAACTCTTTTTTTTGTTTTCTAAATTGATGAGCAGTATCCTCACATTCCAATAACACAAATCCAACTCTTGTTAACACGTTTTTGAGCCCAGATTTGAGTTTCAAATCACAGACTTCACCTCTTTTTTTCTTTACCCACTTGTGTTACAGTAACTTGACAACCTCCAAACTCTAACACCAATCACGAACAACCAGTATGCTACGAATCACTGGACACAATCAGTACACAGCAGGTCTTACTCCCTTCTTTTTTACTTTTTGGACAGCAAGACCCCCACGAGCAGTTGGCTTGTGGGGGCGTTTTAAGCAAGCAGTGGACAAAAACAAATACAAATCACAAACTCAAAAACACACTTAAATCACCTAATCAAGTCACACAGTAAGCATCCAAATCAAAGGAATCAAACAAGAAGCACTTGTGAACAGTAACTATGCAACCTCAAGGCTTATAAACGAACTTCGAGCTCGATATTCAGGCACTAGAAAGCTACTAGCCTCAAGGCAACTACTCCTAAACTACTTGCAATGCAAAACTTAATGTCTAAGTCCTATGAGTGACACTTAGAGGGCTGATGATATAGATGACCCCAAATAAGGCGCAAAATTGCAAACCAATGTGCACAATACTGAGCTTAAGAGAGTTCTACCCGCCAACCTATATCGGATACATCCCAACCTCTAAGATAACATAGAATTTAAGCATATGTCCAGCAAGAAACATCAAATAGCAATAAATTGGGACCTATTGATCACTCACAGGCAGTAAATAACAAAAGCAAGCAAAATATGATTCTAAAGTTATTTTACCAATTTAAGGGCAGATATAAGGCACCCCAATTTACTTGAACATGTGCAGGCCCATTTTGCATAACCTATGTGTCACCAAACTGTTATACCAAACTGACAAAACACCCCTCTTACTGCTTTTGGTTCCTTTGTATGATTTTGCTTAAGGTTTCTACTGGTTTTCTGTGTTTGGATTCACAAGGTACTAACACCAAAAACACTTCACAGACACTATATCATCATCACAAATCACAAATGTGAGCTTGACTTGTGATAAGCTTTTAAACAGTGAAACTAAAATCCAAAAATAAGCATTCCAACAGGGATCAAAGGACCAAGAAAATGTATCATGAGCATACAACAAGCATACAAAAACTCAAATCCCAATAAGCAGTCCACGTTATACCCTGAACTCTAGCAGATTTAAAACTTATAAGCTTTAAAGCACACAAAGCAATACATAAATCCTATCTGCAAGTTTGATGGCAGTTGTAGGCAATTGGTTATTTCAAAGAGTTCACACAATAGCGTCAAATGCACAAAAACATACCAGTCAAAGACAAGGATTGCAGTAACAGACTATAAACAAGAACACTAAGCAAGATCAAATATCATAAAACCAACAAGACTAAGCAGGGAGCGAACACTCGTGAACATTAAACAATAAGCAGATAAGAGAGAAAAATAAAAAAAGGGGAAAGAAAACGTACGGCAAGAACGTACATCCACGCTCTCGACTTTTGAGCTTATGTGACGGTGAATTAGTCACAAGCTTCCCAATGCTAGAATAAAAGAAATCAGAACTCAAGGATCAAATTTTGAAGGCTTTGGATCAATGAGGGTTAGCCACGATTTATATAAAGAGCAACGGAAAAGTAAAGCTAGTCTCTTGCAAGACATTAGCACAACGAGCTTCTAACCCCAAGCCTTATATCTTCACTATCCCATAACCCGACTGAGATTTATGGGATGATGATCAAATATAAGTCCCGTGTTCCAAGTTGTTGAGCCCAATGTACTTAGCAAGGATAACTAGTGAGAATTTCAAAAAAAAACTTTTTAACACTTGGAACCAAACCAAACAATGCTATTATCAGTAACTTAAAAGAAACAAGAAGGTAATTCGGGACTTGCTCTCTTCACAAAACTAAACCAATCTTTTTTCATTCATAAAAGAGAGATTTACAAGGAAGTGAACCAGGAAAGCAAGAACAACAATAAACTAAGTCCTATATGCCCTTTATATAGGGTCACAATGATCATTCTAGAATAAATAAAATTGCAAAACCCTAAATGCTTGAATATCCAGAAATACCCTTCCTTTTGAATTTCAAAGTGGGTCAATAGTGCCCATGTGATCTGATGGTGATGTTCCAACTGTTGTGGAGTGATCCAAATCATTCATTTTATGAGTAGGGAGAAAGTAAAGAACTCTAGTCATCGATTCATCCTGCCACTTTCTTGTCTTCAAGCTCCATGGTGCAGGGGAGGTCCCCACAAGTCACATGGTGTGATGTGGAAGGAATCTTGGGATGGGTTAATGATTAAAGGAGGATTAATTCAAGATCTAGAGCTGATCATGTGGTAATTGTGGGTAGATAGGGGATTAGGGTTTTGGGATATGAATGATGAACATGGTTGGTTTTAATCCAAAAAGGAAAACAATGTGTGTTATGGAGGGATTAATAATATTATTTTAACTAAATCAAAATAATTAGTTAAATAATATACGGGTTAAGCTGGTGGGTCGGGTAGGGTTCGGTTAATGGTAATTGGGTTATGGGGTTAAGTAACTTTGGTTATTTGACATATTTACCCCTCCTCTTAACGAGAGCTTTAAAACAGCATGGCACCACTAGTCCTTTTGGTTTTCACAGTTAGTCCTTTTCCAATCTCACCTATAGTCCTTTTATAACTTTGGAGGACTTGTTTTGTTCTTCTTCAGATTCCAAGGGCTGGATTTGTAAATTCTTCAAACTTTAGGGACCCCTTTAGTATTTGAGATGATTGAGGGGTATTAAGTGTCAATATTTAATAGTTGAGGGACCAAACTTGTACAATCTTCAAACTTGAGGGGCATTTTTGCAAAATCAAAACTCGGGCCCGGTTCAATGTGCGGCTTCGTTTCCCGTGTTCGTTTTTGATTGATTCTTGTGATCTTTTTGTCTTTTTCTCAATATCCGTACCTAAAATACACAAGTAACAAACACAAGCATATATTTGGCCATTTTCATGATATTTTATGCATTTAAATCCCTTTTTTGGACGATGAGACTATGTATAAAAGCAGTCTCATCACTCAACATAGAAGTTGCCACTGGCAGAATACAAGTTGCCACCATCAAAACACATCCAACTTGCCACCATCACATTGGAGCTGATTTTCCTCCAACATAGTTCAAGTTGCCTCCATCATGAGTGAAGTTTCCACCAACATTTGTCTAGACAAAATTGTGTCCACATTCATGCAAGCTTCTTTGGAGCATTCTAGAACAACTTTGGCTCCAAGTATATTTCTTTGGCTCCAAGTTCATGCATTGAAGACCAAGGCCTTAATTCCACTATAAATAAGACCCTTGGGGGTCATTGTAACATAACACTTTCATTAGTAACTTCATTATTCATCAAGGAAACTCTCTTCCTTAGTGAAATCCGGATTTGGTCCAAGTGTGCCAAAAACTCATCCTTTCGAAGCTCCAATCATCAAAATAACCTTGCCAAACTCTAAGGGATCATTACCCTTATCATTGGTAGTGTTTCTTGATACCTAAATCACCACCAATCTTTATCGAACCTCTCCAAAACCCGCCTCAATTCTTAAATACGAATTTCCAAATACATAACCCGAAAGACCACAAAGAAACTTGTAGTCAATTGGAGGCTTAAGGAATGCTCTAAATTCTTCCATTACATTTACTTATTGTAATCATACTTTCGGTAAACTTTTGTTACTTTCATGATGTTGAACTCTATATCATATGTTGAATGTTTGTTCTTGATTAATATGATTATGGAGTAGTTTTCTTATACTTGTTTGGAATAATGTAAACATGGATGTGGAGTGTTTATTATTTTGCAATGTTGAATTATGATTTTTTTTATGAGTTTGTTTGAATTAATATGAGTTTTCATAACTTGTTGGTAAACCATAACTCGATCTAAAGGTCGAAAGGATTCCTTGTTATGTTTTGTTCCAAATGTTAATGCGCATATATGTTTGGTGTATCATGATTGACAACCATGACTAAACAAGTTAAATGGATTTATAAATGTTTAATCTAGAGTATAGGTCGAAAGGGCTCTATTGAACAAGTTGGCTAAAATCATACTTCTCACAAATGGCTTTAACTACCGTTTTGTAATATTGATCATAGGTCAAAAGGGTTCTTTATTCTAAACCGTGTCATGTGAAATTCCATGATATTACCTATTGACTTGGAATTGTATACTTATAATTTGTGTGCTATTTCTTAACTATCTACCCGATAATCTATTCATTCCATTGAAATGAATACTAGTTCCAAGCAAGTATCTTTATTATTATTTGTTATCTCATCTTATTAGCTTAGTCATCATTTTCGTGTTACTTGTTAATTACTTGCTTATTGTTACTTATATGGTAATTTTGGGAGTGACAACCATTTTACCACTAACGATACATTGTTACAAAGATCCTTTACAACCGAAAACACCCAAATCCCAGTGAACGACCTCGGCTTACCACAACAAGCTAGCTACAAACGAAAGGGTCATACTTCCCGTGTGTTCTTAGCTTACTCGGTAATCCTTGTATAAATTTAAAACTTGTGTATACTCACAAAGAACGTATCACTCAGCACTCACTTCTGCATCAAAGGAAGCCTTCAATTATATTCATAAGTGATTTCTTACAATTTCCCCTCAAAAGTCAATTTGCATGCTATATTTTGTGTTTTTTTAGTGTAAACATAGTTGTTGATGCCTATTATGTGTTTGTTTTCAGTACTTGGATATGCTTTGCGTGATTGCTAGTTTTTTGATTTGGTATTGAGTATAATTCATAGCTTATATTTGTGCTTATCAGATAACTGGTGTTTGTATTTACCCTTAATCTTTTAAGCTATGATTGAATGTTTTTGTTTAGAGTTTGTACACACATAACAAATGATAACAAGTGATAGTGCAAGTTTTGGAGTCAAACTGTAAAGTCAAAAAGGCAATTAGTACTTCAAAAACATTGGGTCAGATAATAAGCCTCTAACATGCCTAATTCAAATAGCTTCCAAATCTTCATTACTTAGATTTAGGAAGTGATTTTTGTTTTTGAGCATACCTTATCATCCTAGATTTCTATACATTTAGGGTAGACTATACAGTTCTCACTAATAAGCTGGAAAATAACCATAGAATAAGCACTTGAGCAAATGCAAGTTTCTGTGAACAAGGCTTAACTGATTTCCATTATCTACTTATTCCTTTCATAAAAGTTACTATTTTCTTCCACAAAACAGTTGCATAAGCTTAGAAATTAAGATTAGACCAAGGTCAAACTTGGTCAACGATGGTCAACATTTGGTCAACATAAGCCAAAATAGCTTATTTGATTTTCTGGCTTATTCTTTGGAGCTTTTTGAGATTTTCTTGGATAGGTCTTCCTTATTTGGCCTATTAATCATAATTTGAGAAGTATAAGACAAGTGCTTATCCTAATAAGCTGTTCTCTTAAAAGTGCTTATTCCAGAAAGTGCTTATCTGGCTTATAGCTTATTTCAGATGGAATTCTTGAAATTGACTAGGTGGAATTGAATTAGAAGCTTTTTAGAACAAGTCTCAGCTTATTTGGTGGACTAGAACTCTTGTGCTAGCTTATTGAACCATTGTTTCCCGTTTTTGCTTAACTAGTTCTACTAATTGCATTTTAGTCCTTTGCTTTTAGGGATTAGTTTAAGCTGTATTAATTAGTTAAGAACTTTTTAGGTTTCGCACTTAGGTCCCTGGATTAGTTAATTTGTTACAAAATTCAATTTGGTAGTTTGAAAGTTTGTTACATTTTGGTTAATAGTTGGTAATATTTTCATTTCAAGTCCTTTAAGTTTCTGAATTTAAATTTTCAGTCCTTGTACTTTTCTAAACTTTACATTTTGAGAAATTTTATATTTTGTGCATTGATTACTTGTACATTTAGCATTATGTGTGGTATGTGCACTTTGTTTTTAGCTTAGTACGATTATGTAGAGATCATATTTTTACATTTTTACGTGCTTTGTGATAATTAGACCTAGATTACCAAAATTTTATAAAATCTAACACCAAAAACAATTAGTTAACCTGATTTCTATTGGATAATCAATTCGTATAGAGTCGAGAATAAAGAACTAAAAAGACAAATATTACTTACCGTGGGAGCTTGTCTCACGATTAGACTCCGACATGTGAGTAAGTAATCGGTTTGAGTATATGTGAGGGTTTAGAGTATTGTGTGTATCGTACCTTTGCGGAACCTTAGGGGCTCCTTTTATACCCGATAGAGTCCTGGCTAGGCTCTCCTACTCTTGCGGCATAAGGAAGGGATAATGATCTAAAATAACTTGATCTTTATTGCGTAATCGAGGTAAGTGCATATCTTCTTCCTTTAGGCGAATATAACTATAAGGTAAGTTATATTATATCTGATCCTGTCGCAGTGTAACGAGGACCTAGTTAAGTAACCATCCGCTGTGCGACAATGGTTCATTAGGCCTCCTGGGCCTTGCACCTGTTGCACAATGATAATCCATACCCAATGGATACGGGTAATACTTACGGGCCGGGTTATACAACCCGAATAGGGACTATACGTCATCATGTCCCCCCAATCTAGTGGTCGCAGGTTCTGACCACGACTACTAGACTATAAAGCAGCAAAGGCCGCAGAGACAATGCTCTAAAGCGAAATAAATGCCACAACAAGTTTCTTTGGAACAAATGTTTCAAATATCCCGCCATTCATTTATCCATGTCATAATCCACTAATACCTACTTTTATTGGGAACCGAAACAGATTGAAAATACGTCAGTAAAGATGGATCCAGCCACACCGTTAGATTTTATAATTGTTCGACACCTGTCGCATGATCTTGCATCCCATGAGTAGGTAACTTATAATCTTTTCAACCATCAGTCTTCCATATTCCCCTAATCTATACTTACGCCATAACCAAAGCTTCAAAAAATACTCTCATAGAAAAACAGAGACTCTAGAAGCCAACATCTCTAAGAAAGAAGAAAATGGTTGCCCAGCTATTTGACGTAATATCCCGCCAGACCGAGCAAGAACTCTCCCAGTGTATTACCAAGTATCATATTCCAACAGACCTTCATCCCATACTACCATATCCATAAGTGCATATTGGAAGCTTTCCCCCTGGGAAGATTGGTGTATATACCCGATTTTTTGAGTTTGCCAACAACCATATCCCCCTTAGCCGCTTTCTGATTGACGTGCTAAGCTTCTATTGTATTCACTTATCCCAGCTGCACTGTATCGGTGCAACCAAGATATCTAATTTTGGGATAAGTTGTCGGTTAAAGAACATTGATCCCACTATAAACCTATTACGCGCCTTCTATCGCCCATCCTAGATCAACGAGTGGATATCTTTCGCCAAACGCCTCGGTCAGCTCCATTGCTACTAAAAACATAGACTCTCTAAATAATTGGAACAACAAATTTTTTTGGGTGGATAAGGTCGCGTTCCCCTTTGATTAGGATTTTATCACGCCACAGACGATGATCCAAGATAGTTGCCCTATCCCTGGTACATATAGTGAAGAAGATGCGCAGATGATAAATGCCGATCGCATCCCCATGCAATAATTTCTTGAGTCGCTGTTATACCCCTGGAGCTAAGTGGGAGGGTGATGCTACCTCTAAATCACCTGCCGCACTATTATGATGATTTTGATCATGGTAAAAGTCTATCTCTCTTCTCCATCCTTAATAGAATTCGTATACATGTTTTAGATTGTTACATACGGTTTTATGTAGAAATATAGTACTCCCAGCTCGTGAAGCGCGAAGATCCGTGTAAGGTAACCATGTGCCCCCGCCCATGTACCCCTGAAGAGCTTGCTAGCGGGTGGAGCATTGGTAGACACACCATGGCCCTCGAACCTCATTCTTCTAACATACATACGAGCGTGGAAGGCACCGTCGTCCTAAACGCAACCCCCATTCGGAGTGCGCCTTGTGCAATAGAGTCATCCTCGGCAGAAACAAAGTGCGGGAAACGAAGGAGCATCGAAAGGCAGCCCAAATCGCAATGCCAATGAAGACGACATTCCCGTCCCAGGATTCAAGCATCTACCATGTGCGCCTAGTCAGGGGATTCCAAAGAGGAATAGGTCCCAAGCTCACATGCCTTTTGCTCGTATTCATCTTTAAGGAGCGCGTGTAAAGCCGTGTACGGGGTCCACCATCCCTAGGTACTTCACCTAATATTATTTTATGTTACGCTACTCACAGAATAAGTGAGTGAATGACTCCTAACTTATATATTACAACCGTGCAGTCATCTAGATGCGACACACAGGTCTACTACCAGTGTCGCCCAAGCTAATGAATTTCTTCCCAAGTGGAGGTGTCAAAAATCTTGCAATTTGACCAATAGGTTCGACTATGCAGATTTTATGTAGTCCCTTGTTCCCCTTGGGTGCGCCCAATATCTAGATGACCTACCTGACGAAAATTTGATGAGAGAATTAGCAATGTGTACGTCTCGCGAGGTGATAGTAGTACCTCATCTAAACAAGAGGGTACTTCAACTTTCACAACGCCTTTCGGACATTTCCCTTGAGCTTCCTCGGACTATGGTGGAAAGAAACAACGACTTAGTTTGTGCCGAGATGGAGTTAGCGAGCCTGCGAGGGGTTTCTACTGTAGATGCTGGCTCCATACAACATCTTGAGGATGATAAGGTGTCATTGCTAGAGTGTTTAAACCAGGTACGCCTCCTGCACGAAAAACAGGAATGAGACAACCATTAGGCCATGAAAAAACATGAAGAGGGCATGGGCGTGTTCGTAAAAAACTGTGAGAATGTGTCTGCGGAGTTCCAACAGGATCCAGTCCTGAGGTGCTTAAATATTGATTTTGATGAGGAGATATATACGCATCTTTCCGCTGTGCGCGCTGAAAAACACTGGTTGGTGCGATACGGCTTACCCCTAGCGTCAAAAGGTGTTATAGATTCGCCCAACTTTGTCGAAGCCACAACTGATATCCTAGATGCTGCCCACGTACTAGGCCAGAGCCTCGCTATGGAGCGTGCCTCCCGAGAGGGCTTGTTAGCGAAACCGTTGATGGATGTTCTCTTTTATCATCCTCGGGCTAAAAAAACTTCAATGTTGTCTGTCAAGTGTTAAAGAAACTGTGACGTTCCATTCATTAATGTTGTTGAGAAGAACCAGGATGACCCCATCAGCGTTGTCATTGCGGGACTCACACTATTGAAGCATTTTGACGAAGTAGATGAAGATTAGTCGGGCTATTGTGTCAAGCCGGACGTGTCCCAACTGAGAGTCCCTGTGAAATCTGTTGGCCATATTACGGTCAACATGGTGTCTTTGAATAGGGTGTTGAAGCGCCACGCCAGGCGCGTTACCCAGAAGCATAAGTCCCCTGCCAGGAGTGTTGTAACTGGGCTGGGACTAGCACATCCTAGTCGGTCTGATGGTGTTCCGGTGAGCCTACCATCACTTAGGGTACAAGTGCGCTTTTTTCAGCATATGAAGGAAGAGTGGGCGGAACACCGCGCATCCCTCAATCCGCTGCACATAAAGTTAAAGAGGTCTTTGTCAGCGGCAGACTTTCTATAAGGAGGATCCTTCCATCTTGCATTTGTATGTTGTAAAATCTTGTTGTTCAAATGTGTATATTGTATCATTTGTATGCAACATTATATATTCATATTTAAATCGCACAATGCAACGATATACTAAGTTTTTCCAAGTACATGTACCCACGCCTAAGGTTGTGGGTGTAAGTGCTTGTGTATGAGTACATTCAGTGAAGTATATCTATGAACTTATGGGTGATTTGATGTTTCAATATGTGTGGCATGCCACTACTACCATAAGCGGTGGTCATTGACTATGACATATTTGTCAGGCGTGCACACTGTGTCTTGGCATATCCATCATGGAGTGTGAGGAATTCCATACTTACTACAACGTCTTATAGTAAGCTACCTAACAAAGGATACCTGATCCGTCGGCACTGGGGGTGCATCCCTCTTACGTGACAAGTTTAATTAGTAGGGTAAACTTTCTCCACTTATTTCGCCTGGAAACGTTGTTTGTACATGTACGTTGGGGCCAATTATATATCAATATAAAAAAATGCAACATATTTTATGTATAACTTCCATTTATTGAAAAAATAAAATCACCAAGAAAGAGAAAATATGATCTGCGGAACTAGCTAGGGACCGCAGAGTTTATTCATGCTCTTGCGAGTGCTTGAAAAAACATTGAAAAATAAGTCCTAAAGTACCGAAAATGAAAATACATGGATCTTTATTAGGAGCTAACCACAGCCAAGAGTGTGATCCATGTTGGTTCTGCGATGCCTCATAGATAGTATTGCTGTAATCCATGATTGTGTCCCGCCTGCTTCTCATGCTAACTTAGCTAACTCGGTGGTGACTGCGAACGACTATCACTGCATATCCTGCCCTGTCGAGACACACTCTAAATCTTCTTACCCGGATGTGCGCTCTTTGTTCTGCCGCCTCCGCTTGCTAAATAAGGTCTGATAGTGAACACCTTAGCTGGCGGAACGATGATTCCCTCTTATTCCTTTCGGTCATCAAATTGGGATGGGAACATCGCTACTACGCCACGAACCACACTTCCTATTTTTGTGGCGATAGAACTAAATGTGCGCCCAAAGTTTGAAATATATCTTCCCCTATTTGGTCCTATGTCAGGCGTATCTCCAGGCATTTTGTATGGATTTACTTTTATGTTCGGACGTGTCTGACCTTGGCGACACCACACTACTTTCTTGCGAGCGTCCCTATGCATGAAGAGCCAAAAATATCATGAGCGAACGACTTCGTGTACCATAGCTTTTTGACCTTAGCGGCATGTCCTTTTATGTGCGACCCCCATAATTGGTCACGCTCGTTCAGGCCTCAAGCATTGTAGCTTCTGACCATGCGTTGATTTCTTGTGTAGAACGCCATTAATAACCGTGAACTGCCTTGCTCTATACTACAATCGGTTGGCGTTTCTACTGTCGCTCGGTAGTTCGTGATGCACGAAATAGTTTACGATTGGCGTCATCCATGTTTGTGGCCCTCCCCCGTTCACTACGGGTATTGCTTGCTAAAATTGAGTATTTGTAAGTTCGTTTATTCTCGATTCTCGACAAATTGAAAGGCCTGAAAATATCGAGCTTTAAATTGTTCTTGGTTGTTAAGGGTATTTGGATTTCTAAGTCTAATTCAATCAACACGTAAAAAGATGAAAATAATAAGGCTACATATTCGTAAAACAAAGTACAAGTACCAATTACTATTCACAAAGTACAACAATCTAATGCATAAAAGGTAAATTGCTTGAAATGTAAACTAAATGAAAGTATAAGGACTAAAATATAAAATTCAGAAACTAAAAGGACCAAATATGTAAAATGTAACAAACCAGTAACAAACTTAGCAAGTTTCCCAAACTACTAACTGAATTTGTTACAAACTGAAATTGGAAGGACTTAGTTTTGCAAACCCTAAAAATTATGAAGATTAGCTCTGAATACAAAACTTAAAAAACACAAAGGACTAAATTGCAATTAAAATGAAATTTTCACAAAAACGGGTTACTTGAATCGAATAAGCTGAAAAAAGCTTATTACTTAACCAAAATCAAAATGGTTTTCACTAAAATGTTTAGAATAGAAAAAAAGCTAGCCTTGCAAAAGTATTTTGCTTAAAAGCTTGAAATTCTCTAGATAGCTTATCTCAATAAGCCAAGAATAAGCTCATTTGAAAACTAGTCAACCACAAAACGATTTTCTTGCATAAACTGATTAATCAACTATCAAAAAGCTTGGAATGTCTTTTGGTTTTGAAAATGATCAACTGAATAAGCCAGAATCTTGAATAAGCTAAAATTGGATTATTTGACCAAAATTGACCAAAAATCAAAAAAGCTAAAAAAACTCAGAATTCACTCAAGATATGATGGCAAATAGATTTGTGAAAGAAAATTGGGAATTTTATGAAGTAGATTTTGAGATATAGCAAAACAGTAAGCACCTTGTTATAGAAACTCAACTTAGAACAAGTGCTTATCAAAAAGCTGATTTCTCACTCAAAATGTTAAGCTGTATAATTTCCAATTAGAATGAAAGTTTGGATTATAAGCTACAATTTTAAAAAGGTTTGAGGCAAAATATCAAGTAACAAAGGAATGACAGGTAATCAAAGTTTGCTAGTTTAAACTGGTGAACTTTAAATAGACTGACCCAAAGATTTTATACTACCATTTGCGTGTTTGACTATTCTTTTGACTGCAAAATTCTACCAAAATGTTTACACTAGATTATCTAGTGTGAATGAAAACAAAATATCAATTTTCTACAACTTGAATTGCCAAATGATTTAGAACCAAACACCACTTTAAAATCAGTTAATGAAATTTTTCAAAGAGAATTTGATCACAAGACTAAGACTGGTTTAGATTTTTATCAAAACTTGTTCAAATGACAAATTGAAGTGTGTTTGAACCAAAAACAAGCATGTAAACAGATTAAACCACAAAATGAATCTAATGATTAATGACTGATGAAAATACCAAATGAAATCAAGTAAGACTAATGGAAAAGCTACAAAACTACAAGTAATCTATCAAACTAACTCAATTATACTGCAATTAAGCTAAACACTCACTCAGATCAGCACATAGTAGCTATACTAAGAATTGAGCATGCATATTCACTTTAGAGGAACTAAAATAAGGAAAATAGAACTTTTTAGTTATGAAGCCTCCTCTGATGGAGTAGAGGAGCGCTGAGCTCTCAAATACTACTTTCTTCAACCCAAATCAACTCAAATCAACAACCAATTCATCAACATCAACCAATTCTGATCAAATAACCCAATCTGCTTCAAACTGCTACAAAAGACTAGAATGAACTGAATTGATGCTAAACTTGAACTGAAAGCTTCCAAAAGTAACCAAACAACCTCTATTGATCAGTTGTGATCAACAGGATCCATGTATAACAGCAACAATATGAGATGTAGTAGAAAATGAAATAGATTTGAAGGAAATTTGAAGTGGAATTTTTATTAATGAAGTTAAACGGTTACAAAGTTGTTATAACTACTTTAACTAACTCTCAAGTGTGTGGCAAACACTTGAGAGAAGCTAAGAACTGACTAGCTAACCGAATATGAAAGCTAATTTTCTAAGTGTGTGTGATTTCACACCTAGGCTAAATACATCAAATGAGCTAATGACTGGGTATTTATAGAGAAGAGAGGAGAGTTAGTTGGGGTAGATGACATGTTTCATCCAATTAGAGATTGCCAGGTGTCTTCATACTCTCAATTGAACTTTGGCGTTCTTGATCCAAATTGGACTTTTATTATTGATTGAGATTGAGTCTAATCAAATGATTGGGTTGGGTTCGTCTCGTCTCAATGATCATTTTCCATGTTTACAACTCTTTCTGAAATGGCCTCTATCTCAATATACGATTTGGGGAAAAAGAGCCACGTGGAATGATTTAACTGGGCTTCAGCCTTTCACGCGAATCACTATCCATAAGTGGATAAAATGATTATTGGTTGGCGAGTTCCCATTGACTAATATTTGGAAAGTGGGGATCACTGTTTGAGATTCGGTCATAAATGAGACGGCTGTTAGTGGCCCAGCTGGCAGCTGAGGTGGTGATCCGAGTGCTTCATTTAATGGCCTCCCATTGGTGGAAATGTTATTACATGGATTAAGACCAATCTTAGTGTAAACTTGTCACTTTCAGCCCCTATACTTTGGCAGATTTATGATTTGAGCTCTAATCTTCATTTCTTTGGAAAAATTAATCCTTTGACCTTCATTCTTGATCATTTGAGTTCTTTTACTTGGTTGACTTGAGAGTTGACCAGGTTTGACATTGATCTTGACTTTATCAAAATTGCACGTTAGTCCCTCAACTTTTGAATGTTGTCAAGATAGGTCCTTTATCTTCAAATGGTTTGTCATCTTTGATCCTTCTTGTCTTTTCTTCATAAATGAGCTTGATTTCACTTGTTTGCTTTAAATTTTTTATCCTTGTTACCTAAACAAGCACTAACACAAAACATACCACATAATACTTCTTTATAACATAAAAGTTAGGTATTTGCTATGTGTTTTAGGGTGATTTGTTGACTTATTGATATGCGATTTTGCTCATATCAAATCCCCTACACTTGATCATTGCCATGACCTCATGCAATGCCATATTTTAAAGCACCAATTTACATTTTTCTCATAATTAATCCACCTTGGACAATATGAAATGCATTTACACTACTCTACACTATATGATGCATGATTTTTAGATTTTCTTGAAATGGTTTTGATGGAAATAACTCATAAAGAAATCAATGACTTAGATTAGGGTTTCTAGTACCATGAACACTTATCACCCTCAAGTTTCACTTTCCCCATACCAAGCTTAAAAATGGGATCATTGCATTCACAAGTAAAAAGTGCATCAACTTATTCATGACAATTAAATGTGGAACCGGTTATTATTTGAGCAAATTGCTTGGGAGCAAATTTGTCTTATTTTGAAGCGTGAAATATAAGAAATGTTAAATCCAAAAATAAGGAAGCACAGTTTTAATCCTAAGTAATCCTCTCATCCATTACTTGAAAAACCGCTCACAATTAATATAAGTCCGACTCAAGAATAATAAGTCATTCTCCTTATGTGTAAGATCCTTATGTCATGCATTAATAAGTAGCTACACACTCGCTAAGGAAAGAAAAATAAAACTCACGCAATAATTTATATCCACCGCCTTTTTGGGACTTTGGATCTTCAATCCCGCAACCCGTCAAGGTAATATTGAATTGGAGCAACTATCAAATCCCCGCAACCCTTGTGAAAGTAATATTGGAATTCAATAGTTACTATAATTAACACTTCACTGCCCCTCTTAGGAGTCTTGTATAATTATTTTTTTTCTTTTTTTTCTCTTTTTTTTTCTAGCCACTCATTTTTTTTCATAAGCCGCTCTTATTTTTTCTTTATTCCTCACAAAGAAAGTTGAAAAGAATAAAAGGAAAAACATCCGCTAAGTATTAAGCATGACATAAGTCTAATACACATAAAACGTTCTAACTTAGAATCTTAAGACGTACTTATACCAACCATGAATGATTAGTAAAAAATGCATAAGAGACTACAAACAAAATAAAACCGTTCTAGATTATTTATTAACATATATACATGTGAAGAAAATAGAGGCAAAGAAAGAGAAGGGTTTAGCCACAAGTAATTATCATTAAGTTTATCTAGCCCTTTTATACTTGCTTCAACTCTATCATCTCCCATTCTCCACAAACTTAAAATCTTAAGTAACGAGACTAGTGGATGCTTAGCCTAATAGACCAATGAAGGACTACATGGTTAAGGATACTAGCTAGAGTAAGCTTAGATAAGCAAACGCGGGTATGTCAATGTATTCATGGTAGGCCTAATATGTCAAAGAAGTCTAAATTTGTTAAACCATGTCCTTATTATATTTTTTTCTCTTTTTATATATTTTTGATGAGAAATAAAAGAAGAAATATATACAATGCAAATGTGTTATGCAAATTGAAAAATGATTAATGAAAAAATTATCAATGCATATTTTTGGTGGCCAAAGTAGATCAAAAATTTGAAAAACGTTTCAAAAATTAATTTCCAAGTTATCATGAAGGTCAATGACAAAGTCTAGGTAAGGTCACTTCGATAGAAGACCCCCCTAAAATTGAGATAAACATTGTCCTCAATGTTTAAGAGCATGGGAGTATAAACTCCCCTACACTTATGACAATAAATAGACTTTGTTTAACTCTTGTTAAGGAAAGATCAACTATAGTGAATTCATGTTTAAACACAAGGTGTTTATGAAAAATCACAATAGTAACGAAGTGAACCAGATACAAGGGCCTCCTCCATAGGCTCCAATGCACGTAGTGAGAGAGCAACCCTACAAACAAAATGAAGATAAAAGGAAGGTCTCCCCCTACACTTCTCCTCAACTCTAAATCCTTATTTCTATCCTACCACACGCTAAGTCTAAAAATTCTAAACCTAGTTATTCAAGCTTGATTTATGGAGTCTCTAGCTCGACTCTTCCCACAATGAATTAATTCATGGGGAAAATAGGGATCTCTTGGACCATTTCCACGGAAATGTCCTCCCCAAAATATTGCTTAACACGGTGACCATTCACTTTGAAATTTAGACCATTAGGTTGTGACAACTCAATAGTTCCATATGGAAAAACTTGAGCAATAGTGAATGGACCGGAACATCTCGACTTAATCTTGCCCATAAAGAGTTTCAACCTTGAGTTAAAGAGGAGAACCGGCTCTCCAACTTCGAACTCACGATTCTTGATCTTAGCATCATGCAATTGCTTAGTCTAATCCTTATAAACCAATGAGTTCTCATAAGCATTGGCTCTCAATTCAGCCATTTCATTGAGTTGGTCCATTCTATGTGACTGGCTTGGTTCAAATTAATGTTTGCCCACTTGAGAGCCCATGAAGCCTTATGCTCTAACTCGAATGGGAGGTGGCATGCTTTTCCATAGACAAGCCTATATGGATTACAGCCAATTGGTGTCTTAAAAGTCGTCCTAAAAGACCACAAAGCATCATCATGCTTATCCGACCAAGAAGCTCGATTCTCTCCCACCGTTCTTTCCATAATTCTCTTTAAACCACGATTTGTGACTTCGGTTTGACCATTGGTTTAAGGGTGATACGCGGTAGAAAGTCTATGGTTAACACCATATTTCTTCATAACTCTTGTAAATTGGTCATTACAAAAATAAGTACCACGCTCACTTATGATGGCCCGAGGTACACCAAATCTAGCAAATAATTGCTTCAAAAATTTCACTACAACTCGAGCATCATTAGTAGGCAAGGCTTTGGCGTCAACCCACTTTGACACATAGTCCACGACTACGAGTATGTACTTGTTTCCCTTAGATGATGGAAAAGGTCCCATGAAATCTATTCCCCACACATCAAAAATCTCACACTCTTGTATGAAGTTTTGTGGCATCTCATCTCGTTGAGTAATTTTTCCTTGTCTTTGACATACATCACAAAATTTCACCATCTCTAGCATCTTTGTATATTGAAGGCCAATAGTAACCCAAATCAAAGACTTTCTTGGCGGTGTAGTTGGGCCCAAAATGTCCACTCGTAGGTCCTTTATGACAAGCTTCTAAGATCTTAAATTCCTCGGGCCCATCTACACACCGTCTAATGATTTGGTTCGCACATTGCCTAAAGAGGTAAGGGTCATCCCAAAAGTAGTATTTCACTTCGTTAAGAAATTTCTTCTTTTGTTATGAAGTGAGACCCTCTATTAGCACATCCCCCATAAGATAGTTTGCTATATCCACAAAACAAGTAGTGGCATCCTCTTGTGAAGAAATAGACATGAGCTCCTCTAATGGAAAGGATTTATTAATTTCCTTATGAGGTAATTCACATTGAAAAGGATGCTCAAGTCTACTCAAGTGATCCGCCGCTAAATTCTCGGCTCCTTTCTTATCACGAATCTCAATGGAAAACTCTTTTAGCAACAAAACCCATCTCAAAAGTCTAGGTTTAGCATCTTGCTTTGTCATGAGGGACTTGAGAGCGGAATGATTCGTATACACTATGATTATGGAGAGCACAAGATAGGGTCTAAATTTCTCAAAGGCATAGACTATAGCAAGCAACTCTTTTTCCGTGGTGGTATAATGAAGTTGAGCACCCGTCATGGTTTTACTAGCATAGTGTATAGGTTGAAAATGCTTATTCATTCTTTGTCCTAAAACGGCCCCCACGGTATAATCACTAGCGTCACACATAAGCTCAAAAGGTAAATCCCAATTTGGAGAAACCAATACGGGAGCCTTAGTCAACTTTTCCTTAAGTATTTCGAAAGAGTCTAAACACTCTTGGGTGAAAATGAAAGGAGCCTCTTTTTCCAAAAGGTGGGTCATCGGTCTTGCAATCTTAGAGAAATCTTGTATGAAACGTATATAGAATCCAACATGACCCAAAAACTTCTAACTCCTTTCACCGTGGTAGGTGGGGGAAGCTTAGCAATAACATCAATTTTAGCACGATCGACTTATAAACCCTTATTAGATATCTTATGTCCCAAGACTATCCTCTCTTTGACCATGAAATGGCACTTCTCCCAATTAAGAACAAGACGTGTTTCTTCACACCTCTTAAGCATTCGTTCTAAATGGGAGAGACAAGAAGTGAATGAATCTACAAACACCGAGAAATCATCCATGAAAACTTCCATAATGTGCTCAATCATGTCATGAAAGATTGCCATCATACACCTTTAATGTCCCCGGTGCATTGCACAAGCCAAAAGGCATTCTCTTGTAAGCAAATGTACCATAGGGACAAGTGAATGTGGTCTTTTCTTGATCCCTAGGGTCAATGGGTATTTGAAAATAACCCGAGAATCCATCTAGAAAGAAATAGTACTCATTTCCCGCTAAGCGTTCAAGCATTTGGTCCATAAAAGGCAATGGGAAATGATCTTTCCTTATAGCATCATTGAGCTTCCTATAATCAATACAAACTCTGTAACCCGTGACAAGTCTAGTAGGAATAAGCTCATTGTTCTCATTAGGTACTACGGTGATTCCACCCTTCTTAGGAACACAATGTACCGGGCTAACCCATGGAGAGTCGGAAATGGGGTAAATCATACCCACATCAAGGAGTTTGATAACTTCCTTCTTAATGACATCATGGATTTTAGGGTTAACCCTTCTTTGGCATTGAATGGCGGGTTTGTAATCATCCTCCATAAGAATTTTGTGTGTACAACAATTTGGATCAATTCCCCTTATGTCAGATATTTTCCATGTTAAGGCTTTCTTATGTTTCTTAAGGACCTCTATGAGTTTGTCCTTCTCATCATCTTTAAAATCTTTAGCAATGATCACAGATAATTGGTATTTTCCCTCTAAGAAAGCATATTCAAGGTGTGATAGAAGATCCTTAAGTTCAAGGGTAGGTGGACTCACTATGGAAGGTTTCACTATGGATGGATCATCATTGGTAACTTCTTGTGGAATTGGTGAAGGAATGGGGTCCTCATTGAGTAACTTTTGGATAGTGAGAATGTCTTCTTCCCAATTGATGGGAGAATCATCATTACCAAGGAAATCACTCTCTCCAAAAGGTGTTAAGGAGCGAGCAATTGAGGCAACGGTCTCTACATGAGGCATGTCTTCAGTATTATTCTTACAAGCTTCATGAAAATGCTCATCACACACCTCATCAAGAACATCCACTATGTTAATTGTTTCACAACCTTGAGATTTCTTAGTCAATTTTCCTAACTTAAACACCACTTTCTCATCCTCAACTCTTATAATTAAATCTCCTTCCGCCACGTCTATAAGAGTACGACCCGTCCTCAAAAATGGTCTACCAACTATAAGAGGAACTCTTGGGTCCATATCATAATCAACCACTACAAAGTCCGCCGGAAAGGTAAACTTATCCACACCTACAAACACATCCTCCGAAATGCCTACCGGATAAGCTATGGTACGATTTGCTAACTCAAGGGTCATCCTAGTAGGAGTGAGCTCGGGAAGAGAGAGTTTTTGCCAAACCAACAAAGGCATGAGATTAATGCTTGTCCCTAGATCCGCTAGTGCCATGCAATTTTCCACCCTGGGAAAATTACAAGGGATCAAAAATCGCCCCGGATCTCCAAGTTTTGTAGGTAAGGTTTTGAGCAACACGGCGGAGCAATTCTCATTAAGTGATGTGTTAGGAAAATCCACCAATTTTTCCTTGTTGGAGAGGAGATCTTTGAACATTTTAGCAAACTTTGGCATATATGCAAGATCTTCCGCAAAGGAGATGTTTATGTTAAGTTGCTTGAACATTCTCAAAAAATTAGAGACTTGAATATTATCCTTGTTTTTTAATTTCTCTTTTCTTAATCTTGATGGGTAAGGAAGGCTTGGTTTTGGTGTAGGTTGAGTAGTTGTTGTAGTGGAAGGTTTCTCTTTGTTGGTTTCTTCATTGGGAGGTGTGGATGGTAAAGGAGAAGTGGGTGTAGGATGAGAAGGTATAGGTGTTGAAGTTGTAGAGCTTGAAGGTGGTGAGTTGGATGTTGTAGGCTTATCACAAGGTGGAACCATAGTAGGTTTAACCATAGGAGGTGTAGGAGGTGAAGAATCATTAGTTGTTTTTCCACTTCTTGTTGTGATAGCATTGACATTAGCCCTTGGGTTTGTTTGTGTGTTTGAAGGTAGAGCCCCTTGTGGCCTTTGATTAAGTACCATCAAAATCCTCTTAGTAGACTCCTCATTCATAACTCTCATTTTCTCTTGTAATCTTCTTTCACGTTCACGAATTCTTCTTTCAAAAATCTCAAAAGTATCATTTTGCCCATATCTTGATTTTGACCTTGATTTTCAAAGGGTGGAGGTGTTTGGTTAAATCCTTGATTGGGTGTATCAAAGTTATTTCCTTGATTGTGAAAGTTGTTGGGTGCTTTATAGTTGTTCCCTTGGTAGTTTGGCCTAGGGCCTTTATTTCTTTGTATCAATTGAGGAGGATTGGGTTGACTTTGGGTGGGTGGATGGGGTGGAAAGCCGGGTGGAGCAAGGTAGTTATTTGACTTGTAAGAGAGATTGTTTTGTATGATGTTAGGTTTGAAGTGCTCTCTATGTTCTTCTTGATAAGCATAACATTCACCTTAATTTGGAACCTTATCATATTGTTGGTTAGAATGAGGACCTCCACAATTCTCACATGAAATAGCAATAGCATTCACATCATTGGAGGAATTTTTGTTCAAAGTGATTTCATAAAATTTCAAGAGTGTGTCAGTCATAGTATCAAGCTTTTGAGAGATAATCTTATCCAATTGTGGAGTAACACTCTCTTGCACCACATAGACTCTCTCATCAAATTGTGTGTTATTTTGCACCATGGATTTAGTCTCAATAATGTCCCATGCCACTTGAATGGATTTGGAAAGAATATTCACACTCGCAAAGGAGTTGAGGGAATCTTGATGTTGTGGTCTTAATCCATTGTAGAAACTATTGATTTGGTGAACCTCATTGAATCCATGATTGGGGCATTTTCTCAATAACTCCTTAAACTCTTCCCAAGCATCACTAAAGGTTTGGCTAGGTTTTTGTTGAAATCCAATAATTAGGTTTCTCAAAGCCGTGGTCTTAGATGGGGGAAAGAACTTGTTCAAAAACTTCTTAGTAAAATCATCCCAAGTAGTAATGCTCTTAGGTGGTTGTGTATCTAACCAATACTTGGCATTGCCCTCTAAGGAAAATTGGATCAAGATCAACGTAATGGCATCATGGGGAACTCCATTGTACTTAATGGTATTTCAAAGAGATAGATACTTCTTGATATGATCGTGTGGATTATCACTAGGTCTCCCCAAAAATGGTATGTTTGAAACCAAGCTAATCATAGATGTCTTAAGCTCAAAGGTGTTTACGGGTATCTCGGGTATAACAATAGCATCGACATATCCTAGCATATTGGATTGAAGGTGTTCCACCAAAGGTAGATTGTCAACGGCGGCCATGGCTTCTTGTGTGTTGTTCAAAGCACGATTCTCGGGATCGGCTTGATGGACGGTGTTGTTTTTACTCTTTCTCTTTTTCTTCCTTTTCGGAGGAAGGGGTTGTACACCAAATGGTATTTGTGCACGCCCGCGGGTGAGCATGCAACTCAAATCAAGGAGTGAGAGAGAAGCTCTCGCTCGACTTTGGAAAAGAAGGGATTATCCTTTCCGAGGTTCAATAAGTAATATCCACAAGAAAGTATAGTATATGTAAGTAATAATTCGGTGGACACCACTCACCACTATCACTCTTGAAAGACCCACAAGGAAGCGGAGAAACGAGGCGGCGCGTAGCACTTAAGAGCTGCTTCTTTAGAATGTGAAATACACTCTCCTTATACCCCCCACACAGTGGCCTCTTTCGCAAGATCAAGTAGATTATGATATTTATCTATTGTTCCTTAATTAAATTTGATCGATACACGTGTCAAGGACCGGAACGCTCCCTAACATGGTGTATTGCAAAAGCAATACTTATGGAAGTATGTGTATTGAGTCTTCGTATACGTATACGTATCTACATATAATAATATATCAAAAATATTTTTGTATTCAATGGGTTTTTAAAGAAAATACTATATGTACGTAAAAACGATTGAAAACGATATATACAATATATTTTTGTCGTAATCTTTTAGGAAAAAGATTACTTTTTGGATTTTTTATTTTTTTGGTTCAATTCTTTAGGAAAAGAATTGATTTTGTTATTTTTTAGTTTTTTATATTTTTATCTTTTTTATTTTTTTAATGTTTTTGATTTATAATACGTAAAAATAAAGTTCACAAAGTGAACGGATCCCAAAATCTAATATGTCTAACTTGAAACCGTTAATCTTCACGAAAAGAATCGGCAACGGCGCCATTTAATATTGAGTATTTGTAAGTTCGTTTATTCTCGATTCTCGACAGATTGAAAGGCCTAAAAATATCGAGCTTTAAATTGTTCTTGGTTGTTAAGGGTATTTGGATTTCTATGTCTAATTCAATCAACACGTAAAAAGATGAAAATAATAAGGCTACGTATCCGTAAAACAAAGTGCAAGTACCAATTACTATTCACAAAGTACAACAATCTAATGCATATAAGAAAAATTGCTTGAAATGTAAACTAAAGAGGACTAAAATGTAAAATTCAGAAACTAAAAGGACCAAATATGTAAAATGTAACATACTAGTAACAAACTTAACAAGTTTCCCAAACTACTAACTGTTTTTGTTACAAACTGAAATTGGAAGGACTTAGTTTTGCAAACAACAAAAATTATGAAGATTAGCTTTGAATACAAAACTTAACAAACACAAAGGACTAAATTGCAATTAAAAGTGAAATTTTCACAAAACGGGTTACTTGAATCGAATAAGCTGGAAAAAGCTTATTACTTAACCAAAATCAAAATGGTTTTCACTAAAATGTTTAGAATGGAAAATAAGCTAGCCTTGCAAAAGGATTTTGCTTAAAAGCTTGAAATTCTCTAGATGGCTTATCTGAATAAGCCACGAATAAGCTCATTTGAAACCTAGTCAACCACAAAACAATTTTCTTGCACAAACTGATTAATCAACTATCAAAAAGCTTGGAATGTCTTTTGGTTTTGAAAATCATCAACTGAATAAGCCAGAATCTTGAAAAAGCTAAAATTGGCTTATTTGACCAAAAATCCAAAAAGCTGAAAAACTCAGAATTCACTCAAGACATGATGGCAAATAGATTTGTGAAAGAAAACTGGGAAGTTTATGAAGTAGATTTTGAGATATAGCAAAACAGTAAGCACCTTGTTACAGAAACTGAACTTAGACCAAGTGCTTATCAAAAAGCTGATTTCTCACTCAAAATGTTAAACTGTATAATTTCCAATTAGACACTGAAATTTTGGATTATAAGCTACAATTTGAAAAAGGTTTGAGGCAAAATCATCAAGTAACAAAGGAATGACAGGTAATCAAATTTTTCTAGTTTAAACTGACGAACTTTAAATAGAGTGACACAAAGATTTATACTACCATTTGCCTGTTTGACTATTCTTTTGACTACAAAACTCTACCGAAATGTTTACACTAGATACCTAGTTTGAATGAACACAAATTATCAATTTTCTACAACTCGAATTGCCAAATGATTCAGAACCAAACACCACTTTAATATCAGTTAATGAACTTTTTCAAAGAGAATTTGATCACAAGACTAAGACTGGTTTAGATTTTTATCAAAACTTCTTCAAATGACAAATTGAAGTGTGTTTGAACCAAAAACAAGCATGTAAACAGATTAAACCACAAAATGAATCTAATGATTAATGACTGATGAAAATACCAAATGAAATCAAGTAAGACTAATGGAAAAGCAACAAAACTACAAGTAATCTATCAAACTAACTCAATTACACTTCAATTAAGCTAAACACTCATTCAGATCAACACATAGTATCTATACTAGGAATTGAGCATGCAGATTCACTTTAGAGGAACTAAAATAAGGAAAATAGAACTTTTTAGCTATGAAGCCTCTTCTGATGGAGTAGAGGAGCGCTGAGCTCTCTAATACTACTTTCTTCAACCCAAATCAACTCAAATCAACAATCAATTCATTCTGATCAAATAACCCAATCTCCTTTAAACTGCTACAGAAGACTGGAATGAACTGAATTGATGCTAAACTTGAAGTGAAAGCTTCCAAAGTAACCAAACAACCTCTATTGATCAGTTGTGATAAACAGGATCCATGTATAACATCAACAGTATGAGATGCAGTAGAAAATGAAAGAGATTTGAAGGAAATTTGAAGTGGAATTTTTATTAATGAAGTGAAACGGTTACAAAGTTGTTATAACTACTTTAACTAACTCTCAAGTGTGTGTCAAACAATTGAGAGAAGCTACGAACTGACTAGCTAACTGAATATGAAAGCTAATTTTCTAAGTGTGTGTGATTTCACACCTAGGCTACATACATCAAATGAGCTAATGATTGGGTATTTATAGAGAAGAGAGGAGAGTTGGTTGGGGTAGTTGACGTGTTTCATCCAATCAGAGATTGCCAGGTGTCTTCATACTCTCAATTGAAATCTGGCGTTCTTGATCCAAATTGGGCTTTTATTATTGACTTAGATTGAGTCTAATAAAATGATTGGGTTGGGTTCGTCTCGTCTCAATGATCATTTTCCATGTTTACAACTCTTTCTGAAGTGGCCTCTATCTCAATATACGATCTGGGGAAAAAGAGCCACGTGTAATGATTTAATTGGGCTTTAGCCTTGCACGCTGATCATTATCCATAAGTGGATAAAATGATTATTGGTTGGCGAGTTCCCATTGGCTAATATTTGGAAAGTGGGGACCACTGTTTGAGATTCGGTCATAAATGAGACGGCTGTTAGTGGCCCAACTGGCAGCTGAGGTGGTGATCCGAGTGCTTCATTTCATTGCCTCCCATTGGTGGAAATTTTATCACATGGATTAAGACCAATCTTAGTGTAAACTTGTCACTTTCATCCCCTATACTTTGGCAGATTTATGATTTGAGCTCTAATCTTCATTTCTTTGGCAAAATTAATCATTTGACCTTCATTCTTGATCATTTGAGTCCTTTGCTAAGAGACAGAATGTGTTTCCAACACCAAGACAAACCCCTAATAGCTTTAACATTCCAAATATTCTGACCCTTAAGCTTATGATGTTTTTCCCAATTAACCAATATAGACTTCTTATCACACAAAATATGCTATAGATGTTTAATCATAAGAGCATTGTTCCAACTATGCATAGATTTTAAACCAAGATCACCTTGGTCCTTAGGTTTACACACATCCTCCCACTTCACACTAACTAAGGCACCCGTTTTCCTATTATTACCCCAAAGGAAATTACTCAGCATATTATCAATATCATCATAGACAGCTAAAGGAAGAATAAACAGGGAGTCCCAATAGACATGCATAGAAGAAAGAACCGAAGCAATTAACTGAAGCCTACCCGCAAAGGAGAGACATTTATTCTTCCAACTGTTAAGCTTGTTCTGAACAACCTCAAGCAAAAAACTACAGTCACGCTTAGTTATTGATAAAAAGATTTCAATGGGTTCAGATTATGTCTCTCAGTCCTCTCGAATTGATCTCGGTCTTAAGTGGAATGATTGTTCTTGGTTACTAAAAAAAGGGGTTTGGATTTTAAACTACTAAATGACAAATGCTCTAAAATGTAAAATTAAATTTAAGAGTAATTAAATTAATAACAATTAATAAAACTTGAATTAAAATTAAAATTAAAATTAAAATTAAAATTAAAGTAACAGTTAAAATATAAATATGAAATAAAGAAACAGTAAAGAAACAGTAAGTAAACCTTTAAAATGCTCAAAAGAAACTTGATTCGGAAGTATAACCTTGATTCGGAACTTTGTTCATCCGGAACCTTTCACTCGGAACCCCTTGATTCGGAACTTTGTTCGGAAGTTTATCCGGAAGATTGATCCGGAACTTTACTCGGAACTTTACCCGGAAATTGGTTCGGAAGATTGGTTCGGAAGTTGGTTCGGAACTTTCACCCGGAACTTTCTTCGGAACTTTATTCGGAAGTTTGGTTCATCCGGAACTTTATACTCATTCGGAACTTTTAAACAAGAAAACTCATTCAGAACTTTTTAATTCATTCGGAACATTTAAATAAAAAAAACTCATTCTGAACTTTTAAAGGAAACTCATTCGGAACTTTTAAAGAACATATTCATTCGGAACTTTGGTGTTCATCCGGAAGTTTTGTGTTCATCCGGAACTTTTTGGTTCACTCGGAACCTGGGGAATGCACAAGAACAGTAACAGTCACGAAGAACACGGAAAACGATTCTAATCCAAAAATCACCAAGTTTTTCACCAAAAACTTAAATAAACTAATCACTAAGCATCTACTAACCATAAACTACAAATCCCATCAACAAAAACACAAAACCCAACAACTTTTAAAGATCAAATCAATAAAATAAGAACTTAAGAACTTGAAGAGAAAGATGATGATGAACAAGATGAAATGGACAGATTAAACAAGAACTTGTATTGAATGATTAATGTTTTTAACAATCACTAAACAAGAATGAAATTACAAGATTAAAAACCAAAGATCAAAATCACCAAACACCCTAGTGGTGTTGGCGATGGTACGAAACAGAAAGGGAGAAAAAAGGGGAGAGAAGAAAACTAAAAAACACTGAATGCAAAGTGTGTGAGGGGAAGGCTTTATATAGTCTTGTCTTTTGGTTGGTGAGTGGGCTTTCTCCCGTTCTTCTTGTCTTCTAGTCTTTTCAGAAAAGTTGACGTTTTCGATTCTGATTCGGGATTTGTCGTCGATTAAATTCAACTCGTCTTTTAATTTCTTCGTTTAATAGACTTGAGTTTCTTCGACTTATGTAAATCTTCCATCTCTAGTCCTTTTCTTCGATAAATCTTCGAATAGGCCCAGTGACTTCAAATCTTTTGCATCTATTGGACAATAGACTTTATCTTGAGTCTTTTTCTTCGGTAAAACCCGTGCAATCCCATGTTTACTTCAATATTCATCCGGTTGGCTCTGAAAACACAACAAACACAAAAACCACGCATAATTCCAAACAAATGATATTAAATACGCGTTTTGGTCTTGTTTTAGCCAGAATTAAGTGGTAAAAGGATGGGTGATTACACACCTATCAAATCCCCTACACTTAACCATTGCCATGCCCTCATGCAATGCTTAGTGATAAAGCAATTTTTCACTTTCCTCATAATTAATCAACCTTGGCCTTATTCAAATACTACTAAACAAAAATTAAAGTACTAAAAGAAATTAAACTTTAAAGGAAACAAAAGGATGGAAATAACTTGCAAAGGAACCAATGACTTACATTAGGGCTTTGGTGCTGCGAAGATTTATCACCCTCAAGTTTCACGTTCCCCAAACTAAGCTTAAAAACGAGATCATTGTTATTATAAGTTAGTAAATCAAACACTTACACACATGGCTTACTTATATGCTTAAACTCCCTTATTCCTAGGTGTATCTCTTATATTTTATTTTTGTCTTAGAATGATCATGAAGATGCATTTTGGACTTATTTCGATAGTTTGTTAAGGCTGAAAGCAAAGTAGGACGATTTGATCAATAGTTAGCTAAAGGACAAAATCTCTTAAAACTGCTTCTCGGGATATCAAAAAGTTCATATCTTGGCATAACTCGGTTCACGATTTGAGACCTTTCTCGGGCCGATATTTGGCATGTACTTCATACTTCATATCTTGAGAGACGTGCTTGAGATAATGGTCTTCTCATCGTTCATAGAGTTTCTTCACTTGGAGACTTTTGAGAGGTACTCCACTTTTGTTGACCATGCCTTCATGATTATTTTTTCAATCTCTATTTCGGATTTTTGAGATACAACGATCTGCCTCCTTTTCGGACTTGGATCTATTTATCCTCATACCTTGTTAGGGTCTTTTCGGATAGACTTCTCCATGATCATTATGGGAGTTGATTGCTTTTCGTCGTGAGTCTTGATCCTTCATATTGACTTTGGGAATAATGCTTTTCACATCACTTTGGATCTTTAGCAATAAAATGGAATCCTCATGCCTTGTTAGGGCCTTTTTGGACTCGCCAATCTTCGCGCCCCGCTTCATAAGTTATGCCTTGGCTATGAACTCTTATCATTACCGAGCAACTTTTAAACGATCTTGGGCTAGAAGCTAAGTAACTTTTCAAATCGTACGACCTTACTTATTGCAGATAAATTATTAGCAAGTGATGGGAGAATAGGCAAATAATTACACCAAGTGAGCTTGTGCAAGAATACCGACTTATAATTGACTCTATCATTTCTCGTCCTCCACAATTTAAAATCTCAAGTAATGAGACTCGTGGATACTTAGCCTAATAAACCAATTAAGGTCTACATGGTTAAGGATACTAGCTAGAATAAACTTGGATAAGTCTATTCGGGTTGAGTCAAAATAAACGCAACGGGCCTAATATGTCAAAGATTTCTAAACTAGCTACACCACTTTATTAAAATTTTGACTTTATTGCGGGATATATACATATGAAAGCAACGATAAAAATTTAAAAATTACAACTAAATGGCCAAAGTTAACAAAAAATTTGAAAAATGTTGAAAAATATGATTTTCTGGTTAAATGAAGGCATTTTCATGGAGAAGTCCACTTAAAACTTCGATAGAAGTCCCCCCCTACACTTAAGATAAACATTGTCCTCAATGTTTAAGCATGTGGGAAAAGTTTCCCCTACACTTATGACATTGTGCACGTTGGTTAACTCAAGTTAAGGAAGAGACGACTAAAGTGATCAATTTCAAATGTGAGTATGAAGAAAATTAAATCACGATAGTTGAGAGATAGAACCGGATTTCGGATAACACGAGAGCACGGTTCTTCAAAGATTCCAAGAGTGCACTAACCCCTGTAATCACATCACCACACAAAGACAAACACGTATAGAAGTCCCCCTACACTTAGGGGATTAAAACATAAAAGGATAGATACTCGGTCTGCCTCCCGAGGAGCGCTTGTTTTTGATAACCGAGTCACGAGCCTGACTCGACCAAAAATTAGTTCATGGGGAACGTGGTGAGGGATGGAATCACCTCCTGAGAGTTTTCCTCACCAAAGTACAACTTCACTCGTTGGCCATTCACCTTAAAATTTGGTCCATCAGGTTGAGCGAGCTCGAGAGTGCCATATGGAAAAATTTGGGCAATGGTGAATGGGCCGGACCAACGAGATTTGAGCTTTCCCGAGAAGATTTTCAACCGAGAGTTAAAGAGTAAGACTTTGTCTCCAACATGGAACTCTCGGTTTTTGATCTTGGAGTCGTGAATGAGCTTAGTTCTTTCCTTATAGATCAAAGAATTTTCATAAGCCTCATTCCGAAGTTCATTGAGCTCATTGAGTTGGATCTTGCGTAGGTCACCGGCTTTGTTAATATCAAAATTAGCCCACTTCAAGGCCCAATAAGCCTTGTGCTCCAACTCAATGGGGAGGTGGCATGCTTTCCCGTACACAAGACGATAAGGTGTACAGCCGATCGGGGTCTTGTAAGCAGTACGGAAAGCCCACAAAGCATCATCAAGTTTATCAGCCCATGAGGCACGATGCTCTCCTACGGTTCGTTCCAGAATTCGCTTAGGTCCTCGGTTGGATATTTCAGCCTGGCCATTAGTTTGTGGGTGGTAGGCTGTGGAAAGACGATGAGTTACACCATACTTAGCCATGACTCTTGCGAATTGGTCATTGCAAAACTGAGTCCCACGATCACCAATAATGGCACGAGGCACACTGAATCTAGAGAAAAGAGCTTTCAAAAAGTTACAAACCACCCTTGCGTCATTAGTAGGTAAAGCTGTGGCTTCAACCCACTTTGAAACGTATTCAACGGCTACAAGGATGTATTTGTGTCCTTTAGAAGAAGGGAATGGCCCCATAAAGTCGATACCCCAAACATCAAAGATTTCACACTCTTGAATGAAATTCTGAGGCATCTCGTCTTTATGTGTGATCGTGCCTTGTTTTTGGCAAATATCACATCGTTTAACCATATTGTGAGTGTCACGATATATGGAGGGCCAATAAAATCCCGAATCAAACACTTTTTTGGCGGTGTAGTTGGGACCAAAGTGACCACCGGTGGGTCCTTTGTGGCAAGCATCAAGGATTTCTGAAGCTTCCGGTCCGTCAACACATCGGCGGATAATCAGGTCGGCACATTGTTTGAATAGGTAAGGGTCGTCCCAAAAGTAAGTCTTAATGTCGGTGAAGAACTTTTTCTTTTGTTGAGACGTCAACCCTTCCTTGAGAATTCCACCCGCCAAGTAGTTTGCAAAGTCCGCAAACCACGGGGTTGCATCAGAATTCGAATTTATAGACATTAAGGTCTCCAAGGGAAAAGAATCATTGATTTCTTTGTTCGGATGATCCCCTTGGTAAGGATCCTCAAGTCTGCTGAGATGATCCGCGGCTAGGTTTTCAGCTCCTTTTTTATCGCGAATTTCGATTTTAAATTCTTGGAGCAGCAAAACCCAGCCTAGAAGTCTTGGTTTGGAATCTTGCTTTGTTAACAAGTACTTCAGCGCGGAGTGATTGGTATACACAATAGTTGTAGAAAGGACAAGATAGGGGCGGAATTTTTCAAAAGCATAGACAACAGCTAAAAGCTCTTTTTTGGTTGTCGTATAATGCAATTGTGCCCCCGTCATTGTCTTGCTAGCGTAATGGATTGGTTGGAAGTGTTTGTTCACTCTTTGTCCCAGAACCGCTCCAATAGCAAAATCACTAGCATCGCACATCAACTCAAAGGGAAGCTCCCAATTAGGGGTAACCAAGACGGGTGCCTTAGTTAGCTTATCCTTAAGCGAGTTGAAGGCTTCAAGACACTCTTTGGAAAAGATAAAAGGAGTATCTTTTTCCAAGAGGTGGGTCATCGGGCGAGCGATTTGAGAAAAATCTTTGATGAATCGACGGTAGAAGCCCGCATGACCCAGAAAACTTCTCACACCCTTCACGGTTGAAGGTGGAGGCAACTTGGCGATAACATCGACTTTAGCACGGTCTACTTCAAGACCGGCTTTGGAAATTTTGTGTCCCAGCACGATGCCTTCTTTTACCATAAAATGGCATTTTTCCCAATTCAGAACAAGGCGAGTGTCTTCGCACCGCTTAAGCATACGTTCCAAATTGGCAAGGCAAGAAGAGAAGTAATCCCCGAAGACCGAGAAATCATCCATGAAGACTTCCATGGTTTGTTCAACCATGTCATGGAAGATAGCTAACATGCACCTTTGGAAAGTCCCGGGCGCATTACATAAGCCAAAAGGCATTCTTTTGTACGCAAATGTGCCATAGGGACAAGTGAATGTTGTCTTCTCTTGATCTTGGGGATCGATGGGTATTTGAAAATAACCCGAGAAACCATCAAGAAAGCAGTAATATTCATTACCCGCTAAATGTTCAAGCATTTGGTCCATAAAAGGTAGAGGGAAATGATCCTTTCTCGTGGCATCATTGAGTTTGCGGTAGTCTATACAAACTCTCCACCCAGTAACGAGACGAGTGGAAATTAACTCGTTGTGTTCATTGGGAACAACGGTTATTCCGCCCATCTTGGGCACACAATGGATTGGACTAACCCATGGTGAATCCGAAATAGGGTAAATCATACCCGCATCAAGAAGTTTGATAACCTCTGTTTTGATGACTTAATGTATTTTTGGATTTACCCTTCGTTGGCTTTGAATTGTGGGCTTAAAGTCGTCCTCCATGAGAATTTTGTGGGTGCAGAAGTGAGGATCAATTCCACGAATATCAGAAATCTTCCAAGCAATAGCCTTCTTATGATCTTTCAACACGGTGATAAGTCGGGCTTTTTCTTCTTCCTTTAGGTCCTTAGCAATGATGACTGGCGACTTCTTCTCTTCTTCAAGGAATACATACTCGAGATGGGGCGGCAACTCCTTAAGTTCCAAATCCAGAGGATTTTCGACGGGAGGCGTATTCAAAGTCGGAGTATCGATAGCAATGACCGTGGGAGATGGAGGTGAAGGATTGTCTTCGTTGAGAAGGCTTTCAAAGAAATGCATGTCTTCGTCCCCATCGGTAGGAGAATCATCAGTAGATAAGTTCACATCTCCCATGGTGTCTTCAAGATCTTTCCAAAACAAATCACTATCTCCAAATAGAGACAATGATGAATCAATAGAGGACACGGTCTCAACATTGGGAAGAGAGGTAGGAATACTTTTGCAAGCATCATTAAAGTGTTCTTCACAAGCCTCATCAAGAACGTCAATACAATTAACATTATCATATGAATAAGGCTGTTTAGACAACTTTCCCATGTTGAAGACTACTTTATCGTCACTCACTCTCATGATACGCTCACCGGCTTCAACATCAATGAGAGTGCGACCGGTCCTCAAGAATGGACGACCAACAATTAGTGGCACACGAGGGTCCATCTCGTAGTCGACGACAACGAAATCAGCAGGAAAGGTGAATTTGTCGACTCCTACAATGACGTCTTCGGCTATCCCCACTGGATAAGCAACCGTACGGTTAGCTAATTCCAAAGTCATTTTGGTGGGGACTAGCTCTGGGAGAGATAATTGCTTCTAAACGCTTAGAGGCATTAGATTGATACTGGCACCTAGATCGGCTAGGGCCATGCAATTCTCTACTCCCGGGAAATTGCAGGGGATTAAGAAACGACCCGGATCACCAAGCTTGGTTGGCAATTTCCTTAAGAGCACTGCAGAGCAATTCTCATTAAGTTGGGTGTTAGCAATATCGAGGAGCTTTTCCTTGTCGCTCAGAAGATCTTTAAACATTTTCGCATACTTAGGCATGTGAGCGAGAGCCTCAGCGAAGGAGATGTTAAAATTTAATTGTTTGAACATTTTAAGGAAGTTCGAAACCTGAATATCGTCCTTGCTTTTGAGCTTCTCTTTCCTCAACCTAGATGGATAAGGTATATTGGAAGAAGAGGAAGGCTTTGGAAGAATAGGATCACTCACATCCTTGGGTGGAGGAGGGGTAGAAGGAAGAGGTGGAGAAATTGGGGAAGGAGAAGGATGAGGAATAGGAGCAGGTGACTCGTTCTCCTTAGTCACAATCACCGGTGGAGGTATAGGAAGCTCGGGTTCCTTGGTACCTTTGCCACTTCGAGTGGTGATTGCTTTCATCTCCCCTCTTGGATTCGCAACGGTGTTACTCGGAAGAGTACCCGAAGAAGAGGGTTGATTACCTTGGAAGAAACTAGCCATCATGTTCTTCAAGTCATTCGTTTGGCTATCCAACGTATTTCTCATGTCGGCTCTCAAATCGTTTCCTTGTTTGACCAAGTCTGCTTTCAAGTTGCGCACTTCCTGTTGCAGATTTTCCACGATCACATCATTGGTCCTCATGTAGGTTGCAACCTCTTGGTGTAATGCAGTGGGTTGGTTTGGAGGAGCATTGTATGCGGGTGGTTGATAAGCAGGTTGTTGGTAAACTTGGTTGTTACGTTGAGGTGGTTGTTGCTGCTTGTGAGGAGGGATGTATGGTGTACGAGGTTGTTGTTGTTGTTGAGGAGGGCGGTTGAGGTTTTGTTGTTGGTTTGGGTTGGTAGGAGGAAAACCAGGTGGAGAAAGATAGTTGTTGGAGCGGTAGCTAAGCAAATTACGGTCACCTTGAGGTCTAGCTTGATAAGCAGGTTGTGGATAGGTGCCATATGCCGCATTCACATTCTCAGCAGGGTAGTCTTGGGTGGCGGTACAAGTGGTGTAAGAATGAGGACCCCCGCATATCTCACATGGTTGGGTAACAGCATTGACTTGAGCGTTTTTAGCATTGTTGCTGTTGTTGTTGCTGACGGTGTGGGTAACAAGCGATTCAAGAAGCGTAGTGATTTTGTCCAGTCGCTTGTCGCTGTCACTAGTGCTAGCACTAGCGACATTGGTCCGAACACTCTTGGTTTGCACACGAGAGTTATTCTCAATGATATCCCAAGCAGCATTGGAAGTCTTAGCCAAAAGATTACCCCCCGAGGCATTGTTTAGTGAATCTTGGTCACTCATGCTTAAACCATTTTAAAAAGTATTAATTTGATGTACTTTGGTAAAACCATGTTGTGGGCATTTTCTTAAAAGATCTTTAAAACGATCCCAAGATTCACTGAACGACTCATCGTACTTTTGTTCAAAATTTATGATTTCATTCCGCAAAGCGGTAGTACGAGAGGGTGGGAAAAAGTAATTGATAAATTTGGTTTCCAAATCCGTCCACGAGAGAATACTCTGTGGCGGTTCCTTAGCAAGCCAATGTCGGGCTTGTCCCTCTAAAGAAAAGGGAAAAAGTTGTAACCTGATAACCTCTTGTGGAACACCATTGAACTTGACCGTGTTAGTGAGTTGCAAGAATCTCTTGATGTGGTCGTGTGGGTCATCAATGGTACGTCCCAAGAATGGTTGAGCGGAGACCATCTGGATAAAGCCTGATTTTAGCTCGAAATTGTTGGCTGCAATTGCTGGTATAACAATTGGATCAGTGTTGCCATCGACATGAGCTTGCTGCAGTTCAATCATCGGGCGATTATCCGGAAGGGGCTCATTGTTGTTGTTATTGTTCATGTTGTTGAAAGGTGGGTTGTTGTTGTTATTATTATTGTTTGAAGGTGGTATGTTGTTGTTGTTTTGTACACCGGCCATGTCTAAGTGATCGAGAGGCTCGGGCTCTTGATAAGACGTGGATCGAGTGCGCATACACCTGCAAAAGAACTAACAAAAGAAAAACAAAGCAAAAATATTTTTGGTTTTTATGTTTTTTAATATTTTTTTGTATTTTTGAAAATTTTATATTTTTTAGGATTTTTTGAAAATTTTTATGAAAAAGTAACGTTCACGGGGAACGGATCCCAAAATCCAAGTTCTCACAAAAAACTTTTGATCTTAACGAGAAGAGCCGGCAGCGGCGCCATTTGATAAAAAGATTTCAATGGGTTCAGATTATGTCTCTCAGTCCTCTCGAATTGATCTCGGTCTTAAGTAGAATGATTGTTCTTGGTTACTTAAAAAAGGGGTTTGGATTTTTAAACTACTAAATGACAAATGCTCTAAAATGTAAACTTAAATTTAAGAGTAATTAAATTAATAACAATTAATAAAACTTGAATTAAAATTAAAATAAAAATTAAAGTAACAGTTAAAATATAAATATGAAATAAAGAAACATTAAAGAAACAGTAAGTAAACCTTTAAAATGCTCAAAAGAAACTTGATTCGGAAGTATAACCTTGATTCGGAACTTTTTTCATCCGGAACTTTTCACTCGGAACCCCTTGATTCGGAACTTTGTTCGGAAGTTTATCCGGAAGATTGATCCGGAACTTTACTCGGAACTTTACCCGGAAATTGGTTCGGAAGATTGGTTCGGAAGTTGGTTCGGAACTTTCACCCGGAAGTTTCTTCGGAACTTTATTCGGAAGTTTATTCGGAAGTTTGGTTCATCCGGAACTTTATACTCATTCGGAACTTTTAAACAAGAAAACTCATTCGGAACTTTTTAATTCATTCGAAACTTTTAAACAAAAAAAAATCATTCGGAACTTTTAAAGAACATATTCATTCGGAACTTTGGTGTTCATCCGGAAGTTTTGTGTTCATCCGGAACTTTTTGGTTCACTCGGAACCTGGGGAATGCACAAGAACAGTAACAGTCACGAAGAACACGGAAAACGATTCTAATCCAAAAATCACCAAGTTTTTCACCAAAAACTTAAATAAACTAATCACTAAGCATCTACTAACCATAAACTACAAATCCTATCAACAAAAACACAAAACCCAACAACTTTTAAAGATCAAATCAATAAAATAAGAACTTAAGAACTTGAAGAGAAAGATGATGATGAACAAGATGAAATGGACAGATTAAACAAGAACTTGTATTGAATGATTAATGTTTTTAACAATCACTAAACAAGAATGAAATTACAAGATTAAAAACCAAAGATCAAAATCACCAAACACCCTAGTGGTGTTGGTGATGGTACGAAACAGAAAGGGAGAAAAAAGGGGAGAGAAGAAAACTAAAAAAACTGAATGCAAAGTGTGTGAGGGGAAGGCTTTATATAGACTTGGTTGGTGAGTGGGCTTTCTCCCGTTCTTCTTGTCTTCTCGTCTTTTCAGAAAAGTTGACGTTTTCGATTCTGATTCGGGATTTGTCGTCGATTAAATTCAACTCGTCTTTTAATTTCTTCGTTTAATAGACTTGAGTTTCTTCGACTTATGTAAATCTTCCATATCTGGTCCTTTTCTTCGATAAATCTTTGAATAGGCCCAGTGACTTCAAATCTTTTGCATCTCTTGGACAATAGACTTTATCTTGAGTCTTTTTCTTCGGTAAAACCCGTGCAATCCCATGTTTACTTCAATATTCATCCGGTTGGCTCTGAAAACATAATAAACACAAAAACCACGCATAATTCCAAACAAATGATATTAAATACGTGTTTTGGTCTAGTTTTAGCCATAATTAAGTGGTAAAAGGATGGGTGTTTACACACCTATCAGTTATCATCTTAGATACTAAAAGAACACCTAAGTATCTAATAGGTAATTTACCCATAGAAAACGGCATCACCATTAAGATATCATTTCTAACCTCCTCCGGGATATTACAGAAAAATGCATTACTCTTAGACATACTAGGATATAATCCTGACGACATAGTGAATTCATCAAGCCCTCTCCTCAAAATAGAAGTAGAAATCAAATCACCATGGCATAACATCAATAAGTCATCAGCAAAACAGAGACTATTAAGCTTAAGTTTCTGACATCCCGAATGATACTTAAACCTTTTATCCAACCTAATATGCCTTTTAACCATTAAATTAAGAACATCCATAACAAGGGTGAACAAATATGGTGAAATCGGGTCACCCTGTCTTAACCCTCTCTTAGCTTTAAAGAAACTATGAGTCTCCCCATTAACACAAACCGAAAAAGAAGCAGATTCCAAACAAGTCGTAACCCAGTTAATCATGACAGGGTGGAAACCAAACTCTTTAAGACAACATTTCAAAAAACTGCAACTAACCGTATCATAGGCTTTTTGAATGTCTATTTTAAAGGCACAATTCCTAATCCCACACTCCCATCCATAACCCTTCATAAATTCCTGAGCAAGAAGAATATTGTCACTTATAAGCCTACCCGGAATAAAAGCATTCTGATTCACATCTACTAAATCATTTAGCACAAGCTTAATCCTATTGGTTATAACTTTACTAATGATTTTGTAAACTACATTACAACAAGATATAGGCCTAAAATCTGTAACCTTAGCCGGGACAACAATCTTAGGAATAAGATATATTAGAGTAGTATTAACCTGACCAATCATCTTGCCACTACTGAAGAACTCTCTCACAGTAGAACAAACATCCGACTTCACAATTTCCCAAGCAGCTTTGAAAAATTTAGACTTGTAACCATCAGGACCTGATGCTTTATTATCATCAATGCTATAAAGAGCAGTCTTGATTTCCCCATCCGAAATAGGCTTGATGAGGTCCACAGTTTTATCAATAGAAAGCTTCTTCACAAAAAGGCTTTTAGGGTCTTCGATCGCATAAACATCATCACACGTTCCCAAAAAAGAACTAAAGTGCTTAACAAAACCTTCCGCCACCTTTTCCCCATAAAGAGCATTACCCTCATCATCATAAATGACTTGAATCCTGTTTCTACTGACACGACCTTGATCACATTATGGAAATACTTACTGTTTGTATCATCATCCCTAAGCCACTCAATCTTGGTCTTCTGCATAAGAACTTTCTCTTCATCCATCATGGCACATTTATAAGCATCAGCAAAGATATTTTCCTCTTCCCGCAGAACACTATTATTAGGATCTTTCTCAAGCTCAATCTGAATTCTTTCTAACTCAATATTAACCGCTTTAACTTTCTCAAAGACAATCACATTATCCTTGTTCAACTTCCTCATATACCTTTTCATAGCTCTAAGAAGCTTAGTTAACCTGAACATAGCACAACCTTTAACCTGAATTCCCCATTCATTCAGTAACACCTCATTAAACTTCTTTTTATCAGTCACATAATTCATAAACCTGAACGATTTAGGTTTAAACACTTCAATCTCCTTTAAGCATAAAATATCCGGACAGTAATCAGATGATAGGAAAGGTTTAAAATTAGCATAACTTGTCGGATACTTATCAATAAATCTTCCATTCCCCATAACCCTATCTAACTTCTTAAAAATTCCCAACTCAGGATTCCTCATCCTTTGAAACCAAGTATAAAACATTCCCCTGCTAGTAATATCTTCAATACCAATCTGCTCACTACACTCCACAAAATCTCTTCTCTCTTCAAACCTCGTAAACACCCCACTAGAGTTCTTATTAGTATTCAAAATGACGTTGCCATCCCCCATAAGTACCCAAGGGCAATCCCCAACAATACTAGCATGATCAGTAAGATTCTTCCATAGATTAATTGTGGGAGTTAAGTAATTTTCACCATAAATCACAGAAATGAAAATTTTCCAATCGTCCGTAATAAACGTAACCTCAAAGTGCATAGCCTGGCCAATCTGAGACAAGAGTTTAGCAGTGATCACATTAGTATCCCATCCTACAGCTATCCTGCAACCTTTCGGACTTTCTATAGAACTGGAACACCGAGACCATCCACCAAAAACATCATTACATACTTTATCAACCTATTTCTTATGGAGTTGAGTTTCAATGAGTCCCATTAACACAATACCATTATCCTTCATAAAATTTCTTACTTCATTTTGTCGCAAGGTATTACCTAACCCTTTGACATTCCATGTAGCAATCATTGTACACATGACTAAACCGGTGGGATTAGAGCAGACATACCCTACAACTGGTTTAGATCCGGGTCCATCACATTAGAAACTACATTGCTTGCCAAAAATTTAGCATTGACACTTGATCCTCAGCCACATCTTCTTCCACAATCCAACCATAGTCCTTCCTAATAGCTTCCACAGAAGCATTAAAGGCCTCGCTTCTCATAGATGCTTTGTAGAACTCTAAACTCTCTTCAGACCATGTGCTCAGTTCCACATTAGACAAGATTTGACATGTCTTAAATAATAACTCAACCTCAGCATACTGTTTTCTAAGCCCAAGAACACTAATCCAATCAGTCTCATCATTATACACCTCGTCATACACTTCTTGAAAAGCCTCATTTTTTGATAGCTGTTTCTTAGCCATAACCGACCTATACAACTGATCAGCTATGTTTTTACATTTAATACCTATCATCTTATTCCCATGAATAATCTGCCTGTTACAAATATCAATTTTGGACTTCAACTCTGAAACAGACCATTTTTTGGTTACCTCTTGCATTTTCTTCTTGAAATATTCCTTCAGGTTATCATCCCAACAGTTTTTCTCAGCAGCCGCGATTAGAACACCTTTCTCACAACACATATCAATCTTCTTCCTCATAGTCTCCCATACTAGAACTTCCTCAACTTCCTGTTCATCCTCCAAGGTGGCAAACCTATTCTGATAACTAGCCAGATTAACCGATTTATTCACATTCGCTTTAGCATTCACAGGTTTTTCATTTGTAGCCTTAATCTTACCCTTACCATTACTTTTAACATTCGATCCACTATCAATTTCCATCTGACTAACACTTTTTGCAACCGATTCCACATTAGAATTGTTCATGTCCCCATTAGTATTCTTCTTAACCTGAAACCTTTGCTCAACACCCTCTCGGCTAAATCTCTGATCACCCAAGCCTCTACCACCTCAACCCATACCACCCCTACCATTTCCATCTCTTCCCCTAGCATTATATCCACCCCTACTTGTACCTTCCCCAAAATTACTTCGATAACCTGCATTATTCATACTTTCACCATTATTACCCTTCCTATTTCCTACAGTCTTCCATCCACTCTCATCATTCTGACCACCATTATTTTCCTTAGCTTTGCCCTTTTCTGCTTCTAACTTACTCTTCCCAGCTTCAATCACACTCCTCCTCGGGCACATGTCATAATAGTGCCCAAAGACCTTGCAATGGGAGTAACAAGGTGGTCTCCAAGGATAGTCCACCCTAAGCTCCATAGCTTTACCAAGACTTTGATACGTGACTTCCACCGTTTCTGGTAATCCTCTAGCAGCATCAACCTCTTTAAGAAATCTAGCAAAACTCGCCCTACCATATGCCTTATCGCACATAGACGTAGTAATACAATCCATCATAATTGATGTAGCAATGCAACTAGAGATTCTACCTATTCCTTCAGTGGTCCAAGCCTCTAGAGTTACATCCATAATTTTCACCCACAATGGAACTCTAGTAGGTTCAGGCTTAACCATACACATACCTGGCTCCCATTTTTGTACAAATAAAGGAAACACATTCACTATCCATGGACCATTTTCCAAAACAAACTTCATCCCTTCATCCGTCTTAAACTTAAGGAAGTACAAACCACAATCACTCATAATAACCTCCTCAAAACTGTAACTTCTCCACATCCTTCTCAAATGGCCCATAATATCTCTATAACTCATTTTCATACCCACAAAATATCTAACAAGTGTCAACGCCCACTTCTTACTACCATTTTCCACAATGGAAACAACACCCTTTGCATTGACACTCACAAGGAATACCTTAAGCATATTACTGTTACCTTCAACAAAGCATTGGACAGCTTTCTTGAAAGCCTCCGATATCCTAGTATTAGGTCTCTCCTCTATAACAACATCACCATTAGTTACTGATAACTTTTCACCACTCCCCTTATTACTCTCACCATTCAGGCTTGGCCACTTTTCCTTATTATTAAAGGAGAAACTAGCCTCAGCCTTATTCCCACCATCCACCAGAGCTTCACCCCTCCTAAGCAACCTAGGGCTACCACTATTCTCATTCCTATTCAAAACCGAGCTCTCATTCCCATTAACTGGCATAGCACCTAAAATATCCTCACTAGAACTTGGTAAATCTTTGCTAGTTACAGAACAAAAAGTAATATTACCTTCCTTCCTAAGAGGATCACTAAGGATAACATCAACCATATCATTCTCCATACTAGCAAACATTTCACTCTCAATCAGAGATTCACTTTGACTTTGAGTTTCAGAACATGCTACAGAACCTCCATCCCTAGCTTCACCATTATCACTATCACCTTGAAATTCAATCCTATCAATATCCTTCCCCCCCCCCCCCAACTCTTTTTTACCCCTTTTTTAAACTAGCATGAGAGGGTTTTGATACTTGTTTTGATTGATTATTCCCAGTAAACAGACCCGTCTCTTTGTTACGGTTCTTATTACCTATTTTAGTACGAACAATCTCATCCACAGGCCTTGGAGGGACCTGGGCGGAATTAGGGTTTGGTGGATCCTGTTTCACCATAATAGAATGAACACAGATCAATAATAATGATATAAGAGAAGAATCATTATGTTTAAGGATGAATTAATGAAAGAATTTGATTGTACGAGGGAAACGATGAATAGTATGTGTTTTTAAGTGTGTGTAACGTAAACCCAGGAACAGTAATAACAAATTTTTTAAAAATGGCTAATGAAATGTTCTATAGATGATTTTTATATCAATATGTAGATCAGGAACAGTAGAATAATTATCAAAAATAAAATCAATGATCCAAAGGTTGGATCAAATTTAAATGGATGATTACTGAATAAAATTTCAATGTTTTTAGATAGAGAAAAGGTGAGAGAGAAATAGCATGAGTTTCTTTATAAACCAATGTTTCAAGCAATATAACTACATAATATCTATGTATAATTATCAAATACAATATACTAGTTATAATCTATCATATAAAGGAAAGGTAATTAATCACAAAACACTAATATTCACTAATCTCAAGCTAATTACAATTAAATGACCTAGTAACCAAGATTAGAATATAAAATTCATTTCATAATGAATTGAAGTCTAATCTTTTGCAACTAATTATAAAACTCAACTCCGTATCATAATAAGTTAATACAATTATCTCAAGCCAAGTTACAAATTAATAAAGCATAAAGTAAAAGTTATCAAAGTGTGTGATCTTAAGCTCACTTAATTATTCTTAAGATATGATTAACCTATATAAATGTCACACACGTGAATTTTGAATCTATTTAATTTACGTGAGACGCGATAGTTCGGTTAGACTTGTGTGTCTATTGATGTTCCCGATTGATTACGCGTATTTTGTGTACGAATTTGAACTTTTACGAATAACGTTCATGATAAAATATTACTTGAATGACTATTATTCGTTTACGTTAAATACTGGGAATTTCTATTTTGAAGTCGACACTTATTTATGTCGACATGAATTGGATTCATTAGGCTCAATACGAAATTAGGTAATTCACCCAATGTACTTATGGGACACTTAGAAATTTCCCATTTTCTCTCTTCAACAATTTATTTAGAGCTACTATTACTTCAATAAATCAATCTAGACATGTAAAAATAAAAGTAAAACAATGCCCTTCTTTCCTCACATCTCAAAACTGGCCCATATCCCTTAGTGCACAAATGTTTTTATTATTGAAAATCCCGCAAATTTGACATACTAGTACATTACTCCATCCTTTATTATTGGTACTTCTTGCTCCCCTCCTTCACCTCTAAACCGCTAGACACCCCCATAACCACATAGCTTCTTTGACTTAGAGCATGTACAAACCTTGTAGGCCCCAATTTCTCTTCCATTTTTCTGCCATCACCAAGACCTATGCCCTTTTTCCTTCTACCCAAAAAGTATGGCAAGTTCCCAAGGGTACTTGTTTAGTTCCCATATTGGTTAAGAAGCAACTAAAAATCCTAACTAAGCCTTGAAAACCCTAAATTGACTCTTAAAAACACTACTTGCCTATAAATAGCTGATGGTAGTAAAAACACGTCTTTTAGGAAAAAGAGAGTATAATGCGGGCAAGTATTTATTAGTACGATTTAATTAAAAACCGTAAAACCGAATAAATGCGGGTTCGTTCTCGAAGGAGGTGTATGTGTTGTGTTGCCAATTATATAAAATCAAGAGTTTGGATTAGTGATGTTTTTTGTTTAAGAGAGAAAAATAAAAGACGAGCTACGATTACGATTACACTACGACGAATTGACGTAAATCGCGAACGTAAATACGTAAAACGTGACAAAATTAAAAATAAAACCTAAAAATTAATTAAAAATTAAAACTAAGTCTAAAATAATATAAATAAGAATAAAAATTCAATAAAGAAATTTTAAAACCTTTTATTAATTAAATATTCATTTTTAAATACTAATTAAAGCTAGGGGTGGCAATTATCGACACGACACGATTAATGACACGAACCCGACACGAAGTTAAATAGGTTTGGGTCAAGGATAAACAGGTTTGGGTCAAAAACAGGTCAACCCGTATAACCCGTTTAATAAATGGGTCGTGTTTGGGTTGAGTAAGTATTAAACAGGTCGACACGTGAACCCGTTTAAGTATATATAAGCCTCTAAAAATAAATATATAACTTTAGTCTTATGTTAGATTTTGATTAAATATATTTTATCATGTAGTTAATAAGAGTAATTGGCATTATAATTCATATATCATCTTTCTTTACATATTTATATCCTTTTTTCATATAAATTAGTTTGATTGACAAACATCAACCTTATTTACCGCTTGACATATTTACTTAAACAGGTTAAACAGGTCAAAAACGGGTAACACGTGTTATGCAGGTGCGGGTTAGGGTTGAGTTTCTTGACACGATTAATAAATGGGTCGTGTTTGGGTTTAGGTTATAATAACACGTCAACCCGCGAACCCGAACAGGTCGACACGAACACGACTCGATTGCCACCCCTAATTAAAGCCCTAAAGTTAAATATAATTAAGAAAAAACCCAAAATATAATTTTATTGAACTAATAACTCACTTATATTATTTAAAGACTAAAAAGTATTTTTCCTAAATTTTAAAGACTATTTTTCTATTTTTAAAATGCTAAAAACAAATTTTAAACTAAAATAATGATTAAAAATAATAAAATAATGCTAAAAGTAAACTTACTGTTTGAAAAATCCTAAATTATATTACTGAATCGTAGAAAAATTTAAAAAGTTGAAAACAATAATTTATTACACTAAAAGACAAAACAATTTTAATTAAAAACTATTTTAACTAAGATTAAATCTAAAAAATAGATAAAAAGATGAACAGTAAAACTTTTTTAATCTAAAAATCTTAAAATATTATTCTTAAACTAGGAAAAATTTTAAAACTAAAAAATATAAAGATTTTGCACTAAAAGAAAAAAAAAGAAATAATTAAAACCAATAAAAACTGAATTTAATTTAAAAAATAACAAATGAACATTAATTTAAAATTAAACTTAATGAAAAATCTTAAAATAAATTAACTAACACATGAAAAATGAAAACTATGAAAAATACTCAATTTTTACCACTAAAAACAAAAATAAGCAAAAACTGAAAGTGACACTTGGCTGGCCTTTGTCTTTTAGCCCAGCAGCGGGAAATATAACACTAGCAGTGGGAACTTTGTTCGCACTGACTATGTATAAAAACGGGTCTGTTTGATTTTTTACTTGTAACTTCTTGGTTACTTGGTTTTGATTGGAACAATTGGCACCCCTACACTCAGTAGAATGTAGGGAGTCAGATTAAGCTAGAAAAAACACAAGTCACACACAGAAAACACACACAAGATCACAAATATTGTCACTGAAATGGCAAGTATGGGTCTGAGGTACTTTGCTGATATGTTTGACAATTAGGTGGATTTCAATGCTTCAAAACTCACTCAATACATAACCAAGCTATATCAAACCAGTTCAAAACCCTAGCTATACACCAGATCTAATAGTGAACAAATTTTCAAGGCTCAAATTACTATATCCAAGATAGAATGTAGACTTACTGAATTTTTTACAAGTTTCTATCAAAAATTGAACATGCAAAATACTATTAAAACTACAATACTTAAAACAACCTATCAGTCACCCTCTACCACTTCTATTAAGGTGTGTTGACGCTAATTTTAGGCCAAATAATAGTCAATTATTCAACCTACAAAGCAGATCCAAACACCCCTTAACTAAGTAGAAACCAAAATTTTACAAAGGACCATTTATCTAAACAATCAAAACTTATTATAATCTATTCAACATGCATCATAGACAACACATACACATGAACAACTTAATATCCATCATACAAATCAAATCTACAAATCACAAAGCATAGAATAATCAGATTAAGACTGCTAGGAGGGTTCAAGCCTTTAGGTTTTATACCTTGTGGGACCCACATTCCAGGCCCCAATATGGCTTCATTGCCATCTCATTTTAGTTAAAACTGAGCTTATGGCTTATGGCTGTTTGAATGTAGAGATGATGGTGAGTGGATTGTTTCAAATCCACCACCCAATATATCTTGAACAAAGGTACCTGCAAATAAAACCAAGAGAATAGAATAATAGCTTCAAAAGCTACCCATAAGCTGTTGTCAGCAGCTTATGGTAAGCTTATGGAATGATACCTCAAAAACTTCTTGAAAAACCACTTTTGAAAACCAAATTGAAAATCCACTTTTGAAAACGTCCAACTTGAAATCATTTGAAATTATAAAAATCCAATAAGAAAACTCTGAAATCCACAACACAAATCCACTTTCACTTCAATGTGTTTGTGGATTTCAGAAAATGAAAAAACAGATTCTTGGAAAAACTTTTGAAAAACTAAAACCTTTTGATAAACCTTACACTAAATGGCATAAAATGAAAATTATTAAACTAAAAAACAGTAGGGAACTCAGTATTTTTGCCAAAAATTATAAGCTTTCATTATCATTAATAACTTAAAATATTTTATAAAAAAACTGGAACAAAATGAAAAGAAAAAATAGGTGTCCTTATATAATGGACGATACATGATTTTAGAAGAGTGCTAATGCTAAAACCCTACTTGGTGATCTTCCAGAACTACCCTTGGTCTTCTCCATTTGAAATTGGTCAAAACATAAACATGTGATCTCTGAGCTGGTTCCTTGTGATGACAGCTTGGAAGAAATAATCTAGGACATTTATTTAGTCCTTTGGGACCAAGGAAACCATATGGGACATTGATAATCTGCAAGATTCCTTTTTGGCTATTTTGGGTTGAGCAGGGGAACATGGGGGGGCCTCATGGAGGTCACGGTGTATCAATTTTTGGTGTGAGATGGGTTTAGTGTTCAGTTAATCAACGTTCTGGAAGAGATTGGGTTTGATTATGAGAGGATTAGGAAGAACCTGATTAGGGTTCTTGGTTCATACGTCTGGGTTTAAGGGGTGGGTTTGATTGGTTTTAGGGATTAACACATCTTTCCCTCCCATTTAAATTATATAATAGCCTGCTTAAACTACTTAGTATATAATTAAATGGGTTACGTGGAAAGCTGAGTTGTAGGGGTGACGTGGATGAGAGGGAGGGTTTGATTGGTGGAGGATTTAACTGGGGTGACGTGGTGTGAGTAGATTGGATGGTGAGGTTTGGCGATCTGGCCACAAATGGCCCCTTAACTCCCCTTATGTTGTCACTCTAATTCAAATAGCCAAAATTATGAAATCCTTTGTTATGAAAGTTTTATTTTTCATATATTGACCACCAAAGGTTTATCAAAGCTTGTCAAAAGGGTATTTTATGCAATGTTTGCATTCTTCAAGGGTCTCTTTTGCCATGTCTTCAAACTTCAAGGCTTTTACTTGTACAAATGAATTCTTCAAGGGCCTTTCTTGCCAATTCTTCAAAAATAAGGGACCAAAGTTGACAAATCTTCAAACTTCAAGGGTATTTTTGGAAATTCCATACTTGGGCCCGATTCTTTGTGCGGCTTCGTTTCCTTTGTTTGTTTTTGCTTCATTCTTGTGATTTTTTATTGATTTTATGATATCCGTACCTAAAATACACAATGAACAAATACAAGCATATATTTGGGTATTTTACTGATATTTTAAGCGTTTTAAGCCCGATTTGGACGATGAGACTATGGATAATTGTAGTCTCATCACTCCCCCATACTAAACCATTGTCGTGCCCTCACGCAATGCTAGAATTAAGTATCATAACACTTCCAAAATTCATTTTATAATGACATTTATTGAAGACATAAATTTAAATAAACTACTACACGTGGTTTAGACATAATGTATTGTTTTCATCACGATTAAGTGACTTTTAGGGTCACAGAATAAGAACACGTGAATGCTTCGTTAGAAATAATTTCGTCGTCCTCGATTTTCACCCAATTCCATGCTAAGCGTGTAACGAGATCATTGTTATTATAAGTTAGCAACACGATCATATCTCATGAGTGTTAATTACGAACCTAGACTCCCTTATTCCTACTTGGTATCTCTTATATTTTATTATTGTCTTAATGATCACGAGGATACATGTTTGACTTATTTCGATAATTTATTTAGGCCGAAAATAAAGTAGCATGATTTAATCGATAGTTAGCCGAAGGACACGATCTTTTAAAACTGCTTCTCGTAATCTACTTAAGTTCATATCTTGGCATAACTCGTTTCACGATTTGAGACCTTTCTCGGATCGATATTTGACATGTGTTTCTAACTTCAAATCTTGGAAGACGTTCTTGAAATAATGGTCTTCATATATGGAATTTCTTCACTTGACATTTTTGGACCACGACTTCATCATTTTTCTTCAATCGTAATTTAGGATTTGTGATATACAATGATCCACCTCCTTTTCGGACTTGGATATATTTATCCTCATACCTTGTTAGGGTCTTTTTGGATAGACTTCTCCATGATCTTTAGGGGAGTATATTGCTTCTCGTCGTGTGTCTCGATCCTTCATATTGATTTTGGAACAATGATACTTCACATCATCTTGGATCTTTAGCAACAAAAGGGAGCTCCTCATGCCTTGTTAGGGCCTTTTTGGAACTTGCCAATCTTCGCATTCTGCTTCAGTAAGTTATGCCTTGGCTATGAACTCTACTCGAACACAAGCAACTTTTATACGATCTTGGGCTAGAAGCTAAGTAACCTTTTAAATCGAACGACCTTACTTATTGCATTAATTTAAACAAAAGCGTGGGGAGAATAAGCTAATAATTACTACTCATGTGATCGTTTTGATTACGAGACTTAGAAATAACTCTATCATTTCTCGTCCTCATTTAATAGACTTAGCCTAAAAAGTTAAGGAATCGAAGCTAAGTGCTCAACACGCACGGTCGAGTAAAAAATTACTCTTATTCTCACCATCAGAAAACCTACATTCGTGTCTTAAACACTTATGAAAAATACGAAAATTTATTTTACCGGGGATGATGCCCTTTTACCCAAAAAAAAAATACGAAAATTTTTAAAATTTGGCCATTTTTAGCCTTATTTTGCAACAAAATGATAACAAAAAGATGAATATTGGATTGCGTGGTGACGTAAGCAAGGTGAAGTATCTACTCACCCCCCCATACTAAAACTAGACATTGTCCTCAATGTTTCGAGTCTAGGGGTGAAACACCCCCATACTAGAGACGAAGTCGAATGCTTAATATCGAGCATGGAAAGGGTAAAACAAATAACCTCAACGCCGTTTATGAATTATGCTAATAAGATAAACGTTAGAACATAAAAGGATATCATCGGATATCGGAATTTCCAAAGGCAACGATCGAAGCTCAAGTGATCCATAAAACGAACACGATAGGCTTCAATGATGACGATGAACCTAATAAATCACAATCACAAACAACCACGGAAAAAAGATAGGAAGAGCACCAGTCCCCTCGTTACACTATTAGAAAGCAAAAATATTTACAAGGATAAGCATGAGAATCCCCCACGAGGCACCTTGTTTTTGATAACCGAGTCAAAAGCTCAACTCCAATCCCCATAAATGTGATCATTTAGGGATAATCATGGTTTGCTTATTTTTGGTGGGGCTTACATGATAAACAATGCCCAAAAGCAATCGGTATTAAGGACTAAATCCTTTGATGATGCAAAATACCGGGATCAAAGATGGCGTCCTCGTTTTCGAATGAAAGACGAAACAACGCCACTCCAACTAGAACCCTAATGGGGTAGAAGAAAAGATATGAGAAGTAGAAAGGTGGGGCAATGGGTAAGTCAAACTTATGAGCTACTCGTGGTAGACTCACACCAATCAAATAGATATGATTTCCATTTATTGCATCGGTGGAAGACCGAGATTTCCCTTTACAAGAAATTCTGGGATCGTAAATCTCGTCCTCGGTGGAGAAACGTGAGGGAACATAAGGGGCTTTACCCACACTAGATCCACACATACAATCGTCAAAAGGAGTAGACGAGGTGGTAGCACTCATAAAACGCGGTGATGAGGGAGTTAAACTTGTAGAAAAATCTTTTAAAACATTTTTAAAATCTTTCCCTTTTTCATCGTTTAGAAAATATTTATTAAAACCCGATTTTATGATGTCAAAACTATTTGGCGTGTCATATTCAAAATTAGTCGCGCTAAAAATCCTCAAATTTAAGTCATTGGTGGGAGGGGGTGGTGGATTATATATGTTCTCAAAACGTCGATCAATAAAGAACATCACCCCCTCGGGGTCAACATACTCGTCATCCTCATGAACGTCGATCTCATCGATTTCTTCATCAAAGATAGGCTTGTCAAACCAAGGTTTGTCATTCCCCTCCTTGAGTATGTTAGAAACTCTCTCAAAAAGATCACGATCAAGCACGAAACCATCATTCATTTGTGGGGATTGTTGATAAGTTAAATCCTCACGAATGTGGTAAACGTAATTCTCATATGAGGAGTGTTGATTAGGTAAATCCTCGAGAATTGGATTTTGGGTCACATGAGTTGGTTCGTCATCGAAAATAAGACGTTCCAACTCATTAAGTTCTTCCTCAATTTGGAAAGATCAACCTCACTCGTAGGTGGAGGTGGAGGCAAGAGAGCTAGCTCTCGTTCAATGATTTCCTCAATCTCGGGATCAAACTCATAATAATCGTACTTCACATGTGAAGAGGTCTTTTTAGGAGAATCCTCAAAAATGGCATGTGAATTCGAAGTACGTGATCAATCTTGGCAAAATAGCCATCGTCATCATCAAAGAAAGAGTCGATGTGAGCACTCACAAGCATGGTCTTACAAGTCGAATGACTATGCTTAGGTGACTTTTCTAAGACGATAGGATCGATATCGATAAAACCTTTAGCCTCAAAGGGTGTTGGGATAGGAAAAGGAGGCACTTCGATGGAGTTAGAAGTAGAAGCCTCAAAGACATGGTCCTTCGAAGGTGGTGAAGACGAGTCCATTTTGGTCATTGTCGTGATGGCACTAACGTCGCCCTTCAGAATTGGTCGTTCACTTGTTTCATCTAATACACCCCAAAGTGATTTTTCATTCATAAATTTACACATACCCTTTTGAATTAGGTACACATATTCTTTATCGTTGAAATCATCATCTTTAAAACTGTTTTTCTTAATTCTTTCAAAACATGCATTAAGCCTCATACTTTCCGCTAAAGTAAACATTTTGAAATCATTATGTTTAGAAACATTAGGTTTTAAAACCGCGGTTTTTTCATTATCATAAGACACTTGGGATTTACTCATGAAAAAGTCCATTTTGTCATCCCCATATCTCATAGTAAGTCTCCCCTTGTGAAAGTCGATTACGGTTCGAGCCGTCGATAAAAATGGTCGGCCTAAAATAATGGGACATTTAGGGTCACACTCGTAACCGGATGTGACGAAATCCGCGGGAAAAACGAACTTTCCAACCTTAACATAGACATCATGGGCTATTCCAATTGGTATAAGTGGTGTACAATTTGCAAGCTCGATTGTCATGTTAGTGGGGTAAGTGAAGGCAATCTCATCAATTTCCAAAGAGAATGAGGCATGAGATTGATGCTAGCACCTAAATCGGCAAGGGCTAAACATCCCTCAATCTCGGAAAAATCACAAGGTAGTAGAAATTGGCCCGAATCTTCTTCCTTTATCGGCATATGCCTTTTGGGTTTTTTAAGAAGGATCGATGCACACGTTTCTTCAAGGGTTAATTTGGTAAGTTCGATAAAGCTTTCTTTTTGAGCCGTGGATGGAATTTGAGGTACACGAGGGTGTGCAATCTTTTCCTTGGTCGCTACGTTCACTGATAGGTGTGAAAACACCCATCCTTTTACCACTTAATTACAATAATAACCAAGCCAAAACGTGTATTTTATGTCGTAAATGTCGGAATTATGCGTGGTTTGTGTTTTTGTTGTGATTTAGGACCAAAATGTGAAAAGGGAGGAAAACACGGGCTTTCACGGTCTTTTATCGAAAAAAAAGACAAAAGACGAAGTCAAGAGATCAAGAGTGAAAAAAGAACGGAAGTCCAAGACCTATTCTGAAGATTTATCGAAGAACAAGTCTAAAGACGGAAGTTTAATAAAGCCGAAGAACTCAAGTCTTATTAATGAAGAATTTTCAAGACGAGTTTAATTAATCCCGAGACAACGTCGAAAAAGTCGAAGAATTAAGAATACGAAAAGACGGAAAGAAAGAAAGAAAGATAGAAAGAAGGAAGGAACACATGCTTCCCTTCTCCCTATATATAGTTCACTTCCACCTCATTTCACACTTGTTAGCTAATTTTGACAAAATTAGTCTTTCCACCATTTTCAATACTTGTACCTTTTAATTTCTTTTCATTTTAATTTCATGTCTTGAATTTCTTATCTTTTAATTCCATGTAAGTTCATTTTATTGTTAATCTTTATTTTCCTTTAATCAAGCTTTTCTTTATCTTTCTCATCCTACTTTTCTTGTTTTGATTTGATTGTGATTCGGATTAAGCATTGATTTTGCTTTATCTTATTGTTTATTTGATTAAAAAGTTCATCTTTTTATGCTTTTCTAAGTCTTACACGGATTAAGCTTTGAGCTATTCATGCTTATTTGGCTTATTTAGTGTTTAGCTTATTGTTTTTAGTTTTCTTAAAAAGTTTACTTTTTTAAGTTTCTTTTATAAAGTTTGCAATTTTCATATTTAAAAGTTGTCAAATTTATGCTTATTGAGTTGTTTAAGATTTGGTTAAGTGAGCTTATTGAAAGTGTGCTTATTGAGTTTTTAGCTTATCTCCATTTTCGGATTATTTTGTGTTCCATCCAATATTGAGCTTTTACACATTCTGACGCCTCATTCCGATAGGTTGCTTGTTTGTATCGCAATAACCATTTGTTGTCTACTTTGCGATAGCTTGTGTTCTCATTCCCTTATTCCGATCGGGATTGCGATCGCTCATTGCGATCGCATATTCCGGCGAGATTTAAGGTATATTGCGACGAAGTGCTGCCCAATTTTCAATAGCCACATTCTGATAGATTTTGATTTCATATTCCGATACTTTTCTTATAATTAGTATTCCGATAGATTATTTTATAACATTCCGATAGATTCCCTTTTTCACATTTCGATAGTTTAAAAAAAATAATAATAATAATAAATCATTCCGATAGGAACATCACATTTCGATGGATTCAACAATACACATTGCGATGGAATTAAAAAGACATGCCTACTTGTTAGGTTATGTTCTTTCCCGCCAAAAAAATGAGCTAGTAGCTTGCTAGCTTGAGCTAGCTGGCTGCTAGCTTGTTTATTTAATAGTATTGTTCCGTAATTGTTTAGTTTTATCTGAAAGTTGTTCCGGTTTTATTTTTGAAAGTTACGTATTTTTAGTTGAATTTTTCGTCGATTTTTAAAATTAATATTTTTTCGTAAAGTTTAAGTTTTATCTTTTATTTAGTACCCGCTTTATGTTTTTCCTCGTTTAGCTTTAAAGTTCCATTTTAGTTTTATTCTCTCCTTTTTCATTTAGTAAACTTTATTTTCGAGTCGATAGTTAATTTCGTCTTTTAGATTTATTTTTATTAATTGTTTCGCTTTAAATTTCATTTTATTATTTGTTTTAATATTCGTTTTAATATCGTTTTAATTTTTAGTTTTTAATATTCACCTTGTTTTACTTTTATTATTTAAACTTATCTTTAATTTGTTTTTAAATACTTTTCGCATTTACTTTTTAATTAGTTTTAGATAATCAACTTCCCTTTTTCTTAACTAAAAACAAATGAGTCACACATTTAACCGGAAATCAATTCAATTAGACACCGAGAAAACGAACTTTTTTAACTTGCAAAAAACTAATTTCAAATGGCGCCGCTGCCGGCTCTTTTCGTGAAGATTAACGGTTTTTTTGTGAGAGACGTGTTGGATTGTGGGATCTGTTCACTCGTGAACGTTATTTTTCGTGTCAAAAATTTTCAAAAATCCAAAAACATTTGAAAAATCATAAAAAGCATTTCTTTTTCAAAGTTTTGCAACCAAAAATATTCCTCTTTATCCTCTATTGTGTTTAATTTTTTCTCTACCCCTCTTATTTTTAATTCTTCATGGATTCGTCTTGCGTACGGTGTGGGAGACCATGGCATGGTTATCAAACATGTCAATGGTGTACTTGTGAGCGGTGTGGTTCTGATATCGACGATACACAATTTGGATTTTGTCCATTTTGCAATTCAACAAATTCGTACTTCTCCTCTTACAATACTTTCTCACCCTCTCCCGTCTATGACGATCCTTATCCTCAAAATGAACCGGATTTTTCTCCATCCCCGTGGTGCTATAAGTGTGGGGGTCCTCACGAAAGTTTTCACTGTCCAACGGGGGATCAAAATTACTATAATTATACCCCTTCAAGTATTGACCAACCCCTGCAATACCCAATTGATCATCAGCCTTGTCACGGGATGAGTTACCAAGAACCAATTGACAATCTTGCTATAGTTGTTCAAGAACAAACGAAAGAGATTTTACACACGCTACAAACTTTTATGGAGTCATTTTTAAAGCAGCGAGATCAGACGAGTACTCATATCCCTGAACTTATTATTGACCCTTTAGGTAATGAGGAGAGCGATGACGATATTGAGGTTATTTTCGACGAGGAGGAATTTCTAAAGCAACGTAAGACTTCTCCCATTCCTCCTTTGTCTATTGCTATCACACCCGAGAAGCCCGTTGGCTCTCTCATAATGGAGGATGAGCATCTTGACATTATTTCAGCAACAGAATCGGACAAATTCCTAAAGTCCAGTGTCAAGGAACTTGTCGTCATCCCAAGTGGGCCCGCGGGTGTTCCTGACAATTAGTGTGATGTACCGACTTTTGCGGAGCTTACGGACGAGTTTGCTTCGCTAGTCAATGATCACATACTCACAAATCCACATGCGCTAATTGATTCTCCCAACAAGAGTTCAACATGTGGTGAGTATGATGATTTCGTCTTCGAGCCCAAGATTGAGGAAATTATCGACCGAGAGCTAGCGCTTTTACCTCCACTTCCACCTACGAGTGAGGACGATTTTTCCAATATCGAGGCCGAACTTGATGAGTTGGAACGTCTTATTTTTCATAATAATGACGAACCAACTCACATGCCCAAACATCCAATTCTCGAGGAGTTACCTAATCAACACTCCTCTAATGAGAATTACGTTTACCACATTCGTGAGGATTTAACTTATCAACAATCCCCACAAATGAATGATGGTTTCGTACTTTATCGTGATCTTTTCAAACGAGTTTCTATAGTCCTTATCTACGATAAAATCGATAATATAAACGTTCATGAGGATAAATGCTTTGACCCGTGAGGTGACATGGACTATTTTATAATTGATAACCTTACGGCTTTGCCAATTGGTCTGCATCCATTGTCTTTGGAGGATGACAATGTGATTCCTTTACCCACCCTACCTCCCGTCAATCTGGATTTCACTTGCTTTTCTTGTATTGAGAGGACCTTTTTACCATTCAAGACTTATCCTCCTGCCTCTCCTTTATTGTTGTCCTCCGGGAACGAGGACAAGGTCTTTGATCCCGGTATTACATTCTAGGCTTCCTCATGGACCATTTAATTCGGGGACAAGTCAGGCTCGCGACTCGGTTAACAAAAACAAGCGCTTCTCGGGAGGCAACCCGATTATCTATCTATCTTTATCTATTTTTATAATAAGTGTAGGGGGAGACCCTTGTATGTGTTTGTTGTCTTCTTTCTTATCATGTGCAGGGATTCGAGCTTTCAAAGATCCATTCTTGATGACTTTTGACGACCCGTGATTCCGTGTACCCGTCTTCACGGTTCTATCCTAAACTCTTTTGACTCTCTATTTTATATTCTTCAATATTAAAATAGGAATCACTTTAGTTGTCTCTTCCTTAGCAAGATTTAAACAACGTGCACAATGTCCTAAGTGTAGGAGAGTTTACTCCCACATGCTTAAACATTGAGGACAATGTTTATATTAAGTGTAGGGGGACTTCTATCGAAGGTAAGCGGTCTTTTCCATGAATTTGCCCTCATTTTAACCGGAACATTTGATTTTTCGACATTTATCAAAATTTTTAATCTATTTTGGCCTTGTAGTTTTCCTTTGTTATCGTTATTTACTTTCGTTGCTAGAATAAATTTGCAATAAAGTGGTTTTAAATTTTTCAAAGTCGTGAATATTTTGACTCAACCCGAGTTTATTTATCTAGGTTTACTCTAGCTAGTATCCTTAACGTGTTTAAGTCAAGTTTTGCTAGGATTTTATATAGGGAGCTTTAAAACGCGAAAGTCTTAACTCTCACGGGTTAAGAACAAGAACTTTTCGCAAGTTCCTATAATTGATCCTAGAGAGTTGTTTATCAATGGAACTTTAAAATGCGATTTCTAAACTTGAAAAAGTCTAAGAAGTTGCAAGATCCTATAGGCGACTCGAAAACCCAAAACTTTGATTTAATTGGCTAAGCATCCACGAGTCTCATTCCTTGTGATTTTAAACTGTGGAGGACGAGAGATGATAGAGTCAATTATAAGTTTGGTATTCTTTCGTGAATTTATGTGAGTTAATTATAAGCCTATTCTCCCATCGCTTGCTAATAAATTTATCTGCAATAAATAAGGTTGTACGATTTGAAAAGTTACTTAGCTTTTAACCAAAGATCGTTTAAAAGTTTCTCGGTATTAATTACAGTTTATAGCCAAGGCATAACTTATTGAAGCGGGATGCGAAGATTGGCGAGTCCGAAAAGGCCCTAACAAGGCATGAGGGCTACATTTTGTTGCTAAATATCCAAAAGTGATGTGAAGAATCATTTATCGAAAATCAATATGAAGGATCGAGACACACGACGAAAAGCAAATACTCCCCAAAAGATCATGGAGAAGTCTATCCAAAAAGGCCCTAACAAGGTATGAGGATAAATAGATCCAAGTCCTAAAAGGAGGCGGATCGTTGTATATCAAAGTACAAAATATAGATTGGAGAAAAATGAAGAAGTCGTGGTCCAAAGATGAAGAATCTCTCAAAACTTCAAGTGAAGAAATTCCTATTATGAAGAGAAGACGATAATTTCAAGAACGTCTTTCAAATATCGGTCCGAGAAAGGTCTCAAATCGTGAAGCGAGTTATGCCAAGATATGAACATTAGGAGGTCCCGAGAAGCAGTTTTAAAAGATTTTGTCCTTTAGCTAACTATTGATTAAATCATCCCACTTTATTTTCAGCCTAAATAACTATCGAAATAAGTCAACAATGCATCCTCGTGATCATTCAAGACAACAATAAAATATAAGAGATACATCTAGGAATAAGGGAGTCTAAGTAAATAATTGGCCCACATGAATTCGTGTTAGTTTGCTAACTTATAATAACAATGATCTCGTTTTTAAGCTTGGTATGGGGAACGTGAAACTTGAGAATGATGAACATTCATGACAACCAAAAAACCCAATGTAAGTCTTCGATTTCTCTACTTGTTTTGTTCTTTAAAGTTTTCTTAGTGTTAAATATTTAATAAAGGCCAAGGTGGGTTATCTATGATGAAAAACGTAAACCGTGCTTTGAAATTAATGCATTGCATGAGGGCATTGCAATGGTCAAGTGTAGGGGATTTGATAGGTGTGAAAACACCCATCCTTTTACCACTTAATTACAATAATAACCAAGCCAAAACGTGTATTTTATGTCGTAAATGTCGAAATTATGCGTCGTTTGTGTTTTTGTTGTGATTTAGGACCAAAATGTGAAAAGGGAGGAAAACACGGGCTTTCACGGGCTTTTATCGAAGAAAAAGACAAAAGACGAAGTCAAGAGATCAAGAGTGAAAAAAGAACGGAAGTCCAAGACCTATTCTGAAGATTTATCGAAGAACAAGTCTAAAGATGGAAGTTTAATAAAGTCGAAGAACTCAAGTCTTATTAATGAAGAATTTTCAAGACGAGTTTAATTAATCCCGAGACAACGTCGAAAAAGTCGAAGAATTAAGAAGACGAAAAGACGGAAAGAAAGAAAGAAAGATAGAAAGAAGGAAGCAACACATGCTTCCCTTCTCCCTATATATAGTTCACTTCCACCTCATTTCACACTTGTTAGCTAATTTTGACAAAATTAGTCTTTCCACCATTTTCATTACTTGTACCTTTTAATTTCTTGTCATTTTAATTTCATGTCTTGAATTTCTTATCTTTTAATTCCAAGTAAGTTCATTTTATTGTTAATCTTTATTTTCCTTTAATCAAGGTTTTCTTTATCTTTCTCATCCTACTTTTCTTGTTTTGATTTGATTGTGATTCGGATTAAGCATTGATTTTGCTTAATCTTATTGTTTATTTGATTAAAAAGTTCATCTTTTTATGCTTTTCTAAGTCTTACACGGATTAAGCTTTGAGCTATTCATGCTTATTGGCTTATTTAGTGTTTAGCTTATTGTTTTTAGTTTTCTTAAAAAGTTTTCTTTTTTAAGTTTCTTTTATAAAGTTTGCAATTTTCATATTTAAAAGTTGTCAAATTTATGCTTATTGAGTTGTTTAAGATTTGGTTAAGTGAGCTTATTGAAAGTGTGCTTATTGAGTTTTTAGCTTATCTCCATTTTCGGATTATTTTGTGTTCCATCGCAATATTGAGCTTTTACACATTCCGACGCCTCATTCCGATAGGTTGCTTGTTTGTATCGCAATAACCATTTGTGGTTCTACTTTGCGATAGCTTGTGTTCTCATTCCCTTATTCCGATCGGGATTGCGATCGCTCATTGCGATCGCATATTCCGACGGGATTTAAGGTATATTGCGACGAAGTGCTGCCTAATTTTCAATAGCCACGTTCCGATAGATTTTGATTTCATATTCCGATACTTTTCTTATAATTAGTATTCCGATAGATTATTTTATAACATTCCGATAGATTCTCTTTTTCACATTTCGATAGTTTAAAATAATAATAATAATAATAATAAAAAAATCATTCCGATAGAAACATCACATTCCGATGGATTCAACAATACACATTGCGATGGAATTAAAAAGACATGCCTACTTGTTAGGTTATGTTCTTTCCCGGCAAAAAATGAGCTAGTAGCTTGCTAGCTTGAGCTAGCTGGCTGCTAGCTTGTTTATTTAATAGTATTGTTCCGTAATTGTTTAGTTTTATCTGAAAGTTGTTCCGATTTTATTTCTTAAAGTTACGTATTTTTAGTTGAATTTTTCGTCGATTTTTAAAATTAATATTTTTTCGTAAAGTTTAAGTTTTATCTTTTATTTAGTACCCGCTTTAGGTTTTTCCTCGTTTAGCTTTAAAGTTTCATTTTAGTTTTATTCTCTCCTTTTTCATTTAGTAAACTTTATTTTCGATTCGATAGTTAATTTCGTCTTTTAGATTTATTTTTATTAATTGTTTCGCTTTAAATTTCGTTTTATTATTTGTTTTAATATTCGTTTTAATATCGTTTTAATTTTTAGTTTTTAATATTCACCTTGTTTTACTTTTATTATTTGAACTTATCTTTAGTTTGTTTTTAAATACTTTTCGCATTTACTTTTTAATTAGTTTTAGATAATCAACTTCCATTTTTCTTAACTAAAAACAACTGAGTCACACATTTAACCAGAAATCAATTCGATTAGACACCGAGAAAACGAACTTTTTAACTAGCAAAAACCTAATTTCATTCACCCCATCGACTTTAGAACAATAAGACGTCTTAGAAGTCGTGGGTTGAGAAGAAGGAACAACACGAAATCCATCAAGGTTAGGGGTAATCACACGACTTTTTCCACAAGACAAGGCGGCTTTACATTGTTCCTTCGGATTAGCAACGGTGTCACTAGGTAACGAACTCGATGAAGCACCCGAGGCTTTAACGAACTCGATGAAGCACCCGAGGCTTTGTTCATAATAGCCGAAAACATCTTTTTTATGTCAATTTTTCCTTGCTCAATCTTCGTGTTTTGAAGTTTCAATGTATTAGAAAAGTCGTTTTTCAAAGTACCAATTTCTCCCTCTAATCGTCTCATATTTGCCTCATTCGTTTTCATGTACTTTTGAAAATCGTTTGACGAACTATTTTGATTTGAATTAAAGTTCCCTTGGTTTGGATTACTTCTTTGAAAATTGATTTGATTCCCACTTGAAAAATTGTTTCCTTGATTGTTGTTGTTATCTCGGTTTTGCCAATTCAAATTCCGACCTTGATTATAACCTTGATTTTGATTCTAGAAATTTCCTTGTTGATTATTTCCTTGAAAATTGTTACGATTTTGATTAAAATTGTTGCCTTGGTTATAATTGCCTTGTTGCGAAGGACCGGCATTATTTTGATTTTGATTAGAAAAGTTGTTGTTTAACACACTCACATTCGACGTTTGGCCATCCGTAGCCGCACACTCGTAATAATTATAAGGTCCACCAAAAAACGTACACGAAGTCTCAACCGCATTCACTGTAGCGGGAGCGTCTTTCTTTTGCATTTCGACGAGAAAAGACGTAAACACATTCGTCAACTTGTCGAATTTCGCATCAACCCTCTCAATGCCGTGATTAGAATTACTAACATTGGCGACAATGGCAACACTCTATGTGTTGCGGAGTTGGTAAACCTTGGATCCATTCTCGATAATCATTAAAGTGTCTTTTGGAGTCTTGCACAAAAAGTTGCCACCGGCGGCAGAATTCAACGAATCTTGTTCTTGAAAACCAAGACCGTTGTAAAACGTATCGACTTGGTGCAACTCGGAAAATCCATGGTGAGGACATTACCTAAGCAATTCCTTAAAACGATCCCACGCGTCTCTAAAAGATTCATTTGGTTTTTGCTCAAATCTCGTAATTTCATTTTTGAAAAACGTCGTCTTAGACGGTGGGAAAAAATGATTAACGAATTTGGAAACGAGATCCTTCCACGTAATTATCTAATTAGGTGGCTCTTTGATAGGTGTGTAAACACCCATCCTTTTTACCACTTGATTACAATAATAACCGAGCCAAAACGTGTATTTTATGTCTTTTATGTCGGAATTATGCGTGGTTTGTGTTTTTGTTGTGATTTAAGATGAAAAAGTGAAAAGTGGAGAAAACACGGGCATTTACGGGCTTTTATCGAAGAAAAAGACGAAAGACGAAGTCAAGAAGTCAAGAGTGCAAAAAGAACGGAAGTCCAAGACCAATTCTGAAGATTTATCGAAGAAAAAGTCAAAAGACGGAAGTTTACTTAAAGCCGAAGAACTCAAGTCTATTTTATTGAAGAATTAAAAGAGGAGTTTAAAGGCTTAAGGACTAATGGTGCAATTAACAAAGATTAAAGAAGATTTAAAGGCTTAAGGACTAATGGTGCAATTAACAAAGAGATTAAGAAGAAAGGACTAAGCATGCAATTAAGGAGAAAGGAAAGAGGGGGGGAAGCTTCCTAAGCATTCCTTAATCCTCCCCTATATATAGATTAGTTGTTAATCATTTTCATTTTGTTGGCTAATAGTGACAATTAGTTCTTCCACTTTTAATTACCTTGTCATTTTTATACTTGTCAAATTTAAATACTTGTCTTGCACCTTAATTACCATTTAATTTCAAGTAAGTTTTTCTTTTAATTCTTGTTAATCTTTATCTTTATTGTTCATCTCTCATTCTACCTTTCTTAATCTTTGATTTTTATTGTTTATGTTCATGTTCTTGATTTTTGTTGATTTATTTAAGTGGGTTTTGATTATCTTGATTAGTTTTGTTAGTTTTGTTGTTTTGGATTGATTGTTTATGATTATTAGATGTTTATTCATTAGTTTGATTTAATCTTGTGGTTGATTTAGCTTAATTTTTATTAGATTCGTATAGTTTTGTGTTTCCTTGTTCTTCGGGGTGTTTGTTTCTGTGTTTGCAGGTTCTGATCTCCCAGTTGTTCCGAATCATGTTCTTTACCCAGGAGCTCCATCCGGAATATTGGATATTCCGGATAGGGAGAGTATTCCGAGTAAGACTGTTATTCCGAATAGGAACTACATTCCGAATAGGGGTACATTCCGAATAGCTTGAAGATTCCGAATAGGGGAAAGATTCCGAATAGTCACATTATTCCGCATAGGAATAATATTCCGAATAGGGGTGATTTTCCGAATAGGCCAACTATTCCGGATAGAGCAGGATATTCCGAATAGGGAATATATTCCGAGTAAGCCGAGTATTCCGAATAGGGCAGTATTCCGAGTAAGGCAACTTATTCCGCATATTCCGAATAGGGGAATTGATTCCGAATAGGAATATATTCCGAATAGAGGTAATTTTTAGGTTTCTTTAATCTCAGTTTTTAAGTTTCTGCCTTTTAATTTCGAGCTTTATTTTTCCCGCCTTTTTCCTTACTCGCACTTTAAGTTTATTTGCCTTAGATTTATTTTAGTCTTGCCTTAGTTTAAGTTTTAGTTTTAGTTGCATTTTAAGTTTGCCTTAGTTAGATTTAAGTTTGCGTTATTTACTTTTAGTGCCTTTTAATTTTCGTCACGCTTTTAAATACTTGCACCCTTTACTTTACTTTAGACTTAGATTTACTTTTATGTCATTTACTTTAATTGTTTTTGCACATTTAATATACTACAACGACAACTATTTGTTCCACCAAAGACGATTGAGTCACACATAGAACCTAGATCAATTCGATTAGACCACTAGAACGATAATCTTTTTACCAGGCCAAAAACCAAGTTATCAAATGGCGCCGCTGCCGGCTCTTTTCGTAAAGATTAACGGTTTTCTGTGAGAGACGTGTTGCTTTTTGGGATCCGTTCACTTGTGAGCGTTATTTTCTTGCTTAAAAAAAATTTCAAAAAACCATAAAAATTAAAAATTGATAAAAATCCATAAAAATTAATTATTTCAAAAATCCAAAAAAAAATTATTTTTATTGTGTATATATATTGTCTTTGCGTTTGGTATTGTTTTCTTTTGTCTTTGTAGGTGTATGCGTACTAGATCTTCTAATTATCAAGAGCCCGAGACTCGAGAAGATTTAAGTATGTCAGGTGTTAACAACAACAATAATCCACCGTACCTCAACAACAACAACAATGTTCTTCCACAGCCCGATCTTCGGACAATGGAGGAGCTTTGTCAACCTACCATGTTGGACGAGGAGGACCGATTGCACTGATGCAAATCAACGCTCCTGAGTTTTCGTTGAAGCACCACATGATTCAGCAAGTGCAAACTAATCCATTCGCTAGAATGCCTGATGATGATGCAAAAAAACACCTCGACAAGTTCATTACAATCACCCAAAGCATGAAGTTGCCCGGTGCCACAATGGAGGTTCTTCGCCTACAACTCTTTCCACATACTTTATCACATCATGCCGAGAAATGGTTTGATCATCTCCCGAAGAATTCTATTCACACTTGGGATGACATGACTCAACGCTTTTTGTCGCGCTACTTTCCACCATCCATGGTCACGAGCCTTCGTAATCAAATCAGCGGTTTCATGCAGGATCCTCATGAATCTCTTTTTGATGCTTGGGAAAGATATAATGTCTTGATTGAACGTTGTCCAAACCACAACATGCTTCCAGTCACATTGATTGATACTTTCTACAACGGTTTGACTTTTCGTGATCGTGATACGATTAATGCAGCCGCCGGTGGCACATTCATGAAAAGGAGACCCGAGGAGTGTAGAGAGTTAATTGAGAACATGACTACTCACCACAAAAACTGGGATTCCTCTGCTTCTTCAAGGAACAACCCGAGAGTCAATGTTTCTTCTACTTCAACAAACCATGATATGACCGAACTCACCCGCATGATGACTGAAATGAGCAAAAGTATCACGCTTCTCGCTTCAAACCAACAACAACAACAACAAGTTAAAGCGGTTGCCAATCCTTGTGAAACATGCGGCGGTCCTCACTCATACACCGATTGTCCTTCTACACAAGGAAATCCGGAAAATGTGTATGCAACTTATGGTAATTATTCACCGGAAAATTACCAAGCTCGACCTCAAGGGGATAGAAATTTGCTGAGTTACCGGTCCAACAATTACGTTTCACCCGGTTTTTCTCCTCAAAACCAAAACCCCGCCAACAAATACAATAGAAGCAACCAAATCCCACCAAGAGCTTCTAATCCTTATCACCCACCCACTCAACAAGCCCCACCCATAAATCCCGATGTTGAAGCCATCATGAGAACCCAAGGTGAGCAAATCAAGAATCTGCAGAGCTAAATTATCAATCTTAAAGGAGATATTACCAAGCAAGGAAATGAGATAAGATCCAAGCTTCGAGATAACATTCAATCCTCCTTCAGCAATCAAACAAATGATTTGAAGAATATGCTTGCTAGTTTCTTGCCCCCCCTCAACCTTCTTCTTAGAGTTCTCTACCTTCAAACACCGTCACCAATCCGCGGGCAAATGTGAGTGCTATTACTACTCGTAGTGGAATTACCATTGTCGATCCACCAATCCTGCCCCCATCATCTACACCTACTCCACCATCATTTATCCCTACTCCTCCTACACCTAGTATTAGTGCACCATTACCGTCTCCGCCTCGTCATGACGATGTACCTAGGAAGGACCCTTCAATATCTCAACCTTCACCTACACCTACACCTTCACCACCCAAACCCAATATCCCTTATCCTTCTCGTTTAGGCAAGACCAAAATGCTAACCAAGGATGACTCTGAAGTGTCGCGCTATGTGAAGATGATCTCTCAAATGAACTTCAACATTAGCTTTCTTGAAGCACTTGTCCACATGCTGAAATTTGTCAAAGCATTCAAGGAATTGCTTAACAAGGAAGGAAAAGTTGATTGAGCTCGCCAACACACCCTTAAATGAAAACTGCTCTGCAGTTATTCTTAAAGAACTTCCGGAAAAGCTTAGAGATCCCGGTCGTTTTGTGTTGCCTTGCGTTTTCAACAAAACTAAAGAATTTACTACCCTTGCTGATCTCGGGGCCAGTATTAATCTTATGCCTTTGAGTGTTTGGAAAACACTATCATTACCCGACCTTACTCCAACAAAGATGACTCTTGAACTTGCAAATCGCACTCTCGCTTACCCCGTTGGTATAGCCGAAGATGTGTTCATTAAAGTTGGCACATTTACTTTCCCGGTCGATTTTGTCGTTGTTGATTATGAAATGGACCCTCGTATTCCTTTTATACTTGGTCGGCCATTCTTGAGCACCGGACGAGCTTTAGTTGATGTTGCCGAAGGTGAGTTAATCTTACGAGTCGGGAATGATTCACAAGTTTTTAAAATGGCGAAGCTTACAAGAAAATCCTATGGACAAGAATTAGTGAATATGATTAATGTGCTCGATGATTTTGTCATCCACAACAATCCGCTATTCAACTCTTGCATTGATAATCCACTTTTTCAAGATGATGTGGATGATTTTCTCTCCAATTTGGAACCTTCTCCCATTTATGATTCTCCACCGATCTTCGATGCTTATGATGATGATTCTAGCTCAAATTCGGATGATTTTGATGATTGTACTTCCGAGTATCCCGAGATGCCCACTTTCGATGATTTTGATGAGGCCGATACTCTTTCGAACGATTCTTCACACGATGAAGATCCTCCGCCATCACTCGATCCTACTTTGGATGATTACTCATTTGAGGAAGACTTCTCTACGTTTCTCAACACTTACTTCCCTCATGAGAGTGATGCTCCTCCTTATGATTTTGAAGATTATCGTCTTGATCCTACTTTGGATTTGAAGAACATTCTTTCAAAGGAGAAGAAACCGGTCGACACCAATATCCGCAGCACATATGATTTAACACCTCTTTGTCCCCCTTCTGAGGACGAGGTTGTGCTTCTTCGCGGATCTTCTTCACACTCTGCTGAGCCAGAGTGTTATTTTCCCCTAAAGGAAAAGGTGTTCGACCCCGGTATTGATATTCTTCAGCCATCTCAGTATCCACCTGATGAAATAAAAGGAAAAATCTTTGGAACTATTGAAGACATGCTTGTACCACATCACCCTTGCTTCCACCGTGCTCCATCGCTGCTTAAGGGAACCTTGCCTATTCTTCTTTGGCTTGCCTTGTTCACCTTAAGCTTGTGTTATTTGATGGACGCAAACTATGTTTTTGATCCTAGTGGATATGTTTCATGCTTCTTCCTATGATAATCAAGGTCGAGTCAGGCTCACGACTCGGTAATCAAAAATCAAGCGCTTCTTGGGAGGCAACCCATGTATCTATCTTTTCGCTTTCTTTATCCTAAGTGTAGGGGAGACCCGTTGGTTTGCTATTTCCTCTCCTCTCTTCTTAATCAAGGATTCGCGCGCAATGATCCATTCTTGATGATTCTTGACGACCCGTGATTCCGTGTTCCCTTCTTCCCGGTTCTATCCTAAACTCTTTTCGATTCACTATTTTATATTTTCTCAATATTAAAATAGGAATCTCTTTAGTTGTCTTTTCCTTAGCGAGACTTAAACAACATGCACAATGTCCTAAGTGTAGGGGAGTTTACTCCCACATGCTTAAACATTGAGGACAATGTTTATCTTAAGTGTAGGGGGGACTTCTATCGAAGTTAAGTGGCCTTTTCCTTGTATTTGTCCTCATTTTAACCGGTAAATCAATTTTTCGACATTTTTCAAAAATTTTGATCTATTTTGGCCTATTAGTTTTTCCCTTTGTATAGTTATTTTCTTTCCTTGCTAGAATAAATCTTTAATAAAGTGGTTTTAATTTTCAAACGTTATGAATCTTTTGACTCAACCCGAGTTTACTTATCTAAGTTTACTCTAGCTAGTATCCTTAACGTGTTTAAGTCAAGTTTTGCTAGGCTTTTATATAGGGAGCTATAAAACGCGAAAGTCTTAACTCTCACGGGTTAAGAACAAGAACTTTTCGCAAGTTCTTATAATTGATCCTAGAGAGTCGTTTATCAAGGGAACTTTAAAATGCGATTTCTAAACTTGAAAAAGTCTAAGAGTTTGCAAGATCCTATAGGCGACTCGAAAACCCAAAACTTTGATTTAATAGGCTAAGCATCCACGAGTCTCATTCCTTGAGATTTTAAACTGTGGAGATAGAGAGATGATAGAGCCAATTATAAGTTCGGTATTCTTTCGTGAATTTATTGAGTTAATTATAAGCCTATTCTCCCATCGCTTGCTAATAATTTATCTGCAATAAATAAGGTTGTACGATTTGAAAAGTTACTTGCTTCTAGCCCAAGATCGTTTAAAAGTTGCTCGGTATGGATTAGAGTTCATAGCCAAGGCATAACTTATTGAAGCAGGATGCGAATATTGGCGAGTCCAAAAAGGTCCTAACAAGACATGAGAGCTATATTTTGTTGCTAAAGATCCAAAGTGATTTGAAGAATCATTTATCGAAAATCAATATGAAGGATCGAGACACACGACGAAAAGCAAAAACTCCCCAAAAGTCATGGAGAAGTGTATCCGAAAAGACCCTAGCAAGGTATGAGGATAAATAGATCCAAGTCATAAAAGGAGGCGGATCGTGGTATATCAAAATCCAAAATAAAGATTGGATAAAAATGAAGAAGTTGTGGTCCAAGTATGAATCTCTCAAAACTTCAAGTGAAGAAATTCCATTATGAAGAGAAGACCATAATGTCATGAACGTCTCTCAAGGTTTGAAGTATGAAGTCGCTGCCAAATATCGGTCCGAGAAAGATCTCAAATCGCGAAGCGAGTTATGCCAAGATATGAACTTTATGAGGGCCCGAGAAGCAGTTTTAAAAGATTTTGTCCTTTAGCTAACTATTGATTAAATCGTTCACTTTATTTTCGGCCTAAATAACTATCGAAATAAGTCAAACAGTGCATCCTCGTGATCATTCAAGACAACAATAAAATATAAGAGATACACCTAGGAATAAGGGAGTCTAAGTGAATAATTGGCCCACATGAGTTCGTGTTAGTTTGCTAACTTATAATAACAATGATCTCGTTTTTAAGCTTGGTTTGGAGAAAGTGAAAACTTGAGGATGATGATTATTCATAACATTTCCAAAACCCAAGGTATGCTTTTGATTTCTTTACTTTGAATGTTTGTAATTTTCTATCTCTTTAATAAAGGCCACTATGGATTGATTATGATGAAAAGTGTAAACGCGCTTTGTAACTAATGCATTGCATGAGGACATTGCAATGGTCAAATGTAGGGGATTTGATAGGTGTGTAAACACCCATCCTTTTTACCACTTGATTACAATAATAACCGAGCCAAAACATGTATTTTATGTCTTTTATGTCAGAATTATGCGTGGTTTGTGTTTTTGTTGTGATTTAGGACGAAAAAGTGAAAAGTGGAGAAAACACGGGCATTTACGGGCTTTTATCGAAGAAAAAGACGAAAGACGAAGTCAAGAAGTCAAGAGTGCAAAAAGAACGGAAGTCCAAGACCAATTCTGAAGATTTATCGAAGAAAAAGTCAAAAGACGGAAGTTTACTTAAAGCCGAAGAACTCAAGTCTATTTTATTGAAGAATTAAAAGACAAGTTCAAAGAAATCCCGAGCCAAAATTCATATAAGTCCAAGATTAAAGAAGATTTAAAGGCTTAAGGACTAATGGTGCAATTAACAAAGTGATTAAGAAGAAAGGACTAAGCATGCAATTAAGGAGAAAGGAAATAGGGGAGGAAGCTTCCTAAGCATTCCTTAATCCTCCCCTATATAGATTAGTTCTTAATCATTTTCATTTTGTTGGCTAATAGTGACAATTAGTTCTTCCACTTTTAATTACCTTGTCATTTTTATACTTGTCAAATTTAAATACTTGTCTTGCACCTTAATTACCATTTAATTTCAAGTAAGTTTTTCTTTTAATTCTTGTTAATCTTTATCTTTACAAGGCATCCGGAACCCGTGCGTTGCACTAAGGGGCATGGGTTGCTCTTCTTGGGGGCATGATATATGTTGCTATTGAACAAATTATAAAAAGTATTTGTAATTATTTAATTTAACTTTTTACTTTTACATATTTATGTTAACTTTGTATTTTGTAAGGGTTTAAGTTGTTAATATTGTATAATGCATTGGGTTTTTAAAAATGTATAAACATGAAAAAAAAATAAACGTAACAAAAAAAAATAAACGTACAAAATTACTAAAAGTATATTAAGACTAAAAAAATTAAACGTACAAAAGAAGGAAGCAAAATTCATGGTGGCAAAATGAAACACGTATCTTCTCAAATCCTCTCTTTTGCCTCTTCTAGATGACTCCAAACGATTACCGTTTTTAATCTTCAACAGTAAAGGTCAATCAGGATTAACGAAAGGTCGTCTTTGCATTAATTAGGTACTGTTTTCATCATTAATCTGTGTTATTTGTTTTCTATATAATGATGAGTTCCAATTGTATAGTTACAATCAAACTAAAATTAATCATAATTTCTTAAGCTTATCTGCTTATCAATGGCAAACCCTAGTTCATCTAATTTGATTTTGAAAGAAATTAAGGATATCTGTGGTCATACTGAAACTGGGAAAATCATGGGTTTTTACTTTAATCAAATGGCTGTGAATGAGGAAAGCTTTGCTACGGTGTTGAGGGGGCAGGCTGAAAATGTTAAAAATAATTTGGTTAGGATTGGTTTGATGATTGTTGAGTTTGAAAACAAAGATGATGAACTTGAAGTTGATTTGGAAAGTTTAGGGTATTTGAGGGAGTTGCGTGATACTGAAACTGAAAAGCTTGCTACTTTGAATGGAATGTTGGCTAGGGCTAGGACTCGTATGAATGCCCTCCAGTTTCAAGCACAGATGATGGACCTTTCTGATTAAGCCTGCATCTTTAGTGTTTCTTTTGGGGATGTTAAGATAATGATCATGTAGTAATCCTTTCTGTTTAGTGAATGTTTTAATCTTTTGGGTATGATCTTGTAATCCTGGAAATTATGTAATGATTATGGAATGGAATGTTAAATCGTTTCTATTTATGGCTTATAAATTGTGTTTTTGTGATTTTAATTTTTGCATTATCATTATTGAAAGTATTATGTGACTTTTATTTGTTATTCCAAACACTCCTATATATTAGATTTGATGTAACTGTCGTTTTTATTTAATTGAAAACAACTTCTATCATTTCATTTCTTCTTTTTGAAAATGATCATCTATCATTTTATTGCATCTTTATCAATTCTGTTATTTTTAACTTTTTGAAATTAAATTGGGTATTTTCTTTGCAGGTTTTTTTTTATCCAATCATTGAAGAAGTCAAAAAAAGGCATGTTTTCTTTTTATCTTTAATTAAATTATGTTTTTTCATTTTTCTAGTTAGAGTTTGATTTGATTTATCTAATAGCAACATGAAATTAAAAGAAATAGAAAAAATATGACTATGATTTTATTCAAAATGAAGATAACTTTAATTGAATTGTTACTGGATACAATCTGTTATGAATAAGAAAACTGTTAACATAGATTGTTAAAAGCTTCCTTGAAAACGATGTTTCGTGTTTGATTTTTGAGCTCAGGGTCTTCATCTTCAGTCATCAAAATTTTTAGTCCTTTTGGTGAAGTTACTCTAGATAGAGCTACATATAGTTGACCATGGCTAAAAACAGGGGTGGGTAAATAAACACCAACATAGTTGAGTGACTGCCCTTGACTTTTGTTTATAGTCATCGCATAGCAAGGCTTGACAGGAAATTGTCTTTGTTTCATGATAAATGGCCATTGTGTCTGCGTAGATGTGAGAGTTATTCTTGGGATAAGGACACTTTCTCCCACGTTTGATCCTGTAAGAATCTGGGCTCGAATGACAAATTGACCCAAATCAGTTATGATCAGTCGTGTCCCATTGCATAATCCCATGCTTGGATTTACATTACGCAAAAGCATAATAGGCAATTCTTTTTTCAAATTTAATTCATGAGGTGGCATGCCTGGGAATTTTAAAGAGTTTAGAAACTCGATAGGGTAATGTTGGTGTTGATCTAAGGTATCTGTAGACGCCTTACACACTTCATCAGCACTATTGTAAGTAACACTTTCACTTGGCAACTTTTTAAACATATAATTGTTTATCTCGTCAGCGTCATCATTTCGAGGGGTTAGAATTGAACGCTCTCTTAGATAATTTTCATCACTTCTCCTAGCTTCAAAATCAGGATAAGATTGATTGACAATCTGTTCCAAAGGAGAATTGCAAGCTTGGATAATGAATTCCTCAGGAATTTCTATCCACGTTCCTTCATCTTCTGCTTCTTTTTTTATTGTTGGCAAAATCCCATCACCTACATCCAAAACCCATTTATTGAACTCTTGTTTGCTTCTATCTATCTCGCCTGATGAGGTATATTCATTTACTCGCATACTACGTGTAAGAGTAAACACTTTGCAAGAATTCCATAAGAATGACTGGTTTATGCATGATTGTACTATCTCAGGCCTTTTTGCTTTCGGTATGACTGGTAAAATTTGTCTAAAATCGCCTCCTAATAAAACTGTTATTCCTCCAAACATTTTATTTATTTTTCCTTCATTCTGAAACCCCAATACATCCTTTAGTGTCTTGTGTAATGCCTCAAAGGCATACTTTTGAGTCATATGCGCTTCATCCCAAATAATCAACTCGACAGACTGCATTAATTCTGCCAAATGCGTGTTTTGTTTGATACCACATGTGCTATTTTCCATTAATTCAAGTGGTATGACAAACCTGCTGTGAGCTGTTCTCCCGCCTGGTAGGAGCAATGAAGCAATCCCTGAGTTAATTTAAAAGCTCATATTATTTTTTAGTTTCTTACAGAAAAACACTATAGATATTTATCATTTATGTAGTATAATGTATTATATTAAAAGCATAGAAATTACATACCTGAAGAAGCAACAGCAAGCACTATTTTACGTTCTGATCGTAATCTTGATATGAGTGTCCTGTATAAAAAAGTCTTTCCTGTTCCTCCAGGTCCATACAAAAAGTAAAATTGTCCCTTCTCTCTACTTACAGAATCAATAACTTCTTCGTAGATTGCCCTTTGCTCTGGATTCAACTTAGAACGAAGTTTATCATGCTCTACTTTGCTTTCTTTCATATTGAAATTCATTACTTCTCTTATCAATCTGTTATCCATAGTTGTTAGCAAACTTGTATTTGGCCGCGGCATATCCTGGAAATCTGCTAATGATCGACCATTTCGATTAAGCAAGGATTCAATCTCCATTAAACAGTAATTATTTATTTGTTCTTCTGAGAGCTGTAGATCAGGATATCTGTAAAGATTTCGTTTGTTAAAAAAAATATCTTCTGACAATGTTTCCCAATTCTCTTCCCAAAACTTGACAGGTCTGCTTACATCACAAAAAAGTAATATCGTAACAAATAAATCTCGTAGCTGTGGTGCTAATGCCCATAATCGAGCCTCTTGTATAGCGTGCGTCCACTCCTTATCATCATTGAGAAGACCATATGCAAAACACGCTTCTTTGAACGTTGTATATAATGTCTTTGAACTGTCATCATTTTTTTAAACGTTTTAGGACCTCTGACAACATTCAATAACATTCTGAGATAGTAACGTTCTCCTGATGCTGGGTTTGAATAATAGATTCTGCCTATGCATTTTTTTGCTTTCGAGGTTTCCAAACTCTCTCCCGTTCATGCCACACATAGTGTTCTGGAATTTTAGCATACGTCAGCTTTCGAGCAGCCTTATCTCGTTTGTTTAATTCAAACCATTCTGTGAAGATGGTTGTTTTAATTTCCTCTCGTTGAAGTAGTGCTGGTAAATTCTGAGAATCACGCAATGTTATTGCGTTTTGCTCCGGTAGATGAAAATTCAGTTTCATTACAGATGGGTAAGAATAGTGAATATCAAAAGAGAATAGCCGCCATACAGCTTCACATGGAGCTAAATATCGACAACTCAAATAATTTTTTATTTCATCAACTACCATTACCTGATCTGGTTCACCCTCACCATTGTGTTGAACGTTCTCTTGAACAACAATTGTAGCTCGATCTGGTCCTTTGTTTAAGTATTTGAATAAATACTTAATTGCTTTTGATCTGTTACACCATTCAACATTAATGTGGGCCTGATATTTGAGCAGAAGATATCGATTGTGAGGCACCACATTTTTGTTTGTGTATGTGATTTTCCCTTTAACAATACTAACTTTTGAATCCCTTCGACAGTAAACTGGGTAACCATCTTCATCAAGTATTGTTTCTGCATTAAATTGCTTTGGGTATCGTTTTAAACACTTTCCCTCAACGTTGCATGCTGTACCTATACCACACGGGCCATGCAGCATAAATTCTGTCGCAGCTTTGTATCCATCTGGATCCTGTTTTGGGCATGGTATTTCAGCTGATATGATATCGTCAAGTTGACTTGCCGTTTTGAATTTACACTCTTCTGCAAGCCATAGTAGTATATGTGCGTGCGGGAGTCCTCTCTTTTGAAACTCAATGACATAAACAACTGCAATATATTAGCAAAATTTAGTAATTATCGCGAAATGATCACATTGTTGTACTTTTGAAATAATTTATTACCTGCACGTGTTTTGCCAAAAATTTCTTTTTTCGTCAGATCATCTAACATTTCCGTGAGTTTCATTTTAAAAACTCGAGTTCCAATTTCCGGACGATCGTGTGCTTTTTGTCCAGGAATATCAGCTAACATTTCTGCAATCTCTGGCCATCTAGGACTTGATGTAAAAGTTATAAATAGGTCAGGATTGCCATATGTTCGGCATAAGGCCATCGCATCTTGATAATTCTGCATCATATATCTTGGACCTCCCGTGAAACTTGAGGGCAAAACTATTCTTCTTCCAAGTCCGGCTGCATTCGTGTCTCCTCTTGTAACGGCATCATTCAAATTGTGATAGAGATCAACTCGCAGGGTATCTTGATTATTTCTCGACCATTTGAGTCTTTGTTCTTCAACAGAAGTGAAAGCATCAACCAAGTATTGTTGAAAAAGGCGTCCGCCTTTTAGCAAAGTATTGCCTTGGTTAGCTCGGTGTTGAATAATGTACGCATAGTATTCTTTCATTGTCACAAACCCTCTGTTTGTTTTCCGTGCGCCGTTGTTGTTATAGTAATGGATTTCCTCATGAAAACCATCTTCACCATAAGGAAATAATAGTGGATATTGTAGTGCCATGTAGGATGGATGTAACTCTGAGATTCTTTTGGGGCCTTCACGTTTACTATTGATAACAATATCCCTAATAGGCTCACCATCCCCAAAATCATTTGTGATCAACGCTGCTACTTCAGACACAGTTGGGGCGTTATATTGCTTTGTAGATTTTCGGTCAGTAAGAAGGTGTAATTCAAAATTGACAGATTGATGAGAATGGCACCAATCCCGTGCCATTCGGAATGCGTTTGCAATTGGACTAAATCTGTCCAACATGGATATCAAGTCTGCTACAATTGTTGCATTCACTTCATTTCCTATCTCGTTATTTAGAAAAGCAGACATCCGGTTCTTTGCTTCATTTTGTGTATCATAAAAATAAAGTTGTGCATATCTTGGCTGGTGGCCTTCTTGTGGAAGTAGAGAACCAATACGATGATAATTTTGACCATTTATCCTAAATGTATACACCCCCTTCCATTATTTATTGCATGATCTATTCTAGCTCCAAATGATGTAAAGCAGAACATGCCGTTATAAATCCTAATTTGTTCTCTAAATTTTGATGTAACAGAATTAGCAAAGTCAAGGAGGTAGTCTAAAGGTGGTGGTGTTGCTTTGAATTTAGGTAAGAGTATTTTCCCCTCTTGACAACATAAAGAAAATGTTGGATTGACAGCTCTATGACTTTTATTATTTCTTTCCTCATACCACATTCTTGTGTGGCAACTCCTACATTGATAGGATGGAGGTCCAAGGTTACTGTAGGATACGGGAGCTCCTGGTTGATGTTATATTGAAGGTTAGGTTGTTATTTTAGTTACAAATAATTTTTTTTTGGAAATTCTAATATAAATAAAAATTACCTTTAGATGTTAACCCAGCTTGTTTCGGTACTCTTCTAGGTGTTCGATGACGGGAGGTTCCTGGAAAGAACATGTTTGGAATATATAATTGAATAAAGGTATTTTTTTAAATTGTTTTTTTGAAAGGAAAAAATACAGATAAATAAAATACCTTCTATTGTTACATTAGGATTGTTTGCAAGTTGTAGTGTTCCTGTTTACATGTATGCATTATAGTTCATGTAAATCATTAGAGTATTGAATAGATAAATGTGTATTGCTTCCTTTACCTTCTTGTTGAATAAGATTGTTTGTTAGCGTCAGACCACAATAATTCTGCACGTTTCCATCGCGCATGATAGTTGTTTTTGATTGAATTGTGATGAAATTATTAAGCATGTTTGATAAACATGGTGTATGGCTAGTGTTAGGATGTCTTCCTGTTTGGTTAGCATAAACAGAATTTTATGTAGATATAAACTAAATATATGAAATTAATAAATTTAAACATACCTTGATTCATAGTGATTTCATAAATGTCAAATGATTTACATGAACATGATGTTTGATTTTCAAAAACTGCATTTTGTAACTGAGTCTATTCAATACTTGACCTTTGGAATTATTAAACAGAATTTTCATATTTATTGTGAAAACAACTTAATTTAAAGCTTTATTTAAGACATTTTTAATTAAACATACTTATTTATATAATTGGAAGACATAATTGTTGCCAGATTATGTTTTTTGCAATTATAAGAATATAAACAGATGAAAATAATAAGAGAAACAAAGCATGATTGAAACAAACATCAATAAGAGAAACAAAGCATGATTGAAACAAACATCTTTTATTCAAATTGGAAAATGGGTATAACATAGAAGCTTAATGCTGATGGGTTTTGCTTATTTAATCCAGTTTTGCTTATAGTCTATGGAGTTGTTGGGTGTTCCATGTTGAGCTTCCGACGCTTGCGAATAACTGAGTCGTTAATAAGCGACTCGTATGTGTCTCTACTTTTCATGCTTGAAGGCAATATGATTCTTCTTCCTACTGGTGGAACTTTTCCATCATGCTTGTTTATAGTCTTTGTAATTCCTGCTAAACTTTGATCCTTGATCTCTTTGCTGTTTGAATTAGGTGTTTGTGTTGACATGGTTAGATTATATGCTAAGGTAGGTATGATAAGTTGTATATATATTAATTCAATGAAATAGAGTTACAATACTTGAATTAATGTTGAGAATATGAAACTGTTAATTTAAGATAAGATTTAAATACATCTTAATGAATATTAATTTAATTGAATGATGGATAATACAAAGATCAAACTCATAAGTAAATAGTTGATAGAGAATAATACAAAGATCAAACTCATAACTAAATAGTTGATAGCATCTTCTTCAAGTGGTAGTTCATTTTTCATGATTCTGTTATATTCCCTTAAAGGTCATCTCTTAGCAATGTCTTTCATGGCTTCATCCTTGAAATAAAGAACAACATCTTCTTCATCTCGGACACATAGATCATTTTTCATGAAAGAATAATAGACTTAAATAAATTAGTTAATTATAAAAATAAAGTCAAAATAGGAAAAAGGATTTTTAAGATAAACCTGCTTGAGTTTTTGCTGATGCAATTAAATTTGTCGAGTTATAGTGCACGATAAAAAAGATTATGATCATACCAAAATCAAACAAAAAACAAAATTATTTCCAACAAATAAACAACATCCCAAATTCTTAAAAACAAATAAAAGACCAAATGTATTTCAAGTTTCTGTTTTATTTCCTCAAAGCTAATCCTTAAGAACCTTCTTCCATTGTTTCAATCTTGAAACACATCAGAGTATCTATTCAGATTCTGTATCATATACTATTTTCCTGAAAGAATAATAGAGGAAATTAAATTAGTAAAATATAAAGTTAGTGTCAAAATACGCGAAAGGAATTTTGAGATAAACCTTTGCCTTTGATTTGGTACTGCAACAGAGTCAGAATCCTCGTTTTCATCACAAACGGATGTGACTTCATCATCTGTATCATCAAGTTGAATATTGCAACAATAGAAAGAAGCATATCATGTGAATAATAAGTCTTGATCCTGATATTGTAATTATTATAAAACTTCTTTATATGGTACCTTTTAGCTTTCTTTTCCTCTGATTTTTTTGCAGGTGTGGGTACGGACAGTTCGTTTTCCAATCTCTTCAACTTTGAAGACTTAACATTCGTAGAAGGAGAAGGAGCATTAGAGGGAGTTTCAGTATTATCCATCACCTCGTCAGGAATAATCTTCCAACATGTGAAACTTTCATAATTCCCATGTTCAAAGTAAGAGTGGGATTTAAGCTATAGAGTGTGGATGCCACCAATGATATTCAATAAAGCTCTTGGCAAGTTCTGATCACCATTACCATCCTGTATACAAAAGTAAGTATTATACTATACTTCAACGAATTATAAATTAAACAATATCATGATACCTCATTCTCAAAGTCACATATTGATTCAGCGGTACACTTTACCAATTGATTAGCGACCTCATCAAAAAATACAATCACTGTAGACGATGTCTTGTCAGATACATCTAATTCAAGATGGTACCTACAAATGATTGATGCATAGTCAATTTTAATTAAGAACTTTTTTAAGTTGCAAGATAATCAATTCTTAGACTAATACTTACAAAAGAAATGTAATTCATTCTTAAACTGATTGTTACCTTAAAACTGGATACTCTACAGCTTTGCAACATGCCTCACACCAAAATCCTCCATCCTTACGAGTTATACCCTTCTTGCAAGTGTCACTACCACAGGAAGGGAAGTTCCACCCCTTTCTTGTCCTAATATGATCAATCCTGACCCGCAATGGAATACTGCAGTCTGTAATGAAAGCAATATAATTTTATTATTAATTCTGATGTAAATATATATAAAAATTAATAGGAATAAATATACATCATTTCTCTTGTTGCGCGCCCATATCAATAGATTCTCTAAAGTTCCATGTCTAGGTTGGGAGGGATCAATATACATAACTTCCGGGTCCAACCCTTCTTCATCATCACTGGAACATAAATATAAAATTATAGCATATTATTAGGCAAGATGCGATACATGCAATAGTGTATACATGAAAATAAAAATTCCATGCTTAATTACCGAATTTGACTTTTTAGATCTTTCAAAACAAGAATTTGAAGATCATCCAACAAAAGCGTGGAGGAGCTGCTTGATAGTTGTAGCTTATCTAAAAGGTAAATAAAAATATCTAAGCACGTTTGGAATATTTTGTACATGCGGAATACATTAAGAAAATTAAAATCTTGCTTACTATTGTATACTTTAGCACTAACTGAAGTCACGACAATTAGAAACAGGCCAGAATGTTTTGTCTTCTTCTCTATCAGAGAATCACCAAGGTTTCCCCAGAGTGTGACACGTATCTGTAAGTTTCTGTTTCAATAAAAGTAATTTTCATTATAGGCTGAATAACGCGAAAAAATGTTACAAATACAGACAGTTATGCTAACCTTCCATCAGAAATGTAAAAGTCAAGATTTCTCGATCATGTCTTTAAATTGTTAGTTCTGCCAACATTTGTGACATATCCAGCAACATCTGCGATTAACAAACAAACACATGAATAAAAGCAGAATAAAAATTATAATTAAAAAACATATGAAAAAATATTACCCATCAAGTATTTCCCATCTGTAGGTTCCAGGTTGCGAAGTTCTTCTAACTGAAGAGGATGCCTCACAAAGCCAACGGGCTTAACAGAAGACCTTCTTATAGAGGTTGAACCATCAAATTCAAGCATAAACTCATGATCTTTGAACATACGGTAACTATCCTTATTCTTCTTTACGACAAAATCTTTTATTGAATAAACAACCCCTTCTTTTAACTTGAGGAAATTATGAGCTATTGTTGATTTAGCGCTGCAATGGATTGCACTACCCTACAATTACAATATGTAAGATTTCATATCATTGACAAAGTAAATATACTCTACAATATATAATAAAGCATTAATATACCTTTGCATCAGATACAACAAAATCAGTGCTTATATAATGATTCATAGTAGTAGTCACATCCCACATTCTACACAGCATCACTATAATTGTGCCTGTAACATCAACAGAAAGATCATCCAAGAACAACTCTTTTGTAGGCTGAGCACCATTACTGGACTCACCAACCGCTTTGCCTACGCCACCAACTTTGGGCTCACCAACATTTTTCTTTGTGTCAATACAGGTTTTCAATTCAGCATTGGGCTGTTTAGCGTCCATGGACATTCCATCAATAGCCTTTTTCGACATAATGGATACCTATCAAAAGATCAAAGAAACCGAAGATGTATTATGTTTTGGCCGTTTCTGTATTCAATTTATACAATTACTAAACGATGTAACTCCAGCAAAACTCTTCATATGATGCTGGAGTAATGATTAGATAACTGCAAATCGTTTGTATCTATTCATATGATCCTGTATTAATGCCTTCAGAAACACCAAACCGTTTGTATGCCTTAGGTTCCGTTTGAGGGTTTTAAAGCAACAATCAGATAACCAAAATAGCATCATTACTGCCCATTCAATGAAGGGACTGAATCTTTAGATATAATAGATTGTTCATCTCTCATTCTACCTTTCTTAATCTTTGATTTTTATTGTTTATGTTCATGTTCTTGATTTGTGTTGATTTATTTAAGTGGGTTTTGATTATCTTGATTAGTTTTGTTAGTTTTGTTGTTTTGGATTGATTTTTTATGATTATTAGATGTTTATTCATTAGTTTGATTTAATCTTGTGGTTGATTTAGCTTAATTTTTATTAGATTCGTATAGTTTTGTGTTTCCTTGTTCTTCGGGGTGTTTGTTTCTGTGTTTGCAGGTTCTGATCTCCCAGTTGTTCTGAATCATGTTCTTTACCCAGGAGCTCCATCCGGAATATTGGATATTCCGGATAGGGAGAGTATTCCGAGTAAGACTGTTATTCCGAATAGGAACTACATTCCGAATAGGGGTACATTCCGAATAGCTTGAAGATTCCGAATAGGGGAAAGATTCCGAATAGTCACATTATTCCGCATAGGGATAATATTCCGAATAGGGGTGATTTTTCGAATAGGCCAACTATTCCGGATAGAGCAGGATATTCCGAATAGGGAATATATTCCGAGTAAGCCGAGTATTCCGAATAGGGCAGTATTCCGAGTAAGGCAACTTATTCCGCATAGGGCTTATATTCCGAATAGGGGAATTTATTCCGAATAGGAATATATTCCGAATAGAGGTAATTTTTAGGTTTCTTTAATCTTAGTTTTTAAGTTTCTGCCTATTAATTTCGAGCTTTATTTTTCCCGCCTTTTTCCTTACTCGCACTTTAAGTTTATTTGCCTTAGATTTATTTTAGTCTTGCCTTAGTTTAAGTTTTAGTTTTAGTTGCATTTTAAGTTTGCCTTAGTTAGATTTAAGTTTGCGTTATTTACTTTTAGTGCCTTTTAATTTCCGTCACGCTTTTAAATACTTGCACCCTTTACTTTACTTTAGACTTAGATTTACTTTTAAGTCATTTACTTTAATTGTTTTTGCACATTTAATATACTACAACGAAAACTATTTGTTCCACCAAAGACGATTGAGTCACACATAGAACCTTGATCAATTCGATTAGACCACTAGAACGATAATCTTTTTACCTGGCCAAAAACCAAGTTATCACTCTTTCTCGTACCAATCCTTGGCGGCACCATCGAGCGAGTATAAGCTTGATGTTGGAAATACGTTTTTACGTATTTAGGAAGATTCGGTCACTCCGACAATATATTAAGTTGTAGCTCGTAGTCTAGATATCTTACATTAAGTAAACAAGGAAAGGCCTAGTCCATGTTATGTATGGACGGCTCAAATGCAAGCCCGGGCCCATCTTATGGGCTTGGTATATAAACCCTCTCCTTAGATGGAGAGGGTGTGTGGTTATTCATTTTACACATAGTTAAAAAGTGTTTTTCTTTCACTTTCTCTCTCTAAGTGTGTGTGTTTTCACCATCTCTCTATCTATTTCTCTCTCTAAAACATAAGCAAGATTTACATATCCTACAAATGGTATCAAGAGCCATGGGATGATTGTATTGTTTCTGTGTTTGTGTTCTTGATCTTTGTAGCCTTTTGTTCCATTTAAACACACGTCCAAATTTTTTTTGTGTTTTTTATGGTTTTTTTCTTGATACAAATCTTCTACATAGTTGTGGTAGGGATTTGGTATAGTTACTTTGGCTAAAAACACAAATTTTTTGGGTGTTTTGATCATTTTTTGGCTTAAAATCACGAATTGGTTGAGTTTTGTCCGAGAAAAGTGGGATTTATTCCGATCAGGTCATCGGAAAAGGGTTTATAGGACATTCCGATCAGTGTAATCGGAATAGGGTTTAGGGATTCCGATTTTGGTACATTCCGATTAGGTATTCCGATTAGGTATTCCGATTAGGCATTCCGATTTGGCACATTCCGAAAAGAAACATTCCGATTTGGCACATTCCGAAAAGGGACATTCCGATTTGGCACATTCCGACAAGGGACATTCCGATTCGGTTTATTCCGATTAGGGACTTTCCGATCAAGGTTATTCCGATAGGGTTTATTCCGACGGGTTTCCGACTGATATTCCGATCACTATTCCGATCAACATTCCGATAATCAAAATATATTCCATATTTTAGGGGATTTTAACATTGTTTCTCGACTTCAACTCACATCAACAAACACATTTACTTTATTTCATTGATCGATCAACGTTTGTAAATCTTAACTTATTAAAATGGAGTACACATCTCTTACGGATAAGTCCATCCTCTCGGGTACGGATAATCATCCACCAATGTTGGTGAAGACTATGTATGAGGAATGGGCTTCCCGAATGGAACTTTATATGTTGAACAAGAAGAATGGACATCTCATTTGGGCATCGGTGCTCAATGGACCATTAGATTATGGTACAATGACGGAAGGTACAACTACTCGTCCTCGCACAACGGGTGAATTGACTGGAGATATGAAGATTCAAGACAAATGTGATAAGTATGCTACAAACATCATTCTCCAAGCCCTTCCTCCAGATGTCTACAAACTCGTCAGCAAACATAAAGTTGCCAAAGAGTTATGGGATAGAATTCGTGTTCTCATGCAAGGCACCTCGTTAACTAAACAAGAACGAGAGTGTAAGCTTTATGATACTTTTGATAAGTTTGCCTATGTGCCAGGGGAGACTCTCAATGATTACTATCTGAGATTTACCCTATTGTTGAATGAGCTCAATATCTATGGCATGACAATTCCTACCTTTCAGTTGAACACCAAGTATTTGAACACTCTTCCTTCAGAATGGAAAAAATACGTGACGGATGTTAAATTGGCTAAGGACTTGCATAACACCAATGTGGATCAACTTCAAGCTTTTCTTCAACAACACGAATGCCATGTGATCGAGGCTCGGTTGTCTACACCTCAAGTTCATGATCCACTTGCAATGTATGCTTCTCAACAAAACATGGCTTATACTTATCAACAACCATCATACTTGCAGCAACCACCACCACACACCTATCAGCAACCATCTTATCAACCACCAATGATGCCACAACAAGCATATCAACAAAGTGTTCATCAACAATCTTTTCCACAGCAACCACCATATCAGACATCACAATCACAAGCCAACACTTCTCCAATGGGCTATACTCCTCAGCAAGGATACTTTCCTATTGAAGCACAACCAGCACAAGCCGTCTACTCTAATGAACTTCCACCAATCCAAGCACCGGCCTTTACTCCAAATGATACGCCAGCTGATGTTCTAAACCATCTCACTGCCTACTTGTCAAAACTTGTTGCGACTAGAGGATTTACACCAACAAACAATCAGCTCCGCACCTCATCAAATCCTCGACAACAAGCCACTGTTCAAGATGGTCAAGTGACGGTGCAACCTATTCAGGGAAGGCAAAATTCATATGGACCTCCTACAAGGACTGGGAACAATCAAGCTGTGAATTCTCAAGCTAGTGGAAATGGGAGTCCAATTGGTCCTAAAAAGGTTGTGACTTGCTACATGTGCCGAGGACAAGGTCATATGGCTAGGGAATGCCCTCAGCCGAAAAAGAGGAGGGATGATGCATGGTTTTGTGAGAAGATGTATTTGGTCGATGCTTAGTCAAAGGGAAAGATTTTGGATTCAAAGGAGTTAGAATTTCTTGCAGACCCAGGGGCAGCAGATACTGAAGGCATTGCAGTCGTTTCCACTTCTAATGCAGCTTATCAAGCAGATGATCTTGACGCATATGATTCGGATTGTGATGACATTCACTCTGCCCAAGCTGCTCTCGTTGCTAATCTCTCTCACCACGGTTCTAATGTCGTCACTGAGGTACCAACCACATCTAATAATATTGATGATAACCAACATCAAGTTGGGCATGAAAATGACAACCTCGAACAGCATTCGGGGACTAGTAACTCAAATGATGTCATACCTAATCCTACACATTTGAGTGAACCTCAACAAAATGCTACGACGGGTATGGAATCTTATGCTCAACATGATTTGGTCATGGTACCTAAACATATTATTGATCAAATGCGTATGGCTCTCAGACAATCCGTAGATACGAATTCCACCCTAACTGCTGAGCTTGCGTTGCATAAAGAAAAGGTCAAAACTTTTGAAATGGTCCCTCAAGCAGAGAAAATAACATGTTCTGAATTTGACCAATTTCGTTTTGAAAATATTGAACACTTGAAAGAAATAGAATCATTAAAAGCTAATCTTTCCAATGAATTAAAAGCAAAAGAGTCGGTTGTCAATGATTTTCAGAAACTTAAAATGGATTTCGAAACTCTCGAGTCTAAAAAGGTTGAATCAGAAATTAATGCTACCAAACTTCTTAAATTCAAGGAACAACAGCTATTAAAACAATACACTTCCATAGAAAAGGTTCATCTTTTAACTAAATCATTTAAAGAACTCGAACTTAAGCGTCTTCAAAATTTACCACCTAATCCCGGTTATGCAAAACAAGCTCAGGAATATATTCCGTGTCTTTATGATATGACCCTAATTTTCAAATCGAAAGAAGCACCTTTTGTTCGTAGTACTGAGGAGACACAGTCACTTGCGGATGAAACTCATTCTAAAATGCTTTCCAAATTCCATACGATTGATTAGGATAAGTATAACAAAGATCAATTGTCTATAAAGACCCGCATTCGCTTAGAAAAGGAATTAGCTGAATTGACAGTTCTTGTGCCCCAAAGTTTGTCAAATGAAAACCCTCCTATTACGTCTCCTACACTTGTCAAAACGGATTTAACGAAGTTAATTCCACCGGTAAGTAAGGCGTCCGTTAACTTAAATGTGGTACACCAACACTTAGCCGATTTTGACAAGGTCATTTTGGAACGTACGACGGCTTCGGCCATAACGGAAGGTGAATGAAACTTTGAGCACACTAGAGCTGCGTTTCGAGATGTAATTGTTCCGTTTGTAAAGAATGTTAAGGCTTGTCTTAGTAATCTTGATCAAGATTTGCTTTTGGAAATAGAAGAAGTTAGACGTGTTTTCAATGAAATGGATGATGCTTATGAAAACAGTTTACTTGAAATAGAACGGGTTTCACGCCAAAATGATCAGCTTCTGAAGCAAGTGATGTCTCATGATATAGTCTCTGTTTGTGTGAATAAAAGTGTTGATAATGATTCTGTTGTGCATAATATTGAATCTGTGGATAATGTGGTAGATAATACTTGTCACGAATCTGACGCTGAATTTTTAAAGCTTCAAGATTCATATTCGTCGCTTTCAAAACGTTTTGATGAGATTCAAACACATTGTATTTCGCTTGAATGCAAGCAACAATTTATTCAAGAAATCTTTGAAACGTCATTCGAAGGTGTTAATATCGATGATGCAAACTTTGAAAAGAATATTCGATTGAATGTACAATCAAAACAGCGTCAGCCAAGTGACAATGTTGCTAAATCTTTGCCGATAGAAATAGAGAAATCTAAGGAGCTTAATTGTGTGAACGTACTTGCGGCCGCTGAGAATTTTAAACTTGATCTAGATAATCGAGTTTCCAAGATTTTGTCCAAAGTTGATAACTTAAAACAGAAAAATACACGACTCTTCGATTCAGTAAAGACCGCATGTGTTGATATCACTGCACAGAATCAATCATTGATTGAACAATTGAATCGAAAGTCGGTGGAAATATCTGATTTAAGGGAACAAATTTGTGATAAAAATCTGGTCTTGGCTGAGTTAAAGGAAACACTTCGTACTCTAAAAGGTAAGAATGTTATGGATAACGCAGCCACTGTCTCAACATCGTCCTCTAGTGTAATCAAAAGGAACCTTATAGCCGTCACACCATTTAATAAGGGCCCTAGGACTAAACCATCTCAAACTTTGGTCCTAAAGATAAGGCGGAATCAAAACCAGCTTCTAATATTCCCGTGTTGCCTTCTAGAAGAGTAAGCACCACTATTAAGGCTCAAAGATCTAAGCTTAAAAGAAACAAGAAGAATGATAGGATCTTGCCCCCATCTAGTAGTCAAGTAAAGAAAGTAGAAGCCCATCCTAGGAATGTTATTTCTGTTTTGAATAAAAAGAATCATGTAGCTAAACCTAAAGGCTCTGCGGTTGTGCAGCGTTCTAAGCCTAGTGTGAATTCTAATTTGAAATGTTGGAATTGCAATGAATGTATGTTTTCTAGTCGTCATGATTCTTTCCTTATTGACCATGTGAATGAGATGTATGCCCGGAAAAATGGATTAGAATGGAAACCGACTGGGAAAGTGTTAACCCAAGTTGGTTGGATGTGGCGCCCCACTGGTAGAACTTTCACTATAGTAGGAAATACGTGCCCTTTAACTAGGATCACTCCCACTGAAGTGAAGAAAGCGTGCCCTTTAACTAGGAGTACCAAGGCTACCAAAACACAAGCGTGTCCTTCCACTAGGAACACTTACACTACTGTAGGAACCAAGTGCCCTTTAAATAGGTCTACTCCCACTGTAGTGCCCGCGAATAATCCAAAACCTAAGAAAGTTGGAACAGTAAAACCTGTTAGTGCTAAAACTCACATTAGAAAACGTAGGAAATCTAAGGGTCACAAACTTGTTAGCAATTCTAATAATATTTTATCTGTATCTACTAACACTCTGGAACCAATAGTTTCCAATGCATTGTCTATTGTTGTTGTTGAAAACAGGTGGTCCAAATTGTTCTCTGGTATTTGGACTCTGGTTGCTCCAAGCATATGACCGGAGATCGCTCTCAGCTCAGAAATTTCGTCAGCAAGTTTCTTGGTACGGTTCGATTTGGAAATGATCATATTGCAAAGATAATGGGTTATGGTGAATATCATATTGGGAATGTAATTATTTCAAGAGTGTATTATGTGGAAGGTCTCGGTCACAACTTATCTTCTGTGGGACAATTTTGTGATGCAAACCTAGAAGTTGCTTTTCGAGAGCATACATGCTTCATTCGTAATTTGGAAGGGGTTGATTTATTGAAAGGTACTCGAGGGAATAATTTGTATACTTTGTCTCTACAAGACATGATGGCCTCTTCTCCCGTATGTCTTCTCTCCAAAGCATCAAAGACTAAGTCATGGTTATGGCATCGACGGTTATCTCATCTTAACTTTGACGCTATTAATCATTTGGCGAAAAACGAACTTGTTCGTGGTCTTCCTAAACTTTCATTTCACAAGGATCACTTGTGTTCCGCGTGTACAATGGGGAAAAGCACTAAGAAGTCATACAAACCCAAGACGGAAGACACCAACCAAGAGAAACTTTATCTGTTGCATATGGATCTTTGTGGGCCAATGCGTGTTGAAAGTCTTAGTGGTAAAAGGTACATCCTCGTTATTGTGGATGATTACTCTCGGTTTACATGGGTGAAATTTCTTAAAGCAAAAAATGAGGCACCGAAATTCATCTTCGGATTTCTCAAGATGATTCAAGTGCGTCTCAACACTACTGTCCGACGCATTCGTACAGATAACGGAACCGAATTTGTGAATCAAATCTTACGTGATTATTATGAAGAAGTTGGCATATCTCATGAAACATCCGTTGCACGCACTCCACAACAAAACGGTGTCGTTGAAAGGCGAAATCGCACACTTATGGAAGTTGCTCGAACGATGTTAATTTACGCAAAGGCTCCGTTGTTTTTATGGGCAGAAGTAGTATCTACCGGAGTGTACACCCAAAACCGGTCATTAATCCGTAAATGCCATGGTAAAACACCTTATGAGCTTCTCCATGGAAAAGTACCAGATTTATCATATCTTCATGTATGTGGTTCTCTTTGCTATCCAAATAATGATGGTGACAATTTGGGAAAACTTCAAACTAAGGCTGATATTGGTATTTTCATTGGTTACGCACCCGCAAAGAAGGCATACCGAATCTACAACCGTAACTCTCGCAAGATCCTTGAAACCATGAATGTTGATTTTGATGAGCTGTCAGCAATGGCTTCTGAGCAAAGCAGCTCTAAACCCGCACTTCATGAAATGGGACCCAGTAACATTAGTTCTGGTCTTGTCCCAAACAACCCTACTTCATCATCATTTACACCACCTTCTAGGACTGAATGGGATACATTGTTTCAACCGTTCTTTGATGAATTCTTTACTCCTCCCAGTATTTTCGCTCCAGAACCTGAGGTAATAGCTCTGGTAACCGAAGTTGTCGCTCCAGCAACCGAAGCACAATCAAACACATATGCACCTACAATTGGTCAAGATATACCATCAACAAGTAATTCTCAACCAACACCCGCATCAACTACCCATGTCATGCCTATTGATGATGAAGAGGATGATGATGATCACGATTTGGAATTCGCTCAAATGCGTGAACTTCCATTCTTTGGTGTACCTATTCCCGACCCTAATCAAGCCGGGTCGTCCACTTCAGAGGAAGCTCCTTCTACAGTTTACTCCAATCCACGGATTCGTGAACATGAAAACAAGTGGACAAAGGATCATCCTATATATTCTATTATTGGTGACCCTAATTGTCCGGTATCCACACGAAGTCAGTTACAAGAAAGTGCAATGTTTTGTCACTTTGATGCTTTTCTCACTGAAGTTGAACCTAAGACATGGCAACAAGCTTTTACTCAATCCTGTTGGATAGAATCTATGCAAGAAGAACTTAACGAATTCATACGTCTTGAAGTTTGGGAACTTGTCCCATGCCCGGATCAAGTGTAGTTACTCACATTGAAATGGGTTTACAAGGTGAAACTCGACGAGTTAGGCGGAATATTGAAGAACAAAGCGAGACTAGTAGCTCGTGGATACAAGCAATTATTGGGCATCGACTTTATGAAGTCATTTGCACCTGTTGCCCGTTTGGAAGCTATTAGACTATTCCTCGCTTATGCTGCCCACATGAATATGATCGTCTATCAGATGGATGTGAAGACGGCATTTCTTAATGGTGAACTCAAGGAAGAGGTTTATGTTCAACAACCGGATGGTTTTGTGAATCCTAATTATACTAATCATGTGTACAAGCTTAAGCAGGCTCTCTATGGGTTGAAGCAAGCTCCACGCGCATGGTATGATCTATTATCACAATTCCTCATTACATAAGGCTTCACTAAAGGCAAGGTGGATTCCACGTTGTTCATTCAGAAACGAGGTAAAGATTTGATTATGGTACAAATATATGTTGATGATATTATATTTGCAGCCTCGACCCAAACCTTATCGGATGAGTTTGGGACACTCATGTCTTCCAAGTTTAAGATGTCAATGATGGGCAAGGTATCATTCTTCTTAGGTCTTCAGATATCTCAGAGTCCTAGAGGCATCTTTATCAATCAATCCAAGTATGCCCTTGAATCGCTAAAGAAGTATAAGATGGAATCTTGCGACCCCGTGGATACTCCAATGGTGGAAAAAACTAAGCTTGATGCAGATCCACATGGAATTGTCGTTGATCCGACACTTTATTGTGGAATGATCGGTACTCTTCTGTATATCACAGCTAGTCGACCTGATCTTCAGTTTGCTATATGTATGTGTGCTCGGTATCAAACTCGACCTACTGAGTTACACTTGGCCATTGTGAAACGGATCTTTCGATATCTTAAAGGAACCATCAATCGGGGACTTTGGTATTCGAAGGACTCTTCGAGTGCACTAATGGCATATATAGATGCGGATCACGCGGTTTGTCAAGATACAAGGCGTAGCACGAGTGGAACTTTGCAACTACTAGGAGATCGACTAGTCAGTTAGGCATCGAAAAGGCAGAAAAGCGCTGCAATTTCAAGTACGGAAGCAGAATACATAGCTATGTCCGGTTGCGGTGCTCAAATTCTTTGGATGAGATCGCAATTAACCGACTATGGTCTAGGTTTCAACAAATTTATGATGTACTATGACAACAAGAGTGCAATTTCCTTATGCTGTAACAATGTTCAATTCTCCCGGTCGAAGCATATTGACATTCGTTATCACTTCATCAAGGAGCAAGTGGAAAATGGAGTAATCGAGCTTTACTTTGTCCGATTTGAGTATCAATTGGCGGATATTTTCACGAAGGCTTTAGATCGCGCTCGAATTGAATTTTTGGCCGACAAGCTAGGAATGAGAACTTTCACGCCTGAGACTCTAAAGGAACTAGCAGATGAAGCGAAAGAATAGTGGTGGTAAAAGTATTCTCCGTATCCTTGGTGATCATTTGTATATATTGTTTATATCTTTATCCACAAAAGCAAAATACAAAAATATAAAACCATATAAAAACCATAAAAATTGAAAAATCTAGAAAAATCCAAAAATATTTTTACTTTATTTTTCAAAGGCATGTCTTTTGGTACGATAATATTTACGGCCTTAGAAATGTTGATTAATATCGACACGGCGCCATAAATAGAGTTTGTACAAAAGTTGTAAATATTTCATAAAACATGCCTCAATGGCTTGTAGTTATTTCTGACTGCAACCCGGTTTTCATATTAAAGTCAAGTATTTCTTATGAAAGCTTTGGCTTTCAACGGGAATTAATTTTCTCGGGAAAGGTTTACTTTAAAATCTTGTAAGGGATCAAGTTTACTTTATAACTTGGTCTAACACTAGTCTATGTACGTTTCAGTGCATTTATTTGTTAAAACAAGAGAAGTCTTGTTTTTATGAAGCTATCATCTCTACAACCATAGCAATTTACAATTGGTATCTACATACTCGACGATGTGACTACTCAAACGACAACTACAGCTCTTTCAATAGAACACGAGTCAACAATTGAGGGGGAGCAATTGTCAAGCATTCAGAATCTTCGATGCCGAACGTGCCAAGCTCACTAATTGGTGTCAAGACAACAATACCAATCGTACACGTGGTGTCAAGAGATGACTTCAGACGTGACGAGGCGACCAACATATGCTGACAAGAACCATTTGATCTTATCATATGATGTTCTCATCTATCAGGTCCAACCTTGTCAATTCTTTTCTAATATGGTGAATATGTGATCATGTTACAAATAGGTATCATAACTCATACGTTTGATATCATGAAGATAAAATGGACTTGCATTTTTCTTCCCAAAACCTTTGTTAAAACTTCATTAAATTAATTGAAATTAAAAACATCGATTGGGTTAATATTTTTAATATGGGGGAGAAAATGTGATTTAATATGGGAAATTATCAAAAATGGTTTGACTTAACGTGATGGCTCATCCCGACATATGCGAAATGTTTTCGAATATCGTGGCATATGTTAAGGGGGAGCAAACTGGATTTGCTATATCAAAATGGATTTTCATGGTGACATATACTTACCCAAAACCCATTTATTTCACGACGATGAAGATTGTGGTGACATAAGGATGGTAGGATAGGTTAAGTCCAATGATTCTTCTAGAACCGGAGGAATCTTCCCAAGGACATTCCATAGCTAGAAATAGTAGTCCTTAGGAAAGTTGGAGAAAGATTGTGAACGTAGCTGAATGCCGACCAAGTACTTAAGTTAGCACTGGAACAATCACAACAAGGTGCTAGTTATGACGTATTGGTAAGCATTGAAGGGGTTGAAGAATGAAAAAGAATTGCAAAGATAAAGGGTGTAAAGAAAGAAGCCCTCCTTACAACTTTAGGCAGAAACCGGGTCAACACATATGCTATTGAGATCATTTTAATGATTCTTGATATTGAAGATAGACATCATGGACCCAGTGATGCAATGCACAACCCATCCCAGCTAACTCAGATATCTCTTAAAAGATATTTATTTTAATCACACGGAGACAACACATTATCTGTTGATTTATTCACTCCGAATAAATTGGTATTGAAAAGGTGGCACTCCTCTCCAGCCTCCGATCACTAAAATCCAAAATGCACAATCGAGTCTAGAGCCATTTGAGATCATCAAATATCTCATTAGGACACACTTTCATATTTCCTTGCTTCTTCACACACTGTGAAAAGTAAGAAAGATTTTAAGAGTCCTACGCAAAATCTTCATGATCTTGCCTGAACATCTGAGTAATACGGAAGTATTTACAATGAAGATGGAAATCCTTCTTGAGAGAATATCAAAAAGCTCATGGTAGGTGACTTGTGCGATTCTTTATGAATCAAACTTGTGATAACTGGAAAGCAACAGTGGTTTAATTCTTAACTGAACTTAAACACGTTCCAGGCCTCTACGCAAAATCTCAGTGATCTTGCCAGAACACTCAGAGTGATACCTTAGTGTTCACGGTGATGAGTGGAAATCCTTATAGTGTTAACCTCAAACATCACTTGGTAGGTAACTTGCAAGATTCAATATGAATCAAGCTCGTGACAACTGGAAAGCAACGATGGTGCGGTTCTTAATTGAATGTCACTTGTTCTAGGAATCAGAATTGACGGCTTCAATCATGCGGATAATTTTATCCAAATGATTCACTCTTTATGTTTGCAGTCAGCTTTGGACGGTCGAGAAAAGAGAACGGGTTTACCCGCGAAATCTTGTCAAGGAGATTTTTAATTAAATCTACCTGCCACAAGTACGATATTTTATATCGTCCAAAGGTCTTCACCGACCGGAGGTAAAATGCTACCGAATTAGAATGAAATGTTCAAAGCCATTTCGTTCGTGTCTAATTATGTTGCGGCATTTGAAGACAGTGGCGTTGCGGGATCCAAGAAGAAGTCGTCCCCGCATGCTTATACTTTATGCACTTAATACCTCATCTAATTCAAGAAAGCCTAAAAGTTAAGTCTTCCGCTGTATCGAACTCTGAAGCTTTCAAGAATTACTAAGGTATAATTATGTGGGACATGGTGTCACGAAGAGGCGAAGATCACAAGTGATGGGTGCACGAGATAAAGGCAAGAGATTAATTCTCAATATTGATATCAAAGACCACATCAGCATGTTCACCAGAAAAGAAAAAGGAAAAGAAAGACGAAGACTACGAGCTCAAGACAAGCATAGTATGCTAGGTTTATTTTATTATTGTAACTTGGGTAACGCCCTTGTTTGGAGTGACCTCCCTTAGGGGGAGATTGTTGGAAATACGTTTTTACGTATTTAGGAAGATTCGGTCACTCCGACAATATATTAAGTTGTAGCTCGTAGTCTAGATATCTTACATTAAGTAAACAAGGAAAGGCCTAGTCCATGTTATGTACGGACGACTCAAATGCAAGCCCAAGCCCATCTTATGGGCTTGGTATATAAACCCTCTCCTTAGATGGAGAGGGTGTGTGGTTATTCATTTTACACATAGTTGAAAAGTGTTTTTCTTTCACTTTCTCTCTCTAAGTGTGTGTGTTTTCACCATCTCTCTATCTCTTTCTCTCTCTAAATCATAAGCAAGATTTACATATCCTACACTTGACGACATCGGTGTCGACGTTCTTAAACTTGCTCGTGGCTAAAAGACGATCAAAATTCCGAACATGGTCGTGAGGATTATCGGCTTCATGACCTCGAAACTTCGTAGCTTATATCAACGAAAGCATTCCGCTCTTAACCTCAAAATTCTCCGCTTCGATAGCAGGAATTACGATCGCGTCTCCATAACCCTCGGTGGGTGCTTGGAGCAATTCCATCATCGAACTATTGTCGGCTATCTCGTCTAAGGTCTCTTTAACAATGATATTAGGCACGTTGGTTTCTAAATCTCGTCTACGTCGCCGATTCCTTCGATTACGATTGCGTCGATTCGAAGCGTCGCTAGAATTAGTATAATCCTTCGATCGAGTGCGCATGCACTAGCATAGAATGGGGGGTAGCAAAGAAGATTTTTTTTGCGGCTTTTCGATTTTTCAATTTTTTGGTTTTTGATTGTTTTTTAATTTTTTGGATTTTTTTGTGTATTTCGTAGACTCAAATCTACAAATCTCTCCTCGAATCGATTTCTCGATTAAAGGAGCCTCAAAGAATGAAAACGATCACGTGGAGTGAACGCCTTCGATGACTTTAGAACGTTGGTGGAACACCAAAACGTTCAAGAGGGTTTAATCTTGAAAACAAGCAAATATAGTATACGTAGATAATACTTGGGCGGCAAACCCTCGATTAGCCCTCTTTTTCAAAACACGCACAAGCAAGCGGAGGAAACGAGGCGGCGCGAAGCACTTAAGAGCCTTTTTCCTTTAGGTCGTGAAATACAACCGCCTTATACGCACTTTATAGTTTGTGTTAATTGAAATTAAGCCTCATGAAAGTATTTATCTATTTTGCCTTTAAACGTTTGCTTTAGATTCGAATACAATGATCGAGTGATGAAATCCCGAATCAAGGTTGCGTTTTCACGCTTTTGGAATACTTGTATATTTATTGTTCTACGTAAGTACAATATAGTAATATATTCACAAAAAACAAAAACGATAATGGGATATCTACAATATAGTAAAGATTGATTGTGTTTAATTTAGGAAAATTAAACACGATTTATTTGGATACTATAATATATTAAGGAAAAATAACAAAAATGAGTATGTACGTTATATACGCTTTCCAAAAATTGAAAAGCAAAAACGCACTACTTACACAAACACGATAATAATAATGGCTAAACACACCTCCCCGGCAGCGGCGCCAAAAATTGATGGTAGAAAAAATACGTCTTTTAGGAGAAAGAGCGTATAATGCGGGCAAGTATTAAGTAGTAGATTTAATTAAAAACCGTAAAACCGAATATATGCGGGTTCGTTCTCGAAGGAGGTGTATGTATTGTGTTGACAATTATATAAAATCAAGAGTTTAGATTAGTGACGTTTTTTTGTTTAAGAGACAAAAATAAAAGACGAGCTACGATTAGGATTACACTACGACGAATTGACGTAAATGCGAACGTAAATACGTAAAACGTGACAAAATTAAAAATCAAACCTAAAAATTAATTAAAAATTAAAACTAAGTCTAAAATAATATAAATAAGAATAAAAATTCAATAAATAAATTTTAAAACCTTTTATTAATTAAATATTAAATTTTAAATGCTAATTAAAGCCCTAAAATTAAATATAATTCAGAAAAAGCCAAAAATATTATTTTATTGAACTAATAACTCACTTATATTATTTAAAGAGTAAAAAGTCGTTTTCCTAAATTTTAAAGACTACTTTTCTATTTTTAAAATGCTAAAAACAATTTTTAAACTAAAATAATGATTAAAAATAATAAAATAATGCTAAAATTAAACTTAATGTTTGAAAAATCCTAAATTATATTATTGAATAGTATAAAAATTTAAAAAGGTGAAAACAATAATTTTTTACACTAAAAGACAAAATAGTTTTAATTAAAAACTATTTTAACTAAGATTAAATTTAAAAAATAGATAAAAAGATGAACATCAAAACTTTTTTAATCTAAAAATATTAAAATATTATTCTTAAACTAGGAAAAATTTTAAAACTGAAAAATATAAAGATTTTGTACTAAAAGACAAAAATAGAAATAATTAAAACCAATAAAAACTAAATTTAATTTAAAAAATAACAAATTAACATTAATTTAACATTAAACTTAATGAAAAATCTTAAAATAAATTAACTAACACAGGAGAAATGAGAACTATGGAAAATACTCAATTTTTACCACTAAAAACAAAAATAAGCAAAAACTAAAAGTTACACTTGGCTTGGCTTTGTCTTTTAGCCCAGCAGTGGGAAGTATTTGTTCCACTAACTATGTATAAAAACAGGTCTGCTTGATTTTTGACTTGTAACTTCTTGGTTACTTGGTTTTGATTGGAACAATTGGCACCCCTACAGTCAGTGGAGTGTAGGGAGTCAAATTAAGCTAGAAAAAACAGAAGTCACACACAAAAATCACACACAAGATCACAAATACAGTCACTGAAATGGCAAGTATGGGTCTGGGGTACTTTGCTGATATGTTTGACAATTGGGTGGATTTCAATGGTTCAAAACTCACTCCATACATCACCAAGCTATATCAAACCAGTTCAAAACCCTAGCTATACACCAGATCTAACATTGAACAAATTTTCAAGGCTCAAATTACTATAACCAAGACAAAATGTAGACTTACTGAATTTTTTACTAGTTTCTATCAAAAATTGAACATGCAAAATACTATAAAAACTACAATACTTGAAACAACCTATCAGTCCCCCTCTACCACTTCTATTCAGGTGTGTTGAGGCTAATTTTAGGCCAAATAATGGTCAATTACTCTACCTACTAAGCAGATCCAAACACCCCTTTACTGAGTAGAAAGCAAAATTTTACAAAGGACCTTTTATCTAAACAATCAAAACTGATTAAAATCTATTCAACATGCATCATAGACAACACATAGACATGAACAACTTAATATCTAGCATACAAATCAAATCCACAAATCACAAAGCATAGAATAATCGGATTAAGACTGCTACGAGGGTTCAAGCCTTTAGGTTTTATACATAGTGAGACCCACAATCCACGCCCCACTATGGCTACAATACCATCTCCTTTTAGTTAAATCTGAGGTTATGGCTTATTGCTTATGGCTGTTTGAATGTAGAGATGATGGTGAGTGGATTGTTTCAAATCCACCACCCAATATATCTTGAACAAAGATACCTGCAAATAAAACCAAGATAATAAAATAATAGCTTCAAAAGCTACCCATAAGTTGTTATCAGCAGCTTATGATGAGCTTATGGAATGATACCTCAAAAACTTTTGAAAAACCACTTTTGAAAACCAAACTTAAAATCCACTTTTGAAAACGTCCAACTTGAAATCACTTGAAATTATAAAAAACCAATAAGAAAACTCTGAAATCCACAACACAAATCCACTTTCACTTCAATGTGTTTGTGGATTTCAGAAAATGAAAAAACAGATTCTTGTAAAAACTTTTGAAAAACTAAAACCTTTTGATAAACCTTACACTAAATGGCATAAAATGAAAATTATTAAACTAAAAAACAGTAGGGAACTCAGTATTTTTGCCAAAAATTATAAGCTTTCATTATCATTAATAACTTAAAATATTTTACAAAAAAACTGGAACAAAATGAAAAGAAAAACTAGGTGTCCTTATATAATGGACGATACATGATTCTACAAGAGTGCTAATGCTAAAACCCTACTTGGTGATCTTCCAGAACTACCCTTGGTCTTCTCCATTAGAAATTGGTCAAAACATAAACATGTGATGTCTGAGCTGGTTCCTTGTGATGACATCTTGGAAGAAATGATCCAGGACGTTTATTTAGTCCTCCGGGACCAAGGAAACCATATGGGACATTGATAATCTACAAGATTCCTTTTTGGCTATTTTGGGTTGAGCAGGGGAACATGGGGGGCCCTCATGGAGGTCACGGGGTATCAATTTTAGGTGTGGGATGGGTTTAGTGTTCAGTTAATCAACGATCTGGAAAAGATTGGATTTGATTATGAGAGGATTAGGAAGAACCTAATTAGGGTTGTTGGTTCATATGTCTGGGTTTAAGGTGTGGGTTTTATTGGTTTTAGTGATTAACACATGTTTCCCTCCCATTTAAAATATATAATAGCCTGATTAAACTACTTAGTATATAACTAAAACGGTTAAGTGGAAAGCTGAGTTGTAGGGGTGACGTGGATGAGAGGGAGGGTTTGATTGGTGGAGGATTTAAGTGGGGTGACGTGGTGTGAGTAGATTGGATGGTGAGGTTTGGCTGTCTGGCCACAAATGGCCCCTTAACTCCGCTTATGTTGTCACTCTAATTCAAACAGCCAAAATTATGAAATCTTTTGTTATGAAAGTTTTATTTTTCATATATTGACCACCAAAGGTTTATCAAAGCTTGTCAAAAGGGTATTTTATGCAATGTTTGCATTCTTAAAGGGTCTATTTTGCCATGTCTTCAAACTTCAAGGCTTTTACTTGTACAAATGAATTCTTCAAGGGCCTTTCTTGCCAATTCTTTAAAAATGAGGGACCAAAGTTGACAAATCTTCAAACTTCAAGGGTATTTTTGGAAATTCCATACTTGGGCACGGTTCTTTGTGCGGCTTCGTTTCCCGTGTTCGTTTTTGCTTCATTCTTGTGATCTTTTGTTGATTTTACGATATCCATACCTAAAATACACAATGAACAAACACAAGCATATATTTGGGTATTTTATTGATATTTTAAGCGTTTTAAGCCCGATTTGGACGATGAGACTATGTATAATTGCAGTCTCATCACTCCCCATACTAAACCATTGCCGTGCCCTCACACAATGCTAGAATTAAGTATCGTAGCACTTCCAAAATTCATTTTATGATGACATTTATTGAAGACATAAATTTAAATAAACTACTACACGTGTTTTAGACATAATGTATTGTTTTCATCACGATTAAGTGACTTTTAGGGTCATAGAATAAGAACACGTGAGTGCTTCGCTAGAAATAATTTCGTCGTCCTTGATTTTCACCCAATCCATGCTAAGCGTGTAACGAGATCATTGTTATTATAAGTTAGCAACACGATCATATCTCATGAGTGTTAATTACGAACCTATACTCCTTTATTCCTACTTGGTATCTCTTATATTTTATTTTTGTCTTAATGATCACGAGGATACATGTTTGACTTATTTCAATAATTTATTTAGGCCGAAAATAAAGTAGCATGATTTAATCGATAGTTAGCCGAAGGACACGATCTTTTAAAATTGTTTCTCGTAATCTCCTTAAGTTCATATCTTGGCATAACTCGTTTCACGATTTGAGACCTTTCTCGGATCGATATTTGGCATGTGTTTCGAACTTCAAATCTTGGAGGACGTTCTTGAAATAACGTTCTTCATATATGGAATTTCTTCACTTGACGTTTTGTACCACGACTTCATCATGTTTCTTCAATCGTAATTTGGGATTTGTGATATACAAAGATCCGCCTCCTTTTCGGACTTGGATTTATTTATCCTCATACCTTGATAGGGTCTTTTTGTATAGATTTCTCCATGATCTTTAGGGGAGTATATTGCTTCTCGTCGTGTGTCTCGATCCTTTATATTGATTTTGGAACAATGATACTTCACATAATCTTGGATCTTTAGAAACAAAAAGGAGCTCCTCATGCCTTGTTAGGGCCTTTTTGGAACTTGCCAATCTTCGCATCCCACTTCAATAAGTTATGCCTTGAACTCTATTCGAACACGAGCAACTTTTAAACGATCTTGGGCTAGAAGCTAAGTAACCTTTTAAATCGTACGACCTTACTTATTGCATTTATTTAAACAAAAGCGTGGGGAGAATAAGCTAATAATTACTACTCATGTGATCGTGCCTAAAAAGTTAAGGAATCGAAGCCAAGTGCTCAACACGCATGGTCGAGTCAAAAATTACTCTTATTCTCACCATCGGAAAACCTACATTCGTGTCTTAAACACTTATGAAAAATACGAAAATTTTTAAAATTTGGCCATTTTAGCCTTATTTTGCAACAAAATGATAACAAAAAGATGAATATTGGATTGCGTGGTGACGTAAGCAAGGTGAAGTATCTACTCACCCCCATACTAAAACTAGACATTGTCCTCAATGTTTCGAGTCTAGGGGTGGAACACCCCCATACTAGAGACGAATTCGAATGCTTAATCTCGAGCATGGAAAAGGTAAAACGAAAAACCTAAAAACCGTTTATGAATTATGCTAATAAGATAATCTTTAGAACATAAAAGAATATCATCGGATATCAAATCTCCAAAGGCAACGACCGAAGCTCGAGTGATCCATAAAATGAACACAAGAGGCTTCAATGATGACGATGAACCTAATAAATCACAATCACAAGCAACCACGGAACAAAGGTAGGAAGAGCACAAGTCCCCTCGTTACACTATTAGAAAGCAAAAATATTTACAAGGATAAGCATGAGAATCCCCCACGAGGCACCTTGTTTTTTTTAACCGAGTCAAAAGCTCGACTCGAATCCCCATAAATGTGATCATTTAGGGATAATCATGGTTTGGTCATTTTTGGTGGGGGCTTACATGATAAACAATGCTCAAAAGAAACCGGTATTAAGGACTAAGTCCTTCGATGATGCAAAATACTGGGATCGAAGATGGCGTCCTCGTTTTCGGATGAAAGACGAAACAACGCCACTTCAACTAGAACCCCAATGGGGTAGAAGAAAAGATATGAGAAGTAGAAAGGTGGGGCAATGGGTAAGTCAAACTTATGAGCTACTCGTGGTAGACTCACACCAAGCAAATAGATATGATTTCCATTTATTGCATCGATGGAAGACCGAGATTTCCCTTTACAAGCAATTCCGGGATCGTAAATCTCGTCCTCGGTGGAGAAACATGAGGGAACATAAGGGGCTTTCCCCACACTAGATCCACACACACCATCGTCAAAAGGAGTAGACAATGTGGTAGCACTCATAAAACGCGGTGATGACGGAGTTAAACTTGTAGAAAAATCTTTTAAAACATTTTTAAAATCATTACTTTTTTCATCGTTTAGAAACTCTTTATTAAAACCCAATTTTATGATGTCGAAAATATTTGGCGTGTCAAATTCAAAATTAGTCGCGCTAAAAATCATCACATTTAAGTCATTGGTGGGAGGGGGTGGTGGATTATATAGTTCTCAAAACGTCGATCAATAAAGAACACTGCCCCCTCGGGGTCAACATACTCGTCATCCTCATGAACGTCGATCTCATCGATTTCTTCATCAAAGATAGGCTTGTCAAACCAAGGTTTGTCGTTCCCCTCCTTGAGTATCTTAGAAACTCACTCGAAAAGATCACGATCAAGCACGAAACCATCATTCATTTGTGGAGATTGTTGATAAGTTAAATCCTCACGAATGTTGTAAACGCAATTCTTATTTGAGGAGAGTTGATTAGGTAACTCCTCGAGAATTGGATTTTGGGTCACATGAGTTGGTTCGTCATCGAAAATAAGACGTTCCAACTCATTAAGTTTTTCCTCGATTTTGGAAAGATCAACCTCACTCGTAGGTGGAGGTAGAGGCAAGAGAGCTAGCTCTCGTTCAATGATTTCCTCAATATCGGGATCAAACTCGTAATCATTGTACTTCACATGTGAAGAGGTCTTTTTAAGAGAATCCTCAAAAATGGCATGTGGATTTTGAAGTACGTGATCAATCTTGGCAAAATCGCCATCGTCATCATCAAAGAAAGAGTCAATGTGAGCACTAACAACCATGGTCTTACAAGTCGAATGACTATGCTTAGGTGACTTTTCTAAGATGAGAGGATCGTTGTCGATAAAACCTTTATCCTCAACGGGTGTTGGGCAAGGAAAAGGAGGCACTTCAATGGAGTTAGAAGTAGAAGCCTCAAAGACGTGGTCCTTCGAAGGTGGTGAAGACGAGTCCATTTTGGTCATTGTCGTGATGGCACTAACGTCGCCCTTCGGAATTGGTCGTTCACTTGTTTCATCGAATACATCCCAAAGTGATTTTTCATTCATAAATTTACACATACCTTTTTGAATTAGGTACACGTATTCTTTATCATTAAAATCATCATATTTAAAACCGTTTTTCTTAATTCTTTCAAAACATGCATTAAGCCTCATACTTTCCGCTAAAGTAAACATTTTGAAATCATTAGGTTTAGAAACATTAGGTTTTGAAACCTTGGTTTTTTCATTATCATAAGACACTTGGGATATACTCGTGAAAAAGTCAATTTTGTCATCCCCATATCTCATAGTAAGTCTCCCCTCGTGAACGTCGATTACGGTTCGAGCCGTCGATAAAAATGGTCGGCCTAAAATAATGGGACATTTAGGGTCACACTCGTAATCAGATATGACGAAATCCGCGGGAAAAACAAACTTTCCAACTTTAACATAGACATCCTCGGCTATTCCAATTGGTATAAGTGGTGTACAATTTGGAAGCTCGATTGTCATGTTCGTGGGGGTAAGTGAAGGCAAACTCATCAATTTCAAATGAGAATGAGGCATGCGATTGATGCTAGCATCTAGATCGGCAAGGGATAAACATCCCTCAATCTCGGAAAAATCACAAGGTAGTAGAAATTGGCCCGGATCTTCTTCCTTTCTCGGCATATGCCTTTTGGGTTTTTTAAGAAGGATCGATGCACAAGTTTCTTCAAGGGTTACTTTGGTAAGGTCGATAAAGCTTTCTTTTTGAACCGTGGATGGAATTTGAGGTACACGAGGGTGTGCAATCTTTTCCTTGGTCTCCACGTTCACCCCATCGACTTTAGTACAATAAGACGTCTTAGAAGTAAAGGGTCGAGAAGAAGGAACAACACGAAATCCATCAAGGTTAGGGGTAATCACACGACTTTTTCCACAGGACGAGGCGGTTTTACATTGTTCCTTCGGAATAGAAACGGTGTCACTAGGTAACGAACTCGATGAAGCACCCGAGGCTTTGTTCATAATTGCCGAAAACATCTTTCTTATGTCAATTTGTCCTTGCTCAATCTTCATGTTTTGAAGTTTCAATGTATTAGAAAAGTCGTTTTTCAAAGTACCAATTTCTCCCTCTAATCGTCTCATATTAGCCTCATTCGTTTTCATGTAATTTTGAAAATTGTTTGACGAACTATTTTGATTTGAATTAAAGTTCCCTTGGTTTTCATTACTTCTTTGAAAATTGTTTTGATTCCCACTTGAAAAATTGTTTCCTTGATTGTTGTTGTTATCTCGGTTTTGCCAATTCAAATTCCGACATTGATTATTACCTTGATTTTGATTCGAAAAATTTCCTTGTTGATTATTTCCTTGAAAACTGTTACGATTTTTAATAAAATTGTTGCCTTGGTTATAATTGCCTTGTTGTGATGGACCGGCGTTATTTTGATTTTGATTAGAAAAATTTTTGTTTAACGCACTCACATTCGACGTTTGGCCATCCATAGCCGCACACTCGTAATAATTATGAGGTCTACCACAAAACATACACAAAGTCTCAACCGCTTTCACCGTAGCGGGAGCGTCTTTCTTTTGCATTTCGACGAGAAAAGACATAAACACATTCGTCAACTTGTCGACTTTCACATCAACCCTCTCAATGTCACGATTAGAATTACTAACATTCGCGACATTGGCAACACTCGGTGCGTTGCGGAGTTGGTAAACCTTGGATCGATTCTCGATAATCATTAAAGCGTCTTTTGGAGTCTTGCACAAAAAGTTGCCAACGACGGCGGAATTCAACGAATCTTGTTCTTGAAAACTAAGACCGTTGTAAAACGTATCAATTTGGTGCAACTCGGAAAATTCATGGTGAGGACATTGCCTAAACAATTCCTTGAAATGATCCCACGCGTCTCTAAAAGATTCATTCGGTTTTTGCTCAAATCTCGTAATTTCATTTTTGAAAAACGTCGTCTTAGACGGTGGGAAAAAATGATTAACGAATTTGGAAACGAGATCCTTCCACGTAATTATCGAATTAGGTGTCTCTTTCTCGTACCAATCCTTGGCGGCACCATCGAGCGAGTACGGAAAAAGCATAAGCTTGACGACATCGGTGTCGACGTTCTTAAACTTGCTCGTGGCTAAAAGACGATTAAAATTCCGAATATGGTCGTGGGGATTATCGGCTTCACGACCTCGAAACTTAGTAGCTTGTATCAACGAAAGCATTCCGCTCTTAATCTCAAAATTCTCCGCTTCGATAGCGGGAATTACGATCGCGTCTCCATAACCATCGGTGGGTGCTTGGAGCAATTCCATCATCGAACGATTGTCGGCCATCTCGTCTAAGGTTTCTTCAACAACGATATTAGGAACGTCGGTTTCTAAATCTCGTCTACGTCGTCGATTCCTTCGATTACGATTACGTCGATTCGAAGCGTCGCTAGAATTAGATAAATCCTTCGATCCAGTGCGCATGCACTAAGCGTAGAATGGGGGTAGCAAAGAAGATTCTTTTTGCGGCTTTTTGATTTTTCAATTTTTTGGTTTTTGATTGTTTTTTAATTTTTTTGGATTTTTTTGTGTATTACGTAGACTCAAATCTAAAAATCTCTCCTCGAATCGATTTCTGGATTAAAGGAGCCTCAAAAAATGAAAACGATCACGTGGAGTGAACGCCTTCGATGACTTTAGAACGTTGGTGGAAGACCAAAATGTTCAAGAGGGTTTAATCTTGAAAACAAGAAAATATAGTATACGTAGATAATACTTGGGCGGCAAACCTTCGATTGGCCCTCTTTCTCAAAACACGCACAAGCAAGCGGAGGAAAGGAGTCGGCGCGAAGCACTTAAGAGCTTTTTTCCTTTAGGTCGTGAAATACAACCGCCTTATGCCCACCTTATAGTTTGTGTTAATTGAGATTAAGCCTCACGAAAGTATTTATCTATTTTGCCTTTAAACTTTTGCTTTAGATACGAATACAATGATCGATTGATGAAATCCCGAATCAAGGTTGCGTTTTCACGCTTTTGGAGTACTTGTACATTTATTGTTCTACGTAAGTACAATATAGTAATATATTCACAAAAAACGAAAACGATAATGGGATATATACAATATAGTAAAGATTGTTGTGTGTTTAATTTAGGAAAATTAAACATGATTTATTTGGATACTATAATATAATAAGGAAAATAACAAAAATGAGTATGTACATTATATACGCTTTCCAAAAATTGAAAAGTAAAAACGCACTACTCACACAAATACGATAATAATAATAGCTAAACACACCTCCCCGGAAGCGGCGCCAAAAATTGATGGTAGTAAAAACACGTCTTTTAGGAAAACGAGCGTATAATGCGGGCAAGTATTAAGTAGTACGATATAATTAAAAACAGTAAAACCGAATAAATGCGGGTACGTTCTCGAAGGAGGTGTATGTGTTGTGTTGCCAATTATATAAAATCAAGAGTTTGGATTAGTGACCTTTTTTTGTTTAAGAGAGAAAAATAAAAGACGAGCTACGATTACGATTACACTACGACGAATTGACGTAAAATGCGAACGTAAATACGTAAAACGTGACAAAATTAAAAATAAAACCTACAAATTAATTAAAAATGAAAACTAAGTCTAAAATAATATAAATAAGAATAAAAATTCAATAAATAAATTTTAAAACCTTTTATTAATTAAATATTCACTTTTAAATGCTAATTAAAACCCTAAAATTAAATATAATTAAGTAAAAGCCCAAAATATTATTTTATTGAACTAATAACTCACTTATATTATTTAAAGAATACAAAGTGTTTTTCATAAATTTTAAAGACTAAATGTCTATTTTTAAAATGCTAAAAATAATTTTTAAACTAAAATAATGATTAAAAGTAATAAAATAATGCTAAAATTAAACTTACTGTTTGAAAAATCCTATATTATCTTACTGAATAGTAGAAAATTTTATAAGGTTGAAAACAATAATTTGTTACACTAAAAGACAAAACAATTTTAATTAAAAACTATTTTAACTAAGATTAAATCTAAAAAATAGATAAAAAGATGAACAGTAAAACTTTTTAATCTAAAAATCTTAGAATATTATTCTTAAACTAGGAAAAATTTTATAACTGAAAAATATAAAGATTTTGCACTAAAAGACAAAAACAGAAATAATTAAAACCAAATAAAAACTGAATTTAATTTAAAAATAACAAATGAACAGTAATTTAAAATTTAACTTAATGAAAAATCTTAAAATAAATTAACTAACAGAGGAAAAATGAAAACTATGGAAAATACTCAGTTTTTACCACTAAAAACAAAAATAAGCAAAAACTGAAAGTGACACTTGGTTGGGCTTTGTCTTTTAACCCAGCAGTGGGAAGTATAACACTAGAAGTGGGAACTTTGTTCCCGCTTTCTATTTATAAAAACGGGTCTGCTTGATTTTTGACTTGTAACTTCTTGGTTACTTGGTTTTGATTGGAACAATTGGCACCCCTATACTCCGTGGAGTGTAGGGAGTCAGATTAATCTAGAAAAAACACAAGTCACACATATAAATCACACACAAGATCACAAATACAGTCACTGAAATGGCAAGTATGGGTTTGGGGTACTTTGCTGATATGTTTGACAATTGGGTGGATTTCAATGCTTCAAAACTCACTCAATACATCACCAAGCTATATCAAACCAGTTCAAAACCCTAGCTATACACCAGATCTAATAGTGAACAAATTTTCAAGGCTCAAATTACTATAACCAAGACAAAATGTAGACTTACTGAATTTTTTACTAGTTTCTATCAAAAATTGAACATGCAAAATACTATAAAAACTACAATACTTGAAACAACCTATCAGTCACCCTCTACCACTTCTATTAAGGTGTGTTGAGGCTAATTTCAGGCCAAATAATGGTCAATTATTCAACCTACAAAGCAGATCTAAACACCCCTTTACTGAGTAGAAATCAAAATTTTACAAATGACCTTTTATCTAAACAATCAAAACTGATTAAAATTTATTCAACATGCATCATAGAAAACACATAGACATAAACAACTTAATATCCAACATACAAATCAAATCCACAAATCACAAAGCATAGAATAATCAGATTAATACTGCTAGGAGGGTTCAATCCTTTAGGTTTTATACCTTGTGGGACCCACAATCCAGGCCCCACTATAGCTGCATTGCCATCTCCTTTCAGTTAAAACTGAGCTTATGGCTTATGGCTTATGGTTGTTTGAATGTAGAGATGATGGTGAGTGGGTTGTTTCAAATCCACCACCCAATATATCTTGAACAAAGGTACTTGCAAATAAAACCAAGAGAATAGAATAATAGCTTCAGAAGCTACCCATAAGCCGTTGTCAGCAGCTTATGGTGAGCTTATGGAATGATACCTCAAAAACTTTTTGAAAAACCACTTTTGAAAACCAAACCGAAATCCACTTTTGAAAACGTCCAACTTGAAATCACTTGAAATTATAAAAAACCAATAAGAAAACTCTGAAATCCACAACACAAATCCACTTCCACTGCAATGTGTTTGTGGATTCCAGAAAATGAGAAAACAGATTCTTGGAAAAACTTTTAAAAAACTAAAACCTTTTGATAAACCTTACACTAAATGGCATAAAATGAAAATTATTAAACTAAAAAACAGTAGGGAACTCAGTATTTTTGCCAAAAAATAATAAGCTTTCATTATCATTAATAACTTAAAATATTTTACAAAAAAACTGGAATAAAATGAAAAGAAAAACTAGGTGTCCTTATATAATGGACGATACATGATTCTAGAAGAGTGCTAATGCTAAAATCCTACTTGGTGATCTTCCAGAACTACCCTTGGGCTTCTCCATTTGAAATTGGTCAAAACATAAACATGTGATCTCTGAGTTGGTTCCTTGTGATCACAGCTTGGAAGAAATGATCTAGGACGTTTATTTAGTCCTTTGGGACCAAGGAAACCATATGGGACGTTGATAATCTACAAGATTCCTTTTTGGCTATTTTGGGTTGAGCAGGGGAACATGGGGGGCCCTCATGGAGGTCATGAGGTATCAATTTTAGGTGTGGGATGGGTTTAGTGTTCAGTTAATCAACGATCTGGAAGAGTTTGGATTTGATTATGAGAGGATTAGGAAGAACCTAATTAGGGTTCTTGGTTCATACGTCTGGGATTAAGGGGTGGGTTTGATTGGTTTTAGTGATTAACACATGTTTCCCTCCCATTTAAATTATATAATAGCCTGTTTAAACTACTTAGTATATAATTAAAAGGGTTAAGTGGAAAGCTGAGTTGTAGGGGTGACGTGGATGAGAGGGAGGGTTTGATTGGTGGAGGATTTAAGTGGGATGACGTGGTGTGAGTAGATTGGATGGTGAGGTTTGATTGTCTGGCCACAAATGGCCCCTTAACTCCCTTTATGTTGTCACTCTAATTCAAACAGCCAAAATTATGAAATCCTTTGTTATGAAAGTTTTATTTTTCATATATTGACCACCAAAGGTTTATCAAAGCTTGTCAAAAGGGTATTTTGTGCAATGTTTAAATGCTTCAAGGGTCTCTTTTGCCATGTATTCAAACTTCAAGGCTTTTACTTGTACAAATGAATTCTTCAAGGGCCTTTCTTGCCAATTCTTCATAATGAGGGACCAAAGTTGACAAATCTTCAAACTTCAAGGGTATTTTTAGAAATTCCATACTTGGGCCCGGTTCTTTGCGGCTTCATTTCCCGTGTTCGTTTTTGCTTCATTCTTGTGATCTTTTGTTGATTTCACGATATCCGTACCTAAAATACACAATGAACAAACACAAGCATATATTTGGGTATTTTAATGATATTTTAAGCGTTTTAACCCGATTTGGACGATGAGACTATGTATAAATGCAGTCTCATCAATAGCCAACAATGTTGCTTATTAAACACACACACTAAAAACTTCAACACCTAAAGAAAACCCCCTATTCGATTCTCTGCCATTACCAAAGAAGAAAGCCAAGGAGTGTAGATTTAGAGTGATGATATAGTTTGGTCTAAGCAAGCAAGTGTTTTAGATTAAAACTCTCTAGTTCTTGATCTCATCATTAACAACTAGCTTAGGACCTTTTGTAAGTCCTAAAAACTCACCTATGTTTTATTTGGTTGATATAATACTTGCAAATGTTTTTGAACATAAAATGATAACAAGGGGTCACGGCTACGTTTACTCAACAACCTTAAACAAACAAACAAAATCATGACCAAACCATGTTTGTATGCGCGTGTAGATAGACTTAATGGGAAGCCGAATATGGGATGAACATCTATGATTTTATGTGCTCCCTCACCAAGTAACAACTCCCTAAAAACAAGCCAAATTTGTGATCGTGTGTGTGTATAATTACAAGTGAAAAGTACCCGTGTTGTGTTCACAAATGAGTTTATATGTTTCATAAACACAAGTAACCAGGGCAGTCGAATATATGAAACCTAAAACCTTTAAAACTCATGCGTGTGGTATATGAATAAGGGATGTGATTATACGAGGACATTAACCGCTAGATGTATGCCTGCTTAAGTATGTTCAGGCATGAAAGAGTTGTATTATGTGTGTGTGGTACAAGCTTTAGAAACCAAAAGTAAACATATGATTTTATGTGATGAGTTTAGACCAACTGATGCCATGTTCAACCTTGAGTTCTTGTCAGGATAAGGGCGGGTTACATGTACAACCGGTTAAGGGTTTCCCAAATCTGTTTTAAAATGTGAGATAAATCACCAACAAGGGAGTGAGCAGTAAGAATTGCTGCATATGCATAGTTAGTCGCCTGCACCGATGAACTATATTTTAGCATAATACTCACGAGAATGCTATACAAAGTAGGGTGAATATACATGTTGTCTGTATGGTGTGTGAGTATGTATGCATGGAGCATTAATAAACCTGATATCACAAGAAGGGGGCATGAATGATATGTATGTATGCATGTTTTATAAAACATAGATCAAAAAGTGTGAAGCTTGGTGCGTGTTTTTAAGCATATATTTCCAAATGAGAAATACTGTAACCCCAAGTAGATGTGTGTTATAATATAAGTGAACAATGCCTAGCTAGAGTTAATAGGTGATTGCCTGCATACAAACAGTGGCTCAGAAAAGAAATAGTATCTACATGCTTTATAAACAAAGAATGAAAAATAAATAAAGGGTAGGTACTGTTACGAGTAAAGAAGAAAAACAAGTAACCGTAGAAGGTTTATATATAGTTATATATGAGGCGTAAATGTGGAAAACATAACAGGGGCAACTAATTGTTGTGACATGCTTGTATAACAAATATACGACAAGACCATTCCCCCTTTTTGGGATACCTGCCACGAAATACAACAAGCAAAGTAGGTATCCTTTTCATTTCTTTTGACTTATTGTACATGTATGCTATGTGTAGATGCTGCGTATATTCAAGCATGATAGCAGTAGACAAAACAAAGAAAAGTAAGACGTGTATGCGCGTGTGTGTAGAGTATGTGTTTAGATTAGATGAAAGAATAAAGTATGCATGTTCATGAGTAACGAAAGTAAAAGTTGGAAAACAAAGTTAGAGTCCTGTCCTTGTGTATAGTAGGCAGACAATGGGTAGGAATAGCAATCAAAATAGCTTCCCTTTTTGCTTTTCTCATTTCATGTAAATGTATGCATGTATGGCTTGTATTTAAGTGCAAATAATAAAACCAAAAGCTTGTGTGATGTAAGTATGGGTGTAAGAGAGCACAGGACAAGGACAATGGTCCCCTCCTTTTTCTTTGTTTGTTACTACTTAGAATTAATTAAATGAATGTGTAAAAGGTATAGGGTAAAACATATGTTTGAATATAATGACTCGTAAGAAATAAATGGATGCATTAGTAGTCACGCTAAACATAAAAACGTTCCAAACCTTATAAATGTGACACTTAGAAGAAATGGCTCGATCACCCTACTTTACGTCTATATTTATCCGGTCAAATGGCCATGCCCCGTAGAACTAAAAGTATCTTGTTAGACGTGACATGGCCAAGTCTATATGTGACTTTCCATTTGTCTTAATGTTGAGTAACGAACCCACAATCTATTTTCAAAAACGTTTGATCAACACTAATTGAATAAATGAAAATCTATTGTTAATCATGTTATTAGCTCACTACTTTAGCTAATTATTTGCCGCCCTTAGAGACCTCATTAAAATGCGATATTTATCAAATTTTGAAGACCTCACGGCCTAGTTGTTATGTAAAACTCGTATTAAAATACCATGAACTGTACACATGAACAGTTAACATCCAAAAATACGGTAAAATTAAAACGTTCCATTTATAATATAATTCACGTAAGATGATATTTAATAACATGTAATTACGTATATATTATAAATGTGTTAAGTACACGATATATAAAAATCACGATAATTAAACATGAATGATCACATAAAATATTAACTCGAGAAACTACGGGTTTCCACGTGTGGGCCCCATATGCCGCGGCTAAGACAAAGAGAAAGGAAAAGATGGGCTTGGCCCATGACCCAACTTAAAACATGTTAACCGAAAACCACAGGAAAATATTAATCATAATTTAGCTTTACAGAAAGTTTTCCTTGCCTCCCACTTTTCCTCTCTTGCTGCCGGCCATATCAAACAAAAAGGAGCAACCAGACGAATTTTTGTTATTGATTAATTATGTGTACGTGATCGTGATCTTAATCCTTTTCTTCCACGAGTTCGGTATAATCAAAAACCTTTTCTTTTTAATTCTTATTGAATTCATGTTCTTATTTAATTAATCTTAAAAACAAGTAAATAAAACATGTGGGATTAATTAAATCATGGTTTAAGGGGTGCTTAGTGTTTCTTTGGTTCGACCGATACCCAAGCCGAGAGCCTCAAGGCTCTTGGTGATGTTTGTTTTGCCCAACCGAGACCTCATGGTCTCGGTGTGGGATTCGTGTGGTTCGAACGCAGCAAAGGGACCCCAACCGCGTGTCGGGGTATGGTTTTGTTTTGGACCGAGTACCAACCGAGACCTATAAGGTCTCGGTGGGGCTTTTAGGTTAACAGTGGGAACCGGATAAACACAAATCAGGGGGAACTGGTCACGAACCGGTAGGAACCAGCGTGAACCGGTGTGAACCGGGCTGCCATGGCTCGGCAGTGGGAAACGAGAGCCACTAGTGGCAACCGGCTAGCCGGTCTTGCCACTGGTAGGGCTTATATGTTTCATCTTATATGTGACCCCGGGTTTCGGGCTCGGGTTAATTTTTAAAACACGGGTTTGGGTTTCGGGAATTATTAAAATCAGAAAATATGTTTAATTAAATTAATTACTATACTTGTTAATTTAATTAAATTCATGACTTAGTTTAATTATTAAAATTAATATTTCATGTATAAACTAAAGTATTTTACTTACCTTAATTTAAATACAACATGTATTTTTAATTAAATTCTTATAACGTATAGTTTAATTAACTAACCAAGTTATTTAATTAATAAGCTATTAACTTTAAACCATGACTTGTATTACACTAATTCAACTTTACTTATTATTAATAATCCAGCTTATTTCTAATTATGGAAACTTACTATTTTTGGAAACTTTCTATTTTTAGAAACTTACTATTTATGGAAACCTGCTATTTTTAGAAAGTTACTTTGTATTACAATACAAGTATTATAATACACTAATACATGAATAATACACAACAGAACATCAGAATAACTACAGTTAACACAGTAAAAACATGGCAGAATAAGCATAATAAGCTAATAACACATCAGTAAAACACATGTAATTCAGACAACTCATATACGTTCCCATTCTTATGTAGTATTATCCGTCAAGGCAAAGTAGTTTCTTCAGCGTTTCCGTTAGCTTCTACTGGACATATGGTATGGATTTCCCGTCCTACAGTAAGGACAACCTCTTCCTTTATTAGGATTTCCCGTATGCAACCAACTGTGTTCCCCAGTAGTTACAGATTAAATGTTTATGTTTTATTAGTAACCTTAGCTATATACATGCATGACCAGTTTCACCTAGTTATGGAGGTACCATAACCATAACACTAGAGGCACTAGTGTTATGACTTCACCATGACAGAGTGATAGCTCGTGGCGTCCCTTTCAGTTATTTGGCCATTATTATATTATTGTTATCATGTGGGGCGTATGGGTGCATCCTAGGTTTAGTTTTAGTCAGGATTTCATGGTGAATGTGGTGTGTGCCTTTCATCCTTCACAAGGAGCTGAACCCTCCTACCCATTACCAGTTAATTAGAGCATCCCCTCTAATTTGCATGACGTTGTCATCCCTCCAAGTATTCATGCACGTTGTTGACTTCATGACCTATATTGGCTTTTGGTATATTAAACTAATACAGATTTTCATAAGTAACATAAGCTGTGTTTTTAGAACTAAAACCAGTAAACGTGACAGATATCTAGGTTTCCCAGGACTTATTCATTTCCGCTACAATTCATGCTTTATATGCTCTATATGCTTTCATTCTTTTATGTCTTTACGTTATGTTATATATTCGTGCACTGAGCGTTATTCTCAGCCGTTTTCCATTTCCATATTCCCAAACGGCAGGTACCCAAGGTCGCAAGTAGGATCTCCAGAGTATGTGCATTCGGATGGAAGCTATCCGGCCTCTTTTACTTTATGCACTTGTTCCTACTTTCTCATAATTTACTTCATTTGGACATTTTTTAGTCCTTTCATTTACAGTACTTAATATTGTTTGTGTGTGAGTTACTTAGACTATCGATGTTTGATTCCAGTATTTCTATTTATGGTCATGAATGTTAAGACATTTACCTTGCATGCTTTGATGACCCGCCATATATTACTGTAGCATTCCATTTTAACAAATGGGGTGTTACAAATATGGTATCAGAGCCCAAGGTTTCGATCTGTAGCTCTGTAAAACATGACCTGTGACTAATGGGTAGTCTCCATTATCTTCCTAAAACTAACAGTTGGTTTTCATGCATCCATTCATTTTCATTTTTTATTTTCATGCATTCATATCATTGTCGTAGATTTATGACTAAGTAATGGTTGGTACAAGACTGGCCCTATTTAGTAGCATGTGCTTTTATTGAAACTTTTAACTTTGGGACCGACCCATAGGCGTCCCCTCGCTATGTCTATTGTTTTGGGTGAACTGACCATCGGCGTTTACCCTCGTGCATATAAAAGTTTTTATAAACTACATCATGCATTTTAAATTGTTTCATGCATTATAAACTGCTTCATTAATTTATAGATTATTCATGCATTTTCAGGTTCATCTCATTTTAGACTTATCATTTATGTTGCATTTTGTTTATAAACTGTCAGATGGTGAACACACGCAATGCTCAAGAGTTGGCTGCAGCTGTCAATGGAGCTCTGCAAGCCATCCTTCCCCAACTTCGCAATGAAATCATGGACGAAGTTCATGTTAAAATTCAAGCTCAGGGCGTTCAGTATGGCCCTTATCCCGAAAACTACAACAACAACAACAACCCTCCACCACCACCACATGTTACTCTTATGACTTGGTTGGATCGATTCAACAAACAGCGACCTCGTTCGTTTGAGAAGACTGACAACCCTAATGAGGTTGAACCTTGGATTTCTCACATCGAGAAGATATTCGATGCGATGGGTTGTGACGGCGTTTTCAAGGCAAGACTAGCTTGCTATAAGTTTCAAGGTGATGTGCTGTAGTGGTGGAAGTCTGTCAAGCAGTCCAATGGTGATGATAATTGGGTTGCACTTCTGACATGAGACCAGTTTAAGGAGCTCTTCCTTAACCAGTACTTTCCACATGCTGAACAGGAGAAGCTCAAGTTGGATTATTATATTATCCGAGAGGTTGCTGGGGATAATAGCAATGAATTCATGTAGAGGTTTCTCCATTTGGCTGGTTTCTTGGGAGCAGCAGCTGGTACTGCTGTGGAGCAAACTGAGAAATTTCGCTGGGCTCTTCACACTTCGGTTGCCAACAACTTGAGATGCTTCAGGAACGAGATGAGTTTGGTGATGACAGAGTAGTGAAGAGGTATCTTCAATCACCAATTGTAAACCATTCATTTCCATCAGTATTTTCATTTTCATATCATCCTCTGTTCAACTTTATATTCCAGGCAGAAGACTGACGACTGTAAGCCTGCAGCCGCTCAGCCGCAAGAATCTAAAGGAAACGGTCAGACCAACGAGCGTTCTGGTTCTAAGTGGCGTGGCGGTAATGATAATTACCGTAACAACGCTAATAACTCGAACAACAGCAGGTCCCTACATTAACCTTCTTTCATGTTAAACTATCTTATGTCATGGTCTTCTGACACTCCAATGATTTTTTTAATTTAGGAACAACAATAACGGTAGGGATCAGGACCGTAGAGGTTCACAGCCTAACCGTTCTACCTCATCTGGTAATTTTCAAACCTTCTATACAATCATGTTTATGTTCCATGATCATGTCTAATGCATGTAATCTTGAAACAGGCTCTTAGATAACTAGGACGCCTGCTGGAGGATTCACGCATCCTATATGTCCTACTTGTTCGCACAGACATTCTGGTATTTGTCGCCGAGGTACTGGTTGTTGTTTCAAGTGTGGCCAACATAGCCATCAGCAGAAGGAGTATCGCCAGGGTGAGATAGAAGGCACCTTTGGACATGCTGACACCAAGCCACCTCCCACTTCTGGTCGCGTGTTCACTACTACAAGAGACCAGGCGAATAAGACTTCAGGTACCATCCCGGAAATCTATTTATGAGTGGTTTGGCAGCATGTGTTCTATTTGATACTGGAGCGACTCATTCAGTCATATCCACTACTTTTGTTGTACGTGTTAGGATTCACCTATGCCTTTAGATAATGCCTTATGCATTTCTACGCCACTTAAGGACTCTATACGAATCACTCAGGTGTACAGAGATCTTCCCCTAGAATTTGATAAGATCCACAGAGTTGACGCACTTCCTTTGGACATGTCCGATTTTGACTTGATTTTGGGCATTGACTGGTAATCCAAACACAAAGCTACGATCGATTGCCACACTTATCGAGTTATCTTCGATGATGTTAAATATCTAGAGTACACACCATGATTTTCAGCCAGGGAGGTCAGTACAAATTATTTCATCCATGGAGGCGCGTGCATTGCTATCACACGGCTGTCAGGGCTTCATAGCCAATATTCATGACATTACTGCCAAGTCACCTTCGGTCTAAGATCAGCCTATTCTTTCAGAATTTCCTAACGTTTTTCCTGATGAACTTCCGGGCATACCACCTATTCGTGAAGTCGAGTTTGAAATTGAGCTCATTCTAGGTGCAGAGCCAATTTCCAAAGCTCCTTATCGCATGGCTCCGATAGAGCTTAAAGAACGAAAAGATCAGATGTAGGAACTTCTGGAACGAGGTTTCATCCGTCCCAGTGCATCGCCATGGCGTGTACCGGTACTGTTCGTGAAGAAGAAAGACGGCATCATGCGTTTGTGTATAGACAATCGTGAGCTGAACAAGATCACGACCAGGAATCGTTATCCTTTGCCGCGAATTGATGACCTTTTTTATCAACTTTAGGGCGCCAAGTATTTCTCCAAAATTGATCTGAGGTCCGGCTACCATCAGTTACGGGTCAAGAAGCAGGATATCTCTAAGTCTGCTTTTCGTACACGTTATGGGCACTTCGAGTTCGTAGTCATGCCATTCGGACTCACTATTGCTCCAGCTGTCTTCATGGATTTGATGAACCGTGTCTTCAATGAGTTTCTTGACAAGTTTGTTATCGTGTTCATTGATGACGTTCTGATTTTCTCCAAATCCAAGGAGGAACATGAGGAACACCTTCGTACAGTCTTGCAGATTCTTCGTCAGAAGCAGTTGTATGCCAAGTTCTCCAAGTGTGACTTTTGGTTAAGCAAGGTGGCATTTCTGGGCCATATTGCATCTGCAGTGGGGATCACCATGGATCCTGCAAAGGTTGAAGCTATCACCAAATGGTTGAGACCTACATCTGCAACTAAGGTTAGAATTTTTCTGGGTTTAGCAGGCTACTACCGCAGGTTTGTAGAAAACTTTTCATGGTTAGCCTTACCTTTGACTAAGCTAATGAGGAAAGGAGAGAAATTCGTCTAGACGGAAGAATGAGAGAAGAGATTTGAAGATCTTAACCAGAAGTTAGTGACTACACCTATTCTTACTCTCCCATCTGGTTCAGGTGGATTTAAGATATATAATGACGCTTCAGGAAAGGGTTTAGGCTGCGTTCTCATGCAACATGGGAAGGTTATTACATACGCATCACGACAGCTAAAACCTTATGAAGAAAACTATCCCACTCATGATTTAGAGCTTACAGCAGTTGTTTTTGCATTGAAGATCTGGAGAATTTATTGGTATGGTGAATCATGTGACATATTCACCGATCACAAGAGTCTCAAGTACATCTTCACCCAGAAGGAACTGAACATGAGACAGAGGAGATGGTTAGAGCTATTGAAGGACTACGACACCAACATTCAGTACCATCCTAGTAAGGCGAATGTGGTGGCAGATGCTCTAAGCAGAAGGTCTGGTATGATTGCTGGCATCTGGATTACAAAGGAGATCATCCATGACCTAGAGATGACTGATATTGAGTTTTGTATACGAGGACAACACGGTTACTAGGCTAATCTTAGAGTGGAACCAGACTTACATTCTAGGATCAAGGAAGCTCAGAAGGACGATGGTGAAATTTGGGATATCATTCAGAACCTTGATCAGCAGACGAAGTTTCATGTTGACAATGACGGTATCTTATGGCAGGACACGAGACTAGTGGTTCCTAATGAGTCTACACTCAGGGAAGTTGTGTTGACTGAAGCTCACAGCTCTCCATTTACCATACATCCTAGTTCTACCAAGATGTACCACGACATCAAGCAACACTTTTGGTGGAGTGGTATGAAGCAAGATGTTGCCACCTTTGTTTCTAAATGTATGATCTGCCAACTAGTTAAGATCGAACACCAGCGAGCTAGTGGTTTTCTACAACCACTAGATATTCCAGCATGGAAGTGGGACAAAATCGCCATGGATTTTGTTACTGGTCTTCCTGTGACTCAGAGGAAGAACAACGCTATCTGAGTTATTGTTGATAGGTTGACTAAATCTGCTCATTATCTATCGATCCACAAGGAGCATCCGGTCAGCAAATTAGCAGACACTTTTCAGAAGGAGATCATGAGACTGCATGGTACTCCATCAGAAATCATCTGGCAGAAAGCTTGGGGCACCAGACTTAAGCTCAGTACTGCCTTTCATCCTCAGACCGACGGACAGTCGAAACGTACCATTCAGACATTGGAGGATATGCTGTGGGCGTGTGCTCTATAGTGGTCAGGAAGCTGGGATGATTATATATTTCTAGTGGAATTTGCATACAACAACAGCTGGCATGCTAGCATCAAGTGTGATCCTTTTGAGATGTTATATGGTAGGAAGTGTCGCGCCCCAATCTTCTGGGATCAGGTAGGCGAACGACTGCTTGAAGGTCCAGAGATGATAGAGGTGACTAATGAGACGGTCGCCGTCGCCGAGGCGAAGCTTCAGGAAGCTCGTGCTCGTCAAAAGAGCTATGCTAATAAACGTCGTAGAGATGTATCTTTCAACGTAGGTGATTACGTTTTCCTCAAGGTATCACCTGCACGAGGAGTTAAACATTTTGGAATCAAGGGGAAGCATAGTCCTTGCTTCATCAGACCGTTCGACATGATAGAACGCGTTGGTGAAGTGTCATATCGTTTAGCGTTACCGCCTTAGCTATCACACGATCACAACGTGCTCCACGTGTCCTTACTCAGAGGATACAACTATCATCCAGTTCATGTTGTCCAATATCCGCTTGATCAGATTCGAGAGGATCTTTCATATGTCGAAGAACCCGAGAGAGTTCTTGAACGACAAGATCGTGTCATACGGAGGAAAACGATCCCTTTCGTCAAAATCCTCTGGAGGGATCATCCTGAGCGGGAAGCCACTTGGGAGACAGAAGAGTCTATACGGACTTGTTACCCTCATTTGCAGTTCTAATTCGGGTATGTTTCTTTCAGTTTATGTTTCTCCAATTCGAGCACGAATTGTTCTTTTAGAGGGGAAGAGTTGTAAAACCCGCATTAAAATACCATGAACTATACACATGAACAGTGAACATCCAAAAATACGGTAAAATTAAAACTTTCCAGTTATAATATAATTCACGTAACACGATATTTAATAACATGTAATTACGTATATATTATAAATGTGTTAAGTAAACGACTATAAAAATCACGATAACTAAACATGAACGATCACGTAAATAATTTAACTCGGGAAAACTACGGGTTTCCCCATGTGGTCCCCATATGTCACGGCTAAGACAAAGAGAAAGGAAAAGATGGGCTTGGCCCATGACCCAACTTAAAACATGTTAACCAAAAACCACAAGAAAACATTAATCATAATTTAGGTTTACAGAAAGTTTCCCTTTCCTCCCTCTTGTCCTCTCTTGCCGCCGGCCATATCAAACAAAAATGAGCAACCAAACGATTTTTGGTTATTAATTAATTGTGTGTACGTGATCGTGATCTCAATCCTTTTCTTCCACGAGTTCGGTATAATCAAAAACATTTTCTTTTCTTTTTAATTCTTATTGAATTCATGTTCTTATTCAATTAATTTTTTAAAAAAGTAAATAAAACATGTGGGATTAATTAAATCATGGTTTAAGAGGTGTTCGGTGTTGCTTTGGTTCGACCGAGACCCAAGCCGAGAGCCTCAAGGCACTCGGTGGTGTTTGTTTTGCCCAACCGAGACCTCATGGTCTCGGTGTGGGGTTCGTGTGGTTCGAACGCAGCAAGGGGACCCCGACCACGTATCTGGGTGTGGTTTCTTTTTGGACCGTGTGCCAACCGAGACCTATAGGGTCTCGGTGGGGCTTTTGGGTTAACAGTGGGAACCGGACAAACATTAAACAGCGGGAACCGATCACGAACCAGTGGGAACCGGCGTGAACCAATGTGAACCGGGCTGCCATGGCTCGGCAGTGGGAACCGAGAGCCACTAGTGGAAACCGGCTAGCCGGTCTTGACACTAGTAGGGCTGTTATGTTTCGGCTTATATGTGACCCCGGGTTTCGGGCTCGGGTTAATTTTTAAAACACGGGTTCGGGTTTCTCGGAATCATTAAAATAAGAAAATATGTTTAATTAAATTAATTACTTGACTTGTTAATTTAATAAAATTCATGACTTAGGTTAAATATTAAAATTAATATTTCATGTATAACCTAAAGCATTTTACTTAGCTTAATTTAATTAAAACATGTATTTTTAATTAAATTCTTATAACACATAGTTTAATTAATTAACCAAGTTATTTAATTAATAAGCTATTACCTTTAAACCATCACTTGTATTATACTAATTCAACTTTATTTATTATTAATAATCCAGCTTATTTCTACGTATGGAAACATACTATTTTTGGAAACTTTCTATTTTTAGAAACTTACTATTTATGGAAACCTGCTATTTTTAGAAAGTTACATAGTATTACAATACAAGTATTATAATACACTAATACATGAATAATACAAAACAGAACATCAGAATAACTATAGTTAACACAATAAACAGTAAAACATGACAGAATAAGCATAATAAGCTAATAACACACAGAACCAGTAAAACACATGTAACTCAGACAACTCATACACGTTCCCATTCTTATGTATTATTATCCGTCAAGGCGGAGTAGTTTCTTCAGCGTTTCCGTTAGCTTTCACTGGACATAAGGTACGGATTTCTCGTCCTTCAGTAAGGTCAACCTCTTCCTTTATTAGGATTTCCCGTATGTAGCCAACTGTTTTCCCCAATAGTTACAGATTAAATGCATTTGTTTTATTAGTTACCTTGGCCGTATACATGCATGACCAGTTTCACCTAGTTATGGAGGTACCATAACCATAACACTAGAAGCACTAGTGTTATGACTTCACCATGGCGGAGTGATAGCTCGTGGCGTCCCTTTCAGTTATTTGGCCATTATTATATTATTGTTATCATGTGGAGCGTATGGGGCGCATCCTAGGTTCAGTTTCAGTCAGAATTTCATGGTGAATGTGGTGTGTGCCTTACATCCTTCACAAGGATCTGATCCCTCCTACCCATTACCAATTAATTAGAGGCATCCCCTCTAATTTGCATGACGAGGTCACCCCTCCAAGTATTCATGCACGTTGTTGACTTCATGACCTATATTGGCTTTTGGTATATTAAACTAATACAGATTTTCATAAGTAACATTAGCTATGTTTTCATAACTAAAACCAGTAAACCTGACAGATATCTAGGTTTCCCAGGACTTATTCATTTCCACTATAATTCATGCTTTATATGCTCTATATTCTTTCATTCTTTTATGTCTTTATGTTATGCTATATATCCGTGCAATGAGCATTATGCTCAGCCGTTTTCCATTTCCATGTTCCCAAACGGCAGGTACCCAAGGTAGCAAGTAGGATCTCCAGAGTATGTGCATTCGGATGGAAGCTATCCAGCCTCTTTTACCTTATGCATTTATTCCTACTTTCTCATACTTTACTTCATTTGGACATTGTTGAGTCCTTTCATTTTTAGTACTTAATATTGATTGTGTGTGAGTTACTTAGACTACCGATGTTTGATTCCGGTATTTCTATTTATAGTCATAACTGTTTAGACATTTACCTTGCATGCTTTGATGACACGCCATATGTTACTGTAGCATTCCATGTTAACAAATGGGGTGTTACATGTTATAACAAGAACCTGTTTTTTTTACTAATATTTAACGAGTTATCGTGACCCAAAGTCGACCCCGTGACTAAAATAGTTGCACATAAAAAGTGTATGAAAACATTTTATAAACCAAGAGCAAGTATAAATTATCAACAAAGTACATTGTACGTTATTATTTCTTGTATTTATCCTAAGTACCGATATTTTACTTAGGTTACGAGTAGATCACTTGCGCATCGTTTTGCGTGCCTTGATTTCTATGCTATCTTTATTGATCATATTCACTACTTCATCATGGTGAGTTTCATAGCCCCACTTTTAATTGTTTTAACTATTTTGGGGTGAGAAAGTTGCTTGTTTTTAACTGATGAACATAAGTGCCTTAAAACTCATACGTTTGTCTACTTGATGTCCAAGTCCTGTTATCTCATGTTGCCTTTTAGCCTACTATCATGAACCGTTAATTACTTATTGTAAGCGAGAATGTTATGGATAGATCTATCGGGATTAACCTTCTTGTCTAATTTGGTTCTGTGGCCAAAGTTAGATACACTTACATTTGAGGAATTACAAATGCGTTGGGATTGGCATTTGCTCGGGCTCTTATTATATCTTGTCGGTTAGGTTAACGCTTCGGTGTCATGAGCTTAGACGTAGGTTATTAAAGCGTATACTTTTGAACTCACCAGCCTTTGTGTTGACGCTTTAGCAATTTCTCAGGTATTGAGACGGAGGAGTGACGTGGTTATGCAAGGGAGATTTTTAAACAAAATGGTCGTGACTAGTGTATGGATATTTGGATCAATGTTAAAGTCTTTTGAAAGAATTTTTATTTATGATCTTGTGTAATTCGCTTCCGAACAAGTTTTATGATTTTAATTAAATGAAAACGACTTTTATATAGTAGTTCTTTGTATCTATGTCTTGTGATAGTCATGACCGTCGCGCCCCATTGTGTTGCCTTACTCTGATAAATTGGGGGTGTGACAGATTGGTATCAGAGATGTAGTTATAGAGAACTAGGTTATTTTATAAAACGATTTTTATAAACGTGAGTCAAAAATTTAATTGTTGGAAAAATAATTCTAGACTATAACTAACCCTCAAAAATCTCCAAGAACCACTTCACTCCACGTCTTCGATACAAGTAAGTTCTGACTTGAAATAGTTTATGATTTATGCAATGCTAAGTTTTAAATTTGATTGCTACGTGTTATTAGCATTAGGTATTCCCTTCCCGTGGTTGAGTGATACCCATAAGGACATGTAATAAAACGATTTTTAAGTTGAAATAAAAGGCCTAACATCCTTGTATGGATTGTTATGCTGCTGAAATAGTTTGTGCCATATTCATTTGGTTTGTGCCATATTTATTTAGTTTGTGCCACATTTAAATGGTTTGTGCCATATTTATTTGCTTTGTGCCATATGTATATTTTGAGATTAAAACGTACGCATACTTATGCGCAACATATTTTGAATAGTCCACGGGACTATTATTGGCTATCGAAATGTTTATGTGTTTCATATCACTATACACTGAATTAAAAATATTGCCATGATCCCTAGAACGAAAACTATATGAATACATTTATTTACTAGGTGTTTGGTAGTATGTTAATTTGTAGTAATACTTGAATCAAGCGATGCTATTAAAAAAGTCGAGAGGAGCAACTATTTATTGTGTTCGGTAAATCGTTACTCCCCTAAACATTTATAATATATTCGGTTAAGGAACAGTGACCTACATTAATTAATGGTTTCGAAATTGTAATTGATTGCGTACGTTATCATATCAAATTTATATTTTGAGCACGACCGAGAAACGACGACGACGTCACTATTTAAGATGACATATGATGATAAAACACTTATTACAAGTAATACACTTGTAATGCTCCAAAGAATACAATTCACACAACGAATAAATTTCGCGATATATGAACTATCCATAAATACGCTGACGCGTAAGTCAAATGGTTACCTAAGAAATTTTTTATTGGAAATAAATTACGCAAAGACGAATCAAAATTTTTATTAGTCCATTGGTTGCGACTAAGTTATCATGACTTTATTATAAATCTTTAAGTTACGATATAGATATAAATTAAAGGGTTTACCCTTGGTTAAACGATTATGCCAATTTCTACATCAAAGAGATTATCGCGTTGCACGAAATTTAAGAACCCTAGATGCGAAATGTGGTCTTATATTGAGATCTTAAATACAAGGTATAAATATACATCAATGACGATAAAGTTTACCTAATGATTGCGAGCAAAATGCTAGACGAGAGCAAAATAACCAAAACACATAAGAGATAACAGAGCATATTCCCAAATCAGAAAAATTATTGTGATAAAAATTTAGTAATTGCTCTAATTGAACATATCGAACCATTTCGGGTTAAAAACAAATAGAAAAATTTTATGATGAAACATTTGCGATAAATTTATTACTTGATTTGTTTAAATCAATTTAACAATTTTACAATGTGTAAAATTTTTTGAAAGTGTACGAACTATGCAATACTAGGTTAAGGAAAGACTTATGAATGAACAAGAACTAGTATGGGCTACGTAATAGCAGTAAGCCGACTAAACCTAATAAACATACTCATCCGAGTTACAAGTAATAGACGTTTAGCAAGAGAAAATTGCACGAAAATAAACGTCGGAGTAAACCTAGATTGATGAAAGAACTAATTTAGGATAATTATATTTATCCATCCGCGAATAATCACTACTAAGCGAGAGTGCAAATAATAAGTATGTGGAAGAGCATGTTAGAAGACTTTAACATTCCACGATTCACTTATTATTTTCCCACCTAAAGACTACTTGGACACTTAAGTAGATCTATGGGATGAATGTACGAGAACTTATTCAAAATAAAAGAAAAATTAGGAAGCATCATACTACTCATCTCTATTTTTAGAACTTTAGAAAAATACTCCACTTTTACCTATCTAATAACCGTCATTTTACATTTGTTGACAGGCAAAAAAGGAAAGATGCCTCTCATTCCGTTTGTCATTTTGCAATCCGAATCCGACAAGGAAATTACCCATATCCGGAGCATAATCACATTAAATTCGGATGATGAGCAAGATTCTCCAGTCATGATGCCAAATGTCACTACGGGACTTCCTTCCGTCATCCCAAATATTTCTACTACTACTACTATGTAAATCTCCACTCCTATGCCTTCAGCAATGCCGGGAACTTCTAGAAAAAGAAATTGTGCTTCATCACCACCACCTAATTTTTCTCATTCCCCCGAAGATGAGCCTACTTCAGAAGCACTCGGATTCGATGCAGAACACCTGATAGATCGTCCGGAGGATGTAGAGGGTGATGTAGATCACCTTATTGAGCAAGATGAGGACGATGACTTAGTGATAGCTGAGTTATGAGAGTCTCTTGAGGCTGCTGAGTCCGAGATTGCAATTTTACAAATGAGGAACAATGATATCGAGGCTAGGCAAGCTGCGGGTCATGCTTAGACTTATGGAATCCTACACCATCTAGGTCTTTAGGATTTTCTCGCCTTTCGAATAAAAGTATGATGTTTTGTAATAAATGTACGACGTTTTGTCAAGACTAAAAGGAGTCATTCATAGTTGAATGAGAAGTTTGTACCCTGAGCTCCAAAACTATGTATGGGACGTAATTCAAGAATGAAATGTTCGAATTTTTATGATATTATACCTCAAAATTGTATCATAATAATTGTGAGAAAAGCTTGATCAAATTTGAACAATCGTATGAATTGATAACAATGAAACAACTAACAAAAATATACATCGTTTGTTCGTTAATAGTACACAGAAAAATTGAAATGACGGAACAAGGTTGCAAGGACCTCAAAGAGGTCATCACTCGTCAATACCAAAATTCCATTAGGGTCGTTGATGCGTTTAAAGCTAGTATCAGCACGGTTGACCGAACCATGGATCCTAGTGTTTACGAAAAAACTAAGGAAACAAGTGCTACTCCAGTTAACGCTTTTGGACCTCGAAAGACCGTTTCAAAAACTAAGGTAAATCATTTCGTTAGTGGAAGAAAAGGGCCTTATGAGAGGAGATACTATATGTTGAAGAAGCACTCAAAGTTGAACACCATAAAGCAAAGTTCTGAAAGACTTAAACTTCACCTTATGACTAAACCAAAGAATCACTCATGGAAAGCGCCACGTGTTCACCAAGGAGAAACTTTACCACCCTCTACTTGTTGTGCACGGATAACTTCTTGGAGTAGGTGCCCAAACGAACTCCGATCTTGAACAAGAAGTATCTCGGTAACCTTCCCTATTGCTGCAAGTGCCCACCACAAAGGTATTTGCGCGAACCATTGCATGCTTTGTGATGACTTTGGGCACTTAGAGGGTGACTGCCGAGTGGTAGAGTCCCATGAGAAGAATATGAAGGAATTCTACATAGAGGAATGTCGTTTAAGACAAGAAATACTTCGAAAAGGGAAGGAAATTGCCCAAGAATGAAGCTTGTTGGCAAAGAACGTCCAATACTTCACCAACGTTTTACACCGGTTGTCTTTCAAGAAAGATGCACCGATAATTTTCAAGTATCAACCCAAGGGTTTCTACCCTCGTCATAGATAGAGCGTGAAAATTTATGTATTATGAACTATTTTACTTTTATCCAAATCAAGTGGCTCGAAGTCCGTCGATGTTACCACCAACAAACTTAATTATGTAACCGTACTCGAAGTCTTCAATTAAATTGTGTTGTTTTATCTTTAATGACTCTTTTGTTTAACCAAAGAGAAAATTTTATTTTTATTTTTCATGTGTCGGAGAAAAATTCATCCACCAAAAATTTTACTTAAGAAAGAGCTTTCTTCTACAATATTTTCTTTACCTATCGAAGAGAAATAAATAAAGTAAATTTTCTCTAAAAGATTTTTGTAAAATGTTCTTTAGAAAATGTCATAATTTTTTTTATTATAAGAAATCACCACCGGAAACACTTATTAGTGGGAATAATAACAATCATGATAAGGTAAGTTGGAAGATTAGTAAAGGTATTATTAATCAAATGCCGCAACTAATAGCGAAATATTTTTTTGTAAGAACTACCATGTAAAGTAGTGTAACTTGGTTTGAAGACCAACTCTGTAACACCCCATTTCTTAAAATGGAATATCACAGTAATATATGGTGTGTCATCAAAGCATGCAAGGTAAATATCTAAACATTCATGACTATAAATAGAAATACCAAAAACAAACATCGGTAGTCTAAGTAACTCAACAAAAGCAATTATAAGTACTGAAAAGGAAAAAAGGACTAAATAATGTCCAACATGAAATAAAGTAAGTCAAAGTATGATAAATGCATAAGATATAGATGGCTGGATAGCTTCCATCCGAATGCACATACTCTTGAGATCCTACTTGCGACCTTGGTACCTGCCATTTGGGAACATGGAAATGGAAAACGGCTGACCATAACGCCCAGTGCACAGATATACAATAAAGCATAGAAACATAGAGTATGAAAGCACAAAAGAGCATATGAAGCATGAAAGGCAGCGGAAATGAATAAGTCCTGGGAAACCTAGATGTATGTCATGTTCACTGGTTTTAGTTCTGAAAACATAGCTTATGTGATAGGTGTGAAAACACCCATCCGTTTACCATTTAATTATAATAATAACCAATCCAAACGTGTATTTTATGTTGTAAATGTCAGAATTATGCGTGGTTTGTGTTTTTGTTGTGATTTAGGAGCAAAATGTGAAAAGGGAAGAAAACAAGGGCTTTCACGGGCTTTTATCGAAGAAAAAGACAAAAGACGAAGTCAAAAGATCAAGAGTGCAAAATGAACGGAAGTTCAAGACCTATTCTGAAGATTTATCGAAGAAAAAGTCTAAAGACGGAAGTTTAATGAAGTCGAAGAACCAAGTCTAATTAAAGAAGAAAATTATAAGACGAGTTCAATTTATATCGACAAATCCCGAGACGACGTCGAGAAAGAAAAAGAATTTAAATCGAGTCGAGACAAGAAGAAAGAATGAAGAAAACATCAACATTTTACTCCTCCTATAAATACCCTCCTAATGTGTCATTAGGAGGTGGTTAGTTAGTTTAGATTAGGAGTAGGAGTAGATTACTTTCTCTCTCTAGATTTATTTCATGTTCTTAAGCTTTTCTTTCAAGTTTTCTTAATCTTTAATCTTTAATCTTGTACTTTTGAATCTTTAATCTTCATCTTATTTCAAGCTTTTTACAATCATTCTCATTCTACATTTCTTGATCTTTATAATTATGTTTGATTCGAAATATTCTTTGATTTTGTTTAATCTTGATGTTTGATTGATTAAAAAGTTTATCTTTTTATCAATCTTTAAGTTTTTATACAACTTAAGCTTTGAGCTTATCATGCTTATTGGCTTATTTTGCATTTAGCTTATTTATTTTTTTAGTTTTCTTAAAAAGTTTAGTCTTTTTAAAGTTTGATTCATAAACTTTGCTTATTTCATATTTTAAAAGTTTTCAAATTTGTGCTTATTGAGTTGGTTAAGTTTTTGTTAAGTGTCCTTTTTAGAAGTGCTTATTGGTTTTTTAGCTTATGCTCATCCATCTGAATATTGTGATTTTTCCATCACAGTATTAGGGTTTCTACATTGTGACAGCTTATTGTGATAGTTTTTCCGATCACTTATTCCGATCGTAGGTTGTGATCGCCCCTGGCATCGTACTTTGCGATCGGGTATAAGGCTTATTGTGACGAAATGCTGCCCAAATTTTGATAGTCATATTGTGATAGGTTTTTCACGTTCAGATAGAATTATTCCGATAGAATTATTCAGATAGAATTATTCAGATAGAATTATTCAGATAGAATTATTCCGATATAATTGTTCCGATAGAATTATTCCGATAGAATTATTCCTATAGAATTATTCAAATAGAATTATTCTGATAGAATTATTCTGATAGAATTATTCAGATAGAATTATTCAGATAGAATTATTCAGATAGAATTATTCAGATAGAATTATTCAGATAGAACTATTCCGATAGAATTATTCAGATAAAATTATTCAGATAGAATTATTCAGATAGAATTATTCCGATAGAATTATTCAGATAGAATTATTCTGATAGAAATATTCAGATAGAATTATTCCGATAGAATTATTCATATATAATTATTCAGATAGAATTATTCCGATCAAGATTATTCCGATAGAATTTACTTTCACTTATTCCGATGAATTATTCCGACGGATTGAGTTTTTACTTTCTATTTACTTGCTTTTATTTTAATTTCCAATTTAAATTTTCCAACATTTTCACTAGTTTTTATTTTTACAAAGTTTTAAGTTTTAATTTTTAAATTTACTTTTTAAGTTTTTAATCATTTATTTTTAACTCGTAATTTTTAGTTTATCATTTAAAGCTTTTATTTGTACTCAACGACATTTTTATATTTGCTTTTTAGTTTAAAATAGATAATCAAACAACCCATTTTATTTTCCACCAAGAACGACTGAGTCGCACTTTCAACTAGTAATCAATTCGAAAAGACTGGAATTAACGAACTTTCATACTTGGTGAAAACCACTTTCAAATGGCGCCGCTGCCGGCTCTTTTCGTGAAGATTAACGGTTTTTTGTGAGAGACGCGTTGGATTTTGGGATCCGTTCACTCGTGAACGTTATTTTCCGTGTCAAAAATTTTCAAAAATCCAATTTTTTTTTTTTCAAAAATCCCAAAGACATTTGAAAAATCTTAAAAAGCATTTCTTTTTCGAAAGTTTTGCACCAAAAATATACTTCTTGCTTATCTATTGTTCTTAATGGATTCGTTTGTTGACTGTGTAGGGTGTGGAAGACCATCTTCTGGTAGTCAATCCTGTCAATGGTGTTCATGCGAACGGTGTGGAATGGATATCCCTAATTAGGAATTTGACCGTTGTCTATCGTGCAATTCGATCAATTCATACTTCAATTCATTCGTCTCTTCTAATGACACTATTTCACCCTCTCTCATATATGACGATCCATATCAATAAAATGCACCGGGTTTCTCTCAATACCCGTGTTGCAATCATTGTGGGGGACCTCATGATACTTCTTATTGTCAGCCAATGAATTATTATGAGCCAAATCCGTGTCCTCATTTTTCTTCACCGATGGATTATTATAAACCAAATCCGTGTTCTAATTTTTCTCAACCGATGAATTACTATGAACCACATCCGTGCTATAATTCCGGTTTTCAAAATTTTGAGCCCCCACAACCTACCTTCGATCATCATCCCTCTCAGGAAATTAGTTTTGAGCAACAACTCATTAGTATAGCTGAAATTATAGAGAGATTAAATCGACTCCAAGCTAGCTTGCATGACGAAAGCCGACAAGAGCAAGTATCTAATCTTAGTGCTTATACTCCTCCTCTTGTGCGTCCATACTACTATTATGATGATGACGAGGATGATATCTATGATCTCAACCCATCTTCTGAGATTACTACTCCTACTCTTGATATCCCTAATGCGTCTAAGGATAGTGATATATCGAGTGAGATTAGTGATTTTGGTCTTGATAAATTCTTTGATGAGGTTTGTGATGCACCGAATGTTTTGGAGCTTACGGAAGAGGTCGATCTTAATGATGATGATTTTTCTCCATGCTATGAGAATTTAACTTTTGAAATTTCTCATCTCTCCCCATTTCCTCCGGGAGATGAGGACAATGTTGATTTATTCTCTCCGACTAACGAGAAGTTCACCACTGAACTTGGTCTTGTAGATGAGGTGGAAGACGTTATTCTTCGCGACAAATTACTAAAAGTTTATCTTCTTATTGCTAAAATTGAAGCGTTGAATTCTGCTCCTATTTCTGAGTCTTTACCTCCGTCTATTACTTCAGTTGAGAATAATGATACAGCTATGGAGGAATCGACATTCTCTCAATACCTCCAGGTATTGATGATGATGACACTGAGGGGGATATTCTTTTTGATAATTTCCTGCATGAAGATATTGTCCCAAGTCCCCCTCCCGAGCACCTTTTATCCCAACCTTTAGAAACCATTACCGAGGATGAGTGCTTTGACCCGGGGGGTGACATTGACCATTCCATGATTGACACCTTTACGGCTTTTCCGCTCAGTGATAATCACATGTCTTTTGGGGATGACATTTTGATTCCTTTACCCACCCCACCTCCCGTGGATCATGATTTCACATACTTTTTGTATGTTGAAAGGACTTTTCTACCCTTTAAGACTTATCCTCATGCCTCTCCTTTATTATTTTCCTCCGGGACCGAGGACAAGGTCTTTGATCCCGGTATTACTTTTGAGGCTTCCCCATGGACCATTTAATTCGGGGACGAGTCAGGCTCGTGACTCGGTTTACAAAAACAAGCGCTTTTTGGGAGGCAACCCGATTATCTATCCTTTTATTCTGTTTTTCTAATAAATGTAGGGGGAGACCCTAGTATGTGTTTGTTGTTTTTCTTTCTTATCATGTGCAGGGATTCAAGCGTTCAAAGATATATTCTTGATGACTTTTGACGACCCGTGATTCCGTGTACCCGTCTTCTCGGTTCTATCCTAAACTCTTTTGATTCTCTATTTTATATTCTTTAATATTGAAATAGGAATCACTATAGTTGTCCTTTCCTTAGCAAGATTTAAACAACGAGCACAATGTCCTATGTGTAGGGGAGTTTACTCCCACATGCTTAAACATTGAGGACAATGTTTATATTAAGTGTACGGGGGACATATATCGAAGTTAAGTGGGTTTTCCTTGTATTTGTCCTCATTTTAACCGGAAAATTGATTTTTCGACATTTTTCAAAATTTTTAATCTATTTTGGCCTAGTAGTTTTTCCTTTGCTATCATTATTTACTTTCTTTGCTAGAATAAAGTTTAATAAAGTGGTTTTAATTTTTCAAAGTCAAGAATCTTTTGACTCAACCCGAGTTTACTTATCTAAGTTTACTCTAGCTAGTATCCTTAACGTGTTTAAGTCAAGTTTTGCTAGTCTTTTATATAGGGAACTTTAAAACGCGAAAGTCTTAACTCTTACGTGTTAAGAACAATAACTTTTCGCAAGTTCCTATAATTGATCCTAGAAAGTCGTTTATCAAGGGAACTTTAAAATGTGAATTCTAAACTTGAAAAAGTCTAAGAACTTGCAAGATCCTATAGATGACTCGAAAACCCAAAACTTTGATTTAATAGGCTAAGCATCCACGAGTCTCATTCCTTGAGATTTTAAATTGTGGAGAACGAGAGATGATAAAGTAAATTATAAGTTTGGTATTCTTTCATGAATTTATGTGAGTTGATTATGAGATTTTTTCCCATCGCTTGCTAATAAATTTAATTGCAATAAATAAGGTTGTACTATTTGAAAAGTTACTTAGCTTCTAGCCCAAGATCGTTTAAAAGTTGCTCGGTATTAATTAGAGTTCATAACCAAGGCATAACTTATTGAAGTGGGATGCGAAGATTGGCGAGTCTGAAAAGGTCCTAACAAGACATGAAGGATACATTTTGTTGCTAAAGATCCAAAGTGATGTGAAGAATCATTTATCAAAAATCAATTTGAAGGATCGAGACACACGACGAAAAGCAAATACTCCCCTAAAGATCAGGGAGAAGTCTATCCAAAAAGGCCCTAACAAGGTATGAGGATACATAGATCCAAGTCCTAAAAGGAGGCGGATCGTTGTATATCAAAATCCCAAATAAAGATTGGAGAAAAATAAAGAAGTCGTGGTCCAAATATGAAGAATCTCTCAAAAAGTTCAAGTGAAGAAATTCCTATTATGAAGAGAAGACCATTATTTCGTGAACGTCTCTCAAGATTTAAATTATGAAGTCAACGCCAAATATCGGTCCGAGAAAGGTCTCAAATTGTGAAGCGAGTTATGCCAAGATATGAACTCTATGAGGTCTCGAGAAGCAGTTTTGAAAGATTTTGTCCTTTAGATAACTATTGATTAAATCGTCCTACTTTATTTTCGGCCTTAATAAATTATCAAAATAAGTCAACAATGCATCCTCGTGATCATTTAAGACAACAATAAAACATAAGAGATACACCTAGGAATAAGGGAGTCTAAGTGAATAATTGGGCCACATGAGTTTATGTTAGTTTGCTAACTTATAATAACAATGATCTCGTTTTTAAGCTTGGTATGGAGAACGTGAAACTTGAGGGTGATAAACATTCATGACAATCCAAAACCCCAATGTAAGTCTTCAATCTCTTAATTTGTTTTTCTTCCATTAATTATGTCATATGTTTAATAAAGGCCAAGGTGGGTTAATTATAATGAAAAATGTAAATCTTGCTTTATAACTAATGCATTGCATGAGGGCATTGCAATGGTCAAGTGTAGGGGATTTGATAAGTGTGAAAACACCCATCCTTTTACCAATTAATTATAATAATAACCAAGCCAAAACGTGTATTTTATGTCGTAATTATGCGTGGTTTGTATTTTTGTTGTGATTTAGGAGCAAAATGTGAAAAAGGGAAGAAAACAAGGGCTTTCACGGGCTTTTATCGAAGAAAAAGACAAAAGACAAAGTCAAAAGATCAAGAGTGCAAAAAGAACGGAAGTTCAAGACCTATTTTGAAGATTTATCAAAGAAAAAGTCTAAACACGGAAGTTTAATGAAGTCGAAGAACCAAGTCTAATTAAAGAATAAAATTATAAGACGAGTTCAATTTATATCGACAAATCCCGAGACGACGTCGGGAAAGACAAAGAATTTAAATCAAGTCGAGACAAGAAGAAAGAATGAAGAAAGTATCAACATTTTACTCCTCCTATAAATACCCTCCTAATGTGTCATTAGGAGGTGGTTAGTTAGTTTAGATTAGGAGTAGGAGTAGATTACTTTCTCTCTCTAGATTTATTTCATGTTCTTAAGCTTTTCTTTCAAGTTTTCTTAATCTTTAATCTTTAATCTTGTACTTTTGAATCTTTAATCTTCATCTTATTTCAAGCTTTTTACAATCATTCTCATTCTACATTTCTTGATCTTTTTAATTATGTTTGATTCGAAATATTCTTTGATTTTGTTTAATCTTGATGTTTGTTTGATTAAAAAGTTTATCTTTTTATCAATCTTTAAGTTTTTATACAACTTAAGCTTTGAGCTTATCATGCTTATTGGCTTATTTTGTATTTAGCTTATTTATTTTTTTAGTTTTCTTAAAAAGTTTAGTCATTTTAAAGTTTGATTCATAAAGTTTGCTTATTTCGTATTTTAAAAGTTTTCAAATTTGTTCTTATTGAGTTGGTTAAGTTTTTGTTAGGTGTCCTTTTTAGAAGTGCTTATTGGTTATTTAGCTTATGCTCATCCATCCGAATATTGTGATTTTTCCATCACAATATTAGGGTTTCTGCATTGTGACAGCCTATTGTGATAGTTTTTCCAATCACTTATTTCGATCGTAGGTTGCGATCGCCCCTGGCATCGTACTTTGCGATCGGGTATAAGGCTTATTGTGACGAAATGCTGCCCAAATTTTGATAGTCATATTGTGATAGGTTTTTAACATTCAGATAGAATTATTCCGATAGAATTATTCAGATAGAATTATTCAGATAGAATTATTCCGATAGAATTATCCAGATAGAATTATTCAGATAGAATTATTCCGATAGAATTATTCGGATAGAATTATTCAGATAGAACTATTCCGATAGAATTATTCAGATATAATTATTCAGATAGAATTATTTAGATAGAATTATTCCGATAGAATAATTCCGATAGAATTATTCAGATAGAATTATTCAGATAGAATTATTCCGATAGAATTATTCAGATAGAATTATTCCGGTAGAATTATTCAGATAGAATTATTCCGATAGAATTATTCAGATAGAATTATTCAGATAGAATTATTCCAATCAAGATTACGATAGAATTTACTTTCACTTATTCCGATGGATTATTCCGACGGATTGAGTTTTTACTTTCTATTTACTTGCTTTTATTTTAATTTCCAATTTAACTTTTCCAACATTTTCACTAGTTTTTATTTTTACAAAGTTTTAAGTTTTAAGTTTTAAATTTACTTTTTAAGTTTTTAATCATTTATTTTTAACTCGTAATTTTAGTTTATCTTTTAAAGCTTTTATTTTTACTCAACGACATTTTTATATTTGCTTTTTACTTTAAAATAGATAATCAAACAACCCATTTTATTTTCCACCAAGAACGACTGAGTCGCACATTCAACTAGTAATCAATTCGAAAAGACTGGAATTAACGAACTTTCATACTTGGTGAAAACCACTTTCATTATGTTACTTATGAAAATCTGAATTAGTTTTGTATACCAAAAGCCAATATAGGTCGTGAGGTCAACAACGTGCATGAATACTTGGAGGGGTGACCTCGTCATGCTTGATAGGTGTGTAAACACCCATCCTTTTACCACTTAATTCTGCTAAAACAAGACCAAAACACGTAATTAATATCATTTGTTTGGAATTATGCGTGGTTTTTGTGTTTATTGTGATTTCAGAACTAACCGGATGAATATTAAAGAAAACATGGGATTGCACGGGTTTTATCAAGGAAAAAGACTCAAGATAAAGTCTATTGTCCAAGACGTGCAAAAGATTTGAAGTCACTAGGCCTATTCGAAGATTTATCGAAGAAAAGGACTAAAGACGGAAGATTTTCATAAGTCGAAGAAACTCAAGTCTATTTAACGAAGAAATTAAAAGACGAGTTGGATTTAATCGACAACAAATCCCGAATCAGAATCGAAAACGTCAACTTTTCTGAAAAGACGAGAAGACAAGAAGAAAGGGAGAAAGCCCACTCACCAACCAACCACTAGGAGTATAAATAGACACTCCCTTCACACAATTAGGGAGAGCTTCATTTTTCCTTTTTCCAGTAACTTAGGTTCGTTCCATCACCAACTCCATTAGGGAGTTTGGTGATTTTATCTTTTTCTTTCAATCTTGTAATCCTAAATCATTAACCTTGTTACTTTTACATTAATCAATCCATTCCATCTTTCTATTCATCTTGTTCTTCATCATTTTTATTGCAAGTTTCTAAGTTTCTTATTTGATTCAAGTTTGATTTCAAAAAGTTGTTGATTTAGTGTTTTTATTGGTGGGATTTGTTTCCTATGGTATGTTGGTGATTATTGGTTAGTTTGGTAAAACCTTTTTTGAGTATTTTTGTGTTTAGATTGAAAAATCATTTTGGTTCGTCTGCTACTGTTCTTCATCTCCCAGAACATTCCGAATAGCCCTTACTTTCCGAATAGGCTTTTTGTGTTTCCCTTATTCGGAACATTTTCAAATATTCCGAATAGGGGTGTTTTCGTTTCATTACTCGGAATATTCTGGATATTCCGCATAGCCATTTCTCAGTTTTCTTATTCGGAACATTTTTCCGAATAGCCCTTATTTTCCGCATAGAGCAGTTTTTCCGAATAGTCCATATTTTCCGAATAGCCCTGTTTTTCCGCATAAGCAAATATTCCGAATAGCTTCATTTTTCCGAGTAGACATTACTTTCCGCATAGGTGTTCATATTCCGCATAGAGATCTTTTTCCGCATGAGGCAAGTTTTCCGAATCATACAAATTATTCCGCATAGAATTAAAGTTTCCGCATAGGGAAACTTTCCGAATGGCCATACTTTCCAACATTCCGCATGGGGTATTTTTCCAAGTATTAATTCAAGTTTTGTTTTTTATTCGTTGCTTGGTTTAAGTTTATTTCATTACCATTTTATTCACTTACCTGTTAGTAGAATAGAAAACCAAATCCACTTTTTGTCACCAAGAACAAATCATTCCACTTTTAACTGAGATCAATTTGAGAGGATTCCGAGAATCGAACTTTTCACCACACTAAATTCGTCTATCAAATGGCGCCGCTGCCGGCTCCTCTCGTTAAGATCAAAAGTTTTTTGTGAGAATTTGGATTTTGGGATCCGTTCCCCGTGAACGTTACTTTTTCCTAAAAACTTTTAAAAACACTAAAAAAATATAAAATTTTCAAAAATCCTAAAAAGTAAAAAAAACATAAAAACCAAAAATATTTTTTCTTTGTTTTTCTTTGTTCGTTCTTTTGCAGGTGTATGCGCACTCGATCCACGTCTTATCAAGAGCCCGAGCCTCTCGATAACTTAGACATGGCTGGTGTACAAAACAACAATAACATACCACCTCCGAACAACAATAATAACAACAACAACCCACCTTTCAACAACATGAATAACAACAACAATGAACACCTTCCGGATAATCGCCCAATGATTGAACTGCTGCAAGCTCATGTCGATGGCAACATGGATCCAATTGTTATACCACCAATTGCCGCCAACAATTTCGAGCTCAAGTCAGGCTTTATCCAGATGGTCTCAGCTCAACCATTCTTGGGACGCACCATTGATGACCCACACGACCATATCAAGAGATTTCTAAAACTCACCAACACGGTCAAGTTCAATGGCGTTTCACAAGAAGTGATAAGGTTACAACTTTTTCCCTTTTCTTTAGAGGGACAAGCCCGGCATTGGCTTGCTAAGGAACCGCCACAGAGTATTCTCTCGTGGACGGATTTGGAAACAAAGTTCATCAATTACTTTTTTTCCACCCTCTCGTACTACCGCTTTGCGGAATGAGATTATAAATTTTGAACAAAAGTACGATGAGTCATTCAGTGAATCTTGGGATCGTTTCAAAGATCTTTTAAGAAAATGCCCACAACATGGTTTTACCAAAGTACATCAAATTAATACTTTTTACAATGGTTTAAGCATGAATGATCAAGATTCACTGAATAGTGCCTCAGGGGGTAATTTATTGGCTAAGACTTCCAATGCTGCTTGGGACATCATTGAGAACAAATCTCGTGTGCAAACCAAGAGTGTTAGGACCAATGTTGCTAGTGCTAGCACTAATGATAGCGACAAGCGACTTGAAAAAATCACCAGGCTTCTTGAATCGCTTGTCACCCACACCGTCAGCAACAACAACAGCAACAACGCCAAAAATGCACAAGTGAACGCTGTCAGCCAACCTTGTGAGATATGCGGTGGTCCCCACTCTTACACAACGTGTACCGCTACCCAAGATTACCCTGCTGAGAATGTGAATGCGGCATATGGCACCTACCAACAACCCGCTTATCAAGCAAAACCTCAAGGTGACCGTAACTTGCTTAGCTATCGCAGCAACAACTATCTTTCACCACCTGGTTTCCCTCCTACCAACCCAAACCAACAACAAAACCTTAACCGCCCTACTCAACAACAACAACAACCTCGACAACCATACATCCCACCTCACAAGCAGCAACAACCGCCTCAACGTAACAATCAAGTTTACCAACAACCTGCTTACCAACCACCTGCATACAATGCTCCTTCCAACCAAAACACCACTGCTTTACACCAAGAGGTCGCCACCTACATGAGAACCAATGATGTGATAGTGGGAAACCTCCAAGAGGAAGTGCGCAATTTAAAGGCAGATTTGGTAAAGCAAGGAAATGATTTGAGAGCCGATATGCGAAACACGTTGGATAGTCAGACGAATGACTTGAGGAACATGATGGCTAGTTTCTTCCAAAGTAGTCAACCCTCTTCTTCGGGTACTCTTCCGAGTAACACCGTTGCCAACCCAAGAGGGGAGATGAAAGCAATCACCACTCGCAGTGGTAAAGGTACAAAGGAACCCGAGCTTCCTATACCTCCACCGGTGGTTGTGACTAAGGAGAACGAGTCACCTGCTCCTATTCCTCCTCCTTCTCCTTCCCCAATTTCTCCACCTCTTCCCTCTACCCCTCCTCCACCCATGGTTGTGAGTGATCCTATACTCCCAAAGTCTTCCTCTTCTTCCAATATACCTTATCCTTCAAGGTTGAGGAAAGAGAAGCAAAAGAGCAAGGATGATATTCAGGTTTCGAATTTCCTTAAAATGTTCAAACAACTGAATTTCAATATCTCCTTCGCTGAGGCTCTCGCTCACATGCCCAAATACGCCAAAATGTTTAAAGATCTTTTGAGCGACAAGGAAAAGCTCCTCGACATTGCCAACACCCAACTTAATGAGAACTGCTCTGCAGTGCTCTTAAGGAAATTGCCAACCAAGCTTGGTGATCCGGGTCGTTTTCTTATCCCTTGCAATTTCCCGGGAGTAGAGAATTGCATGGCCCTAGCCGATCTAGGTGCCAGTATTAATCTCATGCCTCTAAGTGTTTGGAAGCAATTATCTCTCCCAGAGCTAGTCCCCACCAAGATGACTTTGGAATTGGCTAACCGTACGGTTGCTTATCCAGTGGGGATAGCCGAAGACGTTATTGTAGGAGTCGACAAATTCACCTTTCCTGCTGATTTTGTTGTCGTCGACTACGAGATGGACCCTCGTGTACCACTGATTGTTGGTCGTCCATTCCTTAGGATCGGTCGCACTCTTATTGATGTTGAAGCCGGAGAGCTTATCATGAGAGTGGGTGACGATAAAGTAGTCTTCAACATGGGAAAGTTGTCCAAACAACCTTATTCATATGAGAGTGTTAATTGTATTGACGTTCTCGATGAGGCTTGTGAAGAACACTTTAATGATGCTTGCAAAAGTATTCCTACCTCTCTTCCCACTGCTGAGACCGTGTCCTCGATTGATTCATCGTTGTCTCTATTTGGAGATAGTGATTTATTCTGGAACAATCTTGAAGCTACCATGGGAGATGCGAATTTAGCTACTAATGATTCTCCCACCGAGGGGGATGAAGACATGAGTTTCTTTGACAATCTTCTCACCGAAGACAATCCTTCGCCTCCATCTCCCACGGTTATTGCTATCGATGCCACGACTTTGAAAACGCCTACCGTCGAAAATCCTCCGGATTTGGAACTTAAGGAGTTGCCGCCTCATCTCGAGTACGTGTTCCTTGACGACAACCAGAACTCACCCGTCATTATTGCGAAGGATTTGAAAGATGAAGAGAAGACTCGCCTCGTCGCTGTGTTGAAAGCTCACAAGAAAGCTATTGCTTGGACGATTTCCGATATTCGTGGAATTGATCCTCACTTCTGCACACACAAAATTCTCATGGAGGACGACTTCAAGCCCACTATTCAAAGCCAACGAAGGGTGAATCCAAAAATACATGAAGTCATCAAAACGGAGGTTATCAAACTTCTTGATGCGGGTATGATTTACCCTATTTCGGATTCACCATGGGTTAGTCCAATCCACTGTGTGCCCAAGAAGGGCGGAATAACCGTTGTTCCCAATGAACACAACGAGTTGATTCCCACTCGTCTCGTTACTGGGTGGAGAGTTTGTATAGACTACCGCAAACTCAATGATGCCACGAGAAAGGATCATTTCCCTCTACCTTTCATGGACCAAATGCTTGAACGATTAGCCGGTAATGAATATTACTGCTTTCTTGATGGTTTCTCGGGTTATTTTCAAATACCCATCGATCCCCAAGATCAAGAGAAGACTACATTCACTTGTCCCTATGGCACTTTCGCTTACAAAAGAATGCCTTTTGGCTTATGTAATGCGCCAGGGACTTTCCAAAGATGTATGTTAGCTATCTTCCATGACATGGTTGAACAAACCATGGAAGTCTTCATGGATGATTTCTCGGTCTTCGGAGATTCCTTCTCTGCTTGCCTTGCCAATTTAGAACGTATGCTAAAGAGGTGCGAAGACACTCGCCTAGTTCTAAATTGGGAAAAATGCCATTTCATGGTAAAAGAAGGCATCGTGCTTGGACATAAGATTTCGAAAGCCGGTCTTGAAGTAGACCGTGCTAAAGTCGATGTTATAGCAAAATTGCCTCCACCTTTAACTGTGAAGGGTGTGAGAAGTTTCTTGGGTCATGCGGGCTTCTATCGTCGATTCATTAAAGATTTTTCTCAAATCGCTCGCCCGATGACCCATCTCTTGGAAAAAGATACTCCTTTTATCTTTTCCAAAGAGTGCCTTGAAGCCTTTAACTCACTTAAGGATAAGCTAACTAAGGCACCCGTCTTGGTTACCCCTAATTGGGAGCTGCCCTTTGAGTTGATGTGCGATGCTAGCGATTTTGCTATTGGAGCGGTTCTTGGACAAAGAGTGAACAAACACTTCCAACCAATCCATTACGCTAGCAAGACAATGACTGGGGCACAATTGCATTATACGACAACCGAAAAAGAGCTTTTAGCTGTTGTCTATGCTTTTGAAAAATTCCGCCCCTATCTTGTCCTTTCCACCACCATCGTGTATACCGATCATTCCGCGCTGAAGTACTTGTTGACAAAGCAAGATTCCAAACCAAGACTTCTTCGCTGGGTTTTACTGCTCCAAGAATTTAAAATCGACATCCGCGATAAAAAAGGAGCAGAAAACCTAGCCGCGGACCATCTTAGTAGACTTGAGGATCCATACCAAGGGGATCATCCGACTAAAGAAATCAATGATTCTTTTCCCTTGGAGACCTTAATGTCTATAAACTCGAAGCCGAATGATACCCCGTGGTTTGCGGACTTTGCAAACTACTTGGCGGGTGGAATTCTCAAGGAAGGGTTGACGTCCCAGCAAAAGAAAAAGTTTTTCACCGACATCAAGACTTACTTTTGGGACGACCCTTACCTATTCAAACAATGTGCCGACTTGATTATCCGCCGATGTGTTGATGGACCGGCAGCGTCGGATATCCTCGATGCTTGTCACAAAGGACCCACCGGTGGTCACTTTGGTCCCAACTACACCGCGAAGAAAGTGTTTGATTCGGGATTTTATTGGCCCTCCATATATCGTGATGCTCACAATATGGTTAAACGATGTGATGTTTGCCAAAAGCAAGGCAAAATCACACATAAAGACGAGATGCCTCAGAATTTCATTCAAGAGTGTGAAATTTTTGATGTTTGGGGTATCGACTTTATGGGGCCATTCCCTTCATCTAAAGGAAACAAATACATCCTTGAAGCCGTTGACTACGTTTCAAAGTGGGTTGAAGCCAAAGCTTTGCCTACTAATGACGCAAGGGTGGTTTGTAACTTTTTGAAAGCTCTATTCGCTAGATTCGGTGTGCCTCGCGCCATTATTAGTGATCGTGGGACTCATTTCTGCAATGACCAATTTGCTAGAGTCATGGCTAAGTACGGTGTAAATCATCGTCTTTCCACAGCCTACCACCCACAAACTAATGGCAATGACCAATTTTCAGATAGAATTATTCAGATAGAATTATTCCGATAGAATTATTCAGATAGAATTATTCCGGTAGAATTATTCAGATAGAATTATTCCGATAGAATTATTTAGATAGAATTATTCAGATAGAATTATTCCAATCAAGATTACGATAGAATTTACTTTCACTTATTCCGATGGATTATTCCGACGGATTGAGTTTTTACTTTCTATTTACTTGCTTTTATTTTAATTTCCAATTTAACTTTTCCAACATTTTCACTAGTTTTTATTTTTACAAAGTTTTAAGTTTTAAGTTTTAAATTCACTTTTTAAGTTTTTAATCATTTATTTTTAACTCGTAATTTTAGTTTATCTTTTAAAGCTTTTATTTTTACTCAACGACATTTTTATATTTGCTTTTTAGTTTAAAATAGATAATCAAACAACCCATTTTATTTTCCACCAAGAACGACTGAGTCGCACATTCAACTAGTAATCAATTCGAAAAGACTGGAATTAACGAACTTTCATACTTGGTGAAAACCACTTTCATTATGTTACTTATGAAAATCTGAATTAGTTTTGTATACCAAAAGCCAATATAGGTCGTGAGGTCAACAACGTGCATGAATACTTGGAGGGGTGACCTCGTCATGCTTGATAGGTGTGTAAACACCCATCCTTTTACCACTTAATTCTGGCTAAAATAAGACCAAAACACGTAATTAATATCATTTGTTTGGAATTATGCGTGGTTTTTGTGTTTATTGTGATTTCAGAACTAACCGGATGAATATTAAAGAAAACATGGGATTGCACGGGTTTTATCAAGGAAAAAGACTCAAGATAAAGTCTATTGTCCAAGACGTGCAAAAGATTTGAAGTCACTAGGCCTATTCGAAGATTTATCGAAGAAAAGGACTAAAGATGGAAGATTTTCATAAGTCGAAGAAACTCAAGTCTATTTAACGAAGAAATTAAAAGACGAGTTGGATTTAATCGACAACAAATCCCGAATCAGAATCGAAAACGTCAACTTTTCTGAAAAGACGAGAAGACAAGAAGAAAGGGAGAAAGCCCACTCACCAACCAACCACTAGGAGTATAAATAGACACTCCCTTCACACAATTAGGGAGAGCTTCATTTTTCCTTTTTCCAGTAACTTAGGTTCGTTCCATCACCAACTCCATTAGGGAGTTTGGTGATTTTCATCTTTTTCTTTCAATCTTGTAATCCTAAATCATTAACCTTGTTACTTTTACATTAATCAATCCATTCCATCTTTCTATTCATCTTGTTCTTCATCATTTTTATTGCAAGTTTCTAAGTTTCTTATTTGATTCAAGTTTGATTTCAAAAAGTTGTTGATTTAGTGTTTTTATTGGTGGGATTTGTTTCCTATGGTATGTTAGTGATTATTGGTTAGTTTGGTAAAACCTTTTTTGAGTATTTTTGTGTTTAGATTGAAAAATCATTTTGGTTCGTCTGCTACTGTTCTTCATCTCCCAGAACATTCCGAATAGCCCTTACTTTCCGAATAGGCTTTTTGTGTTTCCCTTATTCGGAACATTTTCAAATATTCCGAATAGGGGTGTTTTCGTTTCATTACTCGGAATATTCTGGATATTCCGCATAGCCATTTCTCAGTTTTCTTATTCGGAACATTTTTCCGAATAGCCCTTATTTTCCGCATAGAGCAGTTTTTCCGAATAGTCCATATTTTCCGAATAGCCCTGTTTTTCCGCATAAGCAAATATTCCGAATAGCTTCATTTTTCCGAGTAGACATTACTTTCCGCATAGGTGTTCATATTCCGCATAGAGATCTTTTTCCGCATGAGGCAAGTTTTCCGAATCATACAAATTATTCCGCATAGAATTAAAGTTTCCGCATAGGGAAACTTTCCGAATGGCCATACTTTCCAACATTCCGCATGGGGTATTTTTCCAAGTATTAATTCAAGTTTTGTTTTTTATTCGTTGCTTGGTTTAAGTTTATTTCATTACCATTTTATTCACTTACCTGTTAGTAGAATAGAAAACCAAATCCACTTTTTGTCACCAAGAACAAATCATTCCACTTTTAACTGAGATCAATTCGAGAGGATTCCGAGAATCGAACTTTTCACCACACTAAATTCGTCTATCAATGCTATTAGAGGGGATGCCTCTAATTAATGGTAATGGTTAAGAGGGATCAACTCCTTGTGAAGGATGCAAGGCACACACCACATTCATCATGAAATCCTGATTGACACTGTAACTAGGATGCACCCATACGCCCCACATGATAATATAATAATAAGGCCAAATAAACTAAAAGGAACGCCACGAGCTATCACTCCATCGTGGTGAAGTCCATAACTAGGTGAAACTAGCATGCATGTATATGGCTAAGGTAACTAATAAACATAAGCATTTAATCTGTAACTACTGTAGAAAACAGTTGGATGCATACAGGAAATCCTAATAAAGGAAGAGGTTGTCCTTACTGAAGGACGGGAAATCTGTACCTTATGTCCAGTAGAAGCTAACGAAAACGCTGAAGAACCTACTCCTCCTTGACGGATAATACTACATAAGAATGGGAACGTGTATGAGTTGTCTAAATTACATGTGTTTAACTGGTTCTATGTGTTCTTAGTTTATTATTCATGTTAAGTCATGTTTTAACTGATTTAAGTGTTAGTCTATAGTTATTCTTGAATTCAGTTGTTTATTATTCATGTAGTATGGTATTATAATACTTGTATTGTACTGCTAAGTAACTTTCTAAAAATAGCAGGTTTCCATAAATAATAAGTTCTTTAAAAATATAAAGTTTCCAAAAATAGCAAGTTTCCATAATTAGAAATAAGCTGGATTATTAATGTCAAGTAAAGTATAATTAGAAAAATACAAGTTATGGTTCAAGTATTATATCTTATTAATTAATAAACTTGGTTAATTAATTAAACTATACATTATAAGAATTTAATTAAAAATACATGTTTTAATTAAATTAAGCTAAGTCAAATACTTTAGGTTATACATGAAATATTAATTTTAATATTTAACCTAAGTCATGCATTTATTAAATTAAATAGTCTAGGAAATAATTTAATTAAACATATTTTCTATTTTTTAATACTTTCTCGAAACGCGAACCCGTGATTTAAAATTAACCCGATCCCGTACCCGTGTTTGACATATAAGCCGAGCCAAACACCCTTGACAGTGGCTACCCGGCCTAGCCAGTTGCCATTGTCCGAGTCGTGTACCCGCTTCCGAGCCACGGCTAGCTACCGCCCGAGCCCGGTTCACAGTCGGTTCTCACCGGTTCCCACTGTTCTTGTTATACCGAGACACACCGAGACCCTAGTGGTCTCGGTTAGCCTCGAAACCACGTCAAAACCCACCCCCGACTCACGGGCGGGGCCCTTTGCCTACATCCGAGACAAACCAACTAAGCCAAGACCTTTGAGGGTCTCGGTGGTGGTGCTATAGCCACGTCGAGAGCTTCGGCTCTCTCTTTGTGGGTCTCGGCCGAACAAACAAACACCGAACACCCTCTTTTATCCTTGACTTAATTAATCCCACATGTTTTTATAACTTGTTTTTAAGATTAATTAAATAATAACATGAATTCATAAAATAATTAATAATAAAAAGAAGGGTTTGATTATATCGAACACGTGGAAGAAAAGGTTATGATCACGAACACGTACATACAAAATTTAAGAAGCAAAAATCGTCCTGTACACACCTTTGGTGATGAACAGCCGGCGACAAAGAGAGGAGAGGAGGCAAGGTTTTAGGGTTTTCTTGTTTTGTGAAATTATGTTATGTTAATCTCCTGGAGATAAATTTGTGTAGTATTAGACTTAGCTAATGGGCCAAAGACCCCTTTTCTCCTTCCTCTTGCCTATGTCGCAGCCATATGGGGCCCACTAAGCCGAACCATAGCTTTTCATGTTAAGTTAAATATTCATGTACGTTCATTATTAATTTTCGTAAATTTTTATTATCGTGATTTCAACACATTTATAATATATATACGTACATACATGTTATTTAATATCGTGAAACGTGAATTTTATTATAAATGGAAAGTTTTAATTTTATCTTATTTTCGTGTATTTACTATTCATGTGTACTGTTCATGGTATTTAAATGTGGGTTTTACAACTCTTCCCCTCTAAAAGAACAATTCTTCCTCGAATTGGAGAAAACATAACTGAAAGAAACATACCCGAATCAGAACTGGAAATAAGGGTAAGAAGCCCATATAGACTCCTCCGTCTCCCAAGTGCTTCCCGCTTGAGATGATACCTCCAGAGGATTTTGACGAAAGGGATCGTCTTCCTCCACATGACACGATCTTGTCGCTCGAGAACTCACTCGGGTTCCTCGACATATGAAAGATCCTCTTGAATCTGATCAAGCGGATACTAGACAACATGAACTGGATGATAGTTGTATCCTCTTAGTAAGGACACATGGAACACATTGTGAACGTGTCATAGCCGAGGCGGTAACGCTAAACGATATGACACTTCACCAACACGTTCTATGATGTCGAACGGTCTGATGAAGCGAGGACTGAGTTTCCCTTTGATTCTAAAACGTTTAACTCCCCGTGCAGGTGATACCTTGTAAAAACGTGCTCACCTACGTTTTCTGGCGAGCACGAGCTTCCTGAATCTCTGCCTTAGCGACAGCGCCCTTCTCATTGGTCACCTCAATCATCACTAGCCCCTCAATTATTCGTTCGATCACCTGATCCCATCAGATTGGAGGGCGACACTCTCTTCCATAAAACATCTCGAAAGGTGAACATTTGATGCTAGCGTGTCAGCTGTTGTGGTATGCAAACTCCACTAGATAGATATAATCATCCTAGTTTCCTGTCCAATCTAGAGCACACACCCGAAGCATGTACTCCAATGTCTGAATGGTACGTTCCGACTATCCATCGGTCTAAGGATGAAAGACAGTGCTGAGTTTGAGTCTGGTGCCCCAAGCTTTTTGCAGAAGCTGCCAGAAACATGATGTGAAACGTGGATCTCTGTTAGAGATGATTTCTGATGGCGTACCATGCAGTCTCATGATCTCCTTCTGAAAAGTGTCTGCCAATTTGCTGACCGGATGCTCCTTGATGATCGGCAAAAAATGAGCAGATTTAGTCAATCTATCAACAATAACCCAGATGGCATCGTTCTTCCTCTGAGTCACAGGAAGACCAGTAACAAAATCCATGGTGATTTTGTCCCACTTCCATGCTGGAATATATAATGGTTGTAGTAAACTACTAGCTCGCTGGTGTTCGATCTTCACCTGCTGACAGATCATACATTTAGAAACGAAGGTGACAACATCATGCTTCATATCACTCCACCAAAAATGCTACTTGATGTCGTGGTACATATTGGTAGAACCAGGATATATGGTAAATGGAGAGCTATGAGCTTCAGTCAGCACAGCTTCCCTGAGTGAAGATTCATCAGGAACCACTAGTCTAGTGCCCTGCCATAAGATACCGTCATCATCAACACAAAACTCCGTCTGCTGATCAAGGTTCTGAATGATATCCCAAATCTCACCAGCTTCCTTCTGAGCTTCCTTGATCCTAGAATGTAAGTCTGGTTCCACTCTAAGATTCGCCGAGTAACCGTGTTGTCCTCGTACACAAAACTCAATATCAGTCATCTCTAGGTCACGGATGATCTCCTTTGCAATCCAGATGCCAGCAATCATACCCGACCTTCTGCTTAGAGCATCTGCAACCACATTCGCCTTACCAGGATGGTACTAAATGTTGGTGTCGTTGTCCTTCAGTAGCTCTAACCATCCCCTGTGTCTCATGTTTAGTTCCTTCTGGGTGGAGATGTACTTGAGACTCTTGTGAACGGTGAATATGTCACATGATTCACCATACAAATAATGTCTCCAGATCTTCAATGCGAAAACAACTGCTACAAGCTCCAAATCGTGACTAGGATAGTTTTCTTCATAAGGTTTAAGCTGCCGTGATGCGTATGCAATAACCTTCACATGTTGCATGAGAACGTAGCCTAGGCCCTTTCCTGAAGCATCACTATAGATCTGAAATCCACCTGAGCCAGATGGGAGAGTTAGAATAGGTGCAGTCACTAACTTTTGCTTAAGATCTTCAATGATCTTCTCCCGTTCTTCTATCCAGACGAACTTCTCTACTTTCCTCATCAGCTTAGTCAAAGGTAAGGCTAGCCGTGAAAAGTTCTCTACAAACCTGCGGTAGTTGCCAGCTAAACCCAGAAAACTTCTGACCTTTGTTGCAGATGTAGGTCTTGGCCATTTGGTGATAGCTTCCACCTTTGCAGGATCCATGGTGATCTCCTCTGCAGATATAATATGGCCTAGAAATGCCACCTTGCTTAACCAGAACTCACACTTGGAGAACTTGGCATACAACTGCTTCTAACAAAGAATCTACAAGACTGTACGAAGGGTTCCTCATGTTCCTCCTTAGATTTGAAGGAAATCAGGATGTCATCAATGAACACGATAATAAACTTGTCAAGATACTCATGGAAGACACTGTTCATCAAATCTATGAAGACTGTTGGAGCATTTGTGAGTCCGAATGGCATGACTACGAACTCGTAGTGCCCATAACGTGTTCGGAAAGCAGTCTTAGAAACATCGTGCTCTTTAACCCGTAACTTATGGTAGCCGGACCTCAGGTCGATCTTGGAGAAATACTTGGGGCCCTGAAGTTGATAAAAAAGGTCATCGATTCGCGGCAAAGGATAACGATTCCTGATCGTGATCTTGTTCAGTTCACAATAGTCTATACACAAGCGCATGATTCCATCTTTCTTCTTCACAAAAAGTAGCGGTGCACCCCATGGTGATGCACTGGGACGGATGAAACCTCGTTCCAGAAGTTCTTGCAGCTGATCTTTTAATTCTTTAAGCTCTATAGGAGCCATGCGATAAGGAGCCTTAGAAATTGGCTCTGCACCTAGAATGAGATCATTTCCAAACTCGACGGTGGTGTGACAACCGTGGTTTTGAGGTTCGTCACTCGGTCTTATTTTTAGGTTATTTTATGTGTGACTATGTGTTTTGTGTGTTTACATGTTTATTTTGCGTGAACGAAGTTGGTGTGGACATCGCTTATGGGTATATGGTACTCATAAGTAAATCGAGGAACGGTTATTTCATGTTCATGAGGTCACAAATTGGTGACTATGAAATGAAATGGTGTTATTTTGGTGTTTACGTATACGTATAAGTATTATAGTAAATCGTATTTTTTTACGATTTGGGGTTTAGCATTTAGAGGTCTCGGGTAAGGTGTTTAGTCATGGGAGTATTTTTTGGGATGGTTTTAAGTCATTTAGGACTTAGTTTAAAAGTTTATTTCAAAATTCAAGAGTTTTTTTAAAACTGTATATTTTACGTTTTTTACGGTATACGCGTAAATTGACTAGTTTTACGGTTTTGAGGTTTTAGGAGCTGAAATAAATTAAGGTAACTTAAGGTATTATTAATAATATATTAATAAGTCTTAAAAAGAAAAAAAAATAAAAAATAATATATATGAATCGGGTTTTAAACCGACTAGAAAAGAAAAAGAAAGGATAATGGGCCAAAAGACCCAACTTGAGCCCAATTTGGAAAAGCCTTTTTAATAAAACATATAAATACCATGTTTATATCACAAAAATCAGTTTTTCATTATTTTTCTCCCCTTTTGGCCGAATTTTTACAAGCCCTAATTTAGGGATTCATCAAAAATAATTTTCTTGAAGATTTGAGGTAAAAATCTTGATTTAATTCTTATAGTTTTCTTGTTTTATAGCATTATGGCTTCAAGTTTTATGTAATCAATTTATATGATGGATTAGAGTTCTTAATAGATCTGTAATTAGGGGTTTTATAACAATTAACATGATTAGGATAATGATTGGTGATTATTAGTGATGTTAATTAGGGTTTAATTATGTTTAAATTCGTTTTTAAAAACTGGGCAGATTTTTGAGTCACTTGTTTTGATCATATCTAGAGTTATATAAACTCTTATTTTGCGATCCAAGCATCCATGAATAAGTAATTGAAGTGGCTTTCAAATGCAAGAAACGAGAGATAAATTGGAGGTTGGGAGGTGGGTCAAAAACAGGTTACAACAGTCGAAGGTCAAAACAGTTTTAAAATCATTCGGGTTTAATTTAACGTTTTAAGGTGATTGGGGTACTTAGGAGTACACTTGAGCCCTCTAATGAGCATGGGTGTTGGTTTATATATTAAATAAGAGACATGAAGGGTGTCTAAGCAAATGGGTTAGGGTAAGACCCCCTAATCATAACAAACTTTTTGTATGTTCAAAATCGGAAAAATGCGGATAGGCAGAAGTATATATATATATATCGGGGCCTTAACAGTAGCTTTAAGGTAGGGGAAAACGGGAGGAGTTATCTACCATATGTAAGGGAATAGGGTTTCCTTTACAGAGATCATGGGTATGTTTAGGTGGGCTTTTGGCTTATAGTTTGGAGACCTAAAAACCGGGACTGTTTTGGGTAAAATGTTAACGGGATGGGTTATGAAGTAAACTAAGTTAAGGGTTTTATAGAGGGGTGTAATGAGATGCTTAGAGCATATAAATGAGGTATATATATGGGAGAAGGTTAGATGTCCATCATAGGTTGATGAACCATCTTAGTGTTTGGTTCATGTTTTGATTGTGTGCTTTTGTTTGTTAGCTTTTTACTAGTGCGTGGATTTTTGGAGAAGCTCAATCAGGTGAGTTTCATAGTCCCATCTCTTTTAATGTTTTTGACTTCCAGATGGGATGGAAGAGACACTGTTTGGTTTTATAACTTATGCTGTGAATGTTTTATGATTGGTAATGGACTTGTGTGTACACTTATGTGATTAATTGCTATGTGATTCTTGATTGTGTTTATGATTTGGATCGGGGGACACGTACCGTCTAAGTTATTATGGTTTGACTTGTTACCAAAGGGATGTTGACAAGGCGGGGCCTTGGGGAGGTACATAGATGTGTGAGCATCTATGGGACCAATGGATAATGACAAGGCGGGGCCTTGGGATTGGTACATAGGTGTATGGGTGCCTAGGGTACCATAGTGTTTGGTAAGGCTGGGAGCCTTGGATTTTGTTTGGAATGATTGATCTTGAATGTTAGTTGTTAATGCATATTTGTAGCACATTGTCCATATGTTTAGTGGTTTATGGTGGTTCACAGCTTATTTTAATCTGTTTTCGGTTGGAGTCTAAACCTATGACTCTCACCAACATTATGTTGATGTGTTTTAGTGTCTCTTTCAGGTGATAAAGTGGTTAAGCGTGAGAACATATGTGGATAGGATTGGAGTCGCGTAGGAATGTATTTAGAAGGAGATCCCTGTTCCTTCTTAGTTTATTTTTCTGTTTGTTTCAGTAAGTGATACTATGAACCTATATGTTGCTTTGTTTGTGTTATTTGTTTGTCTTGGGTAAGAGGTAGGACTGTTACCAACTTACCTAGACTCCTGCATTGATGAGATATTGTCATGACATTTGTATCACCTTTTATGACATTTTTAATTCATATAGTTCTCTCTATAGACACGCTGTTGTTGTGATGATATCCATACGTCGCGCCTCATATTCCGCCATGGTGGGGTGTGACAGAATGGTATCAGAGACAATGGTTATAGAGAATTAGGTTGCCTAGTCTAGCATCCTAGTCTATAACTTAAGGGTCCCTGCATATAGGCGTCATAGGAGTATGTGTGCATTTTATATTAATTAAAGTTTTCTGGTTGTTATTGGTTTTTACTTGCGATGTTTGTTAAGTTTTTACTAGTATGGGTAGAACCATAGTAGTTCACACTTAGGCACATGTTATTTTCTTTTCGGGTTGTGACTAGTGAAGGTTGAACCATAATCATCCAGGCTAGTCATTGTTGTATTTTGCTTAAATTGTACATTATAGTACATAATTTGGTACATTAGTTTCTGTCTTTTGTTGAGTTATTTTATGTACCTGAGGTATAGTATTTTTCTTTTGATGTTTAAGTCATGTCCCTAAGAATCATGTGGTGGTTCGAGTTATTAGGAGTAGGTGGATATAAAGGATTTTAAGCTGTTTCCACTCTTATGGGCGACATGACTTATAACTGATTATGTTTTCGTTTTGGATTTAGTCCATGTTGTTTTAGCTAGACTATGGATTTATGTATTCTAATAGTTTGATTATATTTTTTTAATGGATGGAGTTTTGGACTTTATTATTTATGTGGTTATGAGCTTATGTGAGTAGATGGATATATGTGTTATGTGTTGTATTAATTCTTATAAGTGTCATCATAGGAGGGAGTGCATTGGGGAAAGGGTAATTGTATAAGTATGGTGGCCAACATAGTTATACAAGTACCATAACTCCAATGGATTCCTAAGTATGATTGCATGAAAGAGGGTTAATACATGCTTGTATAGTAGATGTTAGACGGTTTTAAGTATATGTATCCCGATATGCCTATATATGTATGATCCCCTATAATTATCGGTTGTATCCTTCGGAGGGTGGCTAGCTCGCTTCTTTTTAGATATTCAACCTCCGTTGTGGCGTATTCTTCGAGTTTCCTATTTCACGTGTCCGTTTTAAAATGGTGTCCTTGGTGTTAAGTATATATAAATAAATTGAGATTTCATTTGGGAGAATGAAATCTTTTGTGTTGAGTCTTACATTCCTTTTTGTCGGTATATATTGAATAGACTTGGAAATATACTATAGGGTTGGATAGTTGGTTGTATACGGTAACATAAGGGTAAGGTGTTGGAATCGTGTTTGAAACAAGATGTAAAATAAGAATTCTTAATCGACAATTATTTATTTCAAAATTCTAAAAGACTTTTTTTTTAAAAAATAAAGCGAAATAAAATTTCTTTCTACTTACATAGTTTATATAATTGAGTTTAACTGATTTACGTCATTTATAATTATTTATACAAGGTTAAATTGAGTTCATGAAAATTTCACATACAATTATTTCTTTCATTTAAAAGGATTGCATTAATCACTAAGTTTATTCTTTAGTTTTTAAAACAACTAGTATAAAATTGTTTTGGTCGTAACTTGTTCGTTTTTAAAGCTTTTTGGGTGATTCAAAAGCCTAAAATTATATACTCGGAACGTACTTTTCAAATAATCAGAATGTATAGTCATGGGAGGTCAGTATCCTGGTCGAAATTATTGTACAAGTGTCGGGTTAAAGGTTGAGTTTTGAATAGTAGTTTATTTTTATGATTTGGGATGCACGGGATACCTAGTCTTTGAGTGGAGTTTTGAGTTCGTCAAGAGGGTTGTTTGTAGATTGTATGAGTCACATAGATGTGGGGAGGTAAAGAAAAAAAAATTCTTTTGGAAAATTCGATCTAGTACACGGTTTAAATAATATGTCGCGGGGCGTAAGATGTTTTGGTTGCCATTAAGTGTTTCTTGGATCATTTTTCTTTGTCATGAGTCATTTGAATTGGTACCTGTTTGAGTTTTCCTTTTGAGTTTTCATGGTTTTGGTATGTTTTAACTCGTGCACGTGAAATGTCGTTAGTTATCCGTGGGTTTGATTCGTCGATCGTATTTAGTGGATTCAGGATGTAGTTTTGGTTGCGTATTGACTGGGAGCGTTGAGGTAGTCATATGAAAGACTTGGTCGCGCCTACACGATTAAGTAGGTGACCATGAGAGAATGATCGGAATGCCCTTAGTGGGGAGGAAAGAGTTAGAAGTTCGTAGACGAACTAATGTGGTCATGAGGTCTATTAGGAGTGCCAAGGGAGATGAATAGAGATTTGTATAATGTATGGATATTGGCACAAGTAACGCGCCATATAGAGTGTTGGAAGGGGATATAATACCTCAAAGGTATTTATGATTGTTCGTAAGGCATGTAAGTTTTCTGAAAATTTCCTGACATTTAGTAGGTTTGCCTATTACTTTGAGGTAGAACCATGAATAGAGCAAGTAGGAGAAGTGAGAGGAGTTGTAGTTAGTGCCTTTCCAAGGCAATTGTTGATGGAATGATTTAAAAACAGGAGTTGTTAGAAATTGCAAGGAATGCAAGATAAAAGTTGAGTTGCTTAGTAGTAGATTGGATGTGGAAAGCAGTTGAATAGTTTGATAAGAGGAAGTATTTGTCTTTTAGAATGCGTGTACAATTTTGCGAGTAGAACGAGGTAGGAATTTATTTGTATTGCCACTAAGAGAGGGTGCAAGTAGGACGTAGTTGAAAACTGCTAAGGATGTTGTATGAATGCTTTGGGTTACGGTTATGCATTTAGCTTCGCCAGAGCACTAGCGGTTTTCATGGAGTCAATGAACCGAGTGAGCATGAACGTATATAAACGAGTTGTCATCGGGAGTATCGACGACATCTTGATCTACTCAAAGTCTAAAAAGGAGAGTGAGGCGAATTATGAGTTGGTTTTGGAGTTGTTAGGAAAGGGAATTATAAGTGAGATTTTCAAGTGTGACTTTTAGGATTAAGTTGACCAGGATGAGTAGTTAGAGATGATGGTATATCATGGAACCAGCAAGGGGCGAAGTAAAGAGGGATGAGGAAGCGTTTTGGAGGCTGAATAGGTGATTGGATAATGATCCGGTCTTGACATTGTCAGAAGGACTGGATGAATTCGCGAAGCATGACGATACGTGGAGCAAGGATTTTGAGGTGTACGAGAACGACAAAGAAAGGTGATTGCTTATACGATGCAGGAACTGAAGATATGGAAGAACTAGATAAGACTTAGTCAGTGGAGTTGGACTGTTATATCTGCCTAGAATGCTAGAGGCATTTGGGGTACTAGACGTAGAGAATGATCTATACGGATCATGAATGTCTCTAACACATATTCAATCATTTTGATTGAACATTTCGCAAAGGTGATGGGTGGATTTAAGTGATGAAAGACAATTGCAAGGCTAAGTACCATTTGGGAAAGGCAAGCATGGTTGATGAGACATGGAATAAAAAGAATGAAGTGAAGTTGAGACGAACTTGAACTATATAGATGACGTATTAGGGTGGTTTTGATGCAGGATGTAGGTTTCACGAGTTGAGTTGTCTAAAGCAGAGAACGCGCCAATATTTATGTTGCGTGGCTTGGACAATCATATGGAGAAAAGGGACGTAGACTATACTTCCTACATAGATAGGAGTGGCTTAGAAAGAGAAATGTAAGGACGAATTTGGTGGGAGGGATACATAATGCGATTGAGGAATAAGTACGATGAGAGTTGGGTGATAGTCGATAGACGGACTAATTCATCCCATATTTCAAGAGGAATGAGAAGTCACATAGTTGAGAAGTTGGAAGGTTGCGCACAAATGCGATGGAATAAGAGGTTTTGTGTAAAAGTTAACCTAATAGGTATGGAATGCCTTATGAAGGATTATGGCAAGGGAAGAAACGATGCGAAGCAAGCGTAGTATATCGTTGATAGACTAATGGTTGGTATGAGCATACTATAGAGGTAATGGAGAAAGACGCTGATATGAGCTTAAACTCATATCCTTTTATCAACAAATAACCCTAGAACATGAAGCAAAATACCAATTTATCTTGCAAAAACAGTGTTATGTGGTATGTTTGTGTTTGTGTGCACTTGTGTAGGTAAAAAGATACATTTCCAAGCAAACAAAGAAAAATCAAGCTCAAATGGATGAAAAAGACAAAGACGGATCATAAGTGACAAGACTTTGAAGTATAAGGACCTATCTTGACAAGTTGTCAAAGTTGAAGGACTAAAGTGCAAATATTGTGAAAGTCAAGATTCAAGTCAAACTTGGTCAACTCTCAAGTCAACTCAGTCAAAGGACCATTTTGTTCAAGAATGAAAGTTGAAGGACCAAATATGTCAAAAGAATGAAGCTGCTAGCTTGAAAATACAATCTGCCAAGTATGAGGACTAATTCTGCCAATATTGGAAAGATATTCAAGTTTGATCCATGTGACAAATATTTCAGCCAATGAGAAGAGAGGAAATTGATCACACGGATTGAGCAATTAATATCCACTCAGCCGTTTTGCATTTAATATCCAATCTCAACAGTTGGATCCGTGTGATCAACTTTTAGCCAATCAAATTGTGACACGTGGCGTCTTCTTCATTCAAAATATTTTCCAGGATCGCGTTTGAGCTACAAGCTATTTCATGGAAAGATTTCAACACCAAAATTTATCACTTTGAAGAGACGAACACAATGGTGCCAATCAATTAACATATCATCCACTCAATCAAGAAACCCCAATTCCTTGTTCATACCTGCAAATGCAATTGTGCAGAATTTTACACGTGGCAAGCTGGGATTGGTCCTGACACGTCACCAACCCCAACTAACTCCTCCTTCATGCCTATAAATAGATGATAGGACTTCATTTGTAACTAGTAGCTTAATTTTGTAAAAGCACATAGTTCTTAAATTTCTTTCCCTTTCCTTCCTTTTTACCCTAGCTACTCAAGAGTCTGACAAACTCTTGAGTTAGTTAGACTGTTACTTACCTTCCAACAACTTTGTAACCGTTTTCATTGAATAAAATTCAAATTCATCCTTTCCCGCCAAAACTGTTCTTCCTATTCCTGTTCATTTCCTGCTGCTATTGGTTACTTGAGTTGCTGTTTTGTGTTTGTTATGATCATAGATTGATCATAACTGACATTGAAGGAGTTTGTTAGCTGTTCTTGAAGAATTCAGTTATTCCATTAGTTTTTGAAGATTTTCAAGCATGATGATAGTTTCTATTGATTGATTGTTGTTCTTGTTGATTGATTGGTTTCCTAGTGATAAGGTGGTGGTTATCACTAGGCTAAGAGAGCTCAGCGCTCCTCTTCTTCTCAGTGGTTAACTCCAATAGGTTCTAAAGCTCTTGTTTTTGTTCCACTCAACAAGTCATATGCATGCTATTTTTCTTAGAGTAAACTTGATGACTGCATGATAAAAGTTGTTTGAAGTTGTTGATTGTTTGATCTTTGTGTGTTTGTAGTTTAATTCTGCTTACTTGTGCTTTGATTTGGTTCAAGTTCTAGTTTACTGCATTAGTTCAGTCATTTTTAGTCTTGTACCTTGATTGAAGTTCTAGTTGTGTTAATTGTTTGCATTTAGCTATTACACCTTTCATTTTGATCATTGAGTCTAGTTTGCTATAGTATTTCATTTAGTTCCACTTAAAAATCAAATTGTCTTTACAAATTTTCATAAAAACCAGTTAAAGGAGTGTTTGGGATTAGCTTAAAAAGAGCTTTCAAGTGTTGAGTTTTTGATTGTTAAAGTTCATTTGCAGTTAATAGGTAGTATAAAGGTGTTTTAAGTCATTTACAAGTAATTTTGATAGTCAAACAGGCAAATGGCACTTAAAATGTTTGGGTCAGTCTTATTCAGTTTTGGTTTTTAGAACTTGTGATTTTGATTTGATCATTACTCATTCAATACTTAATGAAATTGGATCAAACTTGTTCTCAGTCATAGCTTATATCATAGAGATTCATATTCCAAAAGGATTTTCTACAGTTTTCAATAAGCAGTTAGTTATAAGCAAAAATCAGATAAGCCAACTTAAGTCAAGTTTCTGTAACTTGAAACTAAAAATCTGTATCTCCTTATTCTCTTCATTAATATGGCAATTTTTCTTCACAAATCCTCTTAAGTCATTGAGTTACATGATTTTTGAGAGAATCAGCTTTTTGAAAAATAAGCTGGTCAACGCTTGGTCAACATAAGCCCATTTTCAGTTTAATTCAAATTTAGAGCTTATTACTTGATGAAAAAGGTTCTAGTTTGATTTCCCGTTCATTAATTGGTGAGCTTAATCAGTTTCATTAAGAAAATCAAGTTGTGACTGTTTAGTTTTTGCTATAGCTTATTTTGAGCTTATTGATAAGCACTCATTTGCTTATTTTGAATCTTTAGCCAATTTCCTTTGACACACGTAGCTTATTTTGGATTTAAATCAGTTTGCAATTTGTCTCATTGAATTTGGTTGAGTATTAAGCTCAAACGAGCTTATTTTTGTCCATAACCCGTTTTTGCTTAAATAGTTTTCATAATTGCACCTTGGTCCCTATTGTTCTAAACAGTTTGTATACTTGGCTAAATTTCCATGTTTTTAGGGTTTGCAAGTGTTTAGTCCTTGTAGTTTGAAAAGTTGTTATTTTTAGTTAACAAGTTGTTAATTTGTTACATTTTTGGTTAGTTGGTTATCAGATTTGCATAATTGATCCTTGTAGTTAACAGATTTACACTTTTAGTCCCTAGATTTGTTAGAATTTACATTTCAAGCATTTATCTTTCCTAGAATTTACAATTTCAGTCCTTTTAGTTTCATATTTTTACATTTTGAGTTTTACTTGAATAAAAACGTGGTATTTGCAATATGTTTTACATATAAGTAGGTAATATTTTTCCGTTTTGCAAGGTTTTGATTGAATTAGCAAATAGAATATCCAAGCAAGCTTAACAACCAAGAACAATTAAAAACCCGATATTGGTTGGACTTTCCATTAGCAAGAACTGAGAAAAAAACGAACTGCATTATACACAATTTCCTGCATTATACTATAGAGGTAATGGAGAAAGACGCCTAGAGCATTGGCGTGAGATTTGGAGATAGTTGGAGAACGCGTTATATTAGGAAGAATTCTCCTACAAAGAGAGAGTCAACGGTGATAGGGGCATGTTCCCTATTGATGAGGATGTAGGGAATAAAGGAGGAAACGCCTAAACTATAGGCTGAAGACGGGATATAAGATGGTATGGAAATTAAGATTGTGGAAATACAAGAGAAAAGTAGTATGGAGGAAGAATGATTAGAGGGAGCAAGAGGTTGTCAAGATGGTGGGGTGATATTGAAGGTAAAACCGTTATAGCAAGAGGTTAGTAGTCACGAACAATGGAACGTTCACCTAGAGAAAAGGTGTAACACCTGTTAGTATGAAGGATTGTTAGTTACTTGGTTCCGAGCATGGGAAAGCAAGGATGACGTGGTGGTTATGACATGTTTCATGTGAATGTTATGGGAAGCTTTTGGTTATGCAATCCTGCATATACCATTGGATGTGATAAAGGTTGGGAGAACTTCTGAATGATGGAAAATCCATAGAGAATAGAAGCCGTTAGGTCTGGTGATAGGAATTGTAGTAGAAACTGTTGGAGTTAATTCATAGGAGATGAGGTGGATCACCGTTATAGTGGGATGCAGTTAGAAGCAGCCAACGTATTGGACCGGAGGTGGATCGGAAAACTATGGAGGTGGTGGCAGTGCTTAAGTAGAGGTTGAAAATGGCAAAGAACCGACAAGAGAGCTGTGCGGACGAGAGGTATAAGCCGTTGTGATTTAAGATTGGAGGTAAGGTTATGCTAGATGTTTCACCAAGGAAAGGAGTGATGTGGTTTGGAAAGAAAGGGAAGTTAGCACCTAGATTTGTGGGTCCATTTAAAATCCTTGAAAGGATTGGGCTAGTAGCGTGTAGGTTGAGATTACCGGAGGAATTGAGTAGTGTGCATGATGTATTTCATGTATCAAAATTGAGGAAATGCTTAGCAAGAACCGACTTGCAAGTACCGTTAGATGATATTAGTATCTATAAAACTAACATGACTAACCAAACACAAATAACATGATTATGATTAAACTAAAAAAGAAGGATTAGATTAAGATGAAGAAAAGAAAAGAAATACAAAGTTGGTGATTTCCTAGTGAGAGAAAAACAAACACCTTTCTCTCTCTAAAACTAATCAAATGGAAAGCACACCCACAAATGAGGATTAAGAAGCCCTTTTATACTTAGTAACAAATGTTTAGGAGGCCTTCCTCATTTGTGTGTTCGGGACTAAATCCCGTTACATAAACAATAATAACTAAAAACTCTCGACATCATTAAATAACATTTTTCACGAGCTTCGCAACGATATATTATATGACCATCACTTTAACTACTTCTAACAATCTCCCCCTAAGGGGTGGTCATGTAATATGTGACTTCACTTCCTTGTTGTTGCAGACTTTGAAGCTCGATGTCTTGAGAGTTTCTTCATAGTTCCTTTCATGACTTGTGATCTTGGATTTTTGATCATTGCCTTGACTTGATCTTGTAACTTTGCCAGCTTGTGTTCTTGTGTCTTTCTCCACATACTCATGTTTTGTGTTGACTTGAAAGCTTGTTAACAATATCCCTTGATCATCAGAGTAGCGGAAGTCTTTGTCTTTAGATGTTCTCGAGCTTTCTTCATTTATATGAGCATGTGGTCGTGAATTACGACTTCATGAAGATACGCCACCGTTTGCATTCCTCCGGTTTCCCGTTATACAGTAAGAATACTGTACCTGTGATTAGGTAAGTTCAAAGAACTTCCTTGACAGGTTTTCCAGCTGTGGTAGCCGTTCTCAATACTTGAAATTATCGAAAGATAATCCATAGTAAGGAGTGAATCATACAGTTCCATTCTGCTGATTAAGTCGTCACATGTCAGAATATAACCCGGTCCCTAAATAAAGGAAAGTATTTGACTTATCCTCAACAACGAGAAATTCATTTTTCTCGGTCATGAGCTTATATCAAAACATTCAAAGTTTTAAGCTCATGAACACAATTTTCTTGGACTTTTGAGCACAATTTTTCAAAGTATTTCAAAACAATGTGCTCATATACTCCCCTATTTAAATAGAGGCTCTTTTCGAGGGGGAGTATATTTATTTCATAAGCATTTGTTCCAAAGTTTCATGACACATTATTCTCTCCATGTTTCATCACTAGATTCACAAAAATTTCAAATTTCATGCAATTTTTGAGGGGGGGGGGGGGGGGGGAATAGTGATTAAAATGTGTTATCTTGTATAAGATCTTTCATATAAGTGCTTTCTCCTCCTAATATGTGAAAAAACCTTTCCTTTTATGATGCACATATGTAGGGAGAGTGTTTTGGGTGATACAAAAAACCTTCAAGGTGTAAACACTGATTTCATCAACACATTGATTGCTTTTTCAACAGGTTTTTCTGGTTACGATATCTATACCGTTCAACACATTAATTCACGATGGTATTGGTGTCAAAAGGTGGTTAGGTATTCGTCCTATGATCCAACCAGAACCGGAGGGATCTTCCCAGGGACAATCCATTAGAACTTAGAAGTCCTTAGGAAAGATGGAGTAGTTGAGTGTACGGGAAAAATGCCGACTAATGACTTAAGCTAGCACTGGATCAATCACAACAAGGTGCTAGTTATGATGTCTTTGTAAGCATTGAAGGGGTTGAAGAATGAAAAAGAAATGTAAGGATAAAGGGTGTAAAGAAAGAAGCCCTCTATACAACTTAGGCAGAAACCGGGTCAATACATCTACTATCAGAATCATGTTGATGATTTTTGATATTGAAGACAAAGCATCATGGACCCAGTGATGCAATGCACAACCCCTCACTGCCTACTCAAGCTTCTCTCAAAAGAAGTTTGTTTTATTGTCACGGAGTTCAACTCATTTCTATCGACTTTCTCACTCCGAGATAGTAGATATTGAATAGGTGGCAGTCTGCTCCAGCCTCCGATCACCAAACAAACGTGCATTTATAGAGTCTAGAGCCAATGAGATTCATCAAAAATCTCATTAGGACACTTATTCCTTATATCAATTGTTGTTCATCACTAGAACACATGCGATAATTTACAGAGTCCTACGCTCTATCTTGTGATATTGCCAGAACATTCAGAGTGATACTCATTAGTATTCACAGTGATGAATGGAAATCCTTCCAGTGTTAACATCAAACAGCACTGCGGTAGGTCATATGTAAGATTCACTTGAATTGAACATATGTTAACTGGAAAGCAACAGTGGTTTGTTTCTTAATTGATTCATACTCGTTCCAGGTCTCGATGCAATATCTTTATGATCTTGCCAGAACATTCAGAGTAATACTTTTCAGTATTCACAGTGACGAATGGAAATCCTTCCAGTGTCATCATCAAACAGCACTGCGGTAGGTAACTTGTGTGATTCTATATGAATCAATCTTGTGTCAACTGGAAAGCAACGATGGTTTGATTCTTAATTAATTTAAACTTGTTCCAGGAAATTGAATTGCTTGATCATCAGCGTCGAGTTTTTTAGATTCAGCTTCAGTTAATTCTTCATTTGTTTGCTCATGACTTGAGTCAGCCACTGGGTTAGCATTCGTAGGGTCCCCAGGCACAATGATGGTTCTTCTAACATACGGACCTTGTTGAATCGATTTGACGATCAATTTTCCCAAAGGTTTACATTTTGCATAACGAAGGAGACGGCTAGCCCATGTAGTGTAGTTCTCCTTGGTGAGCATGGGAGGACGATTCTAAGTACCCGCAGCGTAAATATCTTGTTGAGACGTCATCGTAGAAGTCGTGTGAAAAACAGGATCTCAATTCGTAGAAAGCAGAATGTTGAAGTTAAAATCCCATAAATATGATTAGATCCCCTAAAAGTGAGCTCTCCTGAAACCAAAAATTTTAAGGCCAAAAAAACACACGTAAATTTTGAAAATATTTTCGGAATAATGGCTTTTTCAGAAAAAACAGCTTTTTCGGAATAAATGGTTTTTCGGAAAAATGAGTTTTTCAGAGAAAATGGCTTTTTCGGAAAAATGAGTTTTTCGGAGAAAATGGCTTTTTCGAAAAAATGAGTTTTTCGGAATAAACACTTTTTCGGAATAAAACTATTTCGGAATATTCACTTTTTCGGAAAATAGGATTCTTCGGAATAAAGGAAGTTTTCAGAAAAATTTTCGGAATAAGTGGGTTTTCAGTAAAAACTTCGGAAAAATGTATTTTCAGTAAAATCTTCGGAATAAGTAGATTTCAGTAAAATCTTCAGAAAAATGTATTTTCAGTAAAAACTTCGGAATAATTGGATTTCAGTAGAATCTTCGGAATACTTGGATTTCAATAGAATCTTTGGAATAATGGCTTTTCAGTAAAATCTTCGGAAAAAGAGACATTTTCAGTAAAAACTTCGAAATAAAAGGGTTTTCAGTAAAAAGGCTTTTTCGGAATAACAAGATTTTCAGAAAAATCTTCGGAAAAAATGAACATTTCAGAGATTTAGAAACCCTTTTTCGAAATGCAAAATTTCGGAAAAACAAACCCTTTTCCGAAAAATTAACTGAAAAATGAAGAAGTACCGAGATAGACGACATAGATGAGCTAAACCACCACAACACAATCACGAATCCACCAAACTCAATAACAGATTCGAACACCATAATAACCACACCACAAAACCTCAAATACAAATCGAATCCAATATCCTAAACTAAAAACCTCCAGGAAAACAATACCAAATCCGCACCAAATCAACACTAACGCAAACTACGAATCCCTTGGCGAATGATACCACTTGTAAAACTAAATCACACGACTAACCAAACACAAATAACATGATGATGATTAAACTAAAAAAGAAGGATTAGATTAAGATGAAGAAAAGAAAAGAAATACAAAGTTGGTGATTTCCTAGTGAGAGAAAAACAAACACCTTTCTCTCTCTAAAACTAATCAAATGGAAAGCACACCCACAAATAAGGATTAGGAAGCATTTTATACTTAGTAACAAATGTCTAGGAGGCCTTCCTCTTTTCTGTGTTCCGGACCAAATCCCGTTACATAAACAATAATAACTAAAAACTCTCGACATCATTAAATAACATTTTTCACGAGCTTCGCAACGATATATTATATGAACAACACTTTAATTACTTCTAACAGTATCGATACAAGTATTCGTTTCATCGAAGAGCCGGTATAGATTTTGGGTCATGAAGCTAAGACGTTGGAAAAAAGGGTAATATACCGTAGTTATGGTAAGATGGAATTTGGAACGTGGACTAGAGTTCACGTAGGAACGAGAAGGATTTATGAGGAGCAAGTATCCTCAGCTATTTGATAATGACGATCCTAAGGAGTAAATCTCGGGACGAGATTTCTATTAGGAGGGAGTAATGTGACAACCGTGGTTTTGAGGTTCGTCACCCGGTCTTATTTTTAGGTTATTTTATGTGTGACTATGTCTTTTGTGTGTTTACATGTTTATTTTGCGTGAACGAAGTTGGCGTGGACATCGTTTATGGGTATATGGTACTCATAAGTAAATCGAGGAACGGTTATTTCATGTTCATGAGGTCACAAATTGGTGACTATGAAATGAAATGGTGTTATTTTGGTGTTTACGTATACGTATAAGTATTATAGTATATCGTATTTTTTTTACGATTTGGGGTTTAGCATTTAGAGGTCTCGGGTAAGGTGTTTAGTCATGGGAGTATTTTTCGGTATGGTTTTAAGTCATTTAGTACTTAGTTTAAAAGTTTATTTCAAAATTCAAGAGTTTTTTTAAAACTGTATATTTTACGTTTTTTTACGGTATACGCGTAAATTGACTAGTTTTACGGTTTTGAGGTTTTAGGAGCTGAAATAAATTAAAGTAACTTAAGGTATTATTAATAATATATTAGTAAGTCTTAAAAAGAAAAAAAATAAAAAAAAATATATGAATCGGGTTTTAAACCGACTAAAAAAGAAAAAGAAAGGATAATGGGCTAAAAGACCCAACTTGAGCCCAATTTGGAAAAGCCTTTTTAATAAAACATATAAATACCAAGTTTATATCACAAAAATCATTTTTTCATTAATTTTCTACCCTTTTGGCCGAATTTTTACAAGCCCTAATTTGGGGATTCATCAAAAATAATTTTCTTAAAGATTTGAGGTAAAAATCTTGATTTAATTCTTATAGTTTTCTTGTTTTATAGCATTAATGCTTCAAGTTTTATATAAGCAATTTATATGATGGATTAGAGTTCTTAATAGATCTGTAATTAGGGGTTTTATAAAAATTAACATGATTAGGATAATGATTGGTGATTATTAGTGATGTTAATTAGGGTTTAATCATGTTTAAATTCGTTTTTAAAAACTGGGCAGATTTTTAAGTCACTTGTTTTGATCATATATTGAGTTCTACAAACTCTTATTTTGCGATCCAAGCATCCCAGAATAGGTAATTGAAGTGGATTTCAAATGCAAGAAACGAGAACTAAATTGGAGGTTGGGAGGTGGGTCAAAAAAAGGTTACAACAGTCGGAGGTCAAAACCGTTTTGAAATCAGTCAGGTTTAATTTAACGTTTTAAGGTGATTGGGGTACTAAGGAGTACACTTGAGCCCTCTAATGAGCATGGGTGTTGGTTTATATATTAAATAAGAGACCTGAAGGGTTTCTAAGCAAATGGGTTAGGGTAAGACCCCCTAATCATAACAAACTTTTTGTATGTTCAAAATCGGTAAAATGCAGATAGGCAGAAGTATATATATATATATATCAGGCCTTAACAGTATCTTTAAGGTTGGGGCAAAAAGAAGGAGCTAGCTAACATATGTAAGGGCATAGGATTTCCTTTACAGAGATCATGGGTATGTTTAGGTGGGCGTTTGGCTTATAGTTTGGAGACCTAAAAACCGGGACTGTTTTGGGTAAAATGTTAACGGGACGGGTTATGAAGTAAACTAAGTTAAGGGCTTTATAGAGGGGTGTAATGAGATGCTTAGAGCATATAAATGAGGTATATATATGGGAGAAGGTTAGATGTCCATCATAGGTTGATGAGCCATCTTAGTGTTTGGTTCATGTTTTGATTGTGTGCTTTTGTTTGTTAGCTTTTTGCTAGTGCGCGGACTTTTGGAGAAGCTCAATAAGGTGAGTTTCATAGTCCCATGTCTTTTAATGATTTTGACTTCCAGATGGGATGGAAGAGACACTGTCTGGTTTCATAACTTATGCTCTGAATGTTTTATGATTGGTAATGGACTTCTGTGTACACTTATGTGATTAATTGCTATGTGATTCTTGATTGTGTTTATGATTTGGATCGGGGGACATGTATCGTCTCAGTTATTGTGGTTTGACTTGGTACCAAGGGGATGTTGACAAGGCGGGGCCTTGGGGAGGTACATAGATGTGTGAGCATCTATGGGACCAATGGATAATGACAAGGCGGGGCCTTGGGATTGGTACATAGGTGTATGGGCGCCTATGGCACCATGGTGTTTGGTAAGGCTGGGAGCCTTGGATTTTGTTTGGAATGATTGATCTTAAATGTTAGTTTTTAATGCATATTTATAGCACATTTTCCATATGTTTAGTGGTTTATGGTGGTTCACAGCTTATTTTAATCTGTTTTCGGTTGGAGTCTAAACCTATGACTCTCACCAACATTATGTTGACGTGTTTTAGTGTCTCTTTCAGGTGATAAAGTAGTTAAGCGTGAGAACATATGTGGCTAGGATTGGAGTCGCATAGGAATGCATTTAGAAGGAGATCCATGTTCCTTCTTAGTTTATTTTTCTGTTTGTTTCAATAAGTGATACTATGAACCTATATGTTGCTTTGTTTGTGTTATTTGTTTGTCTTGGGTAAGAGGTAGGACTGTTACCTACTTACCTAGACTCCTGCATTGATGAGATATTGTCATGACATTTGTGTCACCTTTTATGACATTTTTAATTCATATAGTTCTCTCTATAGACACGCTGTTGTTGTGATGATATCCATACGTCGCGCCTCATATTCTGCCGTGGTGGGGTGTGACAGGTGGTATGCCCAGAAGTTCATCAAGAAAAACGTCAGTAGATTCTAACACGAAAAGCTGATCTTAGATCGATGGAGACTCGGCAGTAAAGTCATGAATATTGGCTATAAAGCCCTGGCAGCCGTGTGTTATTAATGCACGTGCCTCCATGGATGAAACAATTTGTACCGACCTCCCTGGCAGAAAACCATGGTGTATGTACTCTGGAGATTTAACATCACCGAAGATAACTCGATAAGTGTGGCAATCTATCGTAGGTTGGTGTTTGGATAACCAGTCCATGCACAATATCAAATCAAAATCGCACATGTCCAAAGGAAGTGCGTCAACTCTGCGGATTTTATCATCAAATTCTAAGGGAAGTTCTCTGTACACTTGAGTGATTCATATACAGTACCTAAGTGGCGTGCAAATGCATAAGGTATTATCTAATGGGATAGGGGAAATCCTAACATGTAGAGCAAAAGTAGTGGATATGACTGAATGAGTCGCTCTAGTATCAAATAGCATGCATGCTGCCAAACCATTTATAAAGAGATTCCCAGTGATGGTACCTGAAGTCTTGTTCGCCTGATCTATAGTAGTAGTGAATACGCGACCAGAAGTAGGAGGTGGTTTGGAGTCGGCATGTCCAGAGGTGCCTTCTATCTCACCTTGGCGACAATCCTGCTGCTGATGGCCTTGTTGGCCACACTTGAAACAACCACCAGTACCTCAGCTACAAACACAAGAATGTCTGCGCGAACAAGTAGGACAAATAGGATGCGTGAATCCTCCAGCAGGCGTCCTAGCTAGCTGAGATCCTGTTCAAGGATTTACATGCATGAGACATGATCATGGAACATAAACATGATTACATAGAAGGTTTGAAGATTGCCAGATAAGGTAGAACGGTTAGGCTGTGAACCTCTACGGTCCTGATCCCTACTGTTGTTGTTGTTCCTAAATTAGAATCGGTGGAGTGTCAGAATACCATAACATAAGATAGTTTAACATGAAAGAAGGTAAATGTAGGGACCTGTTGTTGTTCGATTTATTGGCATTGTTACGATAATTTTCATTACCGCCACGCCTCTCGGAACCAGAACGGTCGTTGGTCTGACCGTTTCCCATAGATGCTTGATGTTGAGCGGCCGCAGGCTTACGGTCGTCAGTCTTCTGTCTGAAATGTAAAATTGAACAGAGGATGATATGAAAATGGAAATACTGAAAGAATTGAATGGTTTATGTAAGATATTGTAAATCTTGCTTATGTTTAGAGAGAGAAAGAGATAGAAAGAAATATGATTTCACACACTTCTAGAGAGAGAAAGTGAATAGAAAACACTTTTCAACTATGTGTAAAATAAAGTGAAGCACACCCTCTCCATCTAAGGAGAGGGTTTATATACCAAGCCCATAAGATGGGCTTGGGCTTACATATTGGGTCATCCATACATTCCGTGGACTAGGCATTTCTATGTTTACTTAATATAAAATAATTAAACTACGAGCTACTACTTAATATATTGTCGTAGTGACCGAATCTTCCTAAATACGTAAAACGTATTTCCAACAATATCCCCCTAAGGGAGGTCACTCCAAACAAGGGCGTTACCCAAGTTACAATAATAAAATAAACCTAGCATACTATGCTTGTCTTGAGCTCGTAGTCTTCGTCTTTCTGTTCTTTTTCTTTTGAGGTGAACATGCTGATGTGATCTTTGATATCAATCTTTAGCGTTAATCTCTTGCCTTGATCTTGTGCATCCTTCACTTGTGATCTTCGCCTCTTCGTGACTTCACGTCCCACATACTTATACCTTTGTAATTCTTGAAAGCTTCAGAGTTTGATACAGCGGAAGACTTGACTTTTAAGCTTTCTTGAAATATATTAAGTATTAAGTGCATAAAGTATAAGCATGCAGGGACGACTTCTTCCCGGATTCCGTAACGCCACCGTCTTCAAATGCCGCAACATAAGTAGACACGAACGAAATGTCTTTAAACATTTCATTCTAATTCGGTAGCATTTTACCTCCGGTCGATGAAGATCATTGGACGATATAAAATATCGTACTTGTGGCAGGTATATTTAATTAAAAATATCATTGACAAGATTTTGCGGGTAAACCCGTTCTCTTTACTCGACCGTCCAAAGCTGACTGCGAACGTAAAGAGTGAATCATTTGGATAAAATTATCCACATGATTGAAGCCGTCAATTCTGATTCCTGGAAAAAGTTTGATTCATTAAGGAATCGCACCATCGTTGCTTTCTAGTTGTCACGAGCTTGATTCATATTGAATCTTGCAAGTTACCTACCAAGTGTTGTTTGAGGTTGACACTAGAAGGATTTCCACTCATCACCGTGAACACTAGGGTGTCACTCTGAGTGTTCTGGCAAGATCACTGAGATATTATGTAGAGTCCCACAACATGTTTAAATTCAGTTAAGAATTAAACAACTGTTGCTTTCCAGTTATCACAAGCTTGATTCATAAAGAATCGCACAAGTCACCTACCATGAGGTTTTTGATATTCGCTCAAGAATGATTTCCATCTTCATTGTAAATACTTGCGTATTACTCAGATGTTCAGGCAAGATCATGAAGATTTTGCGTAGAGGCTTGGAACGTGTTTAAATTTAATTAAGAATTAAACAACTGTTGCTTTCCAGTTATCACAAGTTTGATTCCTAAAGAATCGCACAAGTCACCTACCATGAGCTTTTGAATGTTCGCTCAAGAAGGATTTCCATCTTCATTGTAAATACTTTCGTATTACTTGGATGTTCAGTCAAGATCATGAAGATTTTGCGTAGGACTCTTAAGATCTTTCTTACTTTTCACAGTGTGTGAAGAAGCAAGGAAATATGGAAGTGTGTCCTAATGAGATATTTGATGATATCAAATGGCTCTAGACTCGATCGTGCACTTTGGATTTTAGTGATCGGAGGCTGGAGAGGAGTGCCACCTTTTCAATACCAATTTACTCAGAGTGAATAAATCGATAGATAACGTGTTGATCTCCGTGTGATTAAAACAAATATCTTTTGAGAGATATCTAAGTTAGCTGGGATGGGTTGTGCATTGCATCACTGGGTCCATGATGTGTATCTTCAATATCGAGCATCATTAGAAATAATCTCAATAGCATATGTGTTGACCCAGTTTCTGCCTAAGGTTGTAAGGAGGGCTTCTTTCTTTAGACCCTTTATCTTTACAATTCTTTTTCATTCTTCAACCCCTTCAATGCTTACCAATACGTCATAACTAGCACCTTGTTGTGATTGTTCCAGTGCTAACTTAAGTACTTGGTCGGCATTCAGCTACGTTCACAGTCTTTTCCCATCTTTCCTAAGGACTACTATTTCTTGCTATGGAATGTCCTTGGGAAGATTCCTCCGGTTTTGGAAGAATCATTGGACTTAACCATCCTTATGTCACCACAATCTTCATCTTCGTGAAATAAATGGGTTGTGGGTAAATATAAGTCACCATGAAATCCATTTTGGTATAGCAAATCCATTTTGCTCCCCCTTAACATATGCCACAATACTCGAAAACATTTCGCACATGTCGGGATGAGCCATGACGTTAAGTCAAACCATTTGTGATAATTTCCCATATTAAATCACATTTTCTCCCCCATATTAAAAATATTAACCCAACCGATATTTTTGATATCATTTGATTTAATGAAGTTTTAACAAAGGTTTTGGGAAGAAAAATGCAAGTCCGTTTAATCTTCATGAGACCAATTTGTGAGATATGATACCGATTTGTAATATTATCACATATTCACCATATAAGAATGAGTTGACAAGGTTGGACCTGATTGATGAGAACATCATATGATAAGATCAAATGGTTCTTGTCGGCAAATGTTGGTCGCCTTATCACGTCTGAAGTCATCTCTTGACACCACATGTACGATTGGTATAGTTGTCTTGACACCAACTAGTGAGCTTGGCACTTTCGGCATCAAAGATTCTGAATGCTTGACAATTGCTCCCCCTCAATTGTTGACCTGTGTCTATTGAAAGAGTTGTAGTCGTCGTTTGATTAGTCGCATCGTCGATTATGTAGATACCAATTGTAGATAGCTATGGTTGTAGATATGATAGCTTCATAAAAACAAGATTTCTCTTGTTTTAACAAATAAATGCACTGATGCGTACATAAATTCGTGTTAGACTAAGTTATAAAGTAAACTTGACCTCTTACAAGGTTTTAAAGTAAACCTTGCGGGAGAAAATAAATTCCCGTTGTTGAGCCAAAGCTTTCAAAAGAAATACTTGACTTTAATATGAAAAACGGGTTGCAGTCTGAAATATCTACAAGCCATATAGGCATGTTTTATGAAATATTTACAACTTTTGTACGAACTCTATTTATGGCGTCGTGTCAATATTAATCAACATTTATAAGGCCGTAAATATTATCGTACCAAAAGACATGCCTTTGAAAAATAAAGTAAAAATATTTTTGTACTTTTCTGAAATTTTTCAATTTTTATGGTTTTTATATGGTTTTATATTTTTGTATTTTGCTTTTGTGGATAAAAATATAAACAATATATACAGATGATCACCAAGGATACGGAGAATAGTTTACCACCACTATTCTTTCGTTTCATCTGCTAGTTCCTTTAGAGTCTCAGGCGAGAAGGTTCTCATTCGAGCGTGATCTAATGCCTTCTTAAAAATATCCGCCAATTGATACTCAGATCGGACAAAGTAAAGCTCGATCACTCTATTTTCCACTTGCTCCTTGATGAAGTGGTAGCGAATGTCAATATACTTCGACCGGGAAAATTGAACATTGTTGTAGCATAAGGCAATTGCACTCTTGTTGTCACAGTACATCGAAATTTTGTTGAAACCTAGACCATAGTCGGTTAATTGCGATCTCATCCAAAGAATTTGAGCACAGCAACCGGACATAGCTATGTATTCTGCTTCCGTACTTGAAATTGCAGCGCTTTTCTGCCTTTTCGATGCCCAACTAATTAGTCGATCTCCTGGTAGTTGCAAAGTTCAACTTGTGCTACGCCTTGTATCTTGACAACCCACGTGATCCGCATCTGCATATGCCATTAGTGCAATCGAAGAGTCCTTCGAATACCAAAGTCCCCGATCGATGGTTCCTTTAAGATATCGAAAGATCCGTTTCATAGTAGCCAAGTGTAACTCAGTAGGTCGAGTTTGATACCGAACACACATACATATAGCAAACTGAAGATCAGGTCGACCTGCTGTGATATACAGAAGGGTACCGATAATTCCACGATAAAGTTTCAGATCAACGACAATCCCATGTGGATCTGCATCTAGCTTAGTTCGTTCAACCATTAGAGTATCCACGGGGTCGCAATATTCCATCTTATATTTCTTAAGAGATTCAAGGGCATACTTGGATTGATTGATAAAGATGCCTCTGGGACTCTGAGATATCTAAAGGCCTAAGAAGAATGATACCTTGCCCATCATTGACATCTTAAACTTGGAAGACATGAGTGTCCCAAACTCATCCGATAAGGTTTGGGTCGAGGAAACAAATATAATATCATCTACATATATTTGTACCATAATCATATCGTTACCTCATTTCTGAATGAACACGTGGGATCCACCTTGCCTTTAGTGAAGCCTTGCGTGATGAGGAATTGTGACAATAGATCATACCATGCACGTGGAGCTTGCTTCAACCCATAGAGAGCCTTCTTAAGCTTGTACACGTGGTTAGGATATTTAGATTTCATAAAACCATCCGGTTGTTGAACATAGACCTCTTCCTTGATTTCACCATTAAGAAATGCCGTCTTCACATCCATTTGATAGACGATCATATTCATGTGGGCTGCATAAGCAAGGAATAGTCTAATAGCTTCTAAACGGGCAACAGGTGCAAAGGATTCCATAAAGTCGATGCCCAATAATTGCTTGTATCCACGAGCTACTAGTCGAGCTTTGTTCTTTAATATTCCGCCTAACTCATCGAGTTTCACCTTGTAAACCCATTTTAAAGTGAGTAACTGCACCTTATCTGGGCATGGGACAAGTTCCCATACATCAAGACGTATAAATTCATTAAGTTCTTTTTGCATAGCTTCTATCCAACAGGATTGGGTAAAAGCTTCTTGCCATGTCTTAGGTTCAACTTCAGTGAGAAAAGCATCAATATGACAGAACATTTCATTTTATGGTAACTGACTTCGTATGGATACCGGACGATTAGGGTCACCAATAATAGAATCTATAGGATGATCTTTTGTCCACTTGCTGTCATGTTCACGAATCCGTGGATTGGAGTAGACCGTAGTAGGAGCTTCCTCTGAGATGGACGACCTGACTTGATTATGGTCGGGAATTGGTACACCAAAGAATGGAAGTTCACGCATTGGAGCGAATTCCAAATCGTGATCATCATCATCCTATTCATCATCAATAGGCATGACATGGGTAGTTGAAATATGTGTTGGTTGAGAATTACTCGTTGAAGGTATATCTTGGCCAATTGTAGGTGCAGACGTATCTGATTGTGCAACGGTTGCTGGAGCTACAACTTCGGTAACCGGAGCTATTACTTCAGGTTCTAGAGCAGCAATACTTGGAGGAGTAAAGAATTCATCAAAGAACAGTTGAAACACGTATCCCATTCATTCCTAGAAGGTGGTGTAAATGATGATGAAGTGGGGTTATTTGGGACAAGACCAGAGCTAATGTTACTGGGTCCCATTTCATGAAGTGCGGGTTCAGAGTTGCTTTGCTCAGAAGCCATTGTTGTCAGCTCATCAAAATCAACATTCATAGTTTCGAGGATCTTGCGAGAGTTACGGTTGTAGATTCGGTATGCTTTCTTTGTGGGTGCGTAACCAATGAAAATACCAATATCAGCCTTTGGTTGAAGTTTTCCCAAATTAACACCATCATTATTTGGATAGCAAAGAGAACCAAATACATGAAGATATGATAAATCTGGTACTTTTCCATGGAAAAGTTTGTAAGGTGTTTTACCATGGCGTTTACGAATTAGTGACGGGTTTTGGGTGTACAATGTTGTATTTACTGCTTCTGCCCATAAAATAATGGAGCCTTTGCGTAAATTAACATCGTTCGAGCTGCTTCCATAATTGTGCGATTTCGCCTTTCAATGACACCGTTTTGTTGTGGAGTGCGAGCAACGGATGTTTTATGAGATATGCCAACTTCTTCATAATACTTACGCAAAGTTTGATTCACAAATTCGGTTCCATTATCTGTACAAATGCGTCGGACAGTAGTGTTGAGACGCACTTGAATCATCTTGATAAAATCGATAATGATTTTAGGTGCCTCGTCTTTTGTTGCAAGAAATTTCACCCATGTAAACCGAAAGTAATCATCCACTATGACGAGGATGTACTTTTTACCACCAAGACTTTCAACACGCATTGGCCCACAAAGATCCATATGCAACAAGTAAAGTTTCTCTTGGTTGGTGTCTTCAGTCTTGGGTTTGTATGATTTCTTAGTGCTTTTACCCATTGTACACGTGAAACACAAATGATCCTTGTGAAATGTATGTTTTGGAAGACCATGAACAAGTTCGTTTTTCACCAAATGATTAATAGCGTCAAAGTTAAGATGAGATAACCGTCGATGCCATAACCATGACTTAGTCATTGATGCTTTGGAGAGAAGACATACGGGAGAAGCAGCCATCATATCTTGTAGAGACAAAGTGTACAAATTATTCCCTCGAGTACCTTTCAATAAATCAACCCCTTCCAAATTACGAATGAAGCAGGTATGCTCTCGAAAAACAACTTCTAGGTTTGCATCACAAAAATTGTCCCACAGAAAATAAGTTCTGACCGAGACCTTCCACATAATACACTCTTGAAATAATAACATTCCCAATATGATATTCACCGTAATCCATTATCTTTGCAATATGATCATTTCCAAATCGAACTGTGCCAAGAAACTTGCTGACAAAATTTCTGAGCTGAGAGCGATCTCCGGTCATATGTTTAGAGAAACCAGAGTCCAAATACCATAGAACAATTTGGACCACCTATTTTCAACAACAGTAGACAATGCATTGGGAACTATTGGTTCCAAAGTGTTAGCAGATACAAATATAATATTATCAGAATTGCTAACATTTGTGTGACCCTTAGATTTCCTGCGTTTTCTAATGTGAGTTTTACCACTAACAGGTTTCATTGTTCCAACTTTCTGAGGTTTTGGAATATTATCGGGCACTACAGTGGGAGTAGACCTATTTAAAGGGTACATTGTTCCTACAATAGTGTCGGTGTTCCTAGTTAAAGGACACGCTTGTGTTTTGGTAGCCTTGGTACTCCTAATTAAGGGCACGCTTTCTTTGCTTTAGTGGGAGTGATCCTAGTTAAAGGGCACGCATTTCCTACTATAGTGAAAGTTCGACCAGTAGGGCGCCACATCCAACCACTTTGGGTTAACACTTTCCCAGTCGGTTTCCATTCTAAACCATTTTTCGGGCATTCAACTCATTCACATGGTCAATAAGGCAAGAATCATGACGACTAGAAAACATACATTCATTGCAATTCCAACATTTCAAATTAGAATTCACAGTAGGCTTAGTACGCTGCACAACCATAGAGCCTTTAGGTTTAGCTACATGATTCCTTTTATTCAAAACAGAAATAAAATTCCTAGGATGGGCTTCTACTTTCTTCTTCACTTGACTACTAGATGGGGGCAAGATCCTATCATTCTTCTTGTTTCTTTTAAGCTTAGCTCTTTGAGCCTTAGTAGTGGTTCTTACTCCTGTAGAAGGAAACACGGGAATATTAGAAGCTGGTTTTGATTTTGCCTTATCTTTAGTGACCAATGTTTGAGATGGTTTAGTCCTAGGGCCCTTGTTAAATGGTGTGAGGGCGACGAGGTTCGTTTTGATTGCACTAGAGGACGATGCTGAGACAGTGGCTGCGTTCTCTACAACATTCTTACCTTTTAGGGTACGAAGTGTTTCCTTTAACTCAGTGAAAGCCAGATTTTTATCACAAATTTGTTCCCTCATATCAGATATTTCCACCGACTTTCTATTCAATTTTTCAATCAATGATTGATTCTGTGCAGTGGTATTAGCACATACGGGCTTTATTGAATCGAAGAGTCGTGTATTTTTCTGTTTTAAGTTATCAACATTGGACAATATCTTGGAAACTCGATTATCTAGATCAAGTTTAAAGTTCTTAGCGGCCTCAAGTACGTTCACACAATGAATCTCCTTAGATTTCTCTATGTCTATCGGCAATGATTTAGCAACCTTGTCACTTGGCTGACACTGTTTTGATTGTAAATTCAATTGAAAATTCTTTTGAAAATTTGCATCATCGATATTAATACCTTCGAATGACGTTTCAAAGATTTCTTGAATAAATTCTTGCTTGCATTCAACTGAAATACAATGTGTTTGAATATCATCAAAATGTTTTGAAAGCGAAGATTATGAATCTTGAAGCTTTAAAAATTCAACATCAGATTCGTGACAAGTACTATCTACCACATTATCCACAGATTTAACATTATGCACAATAGAATCATTATCAACACTTTTATTCACACAGACGGAAACGATATCATGAGACATCACTTGCTTGAGAAGCTGATCATTTTGGCGTGAAACTCGTTCTATTTCAAGTAAACTATTTTCATAAGCATCGTCCATTTCATTGAAAACACGTCTAACTTCTTCTATTTCCAAAAGCAAATCTTGATCAATATTACTAAGACAAGCTTTAACATTCTTTACAAACGGAACAATTTCGTCTCAAAACACAGTTCTAGTGTGCTCAAAATTCCATTCACCTTCCGTTATGGCCGAAGCCGTCGTACGTTCCAAAATGACCTTATCAAAATCGGCTAAGTGTTGGTGCACCGCATTTAAGCTATCTGACACCTTACTTGCCGGTGGAGTTAACTTAGTTAAACCCTTTTTGACAAGTGTAGGAGACGTACTAGGAAGGTTTTCCGTTGATAAACTTTGGGGCACAAAAGATGATAATTGAGCTAATTCCTTTTGTAAGCGAATGCGGGTCTTTTTAGAAAATTGATCTTATTATGCTTATCATAATCAATCTTATGGAATTTTGAAAGCATTTTAGAATGAGTTTCATCCGCAAATGATTATGTCTCCTCAGTACTACGAACATAAGGTGCTTCTTTCGATTTGCCAATTAGGGTCACATCATAAAGACAAGGAATATATTCCTGAGCTTGTTTTGCATAACCGGGATTAGGTGATAAATCTTGAAGACGTTTAAGTTCGAGTTCTTTAAACGATTTAGTTAAAAGATGAACCTTTTCTGTGGAAGCCTATTGTTTTAAAAGCTTTTGTTCTTTGAATTTTAAGAAGTTTGGTAGCATTAATTTCCGATTCAAACTTTTTAGACTCGAGAGTTTCGAAATCCATTTTAAGTTTCTGAAAATCATTGACAACCGACTCTTTTTCTTTTAATTAATTGGAAAGATTAGCTTTTAATGATTCTATTTCATTTAAATGTTCAATCTTTTCAAAACGAAATTGGTCAAATTCAGAACACATTATTTTCTCTACTTGAGGGACCATTTCAAAAGTTTTGACCTTTTCCTTATACAGCACAAGCTCAGCGGTTAGGTTGGCATTCATATCTATGGTCTGTCAAACAGCCACATTCATGTTATCAATAATATGTTTAGGCACCATTACCAAATCACGTTGATCATAAGATTCCATACCCGTCGTAGCATTTGGTTGAGGTTCACTCAAATGTGTTGGATTGGATACCGCATCATTTGAGTTACTAGTTCCCGAATGCTGTTCGAGGTTGTCATTTTCATGCTCAACATGATGTGGATTATCATGAATATTATTAGATGTCGTTGGTACCTCACTGACGACATCAGAACCATAGTGAGAGAGATTAGCAACAAGTGCAGCTTGGGCTGAGAGAATGTATCATAATCCGAATCATATGCATAGAGATCAGCTGCTTGATAAGCTGTATTAGAAGTGGACACGACTGGAATGCCTTCATTGTCTGCTGCCCCTGGGTCAGCAATAAATGCTAACTCTTCTGAATCCAAAATCTTTCCCTTAGACTGAGCATCGACCAAATACATCTTCTCACGAAACCATGTTGCATCCCTTCTCCTTTTTGGCTGAGTGCATTCCCTAGCCATATGACCTTGTCCTCTACAATTGTAGCAAGTCACAACCTTTTGTGGACCAACAGTGCTTCCATTTCCATTAGCTTGAGAATTCACAGCTTGAGCATTCACGGTCCTTGTAGGAGGTCCATATGAATTTTGCCTTCCCTGAATGGGTTGCACCGTCACTTGACTATCTTGAGCAGTGGCTTGTTGTCGAGGATTTGAAGAGGTGCGGAGCTGATTGTTCGTTGGTGGAAAACCTCTAGTAGCAACAAGTTTTGACAAGTAGGCAGTGAGATGGTTTAAGACATCAGTAGGTGTATCATTTGGAGTAAAGACCGGTGGTTGAATTGGTGGAAGTTCATTGGATTAGAAGGCTTGTGCTTGTGGTGCTTCAATTGAAAAATATCCTTGCTGAGGAGTATAGCCCATGGGAGAAGTATTAGCTTGTGAGGGTGATGCTTGATGTACTGGTTGCTGTAGATAAGGATGTTGAAGAACACTTTGTTGATATGCTTGCTGTGGCATCATCAATGGTTGATAAGATGGTTGATATGGTTGCTGATATGTGTGTTGTGGTGGCTGCTGCAAGTATGATTGTTGTTGATAAGTGTAAGCCATGTTTTGTTGGGGGGTCATTTGTTGAGAAGCATACATGGCAAGTGGATCACGAACTTGTGGTGTAGACAACCGAGCCTCGATCACATGGCATTCGTGTTGTTGAAGAAAAGCTTGAAGTTGATCCACATTGGTGTTATGCAAGTCCTTAGCCAATTTGACAGCCGTCACGTACTTACGCCATTCTGAAGGAAGGGTGTTCAAATACTTTGTGTTTAATTGAAACGTAGGAATTGTCATGCCATAGATATTGAGCTCATTCAACAAGAGAGTAAATATCAAATATTAATCATTGAGAGTCTCCCCGGAAACATAGGCAGACTTATACAACGTATCATATAGCTTACACTCTCGTTGTTGTTTAGTTAACGAGGTTCCTTGCATTAGAACACGAATTATATCCCATAACTCTTTCGCAACTTTATGTTTGCTGACGAGTTTGTATAAATCTAGAGGAAGGGCTTGGAGAATGATGTTTGTAGCATACTTATCACATTTGTCTTGAATCTTCATATCTCCGGTCAATTCACCCGTTGTGCGAGGACGAGTAAATGTACCTCCCGTCACTGTACCATTATCTAATGGTCCATTAAGCACTGATGCCCAAATGAGATGTCCATTCTCTTTGTTCAACATCCATTCGGGAAGTCCAATCCTCGTACATAGTCTTCCCCAACATTGGTGGACGATTATTCGTACCCGAGAGGATGGACTTATCCGTAAGAGATGTGTACTCCATTTCGATAAGTTAAGATTTACAAACGTTGATCGAACAATGAGAGAAAGTAAATGTGTTTGTTGTTGTGTGTTGAAGTCGAGAAATAATGTTAAAATCCCCTAAATTATGTTCTCGATAAACCAAATCTTGGAATACTTGTCAATCTATCGAATGCCCAAAATGAATGTTGTCGCAATGCCTCAAATAAGTTCTATCGCAATGTTGCATAGACTTTCTATCTCAATGTTGCAAAATCTGTCGCAATATCACGTATCGCAATAAGTCCTATCGCAATACATCCTATCGCAATAATTCAAATCGCAATAACCTGTCGCAATACCCTATCGCAATATCACAAAAAACAATGTTGTCGCAATGTGAATCACAATATGGATCGCAATATCACAAATGAACTCCAATCGCAATGTGGATCGCAATATGGATCGCAATATCACAAAAGAACTCCAATCGCTATGTGGATCGCAATATCACAAAAGAACTCCAATCGCAATGTGGATTGCAATATGAATCGCAATGTGAAAACCCTTATGCTTTGCGATGGAAAATCAGGACCTTCTGTCGCAATAGTACAACAGTGTACAATATTCCCACTTTTCTCGGACAAAACACACCAAATTCGAGATTTTAAGCCAAAAATGATCCAAACACCCAAAAATTTTGTGTTTTTAGCCAAAGTAAATATACCAAATCTCTACCACAACTATGTAGAAGATTTGCATCAAGAAACAACCATAAAAAACACAAAAATAATAGATCAAAAGCTACTAAAATCAAGAACACAAACACATAAACAATACAATCATCCCATGGTTCTTGATACCATTTGTAAGATATTGTAAATCTTGCTTATGTTTAGAGAGAGAAAGAGATAGAAAGAAAGATGATTTTACACACACTTCTAGAGAGAGAAAGTGAATAGAAAACACTTTTCAACTATTTGTAAAATAAAGTGAACCATACCCTCTCCATCTAAAGAGAGGGTTTATATACCAAGCCCATAAGATGGGCTTGGGCTTACATACTGGGCCATCCATATAATCCATGGACCAGGCCTTTCTATGTTTACTTAATATAAAATAACTAAACTACGAGCTACTACTTAATATATTGTCGGAGTGACCGAATCTTCCTAAATTACTAAAACGTATTTCCAAAAGTTTACACTTGGTGATTAAAGATACCTCTTCACTGCTCGATCATCACCAAACTCCTCTCGTTCCTGAAGCATCTCAAGATTTCGGGCTACATCGACCACCTGTGCCACTGTAGTAAATGTAGCACAAACCAAACTGTTGGCAACCGAAGTGGGAAGAGCCCAACAAAACTTCTCAGCCTGCCCCATCAGCAGTACCAGTTGCTGCTCCCAAGAAACCAGCCAAACGGAGAAACCTCTACATGAATTCGTTGCTGTTCTCCCCAGCAACCTGTCGGATATTATGATAATCCCTCTTAAGCTTCTCCTGCTTAACATGTGGAAAATACTGATTAAGGAAGAGCTCTTTAAACTGGTCCCAAGTCAACAGTGCAACCCAATTATCACCACCATTGGACTGCTTGACATACTTCCACCACTACAGCACATCACCTTCAAACTTATAGCAAGCCAGTCTTGCTTTGAAAACTTCATCGCAACCCATCGCATCGAATATCTTCTCGATGTGAGAAATCCAAGCTTCAGCCTCGTTGGGGCTGTCAGTCTGCTCAAACGAACGGGGTCTCTGTTTGTTGAATCACTCCAACCAAGTCATAAGGGTAACAGGTGGTGGTGGTGGAGGATTGTTGTAGTGGTTCTCAGGATGAGGGCCAAATTGAACGCCCTGAGCTTGAATTTCAGCATGAACTTCTTCCCTAATTTTATTGCGAAGTTGGGGAAGGATGGCTTGCAAAGCAGCATTGACAGCTGCAGCCATTTCTTAAGCATTGTGTGTGTTCCCCATCTGACAATTTAAAACAAAATGGAACATAAATAATAAGTCTGATAAAATATGACATGAATAGAAAATGCATGAACAGTGTGTAAAACATGAATTTATTTATGATGCATAAAACAGTTTTAAAATGCATGGTAAAATTAAATATGATGATATATCCATGAGTGAACGCCTATGGGTCGGTTCACAAAACAAAAAGGCAAGTGTGGACGCCTATGGGTCGGTCCAATAAACAAAAAAAAATGTTTCGATAAAACCACATGCGACTAAATAGGGCCAGTCCTGTACCAACCATTACTTAGTCAAAATTCCTACGACAATGAGATAAATGCATGAAATGAATACGTGAAATGAAAATGTAGTGAATGCATGAAAACAATTGTCATTTCTAGGAACACGCTGGTGACTACCCGTAAGTCACAGGTCATGTTTTATAGAGCTACAGGTCGAAACCTTGGCTCTGATACCATAATTATAACACCCCATTTATTAAAATGGAATATCACAGTAATATATGGTGTGTCATCAAAGCATGCAAGTTAAATGTCTAAACATTCATGACCATAAATAGAAATACCGGAAACAAACATCGGTAGTCTAAGTAACTTAACACAAGAAATTATAAGTACTGAAAAGGAAAAAGGACTAAACAATGTCTAACATGAAATAAAGTAAGTCAAAGTATGATAAATGCATAAGATATAGAAGGCTGGATAGTTTCCATCCGAATGCACATACTCTTGAGATCCTACTTGCGACCTTGGATACCTTCCATTTCGGAACATGGAAATGGAAAACGCCTGAGCATAATGCCTAGTGCACGGATATAGAATAAAGCATAGAAACATAGATTATGAAAGCATAAAAGAGCATATGAAGCATGAAAGGCAGCGGAAATGAGTAAGTCCTGGGAAACCTAGATGTATGTCATGTTCACTGGTTTTAGTTCTGAAAACATAGCTTATGTTACTTATGAAAATTTGTATTAGTTTAATATACTAAAAGCCAATATAGGTCATGAGGTCAACAATGTGCATGAATACTTGGAGGGGTGACCTCGTCATGCTATTAGAGGGGATGCCTCTAATTAATGGTAATGGGTAGGAGGGATCAGCTCCTTGTGGAGGATGCAAGGCACACACCACATTCACCATGAAATCCTAACTGACACTATAACTAGGATGCACCCATACGCCCCACATGATAATATATTAATAAGGCAAAATAAACTGAAAGGGACACCACGAGCTATCACTCCGCCGTGGTGAATTCATAACACTAGTGCGTCTGATGTTATGGTTATGGTACCTCCATAACTAGGTAAAACTGGCATGCATGTATATGGCTAAGGTAACTAATAAACATAAGCATTTAATCTGTAACTATTGGGGAAAATAGTTGCCTGCATACGGGAAATCCTAATAAAGGAAGAGGTTGTCCTTACTGAAGGATGGGAAATCTGTACCTTATGTCTAGTAGAAGCTAACGAAAACACTGAAGAACCTACTCCACCTTGACGGATAATACTATATAAGAATGGGAACGTGTATGAGTTATCTGAATTACATGTGTTTAACTCGTTCTGTGTGTTCTTAGTTTATTATTCATATTAAGTCATGTTTTAACTTATTTAAGTGTTAATCTGTAGTTATTTTTGTATTTTATTGTTTATTATTCATGTATTATGGTATTATAATACTTATATTGTAATACTAAGTAACTTTCTAAAAATAGTAGGTTTCCATAAATAGTAAGTTTCTAAAAATAGAAAGTTTCCAAAAATAGCAAGTTTCCATTATTAGAAATAAGTTTGGTTATTATGTCAAGTAAAGTATAAATTAGAAAAATACAAGTCATGGTTCAAGTATTATAGCTTATTAATTAAATAACTTGGTTAATTAATTAAACTATACATTATAAGAATTTAATTAAAAATACATGTTTTAATTAAATTATGCTAAGTCAAATACTTTAGGTTATACATGAAATATTAATTTTAATATTTAACCTAAGTCATGCATTTATTTAAATTAAATAGTCTAGGAAATAATTTAATTAAACATATTTTCTAATTTTTAATACTTTTCCGAAACCCGAACCCGTGATTTAAAATTAACTCGAGCCCATACCCGTGTTCCATATATAAGCCGAGCCAAACACCCTTGACAGTGGCTACCCATCCTAGCCAGTTGCCACTGTCCAAGTCGTGTACCCACTGCCGAGCCACGGCTAGTCGCTGCCCGAGCCCGGTTCACACCAGTTCACAACCGGTTCTCACCGGTTACCACTGTTCTTGTTATGCCTAGACACACCGAGACCCTAGTGGTCTCGGTTAGCCTCGAAACCACATTAAAACCCACCACTGACTCGCGGTCGGGGCACTTCGTCGTCGTCCGAGCCAAACCAACCAAGCTGAGACCTTTGAGGGTCTCGGTGGTGGTGCTATAACCACGCCGAGAGCTTCGGCTCTCGGTTTGTGGGTCTCGGCCGAACAAACAAACACCAAACACCCTCTTTTATCCTTGATTTAATTAATCCCACTTGTTTTTATAACTTGTTTTTAAGATTAATTAAATAATAACATGAATTCATAAAAGAATTAATAATAAAAAGAAGGGTTTGATTATATCGAACACGTGGAAGAAAAGGTTATGATCACGAACACGTACACACAAAATATAAGTCGCAAAAATTTTCCCGTACACCCCTTTGGTGATGAACAGCCAGCGGCAAAGAGAGGATAGGATGCAAGGTTTTTGGGTTTTTTTTGTTTTGTGAAATTATGTTATGTTAATCTCCTGGAGATTAATTTGTGTAGTATTTGACTTGGATAATGGGCCAAAGGCCCCTTTTCTCCTTCCTCTTGCCTATGTCGCGGCCATATGAGGCCACTAAGCCGAACCGTAGCTGTTCATGTTAAGTTAAATATTTGTGTACGTTCATGCTTAATTATCGTAAATTCTTATTATCGTGATTTCAACACATTTATAATATATATACGTACATACATGTTATTTAATATCGTGGCACGAGAGTTATATTATAAATGGAAAGTTTTAATTTTATCGTATTTTCGTGTAATTACTGTTCATGTGTACTGTTCATGGTATTTTAATGCGGATTTTACAAACTTAATGTGGAGAACAAAACTATTGATAAACATGACGAGAACTAGTACGAATAATTATGGGAATTATTTTGTCGGTTGTGAAAAGTGACCATTGGTAACAAATGAAATGCACTATGGACTAACTTGTTGGTTATGGAAGTGAATAACGGTAACGAACGAAATAAACCATGGACTACCAATATATAAAATACAACCTCAAAGAATCAAATTATGATGAAAATGAGGATGTAACCGTTGGTCCCGAGACGTACGTAGCCTGATCAACTACGTATGATCGTGGTCGAACGCGAGTATGCTCATAGTAGTCATCTTAAAAACAAAATACAGTATATTAGTACTAGTAAAATATATTCAAGTTGCCCTATTCGCCAAAGAAAAATTTATTATGTGCTATGAACGTCGAAAATTTGTATACCGTCTTAAGTCAAAGCGTCGAGTACGCAATACGAGTAAACCTAGTATCATTATTTTCTTCGCCACTACTACATACAAAAGCGCATATGACACACAAATACTAAGAGCGCCACTTATCTTTGACGACAATTAAACTCAAATAGATTAGTGTTGGAAAATCGAAAACAACTTTTAATTAATAATGAGAAGAACGAAACATCATTTGAGTAAAATCCAAATTTAACGAATATTAAGAACTCGTCGTAACATAACCCATGTTAAAGAACAATTGGGTCAAGATAAGCATATTTTTGTATATGATTGGAATACCGAAACCACTCGGACAAAAAATCTATTTTACATAACGATGTTTGAGCATCACACCATTCTCATAGGCTTAAGAAATATTATATACTTTCTTCATAGAAGGAATCCGAACGAACTATGATTTAAATATGTTATAAATAATTCACCCGTTTTCCTCTCCATGAAAAAGGAGATACGCGAGGAGGAACGCAAACTAAGTTGATTAATTAACAAATTATCTAATATTGAATGTCACATAAAAGGAAGGAACGTCTTGACCACCATGTGTTTGGACGATCAATTGTTCTAGATTTTTGGGAAACCAATTGAAGAAACCTTGACGCATACGCTACTTATCACTACCAAGTAGACGGTTAATGTGAACGGGATTAATCAAACTATGTGGAACCATTTTCAAATATGCGATATATAGTCATCTAGGCGAAAAATGACAATACGCGACACTTTAAAGTGGAAATAATACGCGGGACGACGCGAAAGTTAATAATGGGAAAACTCACTAAACAAAACCGACGCCACTAAGAAAAATTTGACATAAAAGAAAAGACTTGGGGAAACGCAATAGAACCATGTACAAGTCGGAAGAAATTTTAGTTTGTTTTAATCCTAACAAGATTATAGTAATTTTAATCTTAGCAACAAACTAAAGAAAAACAAATGCATTGAACACCATGAAAGGAAGATAAAAATTTAATTGACCTCTTGTTTTTATAACGACATCAACATGCTAGTTTTGAGGAAAAAACTCAATTTAAGGGATTACGAATGTCACACACGTGAATTTTTAATCTATTTAATTTAAGTGAGACGCGACAGTTCGGGTTAGACTTGTGTGTTTATTGATGTTCCAGATTGATTACGCGTATTTTGTGTACGAATTTGAATTTTTATGAATAACGTTCTTTATCAAATACTACTTGAATGAATATTATTCGTTTACGTTACATACTAAGAATTTCTATTTTTGAAGTCGACACTTATTTATGTCGACATGAATTGGATTCATTAGGTTCAATACAAAATTAGGTAATTCACCCAATATACTTACGGGACACTTAGAAATTTCCCATTTTCTCTCTTCACCAATTAATTTAGAGCTACTATTACTTCAATAAATCAATCTACACATGTAAAAATAAAAGTAAAACAATGCCCTTCTTTTCTCACATCTCAAAACCGGACCCATATCCCTTAGTACACAACTGTTTTTATTATTGCAAATCCCACAAATTTGAAATACTAGTACTTTACTCCATCCTTTATTATTGGTACTTCTTGCTCCCCTCCTTCACCTCTAAACCGTTGGACGCCCCCATAACCCCATAGCTTCTTTGACTTAGAGCATGTACAAACCTTGCAGGCCCTAATTTCTCTTCCATTTTTCTACCATCACCGAGACATATGCCCTTTTTCCCTCTACCCAAAAAGTGTGGAAAGTTCCCAAGGGTACTTGTTTAGTTCCTATATTGGTTAAGAAGCAATTAAAAATGCTAACTAAGCCTTGAAAACCCTAACTTGACTCTTAAACACACTACTTGCCTATAAATAACCAACAATGTTGCTCATTAAACACACACACTCAAAACTTCAACACTTAAAGAAAACCCACTGTTGGATTCTCTTCCATTACCAAAGAAGAAAACCAAGGAGTGTAGATTTAGAGTGATGATATAGTTTGGTCTAAGCAAGAAAGTGTTAGATTAAAACTCTCTAGTTCTTGATCTCATCTTCATCAACTAGCTTAGGACCTTTTGTATGTCCTAAAACCTCACCTATGTTTTACTTGGTTGATATATTACTTGCAAATGTTTTTGAACATAAAATGATAACAAGGGGTCACGACTACGTTTACTCGACGACCTAAAACAAAAAAACAAAATCATGACCAAACCATGTTTGTATGCGCGTGTAGCTAGACTTAAATGGAAGCCAAATATGGGATGAACATCTATGATTTTATGTGCTCCCTCAACAAGTAACAACTCCCTAAAAACAAGCCAAATGTGTGACCGTGTGTGTGTATAATTACAAGTGAGAAGTACCAGGGTAGTCGAATATATGAAACCTAAAACCTTTAAAACTCATGTGTGTGATATATGAATAAGGGATGTGATTATACGAGGAATTTAACCACTAGATGTATGCTTGTTTAAGTATGTTCTGGAATGAAAGAGTTGTATTATGTGTGTGTGGTACAAGCTTTAGAAACCAAAAGTAAACATATTGTTTTATGTGATGAGTTTGGACCAGCTGCTGCCATGTTCAACCTTGAGTTCATGTCGGGATAAGGGCGGGTTACATGTATAACCGGTTAAGGGTTTCCACAGTCTGTTTTAAAACGTGATATAAATCACCAGCAAGGGAGTGAGTAGTAAGAATTGTTGCATATGCATAGTTAGTCACCTGCACTAATGAACTATATTTTAGCATAATACTCACGAGAATGATATACAAAGAAGGGTAAATATAAATGTTGTCTCTATGGTGTGTGAGTATGTATGCATGGAGCATTAATAAACCTGATATCACAAGAAGGGGCGTGAATGATATGTATGTTGCATGTTTTATAAAACAAAGATTAAAAAGTGTGAAGCTTGGTGCGTGTTTTTAAGCATATATACTTTCCAAATGAGAAATACTGTAACCCCAAGTTGATGTGTGTTATAATATAAGTGAACAATGCCTAGCTATAGTAAATAGGTGATTGCCTGCATACAAACAGTGGCTCAGAAAAGAACTAGCATCTGCATGCTTTATAAAAAAATAATGAAAACTAAATAAAGGGTAGGTAGTGTTACGAGTAAAGAAGAAAAACAAGTAACCGTAGAAGGTTTATATATAGTTATGTATGAGGCGTAAATGTGGAAAACATAACAGGGGAAACTAATTGTTGTGACATGCTTGAATAACAAATATAAGACAAGACCATTCCCCCTTTTTGGGATACCTGCCATGAAATACAACAAGCAAAGTAGGTATCCTTTTCATTTCTTTTGACTTATTGTACATGTATGCTATGTGTAGATGCTGCGTGTATTCAAGCATGATAGAAATAGACAAAACAAAGAAATGTAAGACGCGTATGTGCGTGTGTATGGAGTATGTGTTTAGCTTAGATGAAAGAATAAAGTATGTATGTTCATGAGTAACAAAAGTAAAAGTTGAAAAACAAAGTTGGAGTCCCGTCCTTGCTTGTAGCAGGCAGACAGTGGGCAGGAATAGCAATCAAAATAGCTTCCCTTTTTGATTTCCTCATTTCATGTAAATGTATGCATGTATGGCATGTATGTAAAAGCATATAATAAAACCAAAAGCTTGTGTGATGTAAGTGTGGGTGTAAGAGAGCACAGGACAAGGACACATTGGTCCCCTCCTTTTTCTTTGTTTGTTACTACTTAGACTTAATTAAATGAATGTGTAAAAAGTTTTGGGTAAAACATATGTTTGAATATAATGACTCGTAAGAAATAAATGGATGCATGTAGTAGTCAGGATAAAAATAAAAATGTTCCAAACATTATAAACGTGACACTTAGAAAAAATGGCTCGATCACGCTACTTTAGGTCTATATGTATCTGGTCAAATGGCCATGCCCCGTAGAAATAAAAATATCTTGTTAGACGTGACATGGCCACGTTTATGTCGTGACTTTCCATTTGTCTTAATGTTTAGTAACGAACCCACAATCTATTTTCAAAAATGTTTGATCAACACTAATTGAATAAATGAAAATTTCTTGTTTATCGTGTTATTAGCTCACTACTTTTTCTAATTATTTGCGGCCCTTAGAGACCTCATTAAAATGCGATATTTATCAAATATCTAAGACCTCGCGGCCTAGTTGTTATAACAAGAACCCGTTTATTTTTTGGACTAATATTTAACGAGTTATCGTGACCTAAAGTCGACCCCGTGACTAAAATAGTTGAACATGAAAAGTGTATGAACACATTTTAAAAACCAAGAGCAAGTATATATTATCAACTAATACTTGATTTTTTAGGCCTAGTATCAAAATTCATAGTCCCAAGTCTTTTCGAATTGAGAACCGGTCTTAAGTGTGACTCAATCGTCTTTTGGTGAATCAAGAGAATGGTTTGGGTTTGGTTATCTATTTTATACTAATAGCAAGTAATTAAAGTTTCGTTGAGTAAAATGGAAGAATAAAGATTAATACTAAAATGACGAGTAAAAATAAATGCATGTAAACTTAAAGGCAAAATGAGCACACTAAATAAAACTAACACTTGGAAAACTTTCTAAAAAATAAGAACTTAGTTGAAAAGTACTAAAAGAAAATAAGATCGGAATACACCAAAATAACTCAATCGGAATAAGCCAAAACAAGCCCAGATCGGAATGTATTCTGATCTGGTGGTCGGAATATGGGGGGGAAGAATGCAATCGGAATATAATGCACCACACTGATCGGAATATTGGAGTAGGGAGCAATCGGAATAATGAGTAAGACTGCCAATCGGAATGTCAAACAAAGAAGATGGATCGGAATGATGATGATGCTCAAATCGGAATGTGGAAAAAGGAACAAATCGGAATAATCCTAAAATCAGGCCAATCGGAATACTAACAGAAACTCACAATCGGAATGTTCAATTAGGCTCCCGTCGGAATGTGTAAAAATGGCCAGATCGGAAAATGAGAAACCCTTTTCCGATTGATCAATCGGAAAGGGTGGTCTGGTGGGCTGCTCGGAATAGGCTACAATCGGAAAGGGGTTTGGTTAAGCTAGGTAATAAACTAAATTTATTAAGCTAACACCCGAAGCTAAACAACCCAATTATAAACCGGATCAAATAAGCAAATATCACAACTTATTCAATCTCAAATTAAGCAACTTTTTGGATCAAACAATAAAAACATAAACTTTTTAAGGAAAAATTTTATAAACAAATAAGCTAATCATAAAAATAAGCCAATAAGCACAAAAGTCTTAAAGCTTAATCAAATGAAAACTTATGAAATGATCAAAAGATTAACTTTTTAAGCACGAAATCATTTAGAACAACACGGATCATATGACAATCGCACCAAAATCAATCTAAAATCAAAGAAGAGTAGAATGAGATTAAGGATTAAAAGCTTAAAATAGAACTTTGATTAATGAAATAAGCAATACAAAAGTGTTTAATCTTGAAAGATTAAAAGAAAAGATGAAATTTAGTGAGAGAAAGTTGAAGACTTTCTCTCTCTAAAACTAGAAAGAAAATGAAAAAGTGAAAACTAGCTAAAACTATCTAACCACTAACTACCCTCCTAATGACTATTAGGAGGGTATTTATAGGGAAGGTGGAAGGAGTGCATGTGTTGCATCTTCTTTCTTGCTTTCTTCACGTTTTCTCGACTCGACTTTAATTCTTTGTCTTTGTCGTCTCGGGATTTGAACTTGTCTTTTAATTTTCTTCTTCTATTAGACTTAAGTTCTTCGACTTCGTTAAACTTCCGCCTTTAGACTTTTTCTTTGATAAATCTTCAGAATAGGCCTTGGACTTCCGTTCTTTTTGCACTCTTGATCTTTTGACTTCGTCTTTTCCCATTTTCTTCGATAAAAGCACGTGAAAACCCGTGTTTTCTTCCTTTTTCATATTTTGGTCCTAAAACACAATAAAAACACAAACCACGCATAATTCCGACTTTTACGACATAAATAACACGTTTTGGTCTTGTTATTATTGGAAATAAGTGGTAAAAGGATAAGTGTTTTCACACTTATTAAATCCCCTAAACTTGATCATTGAAATGCCCTCATGCAATGCATTAATTTTAAAGCACGGTTTACATTTTCCATCATAAATAACCCACCTTGGCCTTTATTAAATACAAAACATAAAAAGCTAGAAACAAATAAAGAAAAATAAAAAAACTTACATTGGTTTTTGGCGGCCATGAACATTTAGCATCCTCAAGTTTCACGTTCCCCATACCAAGCTTAAAAACGAGATCATTGTTATTATAAGTTAGCAAACCATCACGAACTCATGTGGGCCAATTACTCACTTAGACTCCCTTATTCCTAGGTGTATCTCTTATATTTTATTTTTGTCTTGAATGATCACGAGGATGCATTGTTTAACTTATTTCGATAGTTATTTAGTCCGAAAATAAAGTGAACGATTTAATCAATAGTTTGCTAAAGGACCAAATCTTTTCAAAATTGCTTCTCGGGACCTCATAAAGTTCATATCTTGGCGTAACTCGCTTCACGATTGAGACCTTTCTCGGACCGATATTTGGCAGCGACTTCATACTTCGAATCTTTGAGAGACGTTCTTGAAATAATGGTCTTCTCTTCATAATAGGAATTTCTTCACTTGAAGTTTTGAGAGATTCTTCATCTTTGGACCACGACTTCTTCATTTTTCTCCAATCTTTATTTTGGACTTCGATGTACAACGATCCGCCTCCTTTTAGGACTTGGATCTATTTATCCTCATACCTTGTTAGGGTCTTTTTGGATAGACTTCTCCATGACTTTTACGGAGTTTTTGATTTTCGTTGTGTGTCTCGATCCTTCATATTGATTTTCGATAAATGATTCTTCACATCACTTTTGGATCTTTAGCAACAAAATGTAGCCCTCATGCCTTGTTAGGGCCTTTTCGGACTCGCCAATCTTCGCATCCCGCTTTAATAAGTTATGCCTTGGCTATGAACTCTAATCCGTAAAGAGCAACTTTTAAACGATATGGGGCTAGAAGCTAAGTAACGTTTTAAATCGTATAACCCTATTTATTACAGATAAATTTATTAACAAGCGGAGGGAGAATAGGCTTATAATTAACTCACATAAATTCATGAAAGAATACCGAACTTATAATTGACTCTATCATCTCTCGTTCTCCACAGTTTAAAATCTCAAGGAATGAGACTCGTGGATGCTTAGCCTATTAAATCAAAGTTTTGGGTTTTCGAGTCGCCTATAGGATCTTGCAAATTCTTAGACTTTTTCAAGTTTAGAAATCGTGTTTTAAAGTTCCCTTGATAAACGACTCTCTAGGATCAATTATAGGAACTTGCGAAAAGTTCTTGTTCTTAACCCGAGAGAGTTAAGACTTTCGCGTTTTGTAGCTCCCTATATAAAAGCCTAGCAAAACTTGACTTAAACACGTTAAGGATACTAGCTAGAGTAAACTTAGGTAAGTAAACTCGGGTTGAGTCAAAATGTTCACGACTAAGAAAAATCTAAAACAACTTTATTTAAGCAAGGAAAGAAAATAACCATAATAAAGGAAAGTACAACTATGCAACTAGGCCAAAATAGATTAAAAATTTTGAAAAATGTCGAAAAATCAAATTTTCCGGTTAAAATTAGGGCAAATTCATGGAAAAGACAACTTACTTCGATAGAAGCCCCCCTACACTTGAGATAAACATTGTCCTCAATGATTAAGCATGTGGGAGTAAACTCCCCTACACATAGGAGATTGTGCACTTTGTTTAAATCTTGCTAAGGAAAGGACAACTAAAGTGAATTCAATGTGAACATATATAAAATATGAAAAATTTAATCACAAGAGTTTAGGATAGAACCGGGAAGATGGGAACACGGTATCACGGTTCGTCAAAAGTCATCAAGATGCTCTCTAAGCTTTAATCCCTGCACAGCACAAGAAACAAGACAACAAACACATACGGGGCACCCCCTACACTTATTATGAAAACAGTAAAGGATAGAACACGGGTTGCCTCCCGAGAAGCGCTTGTTTTTGTTCACTGAGTCACGAGCCTGACTCGACCCAATTTTAGTTCATGGAGAACGTGGTGAGGGATGGAATCATCTCATGAGAGATGTCCTCACCAAAGTACAGCTTCAGACCTGACCATTCACCTTGAAATTGGGCCCATTTGGCTGAGAAAGCTCAATGGTCCCATATGGAAAAACTTTGGCGACGGTGAATGGACCAGACCAGCGGCTCTTCAACTTGCCAGAGAAGATCTTCAACTGAGAGTTAAAGAGTAAGACTTGATCACCAACGTGGAACTCTCGGTTCTTGATTTTAGCGTCATGAATGATCTTCGTCTTCTCCTTGTAGATCAGCGAGTTCTCATAAGCTTCATTCCTCAGTTCATTTAGCTCGTTGAGTTGAATCTTGCGATGATCACCGGCTTTGTTGATGTCGAAGTTAGCCCACTTCAAGGCCCAGTGCGCCTTATGTTCCAGCTCGATGGGAAGGTGGCATGCTTTCCCGTACACAAGACGATAAGGTGTACAACCGATCGGGGTCTTGTAAGCAGTACGGAAAGCCCACAGAGCATCATCTAACTTATCGGCCCAGCGGCGCGATGCTCTTCCACAGTACGCTCCAAAATTCGCTTCAATCCACGGTTGGATATCTCGGCTTGCCCATTGGTTTGGGGATGATAGGCGGTGGAAAGACGGTGATTGACACCATACCTAGCCATGACTCTTGCAAATTAATCGTTGCAAAAATGAGTCCCGCGGTCACTGATGATAGCACGAGGAACGCCAAATCGAGCGAAAAGCTACTTCAAAAAGTTCACAACCACCCTCGCATCATTCGTAGGAAGAGCCTTAGCTTCAACCCATTAAGAAACTTAGTCGACGGCGACGAGGATGTACTTGTTCCCTTTGGAGGATGGAAATGGCCCCATAAAGTCGATTCCCCATACATCAAAGATTTCACATTCCTGTATGAAATTTTGAGGCATCTCATCCTTATGTGTGATATTGCCTTGACGTTGGAAAGCATCACAATGCTTAACCATTTCGTGAGCGTCACGATAAATGGTGGACCAATAGAATCCAGAATCAAACACTTTTTTAGCGGTGTAGTTGGGACCAAAGTGACCACCAGTGGGTCCTTTGTGGCAAGCTTGGAGAATGTCAAAAGCTGCCGGTCCGTCAACACATCGACGAATGATCAGATCAACACATTGTTTGAATAGAAAAGGGTCATCCCAAAAGTAAGTCTTAACATCGTTCAAGAACTTCTTCTTTTGTTGGGATGTTAACCCTTTGATGAGAATACCACCCGCTAAGTAGTTTGCAATGTCCGCAAACCACGGGGTGCCATCAAGATTGAGATTTAAAGACATTAAGGTCTCAAGGGGGAAAGAGTCATTGATCTCTTTATTCGGATGATCCCCTTGATATGGATCCTCAAGTCTGCTCAGATGATCCGCGGCCAGGTTTTCGGCTCCCTTCTTGTCACAAATTTCAATGTTGAATTCTTGAAGGAGTAAAACCCAGCGAAGAAGTCTTGGCTTAGAATCATGCTTTGTCAACAAGTACTTCAACACGGAATGGTCCGTGTATACGATGGTGGGGGATAAAACAAGATAGGGGCGAAATTTCTCAAAAGCATAGAAAACAGCTAAAAGCTCTTTTTCGGTGTCGTATAATGCAATTGAGCCCTCGTCATTGTTTTGCTAGCATAGTGGATTGGTTGGAAGTGTTTATTCACTCGTTGGCCCAAAACCGCACCAATAGCAAAGTCGCTAGCATCGCACATCAATTCAAAAGGCATCTCCCAATTAGGGGTAACCAAGACCGGTGCCTTAGTTAGCTTATCCTTAAGAAGATTGAAGGCTTCGAGACACTCTTTAGAAAAGATAAAAGGAGTATCTTTTTCCAAGAGGTGGGTCATCAGGCGAGCGATTTTAGAGAAATCCTGAATGAATCGACGATAGAAGCCCGCATGACCCAGAAAACTTCTCACAGCCTTCACGGTTGAAGGTGGAGGTAATTTGGCTATGACATCAACTTTAGCACGGTCGCCTTCAAGACCGGCTTTAGAAATTTTGTGTCCTAGCACAATGCCTTCTTTTACCATAAAATGGCATTTTTCCCAATTTAGAACAAGGCGAGTGTCTTCGCACCGCTTAAGCATACGTTCCAAATTGGCAAGGCAAGAAGAGAAGGAATCCCCGAAGACCGAGAAATCATCCATGAAGACTTCCATGGTTTGCTCAACCATATCATGAAAGATAGCCAACATGCACCTTTGGAAAGTCCCGGGGGCATTGCATAAGCCAAAAGGCATCCTTTTATAAGCAAATGTGCCATAGGGACAAGTGAATGTTGTCTTCTCTTGATCTTGGGGATCGATGGGTATTTGAAAATAACCCGAGAAACCATCAAGAAAGCAGTAATATTCATTACCCGCTAAACGTTCAAGTATTTGGTCCATAAAAGGTAGAGGGAAATGATCCTTTCTCGTGGCATCATTGAGTTTGCGGTAGTCTATACAAACTCTCCACCCAGTAACGAGACGGGTAGGAATCAACTCGTTGTTTGCGTTGGGCACAACGGTGATTCCGCCTTTCTTAGGCACACAATGGACTGGACTAACCCATGGTGAATCCGAAATAGGGTAAATCATACCCGCATCAAGAAGTTTGATAACCTCTTTTTTGATGACTTCATGGATTTTAGGATTCACCCTTTGTTGGCTTTGAATTGTGGGCTTAAAGTCGTACTCCATGAGAATTTTATGTGTGCAAAAGTGAGGATCAATTCCACGGATGTCGGAGATTTTCCAAGCGATAGCTCTTTTATGCTTCTTCAACACGGCGACAAGTCGGGCTTTTTCGTCTTCTTTCAGATCCTTTGCGATGATGACCGGTAACTTCTCATTGTCTTCCAGGAAAACGTACTCAAGATGAGGAGGTAGGTCCTTAAGCTCAAGAGTAGGAGGATCCTCAATAGATGGTGAAACTAACGATGGATCATCATTAGTCACCTCTTTAGGAGAAGGAGGAGAAAACGGGTCCTCATGGAGAAGTCTCTCAATAGTACGAATGTCTTCATCCCAATTGGTGGACAAATTATCATACTTAATATCAAGAGGACCCAAGCTAGCTTCGAAATCATCCAAGTCACTTTCTCCAAAAGGAGTCAATGCTGGAGCAATTGAGGCAACGGTCTCAACATTGGGTAGAGAAGAAAGAGTACTTTTGCAAGCATCATGAAAATGTTCTTCACAAGCCTCATCGAGAACATCAATAGCATTAACACTCTCATATGAATAAGGTTGCTTAGAAATCTTACCCATGTTGAAGACAATTTTATCGTCACCAACTCTCATGATTATTTCGCCCGCGGCTACATCAATGAGAGTGCGACCGGTCCTCAGGAATGGACGTCCAACGATTAATGGAACACGGGGATCCATCTCGTAGTCAACGACAACAAAATCCGCCGGGAAGGTGAATTTGTCGACGCCAACAAATACATCTTCGGCTATCCCCACTGGATAAGAAACCGTACGGTTGGCTAATTCCAAAGTCATTTTGGTGGGGACTAGCTCGGGGAGAGATAATTGCTTCCAAACACTTAAAGGCATTAAGTTTATACTGGCACCTAGATCGGCTAGCGCCATGCAATTCTCTACTCCCGGGAAGTTTCAAGGAATCAAGAAGCGACCCGGATCACCAAGTTTGGTGGGTAATTTCCTTAAGAGCACTGCGGAGCAGTTCTCATTAAGTTGGGTCTGAGCGATGTCAAGAAGCTTTTCCTTATCACTTAGAAGATCTTTAAACATCTTAGCGTATTTGGGCATGTGAGCGAGAGCCTCGGCAAAGGAGATGTTAAAATTCAATTGTTTAAACATTTTTAGAAAGTTTGAAACCTAAATATCATCCTTGCTTTTTTGCTTCTCTTTCCGCAACCGTGAAGGATAAGGTATATTGGATGAAGAAGAAGGCTTAAGGGGAATAGGATCACTCACAACCACGGGGGGTGGGGAAATGGGGATAGAAGGTGAAGGAGGTGGGGAAAGTTGCTCTTTTTCCTTGTTCACAATCACGGGTGGAGGTGTAGGAAGCTCGGGTTCCATATAACCTTTTCCACTACGAGTGGTGATTGCTTTCATCTCCCCTCTTGGATTCGCAACGGTATTACTCGGAAGAGTACCCGAAGAAGAGGGTTGATTACCTTGGATGAGCGAACCAATCATATCATGAAGGTGAACCGCTTGATTATTAAAAGAGTTTTGCATGTTTGCATTAATTTCATTGTTGTGTTTGGCCATATCATTCCTTAGCTCGGCTCGAATATCGCTCCCTTGTTTCACCATGTCATTCTTCAAGTTGACAAATTGACTCTGAAGATTCGTCACCATCTCACGATTAGTCTTCATGAACGTCTCGACGTCTTGGTTTACTGCCATCGGTTGATTGAGAGGTGGAGCTTGGTAAGCTTGAGAATTTCCTTGAGTTGGGTATGGGTTTCTTTGGGATTGATATTGATTTTGAGCACGAGGTTGGGATTGGTTGTTTTGGTTATAGCTTTGTTGTTGGTTTTGGTTTGCAGGAGGGAAACCGGGAGGAGCAAGATAATTGTTGGAACGATAACTTAGCAAGCTACGGTCTCCTTGAGGGCGGGCTTGATAGCCTCCCGTGGGATGTCGTAAGCTGCGTTAACGTTTTCAGAATAATTGCCTTGAGTGGAAGGACAATCATTGTAAGAATGAGGACCACCACATGTGTCACAAGAAATAGCAACTGCTTTAGCTTGTTGAAATTGGGTTGTGGCTATGGACATGAAATCCTTGTGCATACTCGCAATTTGTCGGGTAAGTTCGGATATCTCAGGATTGGAAGTAGTAGAAGAAACATTGACTCTCTGATTAGATCTTGAGGATGCGGATGAATCCCAATTCTTGTGGTGAGTAGTCATGTTTTCGATCAACTCTCGACACTCCTCCGGTCTCCTTTTCATAAAAGTACCACCGGCGGTGGCATTGATCGTGTCACGATCACGAAAAGTGAGACCATTGTAGAAGGTGTCAATGAGAGTGACGGGGAGCATATTGTGATTTGGACAGCGGTCGATCAAATCATTGTACCGTTCCCAAGCATCGAAAAGCGATTCATCATTCTCTTGCATGAATCCACTGATTTGGTTACGAAGGCTAGTGACCATGGATGGGGGTAAGTAGCGCGATAAAAAGCGTTGAGTCATGTCATTCCACGTATGAATAGAATTTTTAGGAAGACGGTCAAACCATTTTTCGGCATGGTGAGAAAGCGAGTAGGGAAAAAGTTGGAGGCGAAGGTCATCCATAGAAACACCGGAGCACTTCATGCTTTGGGTTATGGTAATGAATTTGTCGAGGTGTTTGTTGGCATCATCATCCGGAATTCCACGAAATGGGTTCGTTTACAGTTGCTGGATCATATGATGCTTCAACGAAAACTCCTGGGCCGTGACGTGCATCGGCGCAATCGGGCCTCCGCGTCCGTTCATGGTGGGTTGACACAATTCCTCCATTGTGCGTAAATCAGGTAAGAGGACATTGTTGTTGTTGTTGTTGTTATTATTCAAATTGGGTTGAGGTGGGTGATTATTGTTGTTATTAACACCAGCCATAGCTAAATCTTCACGAGTCTCGGGCTCAGAATAGTTCGAAGATCTAGTACGCATACACCTGCAGAAGAAAAATACACAGAGAAAATATCTATATAATCTTTTTGGTGCAAAACCTTTAGAAAAGAATTGCTTTTTATGATTTTTTAATGTTTTTGTATTTTTGAAGAGTTTTATATTTTTTAGGATTTTTGAAAATTTTTAAAGCAAGGAAAATAACGTTCAAAGAACGGATCCCAAAATTCAATGCGTCTCTCACTAAAAACCGTTAATCGTAACGAAAACAGCCGGCAGCGGCGCCATTTAATACTTGGGTTTTACACCTTGTATCCAAATTCGTAGTCCCAAGTCTTTTCGAATTAAGAACCGCTCTTAAGTGTGACTCAATCGTCTTTTGGTGAATCAAGAGAATGGTTTGGGTTTGGTTATCTATTTTATACTAATAGCAAATAATTAAAGTGTCGTTGAGTAAAATGGAAGAATAAAGATTAATACTAAAATGACGAGTAAAAATAAATGCATGTAAACTTAAAGGCAAAATGAGCACACTAAATAAAACTAACACTCGGAAAACTTTCTAAAAAATAAGAACTTAGTTGAAAAGTACTAAAAGAAAATAAGATCGGAATACACCAAAATAACTCAATCGGAATAAGCCAAAACAAGCCCAGATCGGAATGTATTCCGATCTGGTGGTCGGAATATGGGGGGGGGAAGAATGCAATCGGAATATAATGCACCACACTGATCGGAATATTGGAGTAGGGAGCAATCGGAATAATGAGTAAGACTGCCAATCGGAATGTCAAACAAAGAAGATGGATCGGAATGATGATGATGCTCAAATCGGAATGTGGAAAAAGGAACAAATCGGAATAATCCTAAAATCAGGCCAATCGGAATACTAACAGAAACTCACAATCGGAATGTTCAATTAGGCTCCCGTCGGAATGTATAAAAATGGCCAGATCGTAAAATGAGAAACCCTTTTCCGATTGATCAATCGGAAAGGGTGGTCTGATGGGCTGCTCGGAATAGGCTACAATCGGAAAGGGGTTTGTACCCTTTCCGAAAATGGTGGGATTCGGTTAAGCTAGGTAATAAACTAAATTTATTAAGCTAACACCCGAAGCTAAACAACCCGATTATAAACCGGATCAAATAAGCAAATATCACAACTTATTTAATCTCAAATTAAGCAACTTTTTGGATCAAACAATAAAAACATAAACTTTTTAAGGAAAACTTTTATAAACAAATAAGCTAATCATAAAAATAAGCCAATAAGCACAAAAGTCTTAAAGCTTAATCAAATGAAAACTTATGAAATGATCAAAAGATTAACTTTTTAAGCACGAAATCATTTAGAACAACACGGATCATATGATAATCGCACCAAAATCAATCTAAAATCAAAGAAGAGTAGAATGAGATTAAGGATTAAAAGCTTAAAATAGAACTTTGATTAATGAAATAAGCAATACAAAAGTGTTTAATCTTGAAAGATTAAAAGAAAAGATGAAATTTAGTGAGAGAAAGTTTAAGACTTTCTCTCTCTAAAACTAGAAAGAAAATGAAAAAGTGAAAAATAGCTAAAACTATCTAACCACTAACTACCCTCCTAATGACTATTAGGAGGGTATTTATAGGGAAGGTGGAAGGAGTGCATGTGTTGCATCTTCTTTCTTGCTTTCTTCACGTTTTCTCGACTCGACTTTAATTCTTTGTCTTTGTCGTCTCGGGATTTGAACTTGTCTTTTAATTTTCTTCTTCTATTAGACTTAAGTTCTTCGACTTCGTTAAACTTCCGCCTTTAGACTTTTTCTTTGATAAATCTTCAGAATAGGCCTTGGACTTCCGTTCTTTTTGCACTCTTGATCTTTTGACTTCGTCTTTTCCCGTTTTCTTCGATAAAAGCCCGTGAAAGCCCGTGTTTTCTTCCTTTTTCATATTTTGGTCCTAAAACACAATAAAAACACAAACCACGCATAATTCCGACTTTTACGACATAAATCACACGTTTTGGTCTTGTTATTATTGGAAATAAGTGGAAAAAGGATAAGTGTTTTCACACTTATTATCAACCAAATGCATTGTACGTTATTATTTCTTGTATTTATCCTAAGTACGAATATTTTACTTAGGTTACGACTAGATCGTTTGTGCATCGTTTTACGTGCCTTGATTTTCCGTGCTACCTTTATTGATCATATTCACTACTTCATCGAGGTGAGTTTCATAGCGTCACTTTCAATTGTTTTAACTATTTTGGGGAGAGAACGTTGCTTGTTTTTAACGGATGAACATAAGTTCCTTAAAACTCATACGTTTTCTTACTTGATGTCTAATTCCCGTTATCCCATGTTGCCTTTTAGCCCACTATCATGAACCGTTAATTACTTAGTGTAAGCGTGAATGTTATGGATAGACCTATTGGGATTAACCTCCCTATCTAATTTGGTTGTGTGGCCAAATTTAGATACACTTACATTTGAGGATTTATAAATGCTTCGGGATAGGCATTTGCTCGGGCTCTTGTTATATCTTGTCGGTTAGGTTAACGCTTTGGTGTCATGAGCTTAAACTTAGGTTATTAAAATGTATACTTTTGATTATAATTTTGTATTTGTTACAAGATTATATGCCTATTGCCTTGAAAATCTTATGGTTCATCACACTATTTTAACTTAAACCTATAAACTCACCAGCCTTTGTGTTGACGCTTTAGCAATGTTTTTCTCAGGTATCAAGACGGAGGAGTGACGTGGTTATGTAGGGGAGATTTTTATTAAAAATGGTCGTGACTAGTGTATGGATATTTGGATCAATGTTAGTCTTTTAAAACAATGTATATTTATGATCTTATGTAATTCGCTTCTGAACAAGTTTTATGCTTTTAATTAAAAGAAAATGGCTTTTAAATAGTCGTTCTTTGTATCTATGTCTTGTGATAGTCATGACGTCGCGCCCCATTGTGTTGCCTTACTATGATAAATTAGGGGTGTGACAATAAACCCTTAAACTAAGCATGTAGAAACCCTAGAACTCATAAACATACTACATATGACCTAGAATAAGCTTACATTATTATATAAACACTAATCACCTAAATAGAAAGTCATTAGGATTAGTAACCTAGAAACCCTTATATTAAGAAATCTACATAAATCACTACCTAATCTTTTAGGACAAGTCTACAAACACTAATAGCATTTCATTAAGGTAATAAGATTATGTTAAGATAATTTACAACTATCCTTAAGCACAAGGTACAAGATTTCAATGTATGACTTGTAAATTAGTTCAAAATAGGTATTTTTCACCCTTTGGACATGATTACTGAGAATAAACTATTAAACCAAGTGTGGGAACTTTTTAGACACTTAAGACACAATGTCTAGGACCTATATTAAGTTTAAATAAGTAGCTAAAACTAGTATAATGACTTTAAATAATATTTAAACCTAGATCATTAGAAACCCTAATCTACATAAGTTTTGTTCCCAAATTCTCAACAAACCTTTGTTAAACTTCAAACCAAGAACCCAAACTACTTAATTTTTTTTGGTAAAGGGTAGCCCCGGTAAATATATTAACCAAAAAAGCGTTGAACGTACAAAGGAATGTGGCTGAAGTACCACATTAACCACAAGCTACAGGCAGCTTGTTAACAATTGGTTATGAAACACCAAAATTAAGCCTTAATAATTCACTAATCACAATCCTAAGTCACTAATCACCAAAATTACAAAGTATAACTTACAAGCCCTAGATTTAGGACCCGGTTTTACTTTTTCCCTCCAAAACCTAGTTTAAACACTTTCCCTCCCAAATTCAAACCTCAATTTATATATTTAGAGTATCCCTAGATATTTTGGAGTGGCAACAAGGAGGTTCATCACCTACTTGAAGGCTACACATCACCTTTCCTATCCATATGTAGCCGTGACACATTTTAGACCACAAGACTTAGATATTTTCATCCTATACTTTAAAAAATTTCATAGACCTTCACAAGCATCCCTTAGTCACTAATATATCCTTTTACATGTTTAAGGCTAGAAACTTGGAGCCTAAGTGTTGAAATGGGTATAAATAGGGGCGAACTACATAGAAAAGAACGTGCACCCTGTTTCTTATGTATATCCTACCCATTCTCCAATTACACTTCTATATACATTCTAGGACTCTTACAAGACCATAAATTAGGTCTATAAATAAGCCATTGAAGCGCTTGAAGCTTTGATAGCAAGTTGTGTTCATAGGAAGCCATAAGGAACCATTTTCGAGATACCTAGGTAATCTCTATGTTAACCAAGATTTGATCTTGTTGTATTGAACTCTTTGACTTTTTATAATGCTAAAATAATGTTATAAAGATAATCTAAAAGAAATTAGAGCATTTGATCATTTTAAATAAAAGTTATAAGCTAAAGATGTCTTAAAACCCTAATCTTGTATTTTACATGAAGTAATGAGCAAAAACCCATTTCAAAAGCTATAATTTTGGAGAAATATTTTTATTATGATTATAAATTTGTTTTGAATCTTTTTCTCAAATCCTAGATCATTTGGTACATTTTTGAGGTTGTTATAAGATTTTTACAAGTATAGGGACCAAAACTGTCATTTTTGAAACTATTTAACATTTTCGACTAAAAGTGTCATTTTGTGAAATTTAAAGCTATAAGTATAAATATTGGAATGTTTGAGACACTAAGGTTAAATATTGAGGGTTGAAATTGTAAATATTAAAACTATATACTTTAGGGGTTAAAAGTGTAATTATGCCAAAATATAACTATAAGGGCTATTTTTGCCAATATTAAAACTAAAACATAAAAAGTAAATAATATACTATGTGTCATGTTAGTAGGGAACTTTTTATAAAGATGATCCATCTTGATGTTACGTTCTGATTGAGTGGTTGGATTTACGATTTAAAGTGCCCTCGCTCCTCAAACGTTTATAGAACGGCTTATGAGTATAATGGCCCGAACAATGATACTATAAACCTAAAATATGTGAATCAAAGAGAAATATCAAATACGATATAAAGAATTTGAACTTACAGGTTACGACTTGATACATATACATATTTGTGTGTCAACTCAGATTCCGTGAGAAAGTTGTTATTGATTGTTTCAGAATAATTCAAGACTCTATAAGCTAAGATGAGTTTATAGCCTCACTTTTGAAAGTTTACAAATGATTTGAAAACCCGCGAGGGGATATATTCTAAAACTGGAATACAAGTGTTTTTGTATGCTGCCTAATATGATTATTGACACTACGTTTACTTATTGCCATTAAGTCCCTTTTCAATCGTAACCGTTAATCATTCTAGAAATGATCGCTGATATTGTGAATAGTACTATTGAATATTGTCATCTACTATCTGGGAAAGTCTCACTTGCTGGAATGCCAATACGTTCCTACCTAGGCTAAACAGATATGCTTTATTTTGCTAAACTCAGGAGTTTGGCAAACTACCTACATAATAAGTGTGAAAACACTTATCCTTTTACCACTTATTTCCAATAATAACTAGACCAAAACATGTATTTTATGTCGTAAAAGTCTGAATTATGTGTGGTTTGTGTTTTTATTGTGTTTTAGGACCAAAAGATGAAAAAGGAAGAAAACACGGGTTTTCACGGGCTTTTATCGAAGAAATCGAGAAAAGACGAAGTCAAAAGATCAAGAGTGCAAAAAGAATGGAAGTCCAAGGCCTATTCTGGAGATTTATCGAAGCAAAAGTCTAAAGACGGAAGTTTAATGAAGTCGAAGAACTCAAGTCTAAATAAGTGAAGAATTTATAAGACGAGTTTAATTAATCCCGAGACGACGTCGAGAAAAGTCGAAGAACTTAAAAGACGAAGAGCCGAGAAGAAAGAAAGAAGAGACAACACATGCACCTCCCCATTTCCCTATAAATACCTTCCTAAACACATTAGGAGGGGGTTAGCTAGTTTTCATTTATTCATTTTCCTTTCTAGTTTTTAGAGAGAGAAAGTTTCAAACTTTCTCTCACTAAGTTTTCATCTTTTTTTCATTTTTATCTTTCAAGTTTAAGCTTTTAATCATCCTTGTATTTGGATTTCATTAATCACAAGTTCAAGTTAAGCTTTTTGTTCATTAATCTCTTTCTACATTTCTTGATTTTGGTTTACCTTTGATCCGAGATATTCATTATCCGTGATTGATCTTTATGTTTAAGTGATTAAAAAGCTCATCTTTTTATTCCTACTTAAGTTCTTATACGTTTGAGCTATAAGCTGTTTCTGCTTATTGGCTTATTCGTATATTTAGCTTATTTACTTTTAAGCTTTCTTAAAATTTTTATTGTTTTAAAGTTTGTGTTATAAAGTTCACGTGTTTAGATTTAAAAAGGGTTCGAATTTGGGCTTATTTATCCTTGGCTAAGAGTTGGCAAGTGCTTTTTGGATTAACAGCTTATTTGTTTAAGCTTTGTTACTCTTTGGATCCCTTTGCGATCTTAGAAGGGTTTTACTTGGTTACGATCACTTGGCTACGGTCGCATTGAGTGCGATCATAACTTCTTTCCCTGGCTACGATCACTCACCACGATCACTCATTGCGATCTGTGGGTGCGATCGTGTCACATTTCCTTGTCACCATCGCATTGATTGCAATCATTATTGTTACGATCAGACCACGATCCAATTGTTGTGATCGTGGTTGCGATCAGTAAGTAAGATCCCTCACCTTTTGAGTGCGATCACTCTTTTCCATTGCATTAAGTGCGATCTGATTCCTAAGCTACGATCGTAGGCTACGATCTGAGTGCGATCCATGTTGCGATCTGGTTGATGTTTATTGTTTTGTTCCCTTAGTTTTTGAATTTTACTTTTCCCGCCTTTTGTCTTAGTTTATTTTTACCAAGTTTTTAATCATTTACGTTTTAATTTCCAAAAATTGCACGCTTCCCGAAATCTCCATTTTTACCAAGTATTTTTCTAGTAATTTTTAGGTTAATTTTTAAAGCTTTTATTTTACTCAACGACATTTTATTTTAAAAATAGATAATCAACCAACCCATTTTATTTTTCCATCAAGAACGACTGAGTCGCACTAATTACTGGTAATCAATTCGAAAAGACTAGAACTACGATGACTTTTTTATATACTTGGTTTAAACCTTGTATTAAATGGCGCCGCTGCCGGCTCTTTTCGTTAAGATTAACGGTTTTAAGTGAGAGACGCGTTGGATTTTGGGATCCGTTCATCTTTGAACGTTATTTTCCTTGCTTTAAAAATTTTCAAAAATCCATAAAAAGTAAAAAATTTTCAAAACTACAAAAAAATAGAAAAACATAAAAAACGAAAAATATTTTTTGTCTATTTTCTTTTCCTTTTGTAGGTGTGGATGCATACTCATGCTCGTAAGAAGAAAGCAGCTCAAGCCGAAGTCATTACTCCACCTATTGTCACCATTGACAATCAACCAATGATCGAGCTTTTGCATTCGCAAGTAGAGGGCAAGACCGATGCTATTGTCATACCCGAGATTGGAGCCAACAATTTTGAACTCAAATTCAGCTTCATTCAAATGGTCTCTGCTCAACCTTTCTTGGGGCGTTCACTTGATGATCCTCATGACCATATAAAAAGGTTTCTTCAACTCACTAATACGGTTAAGTATAATGGGGTTTCACAAGAAGTGATTCGCTTACAACTTTTTCCTTTCTCCTTAAAGGGACAAGCCCGGAATTGGCTTGATATGGAACCGCCACAAAGTATTCTTACGTGGACGGATTTAGAGACCAAGTTCATCAACTACTTTTTCCCACCCTCACGTACTACCGCTTTGCGGAATGAAATCATTACATTTGAACAAAAGTACGGTGAGACATTTAGTGAATCTTGGGACCGTTTTAAGGAAATTTTAAGAAAGTGTCCACAACAAGGTTTCACAAAAGTACATCAAATTAATACTTTTTACAATGGTTTAAGCATGAATGACCAAGATTCACTAAATAGTGCCTCGGGGGGGTAACATTTTGGTTAAGTCTTCTAATGCCGCATGGGACATTATTGAGAACAAGTCTAGAGTGCAAACCAAGAGCGTTCAGACTAATGTGGCTAGTGCTAGCACTAATGAGAGCGACAAGAGAATTGATAAGCTTACTTCTCTTGTTGAATCAATTGCTCTCCAAACCGCTAACAACACCAAAGCTATCAATGCCCAAGTTAATGCTATGATTCAATCATGTGAAATATGCGGGGGACCTCACTCATACACCAATTGTCCTTCGACTCACGACAATCCGGAAAATGTGTATGCCGCCAACGGTACCTATTCTACGGGAGGCTATCAAGCACGTCCTCAAGGTGACCGCAATTTGCTCAGCTATCGCTCAAACAACTTTCTTTCACCACCCAGTTTTCCACCTCAAAACCCAAACAACCTAAATTGCAACAATCAAACCCAACCACGAGCTCCAAATCAATATCAAAACCAAAGAAACCCATATCCACCATAAAGAAACAACCGAGTTTACCAACAACCCGCTTATCAACCACCTTCCTACCATGCTTTTCCTCCCAACCAACCCACCGCATTACACCAAGATGTTGAAACTTACATGAGGACTAATGATGTGATAGTGCAAAATCTTCAGCGGGAAATGGCCAACATGAAAGCAGATATGGTAATACAAGGAAATGATCTTCGAGCCGATATGCGAAACTCTTTGGCAAGTCAAACGAATGACTTAAGGAACATGATGGCTAGTTTCTTCCCAAGTAATCAAGCCTCTGGTTCGGGTTCTCTTCCGAGTAACACCGTTGCTAATCCAAGAGGGGAGATGAAAGCAATCACCACTCGCAGTGGAAAAGGTTTAAAGGAACCCGAGCTTCCTACACCTACACCGGTGATTGTGACAAAGGAAAACGAGTCCCCTTCACCAATTCCTCCACCTTCTACTTCACCAAATCCTCCACCTTCTCCTTCCACCCCTCCACCACCCAAGGATGTGAGTGAGAATTCCATTCCAAAGCCTTAATCTCAACCCAATATACCTTATCCTTCAAGGTTGAGGAAAGAGAAATTGAAGAACAAGGATGATATTCTGGTTTCTAACTTTCTTAAAATGTTTAAACAACTAAATTTCAATATCTCCTTCGTTGAGGCTCTCGCTCACATGCCCTAATATGCTAAAATGTTTAAAGATCTTCTCAGTGATAAGGAGAAACTTCTTGATATTGATCAAACCCAACTTAATGAGAATTGCTCTGCAGTGCTCTTAAGGAAATTACCCACCAAACTTGGTGATCCGGGTCGTTTCTTGAGTCCTTGTAACTTCCCCGGGGTAGAGAATTGTATGGCCCTAGCCGATCTAGGTGCTAGTATTAACTTAATGCCTTTAAGCATTTGGAAACAATTATCTCTACCCGAGCCAGTCCCCACACGAATGACTTTGGAATTAGCTAACCGTACAGTTGCTTATCCAGTGGGGATAGCCGAAGATGTCTTCGTTGGTGTCGACAAATTCACCTTTCCAGCGGATTTTGTTGTCGTTGACTACGAGATGGACCCCCGTGTTCCATTAATCGTTGGACGTCCATTCTTGAGGACTGGTCGCACTCTCATTGATGTAGTCGTTGTCGAATTAATCATGAGAGTTGGTGACGATAAAATCGTCTTCAACATGGGTAAACTTTCTAAGCAGCCTTCTGAAAACGAAAATGTTAATTTCATTGACGTTCTTGATGAGGCTTGTGAAGAGCATTTCAAAGACGCTTGTAAAAGTGGTTCTTCTTCTCTACCCACTGTTGAGACCGTTGCCTCTATTGCTCCATCACTAACTCCATTTGGAGAAAGTGATTTCATCTTGAAATAATTTGAAGCAACTTTAGGAGATGTGGATTTACAATATGACGTTTATCCCTCCAATTGGGGATGAAGACATTCGTACCATTGAGAAACTTCTCAATGAGGACCATATTTCTCCACCATCTCCTAAGGATATCTCTATCGATGAACCAAATTTGACTACCCTCCCATCGACAATCCTCCGGATTTAGAGCTTAAGGACCTACCGTCTCATCTCGAGTACGTTTTCCTTGAAGACAACAAGAAGTCACCCATCATCATCGCAAAGGACTTGAAAGAGGAAGAAAAATCTCGACTTATCGCCGTGCTGAAAATCATAAGAAAGCGATTGCATGGAAAATCTCCGATATTCGTGGAATTGATCCTCACTTTTGCACACATAAAATTCTCATGGAGGACGACTTTAAACCCACTATTCAAAGCCAAAGAAGGGTGAATCCTAAGATCCATGACGTTATCAAAAAAGAGGTTATCAAACTTCTTGATGCGGGAATGATCTACCCTATCTCGGATTCACCATGGGTTAGTCTCGTCCATTGTGTGCCCAAGAAAGGCGGAATCACCGTTGTGCCCAATGAAAACAACCAGTTGAGTCCTACTCGTCTCGTTACAGGGTGGAGAGTTTGTATAGACTATCGCAAACTCAATGATGCTACGAGAAAGGATCATTTTCCCCTTCCTTTCATGGACCAAATGCTTGAACGTCTAGCGGGTAATGACTATTACTGCTTCTTAGACGGTTTCTCCAGGTATTTTCAAATTCCCATCGATCCTAAAGACCAAGAGAAAACCACATTCACTTGTCCTTACGGAACATTTTCTTATAAAAGAATGCCTTTCGGCTTATGCAATGCTCCTGAGACATTTCAAAGGTGTATGATGGCTATCTTCCATGACATGGTTGAAGAAACTATGGAAGTCTTCATGGAGGATTTCTCGGTCTATGGTGATTCTTTCTCTCATTGCCTTGCCAATTTGGAACGCATGCTTAAGCGGTGTGAAGACACTCGCCTTTTTCTAAATTGGGAAAAATGCCATTTCATGGTAAAAGAAGGCATTGTTCTTCGACATAAAATCTCCAAATCCGGTCTTGAAGTCGACCGTGCTAAAGTGGATGTCATAGCTAAATTACCTCCACCTTCAACCGTGAAGGGTGTGAGAAGTTTCCTTGGTCATGCGGGCTTCTATCGTCGATTCATTCAAGATTTTTCTAAAATCGCTCGCCCGATGACCCACCTCTTGGAAAAAGATACTCCTTTCATCTTTTCTAAAGAGTGTCTTGAATCCTTCAATCTTCTTAAGGATAAGCTAACTAAGGCACCGGTCTTGGTTACCCCTAACTGGGAGCTACCTTTTGAATTGATGTGTGATGCTAGCGAATTTTTTATTGGAGCGGTATTGGGCCAAAGAGTGAACAAACACTTCCAACCAATCCATTACGCTAGCAAGACAATGACGGGGGCTCAATTGCATTATACCACTACCGAAAAAGAGCTTTTAGCTTTAGTGTATGCTTTTGCAAAATTCCGCCCCTATCTTGTCCTTTCCACCACAATCGTGTACACCGATCATTCCGCGTTGAAGTACTTGTTAACTAAGCAAGATTCCAAGCCAAGACTTCTTCGTTGGGTTTTGCTCCTTCAAGAATTTAAAATCGAAATTCGTGACAAAAGGGAGCAGAAAACCTAGCCGCTGATCATCTAAGTAGACTTGAGGATCCGTATCAAGGGGATCATCCGAATCAAGAGATCAATGACTCTTTTACCCTTGAGACCTTAATGTCTATCAATTCCAATCTTTATGACACCCCGTGGTTTGCGGACATTGCAAACTACTTAGCGGGTGGTATCCTTATCGAAGGGTTAACATCCCAGCAAAAGAAGAAGTTCTTTAACGATATTAAGACTTACTTTTGGGATGACCCTTATCTCTTCAAACAATGTGCCGATCTGATTATTCGCCAATGTGTTGATGGACCCGCAGCTTTAGAAATTCTTGAAGCTTGCCATAAAGGACCCACCGGTGGTCATTTTGGTCCAAATTACACCGCGAAGAAAGTGTTCGACTCTGGATTCTATTGGCCCACCATTTATCGTGACGCTCACGAAATTGTTAAACGTTGTGATGCTTGCCAAAGACAAGGCAAGATCACACATAAAGATGAGATGCCTCAAAATTTCATACAAGAATGTGAAATCTTTGATGTATGGGGTATCGACTTTATGGGGCCATTTCCATCATCTAAAGGGAACAAGTAATCCTCGTAGCCGTTGACTACGTTTCCAAATGGGTTGAAGCTAAGGCTCTCCCTAAGAACGATGCGAGGGTGGTTGTGACCTTTTTGAAGCAGCTTTTTGCTCGATTCAGTGTTCCTCGTGCTATAATCTGTGACCGCGGGACTCATTTTTGCAATGATCAATTCGCAACAGTCATGGCTAAGTACGGTGTCAATCACCGTCTTTCCACCGCTTATCATCCCCAAACTAATGGGCAAGCCGAGATATCTAACCGCGGATTGAAGCGAATTCTGGAGCGTACTGTGGGAGAGCATCGTGCCTCTTGGGCCGATAAATTAGATGATGCTTTGTGGGCTTTCCGTACCGCATATAAGACCCCGATTGGTTGTACACCTTATCGTCTTATGTACGGGAAGGCATGCCACCTCCCTATCAAGCTAGAACATAAGGCATACTGGGCCTTGAAGTGGGCTAACTTTGATATCACCAAAGCCGGCGATCTTCGGAAGATTCAACTCAACGAGCTCAACGAACTAAGGAATCAAGCTTATGAGAACTCATAGATCTACAAGGAGAAGACCAAGATCATCCATGACGCAAGGATTAAGAACCGAGAGTTCCATGTTGGTGATCAAGTTTTACTCTTTAACTCTCGGTTGAAGATCTTCTCGGGAAAGCTGAAGAGTCGCTGGTCTGGTCCATTCACTGTCGCCAAAGTCTTCCCATATGGCACCATTGAGCTTTCTCAGCCAAATGGGCCCAATTTTAAGGTGAATGGCCAGCGCGTGAAGTTGTACTTTGGTGACGACATCTCTCATGAGATGATTCCATCCCTCACCACGTTTCCCTTGAATTAAGTTCTGGGTCGAGTCAGGCTCGTGACTCGGTGAACAAAAACAAGCCCTTCTCGGGAGGCAACCCGTGATCTATCCTTTACCGTTTTCATAATAAGTGTAGGGGGAGCCCCGTATGTGTTTGTTGTCTTGTTTCTTCTAGTGTGCAGGGATTAAAGCTTCAAAGATCCATTCTCGATGACTTTTGACGAACCGTGATCCCGTGTACCCGTCTTCCCGGTTCAATCCTAAACTGTCGTGATTCAATACTTCATATCTTATATGTTCACACTGAAATCACTATAGTTGTCCTTTCCTTAGCAAGATTTAAACAAAGGGCACAATGTCATAAGTGTAGGGGAGTTTACTCCCACATGCTTAAACATTGAGGACAATGTTTATATCAACTGTAGGGGGGACTTCTATCGAAGTAAGTGGTCTTTTCCTGAATTTGTCCTCATTTTAATCGGATAATCTAATTTTTCGACATTTTTCAAAAATTTTATTCTATTTTGGCCTTGTAGTTTTCCTTTGTTATCGTTATTTATTTTCTTTGCTAAAAATAAATTTTTTAATAAAGTGGTTTTAATTTTTCAAACGTGAATATTTTAACTCAACCCGAGCTTACTTATCTAAGTTTACTCTAGCTAGTATCCTTAACGTGTTTAAGTCAAGTTTTGCTAGGCTTTTATATAGGGAACTTTAAAACGCGGAAGTCTTAACTCTCACGGGTTAAGAACAAGAACTTTTCGCAAGCTCCTATAATTGATCCTAGAGAGTCGTTTATCAAGGGAACTTTAAAATGCGAATTCCAAACTTGAAAAAGTCTAAGAATTTGCAAGATCCTATAAATGACTCGAAAATCCAAAACTTTGATTTAATTGGCTAAGCATCCACGAGTCTCATTCATTGAGATTTTAAATTATGGAGAACGAGAGATGATAGAGTGAATTATAATTTTGGTATTCTTTCGTGATTTTATGTGAGTTGATTATAAGCCTATTCTCCCATCGTTTGCTAATAAATTTATCTGCAATAAGTAAGGTCGTACGATTTGAAAAGTTACTTCTTCTAGCCCAAGATCGTTTAAAAGTTGCTCGGTATTAATTAGAGTTCATATCCAAGGCATAACTTATTGAAGCGGGATGCGAAGATTGGCGAGTCCGAAAAGGCCCTAACAAGGCATGAGGGATACATTTTGTTGCTAAAATTCCCAAGTGATGTGAAGAATCATTTATCAAAAATCAATATGAAGGATCGAGACACACGACGAAAAGCAAATACTCCCCTAAAGATCATGGAGAAGTCTATCCAAAAAGACCCTAGCAAGGTATGAGGATAAATAGATCCAAGTCATAAAAGGAGGCGGATCGTTGTATATCAAAATCCCAAATAAAGATTGGAGAAAAATGAAGAAGTCGTGGTCCAAATATGAAGAATCTCTCAAAAAGTTCAAGTGAAGAAATTCCTATTATGAAGAGAAGACCATTATTTTATGAACGTCTCTCAAGATTCGAAGTATGAAGTCGTTGCCAAATATCGGTCCGAGAAAGGTCTCAAATCGTGAAGCGAGTTATGCCAAGATATGAACTTTAAGAGGTCCCGAGAAGCAGTTTTAAAAGATTTTGTCCTTTAGCTAACTATTGATTAAATCGTCCCACTTTATTTTCAGCCTAAATAACTATTGAAATAAGTCAAACAATGCATCCTCCTGATCATTCAAGACAAAAATAAAATATAAGAGATACACCTAGGAATAAGGGAGTCTAAGTAAATAATTGGCCCACATGAATTCGTGTTAGTTTGCTAACTTATAATAACAATGATCTCAGTTTTAAGCTTGGTATGGGGAACGTGAAACTTGAGGATGATAAACGTTCATGGCAGCCAAATCCCCAAAGTAAGTTTTTGATTCCTTCACTTGTTTCTATCTTTTTATTTTCCTTAATGTTTAGCATTTATTAAAGGCCAAGGTGGGTTATTTATGATGGAAAATGTAAAACCGTGCTTTAAAATTAATGCATTGCATGAGGGCATTGCAATGGTCAAGTGTAGGGGATTTAATAAGTGTGAAAACACTTATCCTTTTACCACTTATTTCCAATAATAACTAGACCAAAACGTGTATTTTATGTCGTAGAAGTCGGAATTATGCGTGGTTTGTGTTTTTCTTGTGTTTTAGGACCAAAAGATGAAAAAGGAAGAAAACACGGGCTTTCACGGGCTTTTATCGAAGAAAACAGGAAAAGACGAAGTCAAAAGATCAAGAGTGCAAAAAGAACGGAAGACCAAGGCCTATTCTGGAGATTTATCGAAGAAAAAGTCTAAAGACGGAAGTTTAATGAAGTCGAAGAACTCAAGTCTAAATAAGTGAAGAATTTATAAGACGAGTTTAATTAATCCCGAGACGACGTCGAGAAAAGTCGAAGAACTTAAAAGACGAAGAGCCGAGAAGAAAGAAAGAAGAGACAACACATACACCTCCCCATTTCCCTATAAATACCCTCCTAAACACATTAGAAGGGGGGTTAGCTAGTTTTCATTTATTCATTTTCCTTTCTAGTTTTTAGAGAGAGAAAGTTTCAAACTTTCTCTCACTAAGTTTTCATCTGTTCTTCATTTTTATCTTTCAAGTTTAAGCTTTTAATCATCCTTGTATTTGGATTTCATTAATCACAAGTTCAAGTTAAGCTTTTTGTTCATTAATCTCTTTCTACATTTCTTGATTTTGGTTTACCTTTGATCCGAGATATTCATTATCCGTGATTGATCTTTATGTTTAAGTGATTAAAAAGATCATCTTTTTGTTCCTACTTAAGTTCTTATACGTTTGAGCTATAAGCTGTTTGTGCTTATTGGCTTATTCGTATATTTAGCTTATTTACTTTTAAGCTTTCTTAAAAGTTTTATTGTTTTAAAGTTTGTGTTACAAAGTTCACGTGTTTAGATTCAAAAAGGGTTCGAATTTGTGCTTATTTATCCTTGGCTAAGAGTTGGCAAGTGATTTTTGGATTAACAGCTTATTCGTTTAAGCTTTGTTACTCTTTGGATCCCTTTGCGATCTTAGAAGGGTTTTACTTGGTTACGATCACTTGGCTACGATCGCATTGAGTGCGATCATAACTTCTTTCCCTGGCTACGATCACTCACCACGATCACTCATTGCGATCTGTGGGTGCGATCGTGTCACATTTACTTGTTACGATCGCACTTATTGCGATCATTATTGTTACGATCAGACCACGATCCAATTGTTGTGATCGTGGATGCGATCAGTAAGTGCGATCCCTCACCTTTTGAGTGCGATCACTCTTTTCCATCGCATTGAGTGCGATCTGATTCCTAAGCTACGATCGTAGGCTACGATCTGAGTGCGATCCATGTTGCGGTCTGGTTCATGTTTATTGTTTTGTTCCCTTAGTTTTTGAATTTTACTTTTCCCGCCTTTTTTCTTAGTTTATTTTTACCAAGTTTTTAAGTTTTTAATCATTTACGTTTTAATTTCCAAAAATTGCACGCTTCCCGAAATCTCCATTTTTACCAAGTATTTTTCTAGTAATTTTTAGGTTAATTTTTAAAGCTTTTATTTTACTCAACGACATTTTAGTTTAAAAATAGATAATCAACCAACCCATTTTATTTTTCCACCCAAAACGACTGATTCGCACTAATTACTGGTAATCAATTCGAAAAGACTGGAACTACGATAACTTTTTTATATACCTGGTTTAAACCTTGTATTACTACATAAGGGTAATTTGTTGGATTTCTGATATGTCCAGTAGCGGTGTACGAGCTAGTGCAATAATAAATGAGAATCAATGAATTTAAACAAAGGGTGTATAACATTGTAGCCCTAGAGTGCTACTTGTATTTAAATGTTGTTTAAACCTATGAATTCACTCAACCGTTGTGTTGATTTGTAATCATATATTTAAAGTGAATAAAGACTGGCGGGCTGCGGATGGTTGTGTCATGAAAATTTATCATTCCAATAAAACTAGATCTTGGGGAAAACCAGTATTGTATAGTGTATGTACAGTTGTTTTGGTAACTATAAATAACAAATCAATGATAACATAAGTTTTTAAATAAAATGTCTCTTTGAGCATTTTTATATTATTCTGACTATGATACCTTGAAATTAATACCCCAGATTAGCTTTCGCTGGTATATGGTAAAAATGAGGGTGTTGCAATTATTGTCGATCGTCTTCCTTAATGTACGTGATTTCTTCCTATTAAAGAGATCGATAGTATGGAAACTTGTTGGGTCAAAAAGTTGATGTGGCAGAAACTCAAAATCGAAGAACATTTACTCAAGCGTTGACAAGAGTAATACAAGAGTTGACAAGAGCAATGTAGCCGTTGACAGAAGTCAACAAAAGGAAAACGCAGTCAACAAAAGTCAACGCTGATGGATTTGATGGAGAATTCTATTTACAGAATATATTGGATATATTCTAAGTAATATATTCAGTATATATCTATAGAAATAGAATATTTAGTTTTATTTGATTTTATCTCTTGTAAACCCTAATCCTTACACTATAAAAGGAACCAAGGGTTATTAGGTTTTTCATATCTTTCATTCACAATGTAAACCTAAAGTGTGTGTCGCACTAGACGTGGGATTCAATGTATACACGTCTAGTGGATGTTTGTTATTAATATAATGAACATCCCTATTGTTTTAATTCATGTTATTGTGCCTAAACACCTTGTTAATGGTTGTTGTTCTAATTCCGCTTTGATTGTTTAATCATATGAACAATGATCATTCCTAGTAGCTTAAAAGATCCGGAAACCAAGGTTTCCACAATTGGTATCAGAGCCTCGTGGCTCGTGATGCTAGGACCAACAAGGTGTTCGTAATGTGGAGAAGAAAAGAAAAATTCGTATAGAGTTTTTCTGGACGTTTTTGTGTGCGCAGCAGTATTCAGAAGGTCATAACTTTTGATTAAACCGTTGGATCGTCACGAAATTATATATGTGTGTTCTACATACATAGATCTAAACATCCACCGGAGGGATTGTCGAGTTTTATCCCCAGGCAAAAGTTATTAAGCGTCAAAGTCAGCAGCAGGGTACATGCAGTTTTCTGTGGACAGCCATGTTCAAAACACGTTTTCTCCTTCGTTAACCGTTGGATCTTCGTGATTTTTGAACTGTAGATTCTTGGCACTTGTGTCTAGAATCTCACCGAAGGGATTTTCGATCTGAGCCCTAATGAAGAAGTTATTCATGGTCGAAGTTCGCTGCAGTAAAGGTATTAATGTTTTGCTTTCACATAAAATCATGACCTAGGGTTTCTCAAACCCTAGATCTACATGAAAAGCAGAATATTATGTAGATTGTGGCTGTGGTGATTCAAGTTAATACTTGATCTAAGGTTTTTACAAACCCTAATTAGGGTTTCGATGCTCAAATTCTATAAACCCTAGATTGAGTTTTAAAACAGAAGAGTTGCTGTTGTGATGTTCAAGTTTGGAAGAAGGTACGAGCAGCAAAGGAAAAAGTGCTACGTATATGTAAGGCCCAAGATCTGCTTTGGATATCACTTGTTATTCACATGAAGTTTTCACAAGTGTGTAACGTTGATTAAATTGTGTTCACACGGTTATAGGTTATTACTATGATATCGTGTGTTCATATGATTTAGAGAGACTTCAATATGTGTTCACACGAAGTAAGAGTTTTGATTGGTTAAAGAAGCTTGTGTTCACACGGTCCTTCAATTCTTATTGGTGGAAGAATGTGTGTTCACACGCTCAAGAACAAAAGGGTTACACGTTTTGTTTTTGGAATATTACGTGATTTGTTTTGGGAACAAAAGGGTTACAGCTATGTGGGATCGTGAGAGCAAAAGTATCATATATACAGAATTTGCGGATCACGATTTACTCAGATGTAGAGTTTTCATGCATGATTTAAAGATCAACAAAATATTTTGCATGGTTTTCACATGAAGGAAAGTGATGAAACGTGATTTATGAGCTGCTGATGATGTCAACAAAAGGAGACGCTGACAAGGTATATATTGACGCTGACAGGAAAAAGTTTGACGCTGACAGAATAAGTCAACGCTGATAGAGTTGACAGTGTCGTCCGATATATGAACTTCAACGCTGATAGGTATTGTCCGATATTGGACAATACAACTGCCAAAGATGTTGGATAAAAGGTGATATTGGACAACACAAGGTTTGCTGCTGTTTGAGAAACTTGGACGTTTTAAGCACACAAAAAGGAGGATTATACACACGAAGGTACATGGAATCTCCGTTTCAATTTAGAATATCATGTTGATATTTATGGCTCGGATATTTTTCAAAGGAATTAATGATTTTAAAGCGAGTTAGCAACTTTTTATGGGAATTTGATGGATATTTAAACTATGTAATCGGGATAGCCTTGCGAAAGAGTTATCCGGTCTAGTACTTTTACATATGGTATGAAGATGTGATTCTATTAAAATCGTCATGAAGAGGTGTTAGCTTAAGGGGAAGAATTCTTATGGTAAGTTTGTGTTTATTACTTGAAAGTGAAAAATGAAAACATGTTTTACTCTTTACCCCCCTTTACTTGTAAAAGTCCATGGGCTAAGCCCACCTTGGTATATGTGCCGTGGGTATGGGGGCCCCACATGGGGTACCCGTACCTTTCTCGTGTCCCGATGTTTCGTGTTCGTTCGTGGTTAAACGTGTTCGTGTCTGAAGCGTTTCTGTTTATTCTATCGTGTCGTTTATCGTAAACTTAACGCTCGTAATTATATTATAAGTATTTACGTAATTATTCTAGTTCGTATTTTAAATGGTGATCATGATTTAATTATGTTCACGTGACATATTTATTAACTGTTTATCATGAGTTCGTACGTAATCGATACTTGTCATGTCATACACGTATGCACTTGCTTGATAATTAGCACATGAATGTGATCAATACTAAATGAGGTAAGTTTTAATCTAGGACGTACGATCTTAAGGGCACTATTCATGGTAAAAGCATGCGGGTTTTACAAAAAGACTCAAGACGAAGTCTATAGTCCAAGAGATGCAAAAGATTTGAAGTCAATGGGCCTATTTGAAGATTTATCGAAGAAAAGGACCAAAGATGGAAGATTTACATATGTCGAAGGAACACAAGTCTATTAAACCAAGAAATTAAAAGACGAGTTGAATTTAATCGTCGACAAATCCCGAATCAGAATCAAAAACGTCGACTTTACTGAAAAGACGAGAAGATGAAAAGAAAGAAGAAAGCCCACTCACCAACCAACCACTTGGCCTATATAAAGAGATTCCCTTCACACATTTTGGGCTAGTTTTTCATTTTCCAGTTTCTTTCTTTTCTTTCTTAGGAAGCCAACACCATTAAGGTGTTGGTGATTTTTCATTCTTGTTAAATCTTTAATTTTATAAGTGTTTAATCTTTCCTTTTGTTTACTTTACATTAATCAATCAATATAATCCTTCCATTAATCTTGTTCATCTTCATCTTTTTGATTTAAAGCTTAAAGTTCTTATTTGGTTGATTTGATCTTTAAAAGTTATTGGGTTTTGTGTTTTTATTGTTGGGATTCGGTGTTTATGGTTAGTAAATGATTATTGGTTAGTTTGGTTTAAATCTTTTGGTTAAATTTGGCTTGATTTGATAAAAATCATATTACCATGTTTTTCGTCTGCTTACTGTTCTTCGTCCCCAGTATTCCGAATCAAAGTTAACATTCCGAATCAGTCACTTTCAATTTTATTCCGGATCAAGTTAATTATTCAGTATCAAAACCTTTCCATCCGGAATATCTAATATTCCGGATCAACCCCTTTCATGCGGAATAATCAATTATTCCGGATCACACCATTTATTGCGCATCAACAATTATTCCGAGTAGAACTTTTATTCCGCATCACCATTTATTCCGCATCACCATTTATTCCGCATCAACCCTTTATTCCGCATCAACCTCTACATTCCGCATCAACAGTTTATTCCGGATGAACCTATTATTCCGCATAAGCCATGTATTCCGCATCAACCATTTATTCCGCATGAGCTTGTATTCCGCATGAACCATTTATTCCGCATGAGCTTATTTTCCGAATGAACCTATTATTCCGCATGAGCCATTTATTCCGCATCAACCATTTATTCCGCATGATCTAGTATTCCGCATGAGTGAGATATTCCGCATGAAGGATTTTTGTATGATATATTTCGAATAAAGAGTACATTCCGAATCAAGCATTTTTCAGGGTATTTACAGTTACTGTTTTATTTTAATTTTAATTCAAGTTTTATTTTTATTAATTAATTGCTTCCAGTTTACTTTTATTTACTTCACGCATTTACCCTTTTAGTAGAATAGAAAACCAAACCCCCTATTTGTCACCAAGAACAACTATTCCACTTTGAGCTGTGATCAATTCGAGAAGATTCCGAGAATTAATCTGAACCTATGGAAAATCCAAGTATCAAATGGCGCCGCTGCCGGCTCTTCTCGTAAAGATTAACAGTTTTTTGTGAGAACTTGGATTTTGGGATCCGTTCCCCGTGAACGTTACTTTTTTCATAAAAATATTCAAAAATCCTAAAAAATATAAAATTTTCAAAATACAAAAAAATTAAAAAACCATAAAAAACCAAAAATATTTCTTGTTTTCTTTGTTAGTTCTTTTGCAGGTGCATGCGTACACGATCAACGTCTTATCAAGAGCCCGAGCCTCTCGAAGACTTAGACATGGCCGGTGTACACAACAACAATAACAATCCACCTCAAAACAACAATAATAACAACAACAATGAACCTCTACCGGACAATCGCCCTATGACTGAACTTTTACAAGCACATGTGGAGGGCAACAATGATCCAATTGTCATACCCGCGATTGCAGCCAACAACTTTGAGCTCAAATCCGACTTTATTCAGATGGTATCTACTTAACCATTCTTGGGATGTACCATTGATGATCCGCATGACCACATCAAAAGGTTCCTACAACTCACAAATACGGTCAAATTCAATGGTGTTCCACAAGAGGTAATCCGTTTACAACTTTTTCCTTTCTCCTTAGAGGGACAAGCCCGGCATTGGCTTGCAAAGGAACCGCCACAAAGTATTCTTACGTGGACGGATTTGGAGACCAAATTCATAAACTACTTTTTCCCACCCTCTCGTACTACCGCTTTGTGGAATGAAATCATTAATTTTGAACAAAAGTACGATGAGACTTTTAGTGAATCTTGGGACCGTTTTAAAGACCTTTTAAGAAAGTGCCCACAACATGGTTTTACCAAAGTGCACCAAATTAATACTTTTTATAATGGTTTAAGCATGAATGACCAAGATTCACTAAATAGTGCCTCGGGGGGTAATATTTTAGTTAAAAGCTCTAATGCCGCTTGGGATATTATTGAGAATAAGTCTAGAGTGCAAACCAAGAGTGTGCGGACCAATGCCGCTAGTGCTAGTACTAGAGACAACGACAAGAGACTTGACAAATTTACGTCGCTTCTTGAATCGCTTGCTACCCAAACCGCTAGCAACACCAACAGCATCAACGCTAAAAACGCTCAAGTCAATGCTGTAAGCCAACCATGTGAAATATGCGGGGGTTCTCACTCTTACACCACTTGTACCACCACCCAAGACTATCCTTCTGAGAATGTTAATGCAACATACGATACCTATCCTCCGGCCGCTTATCAAGCTCGTCCTCAAGGAGACCGCAACTTGCTCAGCTATCACTCAAACAACTTTCTTTCCCCGCCCGGTTTTCCTCCTAACAACCCAAACCAACAACAAACCCTCAATCGACCTCCTCAACAAGAACCTCGTGCACCATACGAACCACCTCAAAGAAAACCATATCCACCTCAAAGAAACAACCAAGTTTAACAACAACCTGCTTATCAACCACCCGCCTACAATGCTCCTCCCAACCAACCCACCGCATTACACCAAGATATTGGAACCTACATGAGGACTAATGATGTGATCGTGGACAATCTCCAGCGGGAAGTGCTCAACTTGAAAGCAGACATGGTGAAACAAGGAAATGATCTTCGAGCTGATATGCGAAACACTTTGGCAAGTCAAACGAATGACTTAAGGAACATGATGGCTGGTTTCTTCCAAGGTAATCAATCCTCTTCTTCGGGTGCTCTTCCGAGTAACACAGTTGCGAATCCAAAAGGGGAGATGAAAGCAATCACCACTCGCAGTGGCAAAGGTACCAAGGAACCCGAGCTTCCTATACCTCCACCGGTGATTGTGACTAAGGAAAACGAGTCACCTACTCATATTCCTCATCTTGCTACTTCCCCAATTCCTCCACCTCTTACTTCTACCCCTCCTCCACCCAAGGATGTGAGTGATCCTTTGATCACAAAGCCTTCCTCTTCTTCCGATATACCTTATCCCTCAAGGTTGAGGAAAGAGAAGCTCAAAAGCAAGGACGATATTCAGGTTTCGAACTTTCTCAAAATGTTTAAACAATTGAATTTCAACATCTCCTTCGCTGGGGCTCTCGCTCACATGCCTAAACATGCGAAAATGTTCAAAGATCTTCTGAGTGACAAGGAGAAGCTTCTTGATATTTCTAATACCCAACTTAATGAGAATTGCTCCGCAGTGCTCTTAAGGAAATTGCCAACCAAACTTGGTGATCCGGGTCGCTTCTTAATCCCTTGCAACTTCCCAGGAGTAGAGAATTGCATGGCCCTAGCCGATCTAGGTGCCAGTATTAACTTAATGCCTTTAAGTGTTTGGAAGCAATTATCTCTCTTTGAGCTAGTCCCCACCAAAATGACTTTGGAATTAGCTAACCGTACGGTTGCTTATCCAGTGAAGATAGCCGAAGACGTTTTTGTAGGAGTCGACGAATTCACTTTTCCTGCCGATTTCGTCGTGGTCGACTACGAAATGGACCATCGTGTGCCATTAATCGTTGAACGTCCATTCTTGAGGACCGGTCGCACTCTCATCGATGTAGAAGCGGGTGAGCTTATCATGAGAGTGGGTGACGATAAAATCGTTTTCAACATGGGAAAGCTTTCTAAACAGCCTTATTCATACGCGAGTGTTAATTGTATCGACGTTCTTGATGAAGCTTGTGAAGAACACTTCAAAGATGCTTGCAAAAGTATTCCTACCTCTCCTCCCAATGTTGAGACCGTTTCCTCTATTGATTCATCACTATCTCTATTTGGAGAAAGTGATTTCCTTTGGAAAGATTTTGAAGCAACCATGGGAGATGCGAACTTAGAAAATGGCGATTCTCCCACAGATTGGGATGAAGACATTCGTCTCATTAAGAAACTTCTCAAAGAGGACCATATTTCTTCACCATCTCCTAAGGCTATTGCTATCGATGCACCGACTTTGAATCCGCCTCCCATCGAAAATCCTCCGGATTTAGAACTTAAGGAGTTGCCGTCCCATCTCGAGTACGTATTCCTTAAAGAAGAGAAGAAGTCGCCCGTCATCATTGCTAAGGACTTGAAAGAAGAAGAGAAATCTCGCCTTATCGCCGTGCTTAAAGATCATAAGAAGGCAATTGCTTGGAAAATTTCCGATATCCGCGGAATTGATCCAAACTTTTGTACTCACAAGATTCTCATGGAAGATGACTTTAAACCCGCAATCTAGAGCCAAAGAAGGGTTAATCCTCGCATTCATGACGTCATCAAACAAGAGGTTATCAAACTTCTTGACGCCGGCTTGATTTACCCTATTTCGGATTCGCCATTGGTAAGTCCCGTCCATTGTGTGCCCAAGAAGGGCGGAATAACCGTTGTTCCCAATGAACACAACGAGTTGATTCCCACTCGTCTCGTTACTGGGTGGAGAGTTTGTATTGACTATCGCAAACTCAATGACGCCACGAGAAAAGATCACTTTCCTCTTCCTTTCATGGATTAAATGCTCGAGCGTCTAGCGGGTAATGACTATTACTGCTTCTTAGACGGTTTCTCCGGGTATTTTCAAATTCCCATCGATCCCAAAGACCAAGAAAAGACCACATTCACTTGTCCCTACGGAACATTTGCTTACAAACGCATGCCTTTCGGTTTATGCAATGCTCCTGGGACGTTCCAAAGGTGTATGATGGCTATCTTCCATGACATGGTTGAAGAAACTAAGGAAGTTTTCATGGATGATTTCTCGGTTTATGGCGATTCTTTCTCTGCTTGCCTTGCCAATTTAGAACGTATGCTTAAGCGGTGTGAAGACACTCGCCTTGTTCTTAATTGGGAAAAATGCCGTTTCATGGTAAAAGAGGGCATCGTGCTAGGACACAAAATCTCCAAAGATGGTCTTGAAGTAGACCGTGCTAAAGTCGATGTTATTGCTAAATTGCCTCCACCTTCAACCGTGAAGGGTGTGAGAAGTTTCCTGGGTCATGCGGGCTTCTACCGTCGCTTTATCAAAGATTTTTCTAAAATCGCTCGCCCGATGACCCACCTCTTGGAAAAAGATACTCCTTTTATCTTTTCCAAAGAGTGTATTGAAGCCTTCAACCTTCTTAAGGATAAGTTAACTAAGGCACCGGTCTTGGTTACCCCTAACTGGGAGATGCCTTTCGAGTTGATGTGCGATGCTAGCGATTTTGCTATTAGAGCGGTTTTGGGCCAAAGAGTGAATAAACACTTCCAACCAATCCATTACGCTAGCAAGACAATGACGGGGGCTCAATTGCATTACACAACAACCGAAAAAGAGCTTTTAGCTGTTGTCTATGCTTTTGAAAAATGTCGCCCCTATCTTGTCCTTTCTACCACCATCGTGTATACCGATCATTCCGCGTTGAAGTACTTGTTAACTAAACAAGATTACAAACCAAGACTTTTTCGCTGGTTTTGCTACTTCAAGAATTTAAAGTCGAAATTCGTGATAAGAAGGGAGCTGAAAACCTAGCCGCGGATCATCTCAGCAGACTTGAGGATCCTTATCAAGGGGATCATCCGAACAAAGAGATCAATGACTCTTTTCCCATGGAGACCTTAATGTCTATCAACTCGAGTAATGATGAAGCCCCGTGGTTTGCGGACATTGCAAACTACTTGGCGGGTGGAATTCTCATTGACGGGTTAACATCCCAGCAAAAGAAAAAGCTCTTCAAAGACATTAAGACTTACTTTTGGGATGACCCGTATCTATTCAAACAATGTGCTGATTTGATTATTCGCTGATGTGTTGATGGACCGGCAGCTTTAGACATTCTCGAAGCTTGCCACAAAGGACCCACCGGTGGTCACTTTGGTCCCAACTACACCGCCAAAAAAGTGTTTGACTCGGGATTTTATTGGCCCACCATTTATCGCGATGCTCACGAGATGGTTAAACATTGTGATGCTTGCCAAAAACAAGGCAAGATCACACATAAAGATGAGATGCCTCAAAATTTCATACAAGAATGTGAAATCTTTGATGTTTGGGGTATCGACTTTATGGGGCCATTCCCTTCCTATAAAGGAAACAAATACATCCTTGTAGTCGTTGACTACGTTTCTAAATGGGTTGAAGCCAAAGCTTTACCCATTAATGACGCAAGGGTGGTTTGTAACTTTTTGAAATCGCTGTTCGCTAGATTCGGTGTGGCTCGTGCCATTATTAGTGATCGCGGGACTCATTTTTGCAAAGATCAATTCGCAAGAGTCATGGCTATGTCAATCATCGTCTTTCCACCGCATACCACCCACAAACTAATGGCCAGGCTGAAATCTCTAACCGAGGATTAAAGCGAATTCTTGAAAGAACTGTGGAGAGCATCGTGCCTCATGGGCCGATAAACTTGATGATGCTCTGTGGGCTTTTCGTACCGCATACAAGACTCCGATTGGTTGTACACCATATCGTCTCGTGTACGGGAAAGCATGCCACCTCCCCATTGAGTTGGAGCACAAGGCTTACTGGGCCTTGAAGTGGGCTAATTTTGATATCAACAAAGCCGGTTACCTACGCAAGATCCAACTCAATGAGCTGAATGAACTTCGGAATGAGGCTTATGAAAATTCTTTGATCTATAAGGAAAAGACTAAGCTCATTCACGACTCTAAGATTAAAAACCGAGAGTTCCAAGTTGGAGACAAAGTTTTACTCTTTAACTCTCGGTTGAAAATCTTTTCGGGCAAGCTGAAATCTCGTTGGTCCGGCCCATTCACCATTGCCCAAATTTTTCCATATGGTACTCTCGAGCTCGCTCAACCTAATGGACCTAATTTTAAGGTGAATGACCAACGAGTGAAGTTTTACTTTAGTGAGGACATCTCTCATGAGATGATTCCATCCCTTACCACGTTTCCCATGAACTAATTTTGGGTCGAGTCAGGCTCGTGACTCGGTTATAAAAAACAAGCGCTCCTCGGGAGGCAACCCGAGTATCTATCCTTTTCCGTTTTAACCTCCTAAGTGTAGGGGGACCTCTATAGGTTGTTTGTGTTTGTGTGTTGATGTGATTACAGGGATGAATTCACTTTTGGAACCTTTGAAGAACCGTTCTCCCGTGTTATCCGCAATCCGGTTCTATCTCTCAACTATCGTGATTCAATTTTCTTCATTCTCACATTTGAAATTGATCACTTTAGTCGTCTCTTCCTTAGCTTGATTTAACCAACGTGCACAATGTCATAAGTGTAGGGGAGACTTTTCCCACATGCTTAAACATTAAGGACAATGTTTATCTTAAGTGTAGGGGGACTTCTATCGAAGTTTTAAGTGGACTTTTCCATGAAAATGCCTTCATTTAACCGGAAAATCATCTTTTTCAACATTTTTCAAATTTTTTATTAACTTTGGCCATTTAGTCGTAATTTTTAAATTTTTATCGTTGCATTCATATGTATATATCCCACAATAAAGTCAAAAATATTAATAAAGTGGTGTAGCTTTGAAGTCTTTGACATATTAGGCCCGTTGCGATTATTTTGACTCAACCCGAATAGACTTATCCAAGTTTATTCTAGCTAGTATCCTTAACCATGTAGACCTTCATTGGTTTATTAGGCTAAGCATCCACGAGTCTCATTACTTGAGATTTTAAATTGTGGAGAACGAGAAATGATAGAGTCAATTATAAGTCGGTATTCTTGCACAAGCACACTTGGTGTGATTATTTGCCTATTCTCCCATCACTTGCTAATAATTTATCTGCAATAAGTAAGGTCGTACGATTTGAAAAGTTACTTAGCTTCTAGCCCAAGATCGTTTAAAAGTTGCTCGGTAATGATAAGAGTTCATAGCCAAGACATAACTTATGAAGCGGGACGCAAAGATTGGCGAGTCCGAAAAGGCCCTAACAAGGCATGAGGATTCAATCTTATTGCTAAAGATCCAAGGTGATGTGAAAAGCATTATTCCCAAAATCAATATGAAGGATCAAGACTCACGACGAAAAGCAATCAAATCCCATAAAGATCATGGAGAAGTCTATCCGAAAAGACCCTAACAAGGTATGAGGATAAATAGATCCAAGTCCGAAAAGGAGGCGGATCGTTGTATCTCAAAATCCCAAATAGCGATTGAAGAAATAATGATGAAGTCGTGGTCAACAAAGTTGGAGTACCCCTCAAAAGTCTCCAAGTGAAGAAACTCTATTAACGAAGAGAAGACCATTATCTCATGAACGTCTCTCAAGATATGAAGTATGAAGTACATGCCAAATATCGGCCCGAGAGAGGTCTCAAATCGTGAAGCGAGTTATGCCAAGATATAAACTTTTTGATATCCCGAGAAGCAGTTTTAAGAGATTTTGTCCTTTAGCTAACTATTAATCAAATCGTCCTACTTTGCTTTCAGCCTAAATAAACTATCGCAATAAGTCCAAAAATGCATCTTCATGATCATTCTAAGAAAAAAATAAAATATAAGAGATACACCTAGGAATAAGGGAGTTTAAGCATATAATTAAGCCATGTGTGTAAGTGTTTGATTTGCTAACTTATAATAACAATGATCTCGTTTTTAAGCTTAGTTTGGAGAACGTGAAACTTGAGGGTGATAAATCTTCGCAGCACCAAAGCCCTAATGTAAGTCCTTGATCTCTTTGCAAGTTATTTCCATATAGCTATTTTCAAGTGAAAATGGTTTTCTATCCTTTTGTTTACTTTGAAGTTTTAGTTTCTCTTAGTACTTTAATTTTTGTTTAGTAGTATTTTAATAAGGCCAAGGTTGGTTGATTATGAGAAAAGTGTAAATTTGCTTTGCCACTAAGCATTGCATGAGGGCATGGCAATGGTTAAGTGCAGGGGATTTGATAGGTGTGAAAACACCCATCCTTTTACCACTTATTTCTGGCTAAAACGCGACCAAAACGCGTATTTAATATCATTTGTTTGGAATTATGCGTGTTTTTTGTGTTTATTGTGTTTTCAGAGCCAACCGGATGGATATTGGAGAAAACATGGGATTGCACGGGTTTTATCGAAGAAAAAGACTCAAGACGAAGTCTATAGTCCAAGAGATGCAAAAGATTTGAAGTCAATGGGCCTATTTGAAGATTTATCGAAGAAAAGGACCAAAGATGGAAGATTTACATATGTCGAAGGAACTCAAGTCTATTAAACGAAGAAATTAAAAGACGAGTTGAATTTAATCGTCGACAAATCCCGAATCTGAATCGAAAACGTCGACTTTACTGAAAAGACGAGGAGACGAAAAGAAAGAAGAAAGCCCACTCACCAACCAACCACTTGGCCTATATAAAGAGATTCCCTTCACACATTTTGGGCTAGTTTTTTATTTTCCAGTTTCTTTCTTTTCTTTCGTAGGAAGCCAACTCCATTAAGGTGTTGGTGATTTTTCATTCTTGTTAAATCTTTGATTTTGTAAGTGTTTAATCTTTCCTTTTGTTTACTTTACATTAATCAATCAATATAATCCTTCCATTAATCTTGTTCATCTTCATCTTTTTGATTTAAAGCTTAAAGTTCTTATTTGGTTGATTTGATCTTCAAAAGTTATTGGGTTTTGTGTTTTTATTGTTGCGATTTGATGTTTATGGTTAGTAAATGATTATTGGTTAGTTTGGTTTAAATCTTTTGGTTAAATTTGGCTTGATTTGATAAAAATCATATTACCCTGTTTTTCGTCTGCTTATTGTTCTTCGTCCCCAGTATTCCGAATCAAAGTTAACATTCCGAATCAGTCACTTTCAATTTTTATTCCGGATCAAGTTAATTATTCAATATCAAAACCTTTCCATCCGGAATATCTAATATTCCGGATCAACCCCTTTCATCCGGAATAATCAATTATTCCGGATCACACCATTTACTCCGCATCAACAATTATTCCGAGTAGAACTTTTATTCCGCATCACCATTTATTCCGCATCAACCCTTTATTCCGCATCAACCTCTACATTCCGCATCAACAGTTTATTCTGGATGAACCTATTATTCCGCATGAGCCATGTATTCCGCACCAACCATTTATTCCGCATGAGCTTATATTCCGCATGAACCATTTATTCCGCATGAGCTTATTTTCCGAATGAACCTATTATTCCGCATGAGCCATTTATTCCGCATCAACCATTTATTCCGCATGAGCTAGTATTCCGCATGAGTGAGATATTCCGCATGAAGGATTTTTGTCTGATATATTCCGAATAAAGAGTACATTCCGAATCAAGCATTTTTCAGGGTATTTACAGTTACTGTTTTATTTTAATTTTAATTCAAGTTTTATTTTTATTAATTAATTGCTTCTAGTTTACTTTTATTTACTTCACGCATTTACCCTTTTAGTAGAATAGAAAACCAAACCCCCTATTTGTCACCGAGAACAACTATTCCACTTTGAGCTGTGATCAATTCGAGAAGATTCCGAGAATTAATCTGAACCTATGCAAAATCCAAGTATCAAATGGCGCCGCTGCCGGCTCTTCTCGTAAAGATCAACAGTTTTTTGTGAGAACTTGGATTTTGGGATCCGTTCCCCGTGAACGTTACTTTTTCATAAAAATATTCAAAAATCCTAAAAATATAAAATTTTCAAAATACAAAAAAATTAAAAAACCATAAAAAACCATAAAAAACCAAAAATATTTCTTGTTTTCTTTGTTAGTTCTTTTGTAGGTGCATGCGTACACGATCAACGTCTTATCAAGAGCCCGAGCCTCTCGAAGACTTAGACATGGCCGGTGTACACAACAACAATAACAATCCACCTCAAAAAAACAATAATAACAACAATGAACCTCTACCGGACAATCGCCCTATGATTGAACTTTTACAAGCACATGTGGAGGGCAACAATGATCCAACTGTCATACCCGCGATTGCAGCCAACAACTTTGAGCTCAAATCCGGCTTTATTCAGATGGTCTCTGCTCAACCATTCTTGGGGCGTACCATTGATGATCCGCATGACCACATCAAAAGGTTCCTGCAACTCACAAATACGGTCAAATTCAATGGTGTTCCACAAGAGGTAATCCGTTTACAACTTTTTCCTTTCTCCTTAGAGGGACAAGCCCGGCATTGGCTTGCAAAGGAACAGCCACAAAGTATTCTTACGTGGATGGATTTGGAGACCAAATTCATAAACTACTTTTTCCCACCCTCTCGTACTACCGCTTTGCGGAATGAAATCATTAATTTTGAACAAAAGTACGATGAGACTTTTAGTGAATCTTGGGACCGTTTTAAAGACCTTTTAAGAAAGTGCCCACAACATGGTTTTACCAAAGTGCACCAAATTAATACTTTTTATAATGGTTTAAGCATGAATGACCAAGATTCAATAAATAGTGCCTCGGGGGGTAATATTTTGGTTAAAAGCTCTAATGCCGCTTGGGATATTATTGAGAATAAGTCTAGAGTGCAAACCAAGAGTGTGCAGACCAATTTCGCTAGTGCTAGTACTAGTGACAACGACAAGAGACTTGACAAAATTACGTCGCTTCTTGAATCGCTTGCTACCCAAACCGCTAGCAACACCAACAACATCAACAACATCAACGCTAAAAACGCTCAAGTCAATGCTGTAAGCCAACCATGTGAAATATGCGGGGGTCCTCACTCTTACACCACTTGTACCACCACCCAAGACTATCCTTCTGAGAATGTTAATGCAGCATACGGTACCTATCCTCCGGCCGCTTATCAAGCTCGTCCTCAAGGAGACCGCAACTTGCTCAGCTATCGCTCAAACAACTTTCTTTCCCCGCCCGGTTTTCCTCCTAACAACCCAAACCAACAACAAACCCTCAATCGATCTCCTCAACAACAACCTCGTGCACCATACCAACCACCTCAAAGACAACCATATCCACCTCAAAGAAACAACCAAGTTTACCAACAACCTGCTTATCAACTACTCGCCTACAATGCTCCTCCCAACCAACCCACCGCATTACACCAAGATATTGGAACCTACATGAGGACTAATGATGTGATCGTGGAAAATCTCCAGCGGGAAGTGCTCAACTTAAAGCAGACATGGTGAAACAAGGAAACGATCTTCGAGCTGATATGCGAAACACTTTGGCAAGTCAAACGAATGACTTAAGGAACATGATGGCTGGTTTCTTCCAAGGTAATCAATCCTCTTCTTCGGGTGCTCTTCCGAGTAACACCGTTGCGAATCCAAGAGGGGAGATGAAAGCAATCACCACTCGCAGTGGCAAAGGTACCAAGGAACCCGAGCTTCCTATACCTCCACCGGTGATTGTGACTAAGGAAAACGAGTCACCTACTCATATTCCTCATCTTGCTACTTCCCCAATTCCTCCACCTCTTACTTCTACCCCTCCTCCACCCAAGGATGTGAGTGATCCTTCGATCCCAAAGCCTTCCTCTTCTTCCGATATACCTTATCCCTCAAGGTTGAGGAAAGAGAAGCTCAAAAGCAAGGACGATATTCAGGTTTCGAACTTTCTCAAAATGTTTAAACAACTGAATTTCAACATCTCCTTCGCTGAGGCTCTCGCTCACATGCCTAAATATGCAAAAATGTTCAAAGATCTTCTGAGTGACAAGGAGAAGCTTCTTGATATTGCTAATACCCAACTTAATGAGAATTGCTCCGCAGTGCTCTTAAGGAAATTGCCAACCAAACTTGGTGATCCGGGTCGCTTCTTAATCCCTTGCAACTTCCCGGGAGTAGAGAATTGCATGGCCCTAGCCGATCTAGGTGCCAGTATTAACTTAATGCCTTTAAGTTTTTGGAAGAGATTATCTCTCCTTGAGCTAGTCCCCACCAAAATGACTTTGGAATTAGCTAACCGTACGGTTGCTTATCCAGTGGGGATAGCCGAAGACGTTTTTGTAGGAGTCGACAAATTCACTTTTCCTGCCGATTTCGTCGTGGTCGACTACGATATGGACCATCGTGTGCCATTAATCGTTGGACGTCCATTCTTGAGGACCGGTCGCACTCTCATCGATGTAGAAGCGGGTGAGCTTATCATGAGAGTGGGTGACGATAAAATCGTTTTCAACATGGGAAAGCTTTCTAAACAGCCTTATTCATACGCGAGTGTTAATTGTATCGACGTTTTTGATGAGGCTTGTGAAGAACACTTCAAAGATGCTTGCAAAAGTATTCCTACCTCTCCTCCCAATGTTGAGACCGTTTCCTCTATTGATTCATCACTATCTCTATTTGGAGAAAGTGATTTCCTTTGGAAAGATTTTGAAGCAACCATGGGAGATGCGAACTTAGAAAATGATGATTCTCCCAGATATTGGGATGAAGACATTCGTCTCATTGAGAAACTTCTCAAAGAGGACCATATTTTTTCACCATCTCCTAACGCTATTGCTATCGATGCACCGACTTTGAATCCGCCCCCCATCGAAAATCCTCCGGATTTAGAACTTAAGGAGTTGCCGTCCCATCTCGAGTACGTATTCCTTGAAGAAGAGAAGAAGTCGCCCGTCATCATTGCTAAGGACTTGAAAGAAGAAGAGAAATCTCGCCTTATCGCCGTGCTTAAAGATCATAAGAAGGCAATTGCTTGGAAAATTTCCGATATCCGCGGAATTGATCCAAACTTTTGTACTCACAAGATTCTCATGGAAGATGACTTTAAACCCGTAATCCAGAGCCAAAGAAGGGTTAATCCTCGCATTCATGACGTCATCAAACAAGAGGTTATCAAACTTCTTGATGCCGGCTTGATTTACCCTATTTCGGATTCGCCATGGGTAAGTCCCGTCCATTGTGTGCCCAAGAAGGGCGGAATAACCGTTGTTCCCAATGAACACAACGAGTTGATTCCCACTCGTCTCGTTATTGGGTGGAGAGTTTGTATTGACTATCGCAAACTCAATGACGCCACGAGAAAAGATCACTTTCCTCTTCCTTTCATGGATCAAATGCTCGAGCGTCTAGCGGGTAATGACTATTACTGCTTCTTAGACGGTTTCTCCGGGTATTTTCAAATTCCCATCGATCCCAAAGACCAAGAAAAGAACACATTCACTTGTCCCTACGGAACATTTGCTTACAAACGCATGCCTTTCAGTTTATGCAATGCTCCTGGGACGTTCCAAAGGTGTATGATGGCTATCTTCCATGACATGGTTGAAGAAACTATGGAAGTTTTCATGGATGATTTCTTGGTTTATGGTGATTCTTTCTCTGCTTGCCTTGCCAATTTAGAACGTATGCTTAAGCGGTGTGAAGACACTCGCCTTGTTCTTAATTGGGAAAAATGCCATTTCATGGTAAAAGAGGGCATCGTGCTAGGACACAAAATCTACAAAGCCGGTCTTGAAGTGGACCGTGCTAAAGTCGATGTTATTGCTAAATTGCCTCCACCTTCAACCGTGAAGGGTGTGAGAAGTTTCCTGGGTCATGCGGGCTTCTACCGTCGCTTTATCAAAGATTTTTCTAAAATCGCTCGCCCGATGACCCACCTCTTGGAAAAAGATACTTCTTTTATCTTTTCCAAAGAGTGTATTGAAGCCTTCAACCTTCTTAAGGATAAGCTAACTAAGGCACCGGTCTTGGTTACCCCTAATTAGGAGCTGCCTTTCGAGTTGATGTGCGATGCTAGTGATTTTGCTATTGGAGCGGTTTTGGGCCAAAGAGGGAATAAACACTTCCAACCGATCCATTACGCTAGCAAGACAATGACGGGGGCTCAATTGCATTACATGACAACCGAAAAAGAGCTTTTAGCTGTTGTCTATGCTTTTGAAAAATTTCGCACCTATCTTGTCCTTTCTACCACCATCGTGTATACCGATCATTCCGCGTTGAAGTACTTGTTAACTAAACAAGATTCCAAACCAAGACTTCTTCGCTGGGTTTTGCTACTTCAAGAATTTAAAATCGAAATTCGTGATAAGAAGGGAGTTGAAAACCTAGCCGCGGATCATCTCAGCAGACTTGAGGATCCTTATCAAGGGGATCATCCGAACAAAGAGATCAATGACTCTTTTCCCTGGAGACCTTAATGTCTATCAACTCGAGTAATGATGAAGCCCCGTGGTTTGCGGACATTGCAAACTACTTGGCGGGTGGAATTCTCATTGACGGGTTAACATCCCAAGAAAAGAAAAAGTTCTTCAAAGACATTAAGACTTACTTTTGGGATGACCTGTATCTATTCAAATAATGTGCTGATTTGATTATTCGCCGATGTGTTGATGGACCGGCAGCTTTAGACATTCTCGAAGCTTGCCACAAAGGACCCACCGGTGGTCACTTTGGTCCCAACTACACCGCCAAAAAAGTGTCTGACTCGGGATTTTATTGGCCCACCATTTATCGTGATGCTCACGAGATGGTTAAACATTGTGATGCTTGCCAAAAACAAGGCAAGATCACACATAAAGATGAGATGCCTCAAAATTTCATACAAGAATGTGAAATCTTTGATGTTTGGGGTATCGACTTTATGGGGCCATTCCCTTCCACTAAAGGAAACAAATACATCCTTGTAGCCGTTGACTACGTTTCTAAATGGGTTGAAGCCAAAGCTTTACCCACTAATGACGCAAGGGTGGTTTGTAACTTTTTGAAATCGTTGTTCGCTAGATTCGGTGTGCCTCGTGCCATTATTAGTGATCGTAGGACTCATTTTTTCAATGATCAATTCGCAAGAGTCATGGCTAAGTATGGTGTCAATCATCGTCTTTCCACCGCATACCACCCACAAACTAATGGCCAGGCTGAAATCTCTAACCGAGGATTAAAGCGAATTCTTGAAAGAACCGTGGGAGAGCATCGTGCCTCATGGGCCGATAAACTTGATGATGCTCTGTGGGCTTTTCGTACCGCATACAAGACTCCGATTGGTTGTACACCATATCGTCTCGTGTACGGGAAAGCATGCCACCTCTGTCACACCCCACCATGACGGAATATGGGGCGCGACGTATGGATATCATCACAACAACAGCATGTCTATAGAGAGAACTAAATGAAATTGAAATATCATAGATGGCGACACAAATGTCGTGACAATATCTCAACAATGCAGGCGTCTAGGTAAGTAGGTAACAGGCCTACCTCTTACCAAAGACATACAAATAAACAAACATCAAACATATGGGTACCACAAAGTTCACTTAATCAAAACAAAAAATAAAATCTAAGAGGAAAGGGATTCCTCCGAATGCAATCCTAGCAGCCTCTATACTCTAGCCACTTCTAACATCATCTTGCACAACTACCTCACCTGAAAATGACACTAAAATCTGTCAACATAAAGTTGGTGAGAACATAGGTTTAAGTTATCTAGAACATCATAAAAAAAACCTTGACATCCGCTGTAAATAAGTTGAAGAAAAACAATTTATAGTAATGGACCATAATGTGATAATCATGCTACATGCATCCACAACAAAACTCAAGCCAAGTACCAATCACATCTACAATTCACAAAGCACATTATAACAATCAAGAAGTATCCCGTCACACGCACAAGAACACACCACACTATCCGGATCTTTCCCACACCACCTGTGGAAGATGAACTATATCCCCGTCGAGATATCTTGCCTCCGAAGAGACGATGCACAAGTACTCAGGACGGATCGTGCCCCACGCTCCACACACATCGCAACTGGTCCCATAGACGCCCATACATCTATGTACCAAAGCCAATCACAATCCAAACAAGATTCACATAGCAGAACACGTACCAAAGCACATATGAGAACACATAAGCACGCAAGTCACACAATAACACATTTATGTCCACAAATTTTATAACATAGTACTAAATCATGTTAAAGAACATTTCAAGTGCCATCTCCATCCCATACTGGAAAAAAAAACATTTAAAAACGTAGCAAAACGGGACTATGAACTCACCTGATTGCTTCTCCAAAGTCCTTGCTCTAGCCCCAAGCTAATAATCCAAAAACACATAAATCAATACATGAACCAACCTCTAAAATGGTTCATCAACCTATGATGGACATCTAACCCCCTCTCATATAAATACCCCATTTATAACTCTAAACACCCCATTACCCTTCCCTAACAAGTCCTTAACTTGGTTAAGTTTAATAGCTATCCCGTTCACAATTTTACACAAAACAGTCCCGGTTTTAGGTCTTAAAACTTTAAGTCAAACGTCCACTTAAACATACCCATGGTTTCTGTAAAAGGAATATTCATACCCTTACATATGTTGGCTAACACCTCCCACTTGCCCTAACCTTAAAGCTACTGTTAAGGCCCTGATGTATATATATATACTTTTGTCATTCCAGTTTTCCTGATTTTAAACGTATGAAAAGTTCATTACCATTAGAGGGTCTTACCCTAAACCACAATCTTAGCCCAAGTGCAGATCCTTATTACAATATATAAACCATCTCTCATGTTCGTGAGAAGATCCCAATGCAACCCTAAGTACCCCAAACAACCCAAAACTTAAAAAGAAAACAGGCTGAATTCAAAACTGTTTTGACCTCCGACTGTTGTAACCTGTTTTTGACCCACTTCCCGACCTCCAATTTAGTTCTCGTTTCTTGCATTGAAAAGCCACTTCAAATACCTTTTCAGGGGTATGTGGATCGTAAGATAAAAGTTTGTAGAGCTCCCTATATGATCAAAACAATGACTCAAAATTCTGCCCAGTTTTTAAAAACGGGTTTAACAAAATCAACCTCATTAATTAACCCTAATCCCTCTAATTACAAGCCCTAACTTATGTAATCATCATATTATGATTAATACAATATTAATTTACTGTTTTTATATTAAACCATAACCCTAATCCATCACAAGAATGATTAATTTAAACATAAAAACAATTAAATTGAAAAAGGGTTATGAAGATTTACCTTTGATTTATGAAAACCCCAAAATTTTATGAAGAACCCTAATTTTTTATATAACTCACGAATTTCCTTTATCTCCAGGAGAAAAATAATGAATTTGGTTTAGTATATACATTATATAGGGTATGGGTGAATCCTAGTCCAACCCAAAGCCCACTTACCATAAATCTTTTCTTTTTTTCCTTTTTTTTCTCTTCTAAACCGACCTAAACACCATAAAATTCGTTTTTTTCTTTATTTTATTATTAATAAATATCTTATTAATATTACCTTAATTTTCCTTAATTTATTTCAGCTCCTAAAGCCTCCAAAACCTCAAAACCGTAAAACTAGTCAGTTTTTACGCGTTTTACCGTAAAAGTCGTAAAATATACACTTTTAAAAAAAATCTCAAATTCTTAAATAAACTTTATAACTAAGTCCTAAATGACTTAAAACCATCCCGAAAAATATTATTTTGGATAATTACCTCACCCGAGACCTCTAAACGCTAAACCGTAAATCCAAAAAAAATACTATTACTATAATACTTATACGTATACGTAAACACCACAATATCACCATTTTCATTTCATAGTCACCACTTATGAGCTCATGAACATGAAATAACCGTTCCTCGATTTACTTATGAGTACTCTATACTCATAAACGATAACCACACCAACCTCGTTCACACAAAATAAACACGTAAACACACAATTCAAGTAAGCACACATAAAATAACCTAAAAGTAAGACCAAGTGACAAACCCAAAACCACGGTTGTCACATCACTCCCTCCTAATAGAAATCTCGTCCCGAGATTCACTCCCAAACTCAAACTTATTCTCAGCAAACAAACGAGGATGCATATCCCTAATAAAACCTTCACGTTCAAACGTGAACTCAGTACCTTCACTCCCAAGCTCTGATACCATTCTGTCACACCCCACCATGACGGAATATGGGGCGCGACGTATGGATATCATCACAACAACACATGAGCCTTACCGTCCGCGAGGAAACTTATCAAAACCATAAAGTTATGTAACCAACCTAACTAAATCTCGCAACTCATCAGACAAGAACTGTCTTGAAATCAAGTTAAGAGCCGTCACATAACTCAACGGGTTTAACACTGTCACCCCGATTTCAGTCTTACTCATAAGTACCATAAATCAAAACTCATCAAAATATAACCACGTATAATAAGGTCTAAAGAACTCTCAAGTTCCTTCCCAACTCATCTATATGTTAACCCTCCAAGTGTTCATTACCACAAAATACCCAAAACACGAGTTTAAACCATATTGTCTGAAAATTAACCTTAAACTCAACACTTGTACAATTAATTCGACCAAGCTACTGACTTCCAATTACGAAACTTTCTGAATATTTGAAAAGTATGTTCCGAGTACATAATTTTAGGCTTTTGAATCACCCAAAAACCTTTAAAAACGAATAAGTTATGACCAAAACGATTTTTCTCAAAATCTGCCTAGGCATTAGCGACAGTTTCTGACAGTTAGCGACATATTTTGACAGTTTAGCGACAGTTTCTGCCTACTCCGATTTATACCAAATTAAAAAAAACGATTTTTAAACCCTAAAACCCCCCATTAATTACCAAAACTAGAACCTAATTTATTTTAATTCCAGAAAATTAAAACTCTATTAATTACATGATTTTAACATATTTCACTAAATAAGAACAAAAATTTTAACTTAAGAACAATAACTCTAGGTGATCCAAACCAAAATATTTTAAAATAACCGAGTCATGCTTATATGTTAAAGAATTTATATTCCACCTTATTTGAAACATGTTTCCGACACTTCCTTATTTCATCGACTACCAACAACTTTTCTTTTCAATTTGCAAGTTCTATTTTTTTACCATGTATAACTCGAAACAAAAGGCATCGTTACCCCAAAAAGAAATCTCCACCATCTCAAAATCCTTCACGCCAAAAGTACCGTACAAACAAACACGTGAAATGAGGACCCGAGAAATGCGCTACTACAGAAGTTGAACATCTCAAAGAGAAACGAGCTAGCAACCATCCCAAGAATACAACCGGTAAGTAGAAAATAATTTTACATACATAGGCATAAGCGTACATACACTCAAATCCATCCAACATATACTATACAAGCATGTATCAACTCTCTTTCATGCAATCATACTTGAAAGTCCAGTGGTGTTGTGGCACATATATAATTATGTAGGCCTCCATAATTATACATGTTCCCTTTCACCAATGTACTCCCTCCTATGATGACACTTATAAGAAATTAATACTACACATAACACATAATCCAACAACTCACAAGCACATAACCACACAAGATAAGATCCAAAACCCCATGTATTAAAATAACATAGCCAATGCACGAAACACATAAACTCGTAGTCCAGCTGAACCAGCATAGACAAAATTCAAAATGTATAAAGAACATGAAAACATAATTAAGCGAAATCCAACAATGACTAGCGTATACGACCATGGTTCCACCCGCACTAATCAAAACTCGTAAAGAAAATAACATGTAGTTAAGTATGAACCATAGTAGTTCATAACCAAACAAATTCTGCGAAAATAATATTCAAACACATCAACTACTATAAAATGCACACATACTCCTATGACGCCTATATGCAGGGACCCTTAAGCTATAGACTAGGCTACACGACTAGGAAACCTAATTCTCTATAACCATTGGCTCTGATACCATTCTGTCACACCCCACCATGACGGAATATGGGGCGCGACGTATGGATATCATCACAACAACAGCGTGTCTATAGAGAGAACTAAATGAAATTGAAATATCATAGATGGCGACACAAATGTCGTGACAATATCTCAACAATGCAGGCGTCTAGGTAAGTAGGTAACAGGCCTACCTCTTACCAAAGACATACAAATAAACAAACATCAAACATATAGGTACCACAAAGTTCACTTAATCAAAACACAAAATAAAATCTAAGAGGAAAGGGATTCCTCCGAATGCAATCCTAGCAGCCTCTATACTCTAGCCACTTCTAACATCATCTTGCACAACTACCTCACCTGAAAATGACACTAAAATCTGTCAACATAAAGTTGGTGAGAACATAGGTTTAAGTTATCTAGAACATCATAAAAAAAACCTTGACATCCGCTGTAAATAAGTTGAAGAAAAACAATTTATAGTAATGGACCATAATGTGATAATCATGCTACATGCATCCACAACAATACTCAAGCCAAGTACCAATCACATCTACAATTCACAAAGCACATTATAACAATCAAAAAGTATCCCGTCACACGCACAAGAACACACCACACTATCCGGATCTTTCCCACACCACCTGTGGAAGATGAACTATATCCCCGTCGAGATATCTTGCCTCCGAAGAGACGATGCACAAGTACTCAGGACGGATCGTGCCCCACGCTCCACACACATCACAACTGGTCCCATAGACGCCCATACATCTATGTACCAAAGCCAATCACAATCCAAACAAGATTCACATAGCAGAACACGTACCAAAGCACATATGAGAACACATAAGCACGCAAGTCACACAATAACACATTTATGTCCACTAATTTTATAACATAGTACTAAATCATGTTAAAGAACATTTCAAGTGCCATCTCCATCCCATACTGGAAAAAAAACATTTAAAAACGTAGCAAAACGGGACTATGAACTCACCTGATTGCTTCTCCAAAGTCCTTGCTCTAGCCCCAAGCTAATAATCCAAAAACACATAAATCAATACATGAACCAACCTCTAAAATGGTTCATCCACCTATGATGGACATCTAACCCCCTCTCATATAAATACCCCATTTATAACTCTAAACACCCCATTACCCTTCCCTAACAAGTCCTTAACTTGGTTAAGTTTAATAGCTATCCCGTTCACAATTTTACACAAAACAGTCCCGGTTTTAGGTCTCAAAACTTTAAGTCAAACGTCCACTTAAACATACCCATGGTTTCTGTAAAAGGAATATTCATACCCTTACATATGTTGGCTAACACCTCCCACTTGCCCTAACCTTAAAGCTACTGTTAAGGCCCTGATGTATATATATATACTTTTGTCATTCCAGTTTTCCTGATTTTAAACGTATGAAAAGTTCATTACCATTAGAGGGTCTTACCCTAAACCACAATCTTAGCCCAAGTGCAGATCCTTATTACAATATATAAACCATCTCTCATGTTCGTGAGAAGATCCCAATGCAACCCTAAGTACCCCAAACAACCCAAAACTTAAAAAGAAAACAGGCTGAATTCAAAACTGTTTTGACCTCCGACTGTTGTAACCTGTTTTTGACCCACTTCCCGACCTCCAATTTAGTTCTCGTTTCTTGCATTGGAAAGCCACTTCAAATACCTTTTCAGGGGTATGTGGATCGTAAGATAAAAGTTTGTAGAGCTCCCTATATGATCAAAACAATGACTCAAAATTCTGCCCAGTTTTTAAAAACGGGTTTAACAAAATCAACCTCATTAATTAACCCTAATCCCTCTAATTACAAGCCCTAACTTATGTAATCATCATATTATGATTAATACAACATTAATTTACTGTTTTTATATTAAACCCTAACCCTAATCCATCATAAGAATGATTAATTTAAACATAAAAACAATTAAATTGAAAAAGGGTTATGAAGATTTACCTTTGATTTATGAAAACCCCAAAATTTTATGAAGAACCCTAATTTTTTATATAACTCACGAATTTCTTTTATCTCCAGGAGAAAAATAATGAATTTGGTTTAGTATATACATTATATAGGGTATGGGTGAATCCTATTCCAACCCAAAGCCCACTTACCATAAATCTTTTCTTTTTTTCCTTTTTTTTCTCTTCTAAACCGACCTAAACACCATAAAATTCGTTTTTTTCTTTATTTTATTATTAATAAATATCTTATTAATATTACCTTAATTTTCCTTAATTTATTTCAGCTCCTAAAGCCTCTAAAACCTCAAAACCGTAAAACTAGTCAGTTTTTACGCGTTTTACCGTAAAAGTCGTAAAATATACACTTTTAAAAAAAATATCAAATTCTTAAATAAACTTTATAACTAAGTCCTAAATGACTTAAAACCATCCCGAAAAATATTATTTTGGATAATTACCTCACCCGAGACCTCTAAACGCTAAACCGTAAATCCAAAAAAAAATACTATTACTATAATACTTATACGTATACGTAAACACCACAATATCACCATTTTCATTTCATAGTCACCACTTGTGAGCTCATGAACATGAAATAACCGTTCCTCGATTTACTTATGAGTACTCTATACTCATAAACGATAACCACACCAACCTCGTTCACACAAAATAAACACGTAAACACACAATTCAAGTAAGCACACATAAAATAACCTAAAAGTAAGACCAAGTGACAAACCCAAAACCACGGTTGTCACAACCTCCCCATTGAGTTGGAGCACAAGGCTTACTGGGCCTTGAAGTGGGCTAATTTCGATATCAACAAAGCCGGTGACCTACGCAAGATCCAACTCAATGAGCTGAATGAACTCCGGAATGAGGCTTATGAAAATTCTTTGATCTTTAAGGAAAAGACTAAGCTCATTCACGACTCTAAGATTAAAAACCGAGAGTTCCAAGTTGGAGACAAAGTTTTACTCTTTAACTCTCGGTTGAAAATCTTTTCGGGCAAGCTGAAATCTCGTTGGTCCGGCCCATTCACCATTGCCCAAATTTTTCCATATGGTACTCTCGAGCTCGCTCAACCTAATGGACCTAATTTTAAGGTGAATGGCCAACGAGTGAAGTTGTACTTTGGTGAGGACATCTCTCATGAGATGATTCCATCCCTCACCACGTTTCCCATGAACTAATTTTGGGTCGAGTCAGGCTCGTGACTCGGTTATAAAAAACAAGCGCTCCTCGGGAGGCAACCCGAGTATCTATCCTTTTCCGTTTTAACCTCCTAAGTGTAGGGGGACCTCTATAGGTTGTTTGTGTTTGTGTGGTGATGTGATTACAGGGATGAATGCACTTTTGGAACCTTTGAAGAACCGTGCTCCCGTGTTATCCGCAATCCGGTTCTATCTCTCAACTATCGTGATTCAATTTTCTTCATTCTCACATTTGAAATTGATCACTTTAGTCGTCTCTTCCTTAGCTTGATTTAACCAACGTGCACAATGTCATAAGTGTAGGGGAGACTTTTCCCACATGCTTAAACATTGAGGACAATGTTTATCTTAAGTGTAAGGGGGACTTCTATCGAAGTTTTAAGTGGACTTTTCCATGAAAATGCCTTCATTTACCCGGAAAATCATCTTTTTCAACATTTTTCAAATTTTTTATTAACTTTGCCCATTTAGTCGTAATTTTTAAATTTTTATCGTTGCTTTCATATGTATATATCCCACAATAAAGTCAAAAATATTAATAAAGTGGTGTAGCTTTGAAGTCTTTGACATATTAGGCCCGTTGCGATTATTTTGACTCAACCCGAATAGACTTATCCAATTTTATTCTAGCTAGTACCCTTAACCATGTAGACCTTCATTGGTTTATTACGCTAAGCATCCACGAGTCTCATTACTTAAGATTTTAAATTGTGGAGAACGAGAAATGATAGAGTCAATTATAAGTCGGTATTCTTGCACAAGCACACTTGGTGTGATTATTTGCCTATTCTCCCATCACTTGCTAATAATTTATCTGCAATAAGTAAGGTCGTACGATTTGAAAAGTTACTTAGCTTCTAGCCCAAGATCGTTTAAAAGTTGCTCGGTAATGATAAGAGTTCATAGCCAAGGCATAACTTATGAAGCGGGGCGCGAAGATTGGCGAGTCCGAAAAGGCCCTAACAAGGCATGAGGATTCAATCTTATTGCTAAAGATCCAAGGTGATGTGAAAAGCATTATTCCCAAAATCAATATTAAGGATCAAGACTCACGACGAAAAGCAATCAACTCCCATAAAGATCATGGAGAAGTCTATCCGAAAAGACCCTAACAATGTATGAGGATAAATAGATCCAAATCCAAAAAGGAGGCAGATCGTTGTATCACAAAATCCCAATTAGCGATTGAAGAAATAATGATGAAGTCGTGGTCACGAAGTTGGAGTACCCCTCAAAAGTCTCCAAGTGAAGAAACTCTATTAACGAAGAGAAGACCATTATCTCATGAACGTCTCTCAAGATATGAAGTATGAAGTACATGCCAAATATCGGCCCGAGAAAGGTCTCAAATCGTGAAGCGAGTTATGCCAAGATATGAACTTTTTGATATCCCGGGAAGCAGTTTTAAGAGATTTTGTCCTTTAGCTAACTATTAATCAAATCGTCCTACTTTGCTTTCAGCCTAAATAAACTATCGCAATAAGTCCAAAAATGCATCTTCATGATCATTCTAAGACAAAAATAAAATATAAGAGATACACCAAGGAATAAGGGAGTTTAAGCATATAACTAAGCCATGTGTGTAAGTGTTTGATTTGCTAACTTATAATAACAATGACCTCGTTTTTAAGCTTAGTTTGGGGAACGTGAAACTTGAGGGTGATAAATCTTCGCAGCACCAAAGCCCTAATGTAAGTCCTTGATCTCTTTGCAAGTTATTTCCATATAGCTATTTTCAAGTGAAAATGGTTTTCTATCCTTTTGTTTACTTTGAAGTTTTAATTTCTCTTAGTACTTTAATTTTTGTTTAGTAGTATTTTAATAAGGCCAAGGTTGATTGATTATGAGAAAAGTGTAAATTTGCTTTGCCACTAAGCATTGCATGAGGGCATGGCAATGGTTAAGTGTAGGAGATTTGATAGGTGTGAAAACACCCATCCTTTTACCACTTATTTCTAGCTAAAACGGGACCAAAACACGTATTTAATATCATTTGTTTGGAATTATGCGTGGTTTTTGTGTTTATTGTGTTTTCAGAGCCAACCGGATGGATATTGGAGAAAACATGGGATTACACGGGTTTTATCAAAGAAAAAGACTCAAGACGAAGTCTATAGTCCAAGAGATGCAAAAGATTTGAAGTCAATGGGCCTATTTGAAGATTTATCGAAGAAAAGGACCAAAGATGGAAGATTTACATATGTCGAAGGAACTCAAGTCTATTAAACGAAGAAATTAAAAGACGAGTTGAATTTAATCGTCGACAAATCCCGAATAAGAGTCGAAAATGTCAACTTTACTGAAAAGACGAGAAGACGAAAAGAAAGAAGAAAGCCCACTCACCAACCAACCACTTGGCCTATATAAAGATATTCCCTTCACACATTTTGGGCTAGTTTTTCATTTTCCAGTTTCTTTCTTTTCTTTCGTAGGAAGCCAACACCATTAAGGTGTTGGTGATTTTTCATTCTTGTTAAATCTTTAATTTTGTAAGTGTTTAATCTTTCCTTTTGTTTACTTTACATTAATCAATCAATATAATCCTTCCATTAATCTTGTTCATCTTCATATTTTTGATTTGAAGCTTAAAGTTCTTATTTGGTTGATTTGATCTTCAAAAGTTATTGGGTTTTGTGTTTTTATTGTTTGGATTTGATGTTTATGGTTAGTAAATGATTATTGGTTAGTTTGGTTTAAATCTTTTGGTTAAATTTGGCTTGATTTGATAAAAATCATATTACCCTGTTTTTCGTCTGCTTACTGTTCTTCGTCCCCAGTATTCCGAATCAAAGTTAACATTCCGAATCAGTCACTTTCAATTTTTATTCCGGATCAAGTTAATTATTCAGTATCAAAACCTTTCCATCCGGAATATCTAATATTCCGGATCAACCCCTTTCATCCGGAATAATCAATTATTCCGGATCACACCATTTATTCTGCATCAACAATTATTCCGAGTAGAACTTTTATTCCGCATCACCATTTATTCCGCATCACCATTTATTCCGCATCAACCCTTTATTCCGCATCAACCTCTACATTCCGCATCAACAGTTTATTCCGGATGAACCTATTATTCCGCATGAGCCATGTATTCCGCATCAACCATTTATCCCGCATGAGCTTATATTCCGCATGAACCATTTATTCTTCATGAGCTTATTTTCCGAATGAACCTATTATTCCGCATGAGCCATTTATTCCGCATCAACCATTTATTCCGCATGAGCTAGTATTCCGCATGAGTGAGATATTCCGCATGAAGGATTTTTGTCTGATATATTCCGAATAAAGAGTACATTCCAAATCAAGCATTTTTCAGGGTATTTATAGTTACTGTTTTATTTTAATTTTAATTCAAGTTTTATTTTTATTAATTAATTGCTTCTAGTTTACTTTTATTTACTTCACGCATTTACCCTTTTAGTAGAATAGAAAACCAAACCCCCTATTTGTCACCAAGAACAACTATCCCACTTTGAGCTGTGATCAATTCGAGAAGATTCCGAGAATTAATCTGAACCTATGCAAAATCCAAGTATCAGTCATTTTAAAGGAAATTGAGTATATTGATGTTTAAATCTTTGAATGCACAAGAAATGGAAATACAGGGGTTTGTTTTGCCTTTCTTCAAACCCAAACCCGGTCAAACCACACCATAACCCAGTCAAAGTCCACCCAAACCCAATGTCAGCCCAAACTAAACTATATACCCGACTATACCCAACAACCCAAATCCACCTTCCACGTCACAATCACCTCCACCACTCACACCCTTCCACACCCTCACTACTTTCCACGTCACCCTGGTTAATACTTAACCAAGTTTAAACACAATAAAAACAAGCGGGTAACAAAGCATGTTCACCCCTAATCCCCCATTCCCACCGCATAAACCCTAAACCTAATCATTAGCAAAACAAAGGGGTTTGGGAAATTTATTTCCAGATCACTAATTGGCCCCACTCTCATCACATCAGACTCCCCAAAAACCCATCACCCTCAACAGTGATCCTACTCGCATCTCCTCTGTTTCTCTAATTTTAGTAAAAGGAGCATCTTTATAGAAATCCAACGACTCCCAACAAATACGTGTCCCCCAAGGCTTTAATCTATGATTTGGATTCGTTTTCAACAGCTAGAAAAGCAAGAGCATCACATGGCAGTGTTTTTGACCAAGAAAAGTCAGCAAAATTTTGGTGTTAGCTTGTATTAGGGTTTATTGTTCTAGATTTTTCTTCTAACTTGTATAAAATGGGTGTCATGTAACCCTTTTTAGTTGTTCTAGCTTTTCCTTGTAAATTTTTTTTATTAATGAATATTTAGAGGATTTTTGAAATCCTTGCCAGAAAAGTTTGTGTTCCATTTTTATGTTATGCTCTAGTATAACTTAATTTTATGTAATTCTTGTTCATGTTTTATCAAAGTTAGAAATTCGGATAACATAGTCATTTGTCCCAATTTCTTTGTTTTTTTTGTCAAGCTTATAGAGGTTTAAAGGACTGATTGTTTGACAATCAATCAGCCCTTGTAAGCTTGTATAAGCTTTACTTTTGTTGCCTTTGAAAAGTATTGGTTTTCCATGTTTGGTTTTCAAGGATTTTACAAAATCTCATTTTTTTTCCTTTATCACTTACTGTTCCATAAGCTCTCTATAAGCTCACTTGACAACTGAGCTTATAGAGTACCTTATTGGAGCTTGTTTGTTTGCTTGTGTTGTGTTTCAAACAGGTACCAAGACCATAACAACCCTTGACTGTTGTAGTCTTGGGTTGTTAGGACTGTTGTAGTCCACCATTACCATCACTCTTGCACAAAGCGGCTTCATAAGCCCAAGACCACACTTACTTTGCTAAGAGGAGATGGCATCAGCCATTGTGGGGCCTGGATGTGGGTCCCACTAGGTAAAAATCAGGCTCGAACCCTTTTTCTTAGTCAAAATTTGTGAATCTTCGTGATTTTGTGGAATCTGTCTAAGTGCTTGATTAAGTGTTTTGTTTATGCTTAGTTACTGATTATATGTAGGTTTAAGTTGCTTAGAATTAAGTTTATGTTGATTTGAATGCTATTGCATTGTTAAATTTGTTCATCAGTTTTGGAAGGGGTGTTAGGATTTGTGGATTGCGGGACTTAAGTGACATAAGACCTAAGTGATAACAGCTTAAACATGCCCTAATAGACATTTTTTAGGTAAAATAGTGGTTACTTTGAGATTGTAGTATTAGGAATGAAGTTTTCTTGCTTAATTTTTGAAGAAAATTGCATTTCCTTTTTTCTGTCATTAGTAAGCTTGATTTGTGTGTTTTGGGTGTTGAACTCTAGACCTCAGCTAGGATTGATGATAGATTAAGAGTGTTAATCATTGGATTGGTGTTTGGATAACTTGTTTTCTCTGAAACCTAGGCCAAATTTCACCCTAGGTGCCATTTGCATCAACAAAGACTACCAGACCCCTATATGTTCATCAGTAACTTGATTTTGGTTGATTATGTGATTTTTGTGTGTTAGACTTGTTTGTTTTTTAATTGATTTTGACTCCCCACACTCCACTGAGTGTGGGGGTGCCCTTTGTTTCAAAAAATACCAAGTAACAAGGCTCAAAATCGTCCAAGTCATATTTCTGTGATAAGCAGTGGGAACAAAGTTGCCACTGGTAGCTCATTTGTTGCCACTGCCTTGTTAGCAGACAAAAGCTGGCAAGGTGTTACTATCAGCTTTTTGTTTATTTGTCTTTCGTGGGTTAAAATTGGATTTTTTCAGTTATTTCAATTTTCATAGATTAAGTAATTTATTTTAAGATTTTTAGAAAAAGAATTTTATTTTTCTGATTATTAAATTATTTTTTAGCATTATTTTAAGCTTTAATTAGTTTTTAATTATACTGTTTTTGTCTTATTAGGGTTAAAATGAACCTTTTTTTTAACTTTTTTTCATTTTTATAAAATTAAGATAAATATTTTAGGATTTTTCAAAAAGAAATTGTTTTCGTTATTTTATTATTTTTATGATTATTTTCATTCAAAAAGGGTTTTTAGTAGTTTAAAAATAGAAAATTAGTTTTAAAAATTTTGGAAAATTACTTTCTAGTTATTAATTAATATAAGTAACATTTTAGTTTGATAAAATATAATTTTGGACTTTTTGTTATTTATATTTAATTTTAGGGCTTTAATTAGCATTTAAAATTGAATATTTAATTAATAATAAGTTTTAAAATTTATTTATTGAAGTTTTTATTCTTAGTTATATGATTAGAGACTTAATTTTTGAGTTTTAATTAATTTTTAGTTTAAATTTTTATTTTCGTCGCGTTTTACGTCATTACGTTTACGTTTTACGTTTTATGTCGTAGTTTAATCATAGTGTAACTCGTCATTTAATTTTCTCTCTTCAAACCCAAAAACGACACTAATCCAAACTTGATTTTATTATATTGGCACACATCACACACCTCCTTCGAGAACGAACTCGCATTTGTTGAATTTGTCGGTTTTCCTAAATCGTCGAGTTTAATACTTGCCACGGTTATTTGTTTTTCCTAAACAAGTGACTAAAATATATACATCACATGCATCAACCGTTGAGTAAATATCATCCTCAATCCCACTTAGAATCAGATAGATTGCTTCCTTCTCTGCATCAATCCAAGCACGGTTCTCTTTCGAAGTATTCTCATATGTTTCCTTAATAATCTGCTCATCAGCACCTGTTGTCAGGTCGGTTGCTGGAATTGCAGGAATGGTGATTGTAGTTTGAGTTTAGGGTCCTTCTTTGATGAAACGTTGGAGAAGATCACCATTTGGTCTTGTATCAAGATATCGAATAAAACGTGATTGCCATTGAGCATGTCGACCAGTCACGAGCATTGGTGGTCTCTCTTTGTTACCCGCCACCATGACGTTGTTGTTCGTCACACGATACTCTGTAGTAGAATCCATCTTGATAATCTCAGAATGTTGAAATGAATATGGATCTTAAGTATATGTTGTTGTGATTGTTGTTGTAGAGAAAAGTAGTTGAAATCCCCTTGTAACATCCCATTTAGATAAAATGGAATGTCACAGGATAATTATGGCGTGTCATCAAAGCATGCAAGGTAAATGTACAAAAACATTAAATGACCATGAATGGAAATACCGGAAACAAACATCGGTAGTCCAAGTATAAGCTCAACACATGAATATAAGTACTGAAATGGAAAATGACAATGTCCAAAAAAATAAAGTAACGTAATGTATGAAATGTATAAAGTAATGAAGGCTAGATAGCTTCCATCCGTATGCACATACTCTTAAAGTCTACAAGCGTCCTTGAGTACCTGCCGTTTGGGAACATGAAAGGAAAACGGCTGAGCATAACGCCCAATGAACGGATACACAAGCATAGCATGAAATGACATAAGCATAATAAGACTAATAGCAGCGTAAATGTATAAGTCCTAGATAACCTGGAACATGTTCATAAAACCGTTTTTATCGTTTGAAAAGACTTATGTTTTTATATGAAAACTGTATTACTTAGCCAATAGCCCATATAGGTCATGAGGTTCCACCGTGCATGAATACTTGGAGGGGAGACCTCATCATGTAATTAGAGGGGTTGCCTCTAATTAATTAGTCTGATGGGAGGGATCAACTCCTTGTGAAGGATGCAAGGCACACATCGCATTCACCATGAAAATCTTGTAAAACATGTAACTAGGATGCACCCATACGCCCCACATGATAATATTAATATAAGGCCGAAACTGTAAAGGGACGCCACGAGCAATCAATCCACCGTGGGGAAGTCATAACACTGGTGCCTCCAGTGTTATGGTTATGGTACCTCCATAACTAGGTGCCACTTAGGAAAACAGTTGGCTGCAAACGGGGAATCCTAATAAGGAAAGAATGTCCATACTGAAGGACAGAAAATCCGTACCTTGTGTCCAGTGAACGAGGAAAGATGAAAGTATGAATAGTCCCACTTCGACCTCATTAATGATACATAAATAAGGGATACGTGTAAGTTTTCTGATTACTGAGTACGTTACTGGTTATAGCATGTTCTTAGCTTGTCTTATATGTTCTTGTCTTATTTTATTGTTTTAAATGATATATTGTATTATTCATGTATTTCATGTAATCTGATTAAGTATTATCTTGTATTCTTGTATTATTACTTGTTGTGTAATAATAAGTAACTTTCTAAAAATAGCAGGTTTCCAAAAATAGAAACTTACCAAAAAATAGAAAGTTACCAAAAAATAAAAAGTTTCCAAAAATAGATTAGTTTCTAAAAATAGTAAGTTTCCTGAAATAGAAAGTTTCCATATTTAGAAATAAGCTGGATTAATAAGCTAACAATATAAGCTAATGTTTACTGGTTAAAAGTCATAAGTCATGTAATTAGTAGTATAGTTTATTAATTAAATACTATAAGTTATAACTGATTATTAGTTTATAATAATAGTTCATGTTTTATTAATTAATAATATATCATGGTTAATTAACAAACTATAGGTTTTACAAATTTAATTAAGTCATGGTTTAATTAAATTAAGTCTAATAAAATACTTAGGTTACCATGTATTATTAATTTTAATTAATAAACCTAAGTCATGAATTATTAATTAATTATAATTCCATGTTTTAATAATAAAATAATAAAATAATAAACTATAGTCTTAAAATAAATGATAAATACTTAGATTAAAACATGTATTATTTATAAAACATTATAACCTAAGTCCATGATTAAATTAAATTAATTATTACAGCATGTTAATTAATTTAATTATCCTTGTAAAAAATAACTTATAAATAATCTCGAGACAAAACCAAAAAACCCAACACCAACCACCACCCACAGCCGCGGCTGCGGTGGTGGCTGCACTGCCAACAACGGCGGCAGCTGCCGCTGCTGCTCGCCGTGGCTACCCACTATCACACCCCCAAATTATCAGAGTGTACGGATCCACAGGGGTGCGACTATCATGACTATCATGAGACATAGATTATAAAGAACGACATTATAAGTCGTTTCAAATTCATTAAACTTAAATAAAATTGTGCGGAAACATTTTATACAACATTATAAAGTAAATCAAGTTTTGAATACATAAAAGTAAAGTTTAGATTCCCAAAAGATAGTCACGACAATTTATTATCTCCATGGCGCAACCAAGTCACTCCTCCGTCTTGATACCTGAGAAAAACATTGCTAAAGTGTCAACACAAAGGTTGGTTAGTTCATAGGTTTAGTTACAAAATAAGTATGATGAACCATAAGATTTAATCAGGCAACCGACATATAACCAAACATGGCTATAATCAAAATAGTATACGTTTGTATCCCTACGTCTAAGCTCATGACACCAAAGCGTTAACCAACTGTATAATAAGAGCCCAAAGCAGATACCTATCCTGGAGCATCTGTAAGGATTCAAATGTAAGTGTATCTAATTTGACCACACAGTCACAATTAGATAGGGAGGTCAATCCCGATAGATCTATCCAAAACATTCGCGCTTTACAACTGAGTAAGTAATGGTTCATGATAGTGGGCTAAAGGCAACTTAGGATATCAGGACTTAGACTTCAAGTAGGCAAACGTATCAAGTTTTAGCACTTATGTTCATCCGTAAAAACAAGCAATGTTCTCACCCCAAAAAGAATTTAAAACAAGTAAAGAGTGGGCTATGAAACTCACCTTGATGGTATGACAAAGCGGGGATAATATTAATGGCGCGGAAAACAAGGCACGCGTTGATGCGTAAACGATGTACTCGTATCCTAAGTAAAATATTCGTACTTAGGCTAGAGATACAAAATACCAATAAATAAAGCCCTTGGTTGATACTATATGTACTTGCATATAGTTTATAAAAGCGTCTTGCACATTTTTAAGTTCATAAAATATGGTCACGGGGTCAACTTTGATGGCCGATAACTTATTTATTATAAGTCCGTCAAATAAACGGGTGGTCATTATGAAAACTAGGCCGCGAGGTCATTAATATTTGTTAATTACCGCTCTTGGACTAAGCCTCTAAGTATTTCAAATAATTGGCTAAAGTGAGCTAGTCGATTTACGTAATAATGTCACTTTTATTAGTTTGCATGAGTGGTTTTTCTTCTATTTTTGAAAGCGGATTACGAAAAATACCGTCACAATTAATATGGTATTTCTAGTTTTATAAAAGAGATTTGTTTGCTACATCAAACATTGGCGTAAAGTAAGGCCTAGGAGTCGAGTACTAAGGCAAGGTTTATCAAATTGCAAGTAAAAGATTATGTGTTCACATTAGACCCACCTAAATTATAGCTACGAGAATGGCAATACGTTTCATTCTCTCTGTTGGTCCACATCTTACGCAACACCCTTTCTATATTTTCACATGATTTCTTTGTGTAGTTATTTTCCTACTCTTTCACATGGACGGTCCCTCCCATGGCCATGTTTGTACCACCTTTCTGATTTTAGGCTATATGTTAAATAGAGTTTAGTTTTTACCTCCTTCCCCATGCGTGTTCACACCCTTCTTCCATAATACACACGAAAAAACATGATTTTGAAAAGGTGAATTATTGTACATTTTGTTTTTCTATTTCCCTTGTACCCACGCTCATATTTGCCTTGTAAAGTAAACTCGTTTGAACTCTCTCTGGCTTGGTTACATACGCCACACACACATACACATTTAATCACAATTCATTTTCACAAGATGGGTAGCAGCATGGTTACTTATCTTACTAGATTCACACACTTCTCTTCATGCACACAATCACTACTTGTTTACAGCTAACCTTACGGAACTTATAGATGTGATTATCATGCGTTATTATTTTATAAAGGTAGACATACATTAACATACTATTCACTTGGGTTTTTCTTGGTTTCTCCTAGTTGCCTGTACATAAAATCATAACAGCTTGCATACCATTCTTGGTTTCTCGGCTTCAAGAAGGAAAGGAAGGTTTGAATTGTTTCGTATACATAACTCTACATGTGTTTATACTCTTCACATAAACTATTTCCCTAAAATCATGAAAGATTTATAACAAGTACGACCACAGTTTTTAAAGAGGATATGACCAAAGTTCGTAGCTTGTAAACACACACGAACTCATGAAACTACTTAATCCTATACCCGCTTCACGTTTTGTTTATCTTCTTGATTCTTACTATGCATTTACACGTATGGTTTCTCCTAGGATTAACATGTAGTCGACCCACATATACATATGATAACATTTAGTTCTTTTAAACCTAGTTCTTCACTACACATACTCGTCTTCTTAGGTTTGAACTTTTAAACTTTTAGGTGTATGCTTCGAGTTTATGTATGTACTTAGGTCTTAGTGAGTCCTTAACCCAATAGCCCCATGACCCGTTTCATAAGTTCTCGATTTTAAATCCTTTTTATGCAAGTACGGTACATCAACCAAAGCTAGATCTAAAGCAAGAAGAAATGTCTTACAAGAGGTCCTTAGTAAATGTGAAAGGATAAAATGATCAAGCACGCTCCTAGGTGTAATCTACCCTCGTTTTAAATCTACAATTCTTTGCTCCACTTTTCTTGGCAGCGACGAAGTCACCATAGGAAAGGATTCATACTTGGAAATTTTGTATGTTTACTAAGTGTGGTTTGAGGTGAATAAGATTTGCTATTTATAAGGGAAAAAAAGGAGTTAGGAGGGTAAGTATTGTCTAGTTAGGGTTTTCATTATCTAGTTAGATTGTAACTAGTTTGGTTTTCAAGGAGAGTACCATGAATAATGGTGAGAAGGCTTGGGGAAGAGATAAAGGAAGATTGGGTCACGTCTTAAGGCAGGAAAGGAGATGGTTGCATTTTCCCAAAGATTGAGCATTAATCACATTGTTGTGATACATGGAGGTTTTTGAAGTTTCAATATCTGTCGGGTAAAGAAGCAAAAGGGAAACAAACAAGTACAAGTCATTTATGAGTTGGGTGAAGTACAAAGTAGGAAGTCAAAGCTTATATAAAACATGGGGAAACTTGGCGTAGGGTAGTAGGGACGGGTTTGAGTTTTGTTTTTATATAAAATGTGTAGCACTTTTGGTTCTCGTATATTTGAAATGTTGTGATGTTTGTTTGAGTAAAAGAAAAAGAAAGTTTCAAATGTCATGAGTAGACATATGAACTTAAGAAAAGATTAGATAAATTTCCGAGTAATTTACAATCATTTCGGGTACGTAGTTAATCACATGTCATAACGATTAGGCTAAATCGCGTTCATCAACTATGAGCCGGCTTTAACAAATGAAACTTTTAAATAATTTATCACTTAAGGTAAGTAGAGAAAATCCGTCCAAGAATATAATTTCATGAGTGACATTCATAAATTTTAAGTTCCTACACAAATTACGCGGAAACAGCCGGGGACTTCAATAGACACTCAAGTCTAACCCGAACACGTCGCATTTATCATAAATTAAATAGTTCAAAATTTACGATTGTTACATTCGATATCCGTTAAATTGAGTTTTTGTCCTCAAAACTCGCATGTCGATGTCGTTACCAAAACGGAGGTAACCTAAATTTTATCTACTTCTCTTGTCGTTCATCGCCTACGTTTTTCCTTAGTTTCTTGCTAAGATTAAAATTTCTAAAACCTTATTAGGGTTAGAAGAATAAAATCTTCCTTTCGATTGTACATAATTTTATTGTGTTCCTTAATGCTTATAGTAGTAAGTCTTTTCTCCTACGCCGAGTTTTCTCGACGATGTTGGTTTCGTTAAATGATTTTTCTCATTAATAACTTTTCGCGTCGTCTCTCGTATTACTCCCACTTTAAAGGGTCGCGTATTGTCATCTTTAGCATAGATGCCTATAGTGGTGCTAATATTAAACTTGAGCGTTTAATTCGATTTCTCCTACGGATAATATCACACGATCAAATGTCGTTCCACATTGTTTGGTTAACTCCGTTCACCTTGACTGTCTACTTGGTAGTGATAAGTAGTTCATGCGGCAAGGCTTCTCGAATCGGTTTCCCCAAAGATCTAGGATGAATGGTGATAGGTGTGTAAACACCCATCCTTTTACCACTTAATTCGGGCTAAAACGAGACCAAAACACGTATTTAATATCAATTGTTTGGAATTATGCGTGGTTTTTGTGTTTAGTGTGTTTTCAGAGCCAACCGGATGAATATTGAAGAAAACATGGGATTGCACGGGTTTTACTGAAGAAAAAGACTCAAGATAAAGTCTATTGTCCAAGAGATGCAAGAGATTTGAAGTCGCTGGGCCTATTCGAAGATTTATCGAAGAAAAGGACCAAAGATGGAAGATTTATATAAGTCAAAGAAACTCAAGTCTATTAAACGAAGAAATTAAAAGACGAGTTGAATTTAATCGACAACAAATCCCGAATCAGAATCGAAAACGGAAACTTTTCTGAAAAGACGAAAAGACAAGAAGAACGGGAGAAAGCCCACTCACCAACCACAAGACAAGGCTATAAATAGCCTTCCCCTCACACATTTTAGACTAGCTTTTATTTTTCTTCTTCCCCACTTTTTTCTTCCTGGTTCGTAGCTTCACCTTCACCACTAGGGTGATTGGTGATTTTGATCTTTAATTCTTTAATCTTGTAATTTTAATCTTTGTTTTATCTTGTCAAAACATTAATCATTCAATACAAGTTCTTGTTTAATCTTTCCATTTCATCTTGTTCATCATCATCTTTATCTTCAAGTTTTTAAGTTTTTATTTTCTTGATTTGATCTTCAAAAGTTGTTTGGATTTGTGTTTTTATTAGTGGGATTCGTTGCTTATGATGTCTAAATGATTTGTGTTTAATTTGGTAAATCCTTTTTAAGTATCTGGTTTGATTTTGATTAAAATTTGTGTTCCGTGTTCTTCGCATATCTGCTACTGTATCTGGTTCCCAGAACTTCCGAATCTGTAAAACCCGTATTTTAAATCGAGAATTTATAAATACGCGGTTTATTATTATTTTACGCGGGATATTTTTCCTTAAAACGTACACGTGGAAAATTTTAAACAAACGCGAGAAATTTATTACAAAGTACTATTTATTACAAGTGTTATTAAATAAAGACACAATTTCGTAACTGCCAGCAGCAACTATTGCGCCGCAACTCTTGCGTCTTGCGCCGCAACTCGTGATCCGCAGCACCATGATCTGTAGCCCCTTCAATTGCGCCGCAACTCTTGCGTCTTGCGCCGCAACTCGTGATCCGCAGCACCATGATCTGTAGCCCCTTCAATTGCGCCGCAACTCTTGCGTCTTGCGCCGCAACTCGTGATCCGCAGCACCATGATCTGTAGCCCCTTCAATTGCGCCGCAACTCTTGCGTCTTGCGCCGCAACTCGTGAAAATAAATTTGGGCCAAGCCCAGGTGAAGGAAATAAAACAGACGGGGGGTGTTCTTTTCCTGTCTATGCCGACACAAAACTCAAACAAGCAGAAACCCTAGAAATCAAAAAGAGCCGCCACCTCCTGGCCTCCTTTCCTGCCGACGGTTAGACACCAAGATCAAGGGCAGACTCGTGGATGCAAGTAATCGTGATGATACGTGGGTTGCCAAACCCTAAACGATTGTAAGCATATGAAAACCCTAATTAGTTTTAATTCTTTTTCGTTTAATCCGAATCAATTGGAGTCTAAAACATGTTTAGCGAATAGAATTTTTGGGTTGTGTTTTGGATGTGGCGGGTTCGTTGGCACCCAAACCGAGAGTCAAGAGACTCTCGGTGGTGATGATTTCCACCAGCCGCAACCCAGTTTAGGGTGTTGGTTTGGTTTATGCCGTCGGGGGAAACAAGAAGATAGGCAGGGGGTTTGGTCTGTTTGGCAGTGGGTTTTAGAACCAGATTTAGGGCGTTTGGCAGTGGGTTTAAGGACAAATTAAGGGTGTGTTTGATTAACAGTTTAAAAGACACAAAGGGAATGTTTGGCTAGACTTATTCTAAAACTTAGCACGAGTTTTCGGAATCGCTTATAATAATTATTGAACGGGATTATTTAAATGCTTTAAATCATTTTAAAAAGGGATTTTGAAAATAAAGAAATTTAATTGTCGATTTTATTATCTTATTAATAAAATTATATCGATATCGTTATGACATGTAAATTGTTTAAAACATAGGATTTAGCAAGGATTTAATTTAAAGGAACTATTTTGGAAACATTCTATTTCAGGAAACTTTCTAATTCGGGAAACTTTCTAGTTATGACAAGTTACTAATTATAGTAATAGGATAGTAACATGCTACAGTACAATATACAGTAATCAGGAACACAGGTTATACATTATTTAGCAAATATTTAAAGACCAGTCAGATTATCAGAAATACACCGGGCTATCAGATTAACCAGATTATACATAAATAGTAATACAGGAATAAATTAAATTAAAATTAGAACATATAAGAATCAGTAACAGCAAACGGTATTTAGACGACTTATTTTCCGTTCGTATTTATGTAGTATCCGTGAAGTCAGAGTCGATCTTTCAGCTTTCTGTCTTATTTCATTTCTGGACACGAGGTACGGATTTCCGTCCTTTCAGTAAGGACTTCCTTTCCTATGCATGATTAGGATTCCCCGTCTGCAGCCAAATGTTTTCCCCAGTATATGTTTAAGTTTATCAGTAATCATGTTAATAACTAAATAAATTGCCTGAGCATTATATACAAGCACGACCAGTTTATGTACTAGTTACGGAGGTACCGTAACCACGGCACTAGAGGCACCGGTGTCGTGACTCACATGCAGGAGAGTGATATCCTGCATCGTCCCACTCAGCTCAGCTTGGCCATTTTATCAGTATTATTATTAGTGGGGCGTATGGATGCATCCTAGGCTTATAAGTGTTTCATGTTTATCAGGGTGAATGTGGTGTGTGCTCTACATCCTTCACATTGGAGCTGATCCCTCCACCCAGCACAGTTATTTAGAGGTCACCCCTCTACAGCATGACGAGGTCACCCCTCCAGTTATTCATGCACGGTGGTTACAGCACGTGACCTATATAAGCTCTGGCAAATAAAATACAGTAAATGCATGTTTTCAGAATTAATAGTTATATTTCAGTATCAGTATATATGAATCAGATTGCTCAGATCTTATGCAGAGTTCTACCACATATTTCATATCAGTCTTACAGTTTCTGTATTCTATCGCCTGTTTCATTCAGTATATTCTTATCATGCTTTATATCCGTTCACTGAGCGTTATGCTCAGCCGTAGTTCCTTTCATGTTCTAACGGCAGGTACACCAGGACGCTTTTAGGATTCTGAGAGTATATGCATTTGGATGGAAGCTATCCAGACTTCTTACATTATGCATTTCTTTTATTATTCTGCTTATTTGGACATTGTTTAGTCCTTCCATTCAGTATTTTATATTTCATGTTTTGGGCTTATGTTTGGATTGTCGAAGTTTGATTCCGGTATTTCCTTTATGGTCAGTTAATGTTCTAGGACATTTACCTTATGCTTTGATGACACGCCATAAATACACGTAACGGTCCATTTATCCAAGTGGGGTGTTACAATTATGGTATCAGAGCCTGGTTCGACCTGTAGGCTCTAAAACTTGACCTGTGACTAGTGGGTAGTCACCAGGAACATCCCAGATTTTGGCGTTGTTATCTTTCACGTTTCTCATGGCTTATTCAGTCAGTTTTCTTCAATTATCAGTCGTTTTCTTAAAGTTTTTGACTAAGTAAAAGGTTGGTACAGGACTGGCCATATTTAGTCGCATGTGCTTTTCATTCGAATTTTGTTTTGGTGAACCGACCCATAGGCGTTCACCCTTGCCCGTTCAGATTTTGTATTGGTAAACTGATCATAGGCGTTTACCCTTACTTATGACAGATTCATGTTTTCAGTCAAATATCACTTGGTGAACCAACCATAAACGTTCACCATTTCTCAAGTCAAATTTCATGCTCTTCAGTCGAATGATATTTTGTGAACCGATCCACAGTTGTTCACCTTTGTCATATCATGACATTCTATAAATTCTGACAAGTATGGATTGGACTTCAGCCATCCATATTTAGTACCAGATTATAAATTTCCATACATGACAGTTCTCAGAAAAATTTTGACAAGTATGGATCGAATCAGAATAACCCATACTTAGTCTCATGTTTCCTTCCTTGAAGTACGTGGATTGAACCATAGCCGTCCACATCAGTTGATATTACACCTCAGTTGATTTAACTTTTTTGTGTTCCTTATAACAGTCAAATTTTCATACCCTCAAGTTGATGTCGTCTTCATGATGATTCAGTTACATGTCTCCTTACGAGGATTATGTTTTTAGCCAAGTAATGATGTTTTCATGTAAGATACACAAGAACCTCAGCAAAACCCGTTTTCATGATAAATCATGATTGGCGTTCATTAACCATGCTTCATGCCGACCACTGTTGAGACTTCGATTTTATCATACTTTTCAGCCTCGAAACAACCAGCATTAAGTCTACGCAGAAATTATCAGCCCATCATGTTAACCGTTTCAGTTCAGTTTACTGCCGTTTAAACCAATTTAATTCTGTGATCATGTCAGACAAGCGACACCAGTATCGATCACCCCATAAAATTTCCACCAGCTCCGTGTACAGTATTCCATATGTACCCCATGTACAGTGTCTCAGTTATACTCCATGTACAGTATTTCACGTGTACTCCACGTACAGTGTCTCATATATGTTCCATGTGCAGTATTCATTGTGTACTTCATGTACAGTAGTCCAGGTGTACTTCAGGTACCCTACTCCATAGATATTACTAATCGATCCTTAAACATCGCGGACGTTCCCACTTGTCGATATTCTACCAGGTGCTGATGCTGCTCGCGAGTTGAAGATTTTACCAGATGCTGATGCTGCTAACACTCTGAAGACCACACCGATGCTGATGCTGCTGAACCTTGGAGATTTCTCAAGATGCTGACGCCGCGGAACGAGGACGAAAACTATAAACTTGAAATTTCTGACAAGAATAAATTCAACCAGCAGACGCTACCATTCGATTTTATGCTGTTACCTTCTCAGTTAGATGTCACACTTCACCCAGCCAACTTTCATTCAGAAGAGTGGGAACCGGAACCCCGCCGGCCACTCAGCAGAATAGTCACATGAATCACGGTCATGATAATGACCGTCATAAATTGACAGACAAAGCAGTGGTGACAATCATCGTGCTTATAATTAATCAGTCAGTAACCATCGAAACTCCGGAACGGACATGACCAACAATACAAGAGGTCAGTGGTCTAACCGGTCCGCCGACCCTAGCAGTTACCATAAATTCTTAATCTTATTCAGACTCACCCATTAAAACACGTGCCAAGACATCAGTCAAGACATAGTTCTCATGTATCATTTCGGAAGACACATATCAGGGCACCCGTCATGATACACGTCATACGAATATCTTCTCAGATGTACGAGTCAGAGCTCCTAATTCCAGTATATTCCAAGCAAGACCCTCAGTAATTCAGGGTATCTTTCAGAAAAGGGTATACTCGTTCTGTTATGCCACGCATAAAATCAGACCATTAAAATTCAGTTACCACCACTAGATTATTACTCAGGTAAAACACGCAGTATTCACTCTGTGAGGTTACAGACGAACCCATTCCGTGAAAAGTCTCCATGTCCACTTCATGTATCCCTATGTCAGCCTTATCTCAAACCAGGTAGTTATCTGCCTCTCACCCAGAAAGGACTCAACAGTACCACCATATTTATTAAAGTTTTCCCTTCAGTTAACGACGAGATCCGTCTTATTAAATCCCAAATATATTCATTATATATTTTGCCAGAAAAATCAGTACAAGCTGTTTCTTCCTTACGAGCGCGTGACTTACCAATACATAGTTACGAAGACTTTTGGCTATCAGTTATAAATTCACTTCTGAAATTCCTCGAATCCATGACCAGCAGATTATCCTAAAATTTTCAGATGTCATTCCAGAAGGTGTTCCAGAAATTCATGCCTACCCACGAGACATAATTTAACATCGAGCTTGCCTCAAGAACAGAACCTGTTTTCAAAACTCCTTATTACAGGGCTCTAGCTACGATTAAAAGAGTTGCAGCAATTGCTGCAAGAGTTACCAAAACTAGGCTTTATTCGCCCTAGCGCCCCATCGAAAAATTTATCAGATCACCATTCCAAATCGATATTCATTCCACGAATAGAAAGTTTAATTGACCTACTACGAGGTGTCTTAAACATTCTTCCAGGAAAATTCAAGATCATGCTACCATCAGTGATGAGGGAAGAACATGATGATCTTCAGACCGTTGTTACACATATTATAGCCACTCTAAAAATTTTTGAATTTTACTTCTGAGCTCCCTAATGCTCCAACTATAGTATGAAAATGTATGAATAAATTTTCCTGGAATTCTCAGACAAATTTGGCAGTACATTCGTTGACAAGATTTTGATCTCCTAAATTCTAGAGAAGGACATGGGAATCATCTTTTCACGACCCCGCAGATTCTCCGATAGGAGAAAATTATATACGCAAGCTTTCTAGATGTATGTTTCAGATGAACAAGGTAGCATATCTGAACCACCCTATTTCAACAGAAAGAAATTCCAGACAATCCTGCGAAGGTGAAGGCCATCACCTGATGGTCCCGACTGACGACTATGAACGTAGTATAAAATTTCTAGAACTCAATTGACTGCTACCGCAGAAATTACTGACAGTTTCCACCAGAAAATTTTTCTATGACTATTCAACAAGATTTCCACCAGAATGTTCCATAATCCCAGACAAACACTGATAGAATCCGCATCACACATTAATGCAACTATGTTCATATCTAGATTCCGGACATACCTCAGGTTCAAGATAGAACACCGACATGCTATTACTACAAGTAGAAATTCTAGACCGAAAAGAGACAAGACTCCATGGAGATTGTTATCAGTTTACAACAGACTCAGAGAAAGTATGATGCTATCTAAGTTATCATCAACCATGTAATCAGCCTGCACGTCCCTTTCATCCGAAAGGAGCACGTAGTAGCAGATCTGCAGAAAATTTTAAAATTCAGCAATAGATCTTACGAATTCAAGGCATTCCATCGACCATCGTATCAAACAGAATACATGTTCACGATCAAGTGTATGTTTACGTCCACTTTAAGTTCATGTTTATTTCCACTTCCACGTTTACGCCTCATTCGCAGTATGATGCTATTTCAGTTCATCTTTTATGCTATCTCCTGATTTAAGCTCACATTAGCGTTCATAACGTTGTTCACGTTCAAGTTCGTGTGCCATTTCACGATACTCATTTCTCAGTTTATTACCTATACGGTTACAGAAAGCTTGAGAAATTAGACTCAAGTTTAGCACAACTATTCCACAACCAGGCAGACGTTTCACAGCTCAGGCCGCATTATTGGCATTCCTTCCTCAGTCAGCATACATTCATGACATAGTCTATTCCAAAGCTCCTCATATAATTATGAACCACGTTCACAATTGCTCACTTAGCATGTTCACAATTGTTCACGTAGTTCGTCCCTATATATACTCTCAGCAGCTTTCTCAGAGATATAAATATTACCTTTTCAGAATATTTACACGTATCGTTTCATGTATCATACATGCTATAGTTATTCAGTCTATCGGATTTAGGAAATCCATCTTAAATATGGAACCAGAAATTATTCAGCATCATCAGGACAGGGTCATCAGGACCAAGATTTTAATTATTATGTTAGATCTTTGGAGGAATCGTTTCGAGCGGGAGGCCACTCGAAACAGAGGAGTCCATCCGGACCTCTCATCCTTTTCTTTAATAAATTCAGTTATGTTCTTTTAGTCATGTCACGTTCCATGTCCTCTTTAGCCATGTCATGTTACATGATAATTTCAGTCATGTCAGGTTTATACCTAACAGCAGCATTAGGTCTTAACTAGAAGACAATTCATCTTTCAGCTTAATTTTCTTTTCAGTCTACGTGTTCTTTCAGTTCTTATTACTTCGTCAGCTTATCATCTTTAATTCGAGGACGAATGTCTCCTTTTTAGAGGGGAAGAATTGTAAAACCCAGTACGCCGCATTTTAATTCGGGGACGAATTATTTCTTTTAGAGGGGAAGAATTGTAAAACCCGTATTTTAAATCGAGAATTTATAAATACGCGGTTTATTATTATTTTACGCGGGATATTTTTCCTTAAAACGTACACGTGGAAAATTTTAAACAAACGCGAGAAATTTATTACAAAGTACTATTTATTACAAGTGTTATTAAATAAAGACACAATTTCGTAACTGCCAGCAGCAACTATTGCGCCGCAACTCTTGCGTCTTGCGCCGCAACTCGTGATCCGCAGCACCATGATCTGTAGCCCCTTCAATTGCGCCGCAACTCTTGCGTCTTGCGCCGCAACTCGTGATCCGCAGCACCATGATCTGTAGCCCCTTCAATTGCGCCGCAACTCTTGCGTCTTGCGCCGCAACTCGTGATCCGCAGCACCATGATCTGTAGCCCCTTCAATTGCGCCGCAACTCTTGCGTCTTGCGCCGCAACTCGTGAAAATAAATTTGGGCCAAGCCCAGGTGAAGGAAATAAAACAGACGGGGGGTGTTCTTTTCCTGTCTATGCCGACACAAAACTCAAACAAGCAGAAACCCTAGAAATCAAAAAGAGCCGCCACCTCCTGGCCTCCTTTCCTGCCGACGGTTAGACACCAAGATCAAGGGCAGACTCGTGGATGCAAGTAATCGTGATGATACGTGGGTTGCCAAACCCTAAACGATTGTAAGCATATGAAAACCCTAATTAGTTTTAATTCTTTTTCGTTTAATCCGAATCAATTGGAGTCTAAAACATGTTTAGCGAATAGAATTTTTGGGTTGTGTTTTGGATGTGGCGGGTTCGTTGGCACCCAAACCGAGAGTCAAGAGACTCTCGGTGGTGATGATTTCCACCAGCCGCAACCCAGTTTAGGGTGTTGGTTTGGTTTATGCCGTCGGGGGAAACAAGAAGATAGGCAGGGGGTTTGGTCTGTTTGGCAGTGGGTTTTAGAACCAGATTTAGGGCGTTTGGCAGTGGGTTTAAGGACAAATTAAGGGTGTGTTTGATTAACAGTTTAAAAGACACAAAGGGAATGTTTGGCTAGACTTATTCTAAAACTTAGCACGAGTTTTCGGAATCGCTTATAATAATTATTGAACGGGATTATTTAAATGCTTTAAATCATTTTAAAAAGGGATTTTGAAAATAAAGAAATTTAATTGTCGATTTTATTATCTTATTAATAAAATTATATCGATATCGTTATGACATGTAAATTGTTTAAAACATAGGATTTAGCAAGGATTTAATTTAAAGGAACTATTTTGGAAACATTCTATTTCAGGAAACTTTCTAATTCGGGAAACTTTCTAGTTATGACAAGTTACTAATTATAGTAATAGGATAGTAACATGCTACAGTACAATATACAGTAATCAGGAACACAGGTTATACATTATTTAGCAAATATTTAAAGACCAGTCAGATTATCAGAAATACACCGGGCTATCAGATTAACCAGATTATACATAAATAGTAATACAGGAATAAATTAAATTAAAATTAGAACATATAAGAATCAGTAACAGCAAACGGTATTTAGACGACTTATTTTCCGTTCGTATTTATGTAGTATCCGTGAAGTCAGAGTCGATCTTTCAGCTTTCTGTCTTATTTCATTTCTGGACACGAGGTACGGATTTCCGTCCTTTCAGTAAGGACTTCCTTTCCTATGCATGATTAGGATTCCCCGTCTGCAGCCAAATGTTTTCCCCAGTATATGTTTAAGTTTATCAGTAATCATGTTAATAACTAAATAAATTGCCTGAGCATTATATACAAGCACGACCAGTTTATGTACTAGTTACGGAGGTACCGTAACCACGGCACTAGAGGCACCGGTGTCGTGACTCACATGCAGGAGAGTGATATCCTGCATCGTCCCACTCAGCTCAGCTTGGCCATTTTATCAGTATTATTATTAGTGGGGCGTATGGATGCATCCTAGGCTTATAAGTGTTTCATGTTTATCAGGGTGAATGTGGTGTGTGCTCTACATCCTTCACATTGGAGCTGATCCCTCCACCCAGCACAGTTATTTAGAGGTCACCCCTCTACAGCATGACGAGGTCACCCCTCCAGTTATTCATGCACGGTGGTTACAGCACGTGACCTATATAAGCTCTGGCAAATAAAATACAGTAAATGCATGTTTTCAGAATTAATAGTTATATTTCAGTATCAGTATATATGAATCAGATTGCTCAGATCTTATGCAGAGTTCTACCACATATTTCATATCAGTCTTACAGTTTCTGTATTCTATCGCCTGTTTCATTCAGTATATTCTTATCATGCTTTATATCCGTTCACTGAGCGTTATGCTCAGCCGTAGTTCCTTTCATGTTCTAACGGCAGGTACACCAGGACGCTTTTAGGATTCTGAGAGTATATGCATTTGGATGGAAGCTATCCAGACTTCTTACATTATGCATTTCTTTTATTATTCTGCTTATTTGGACATTGTTTAGTCCTTCCATTCAGTATTTTATATTTCATGTTTTGGGCTTATGTTTGGATTGCCGAAGTTTGATTCCGGTATTTCCTTTATGGTCAGTTAATGTTCTAGGACATTTACCTTATGCTTTGATGACACGCCATAAATACACGTAACGGTCCATTTATCCAAGTGGGGTGTTACAGAATCAAACAAAAAGTTCCGAATGAAGCCTTCATTCGGAAACTTCCGAACCAAGCATTAAGTTCTGTATCAGTGACTTCCGAACCAATAAGTTCCGAATCAAGCAAAATCTTCCGGATCAAACTGAAAGTTCCGAACCAGTGACTTCCGAACCAGCAAGTTCCGAATCAACAACCTTCATTCGGAAGGTTCCGAATCAGCCAGAAAGTTCCGGATAAGTTCCGGATGAGAAAGTTCCGGATAAATGAATAGTAACTTCCGAATCGACAAGTTCCGGATGAACCCAAAAGTTCCGAACCAAGCTCAAGTTCCGAATGAAGAATGAACAGTAACTTCCGAATCAGTTATCTTTTGGGTATTTTTAAGTTTTACTGTTTCCTTACCATTTCTTTACTGTTTCCTTGATTTAATTTTAATTTTATTTTAATCTTAATTCTAATTCAAATTCAAGTTTAAATTCAAGTTTTTAGTAATCGTCATTAAATTAATTGTCTTTGATTTAAATTTTCATTTCCACTTTTTATTAGATTAGAAAACCAAACCCCTTTTCTTTAGTAACCAAGAACAATCATTCCACTTAAGACCTAGATCAATTCGAGAGGATATCGAGAGTAAAATTGAACCCATACAACAACCCATGTATCAAATGGCGCCGCTGCCGGCTCTTCTCGTTAAGATCAAAAGTTTTTTGTGAGAACTTGGATTTTGGGATCCGTTCCCCGTGAACGTTACTTTTTCAAAAAATTTCAAAAACAAAAAAAAAAAAAAAAATATATATATATAAAATTTTCAAAAATCCTAAAAATTAAAAAACAATAAAAACCAAAAATATTTTTGCTTTGTTTTTCTTTGTTCGTTCTTTTGCAGGTGTATGCGCACTCGATCCACGTCTTATCAAGAGCCCGAGCCTCTCGATAACTTAGACATGGCTGGTGTACAAAACAACAATAACATACCACCTCCGAACAACAATAATAACAACAACAACCCGCCTTTCAACAACATGAATAATAACAACAACAATGAGCACCTTCCGGATAATCGCCCAATGATTGAATTGCTGCAAGCTCATGTCGATGGCAATACGGATCCAATTGTTATACCACCAATTGCCGCCAACAATTTCGAGCTAAAGTCAGGCTTTATCCAGATGGTCTCAGCTCAACCGTTCTTGGGACGAACCATTGATGATCCACACGACCACATCAAGAGATTTCTACAACTCACTAACACGGTCAAGTTCAATGGAGTTCTACAAGAAGTGATAAGGTTACAACTTTTTCCCTTTTCTTTAGAGGGACAAGCCCGACATTGGCTTGCTAAGGAACCGCCACAGAGTATTCTCTCGTGGACGGATTTGGAAACAAAGTTTATCAACTACTTTTTTCCACCCTCTCGTACTACCGCTTTGCGGAATGAGATCATAAATTTTGAACAAAAGTACGATGAGTCATTCAGTGAATCTTGGGATCGCTTTAAAGATCTTTTAAGAAAATGCCCACAACATGGTTTTACCAAAGTACATCAAATCAATACTTTTTACAATGGTTTAAGCATGAGTGACCAAGATTCACTGAATAGTGCCTCGGGGGGTAATTTATTGGCTAAGACTTCCAATGCTGCTTGGGATATCATTGAGAACAAATCTCGTGTGCAAACCAAGAGTGTTAGGACCAATGTTGCTAGTGCTAGCACTAATGACAGCGACAAGCGACTTGACAAAATCACCACGCTTCTTGAATCGCTTGTCACCCACACCGTCAGCAACAACAACAGCAACAACGCCAAAAACGCACAAGTGAACGCTGTCAGTCAACCTTGTGAGATATGCGGTGGTCCTCACTCTTACACAACTTGTACCGCCACCCAAGATTACCCTGCTGAGAATGTGAATGCGGCATATGGCACCTACCAACAACCTGCTTATCAAGCTAGACCTCAAGGTGACCGTAACTTGCTTAGCTATCGATCAAACAACTATCTTTCACCACCTGGTTTCCCTCCTACCAACCCAAACCAACAACAAAACCTTAACCGCCCTACTCAACAACAACAACAACCTCGACAACCATACATCCCACCTCACAAGCAGCAACAACCGCCTCAACGTAACAATCAAGTCTACCAACAACCTGCTTACCAACCACCTGCATACAATGCTCCTCCCAACCAAGCCACCACTGCATTACACCAAGAGGTTGCTACCTACATGAGGACCAATGATGTGATAGTGGGAAATCTCCAAGAGGAAGTGCGCAATTTGAAGGCAGACTTGGTCAAGCAAGGAAATGATTTGAGAGCTGACATGAGAAACACGTTGGATAGCCAGACTAACGATCTGAGGAACATGATGGCTAGTTTCTTCCAAAGTAGTCAACCCTCTTCTTCGGGTACTCTTCCGAGTAACACCGTTGCGAACCCAAGAGGGGAGATGAAAGCAATCACTACTCGAAGTGGTAAAGGTACCAAGGAACCCGAGCTTCCTATACCTCCACCGGTGGTTGTGACTAAGGAGAACGAGTCGCCTGCTCCTATTCCTCATCCTTCTCCTTCCCCAATTTCTCCACCTCTTCTTTCTACCCCTCCTCCACCCGTGGTTGTGAGTGATCCTATACTCCCAAAGCCTTCCTCTTCTTCCAATATACCTTATCCTTCTAGGTTGAGGAAAGAGAAGCAAAAGAGCAAGGATGATATTCAGGTTTCTAACTTTCTTAAAATGTTTAAACAACTGAATTTTAATATCTCCTTCGCTGAGGCTCTCGCTCACATGCCCAAATACGCCAAAATGTTTAAAGACCTTCTGAACGACAAGGAAAAGCTCCTCGATATTGCCAACACCCAACTTAATGAGAACTGCTCTGCAGTGCTCTTAAGGAAATTGCCAACCAAGCTTGGTGATCCGGGTCGTTTTCTTATCCCTTGCAATTTCCCGGGAGTAGAGAATTGCATGGCCCTAGCCGATCTAGGTGCCAGTATTAATCTCATGCCTCTAAGTGTTTGGAAGCAATTATCTCTCCCAGAGCTAGTCCCCACTAAAATGACTTTGGAATTGGCCACCCGTACGGTTGCTTATCCAGTGGGGATAGCCGAAGACGTCATTGTAGGAGTCGACAAATTCACCTTCCCTGCTGATTTTGTTGTCGTCGACTACGAGATGGACCCTCGTGTGCCACTCATTGTTGGTCGTCCATTCCTTAGGACCGGTCGCACTCTCATTGATGTTGAAGCCGGTGAGCTTATCATGAGAGTGGGTGACGACAAAGTAGTCTTCAACATGGGAAAGTTGTCTAAACAGCCTTATTCATATGAGAGCGTTAATTGTATTGACGTTCTTGATGAGGCTTGTGAAGAACACTTTAATGATGCTTGCAAAAGTATTCCTACCTCTCTTCCCACTGTTGAGACCGTGTCCTCCATTGATTCATCGTTGTCTCTATTTGGAGATAGTGATTTATTCTGGAACAATCTTGAAGATACCATGGGAGATGTGAATTTAGCTACTAATGATTCTCCCACCGAGGGGGATGAAGACATGAGTTTCTTTGACAATCTTCTCACCGAAGACAAACCTTCGCCTCCATCTCCCACGGTCATTGCTATAGATACTCCGACTTTGAAAACGCCTCCCGTCGAAAATCCTCCGGATTTGGAACTTAAGGAGTTGCGGCCACATCTTGAGTATGTATTCCTCGAAGAAGAGAAGAAGTCGCCAGTCATCATTGCTAAGGATTTGAAGGATGAAGAGAAAGCCTGACTTGTCGCTGTGTTGAAAGATCATAAGAAGGCTATCGCTTGGAAAATCTTGGATATTCGTGGAATTGATCCTCACTTCTGCACATACAAAATTCTCATGGAGGACGACTTCAAGCCCACTATTCAAAGCCAACGAAGGGTGAATCCAAAAATACATGAAGTCATCAAAACTGAGGTTATCAAACTTCTTGATGCGGGTATGATTTACCCTATTTCGGATTCACCGTGGGTTAGTCCAATCCATTGTGTGCCCAAGAAGGGCGGAATAACCGTTGTTCCCAATGAACACAACGAGTTGATTCCCACTCGTCTCGTTACTGGGTGGAGAGTTTGTATAGACTACCGCAAACTCAATGATGCCACGAGAAAGGATCATTTCCCTCTACCTTTCATGGACCAAATGCTTGAACGATTAGCGGGTAATGAATATTACTGCTTTCTTGATGGTTTCTCGGGTTATTTTCAAATACCCATCGATCCCCAAGATCAAGAAAAGACTACATTCACTTGTCCCTATGGCACTTTCGCTTACAAAAGAATGCCTTTTGGCTTATGTAATGCGCCCGGGACTTTCCAAAGGTGCATGTTAGCTATCTTCCATGACATGGTTGAACAAACCATGGAAGTCTTCATGGATGATTTCTCGGTCTTCGGGGATTCCTTCTCATCTTGCCTTGCATATTTGGAACGGATGCTAAAGCGGTGCGAAGACACTCGCCTTGTTCTGAATTGGGAAAAATGCCATTTTATGGTAAAAGAAGGCGTCGTGCTTGGACATAAGATTTCGAAAGCCGGTCTCGAAGTTGACCGTGCTAAAGTCGATGTTATCGCAAAGTTGCCTCCACCTTCAACCGTGAAGGGTGTGAGAAGTTTTCTGGGTCATGCGGGCTTTTACCGTCGATTCATCAAAGATTTTTCCCAAATCGCTCGCCCGATGACCCACCTCTTGGAAAAAGATACTCCTTTTATCTTTTCCAAAGAGTGCCTTGAAGCCTTTGACTCGCTTAAGGATAAGCTAACTAAGGCACCCGTCTTGGTTACCCCTAATTGGGAGCTTCCCTTTGAGTTGATGTGCGATGCTAGCGATTTTGCTATTGGAGCGGTTCTTGGACAAAGAGTGAACAAACACTTCCAACCGATCCATTACGCTAGCAAGACAATGACTGGGGCATAATTGCATTATACGACAACCGAAAAAGAGCTTTTAGCTGTTGTCTATGCTTTTGAAAAATTCCGCCCCTATCTTGTCCTTTCTACCACCATTGTGTACACCGATCATTCCGCGCTGAAGTACTTGTTGACAAAGCAAGATTCCAAACCAAGACTTCTTCGCTGGGTTTTGTTGCTCCAGGAATTTAAAATCGAAATTCGCGATAAAAAAGGAGCAGAAAACCTAGCCGCGGACCATCTTAGCAGACTTGAGGATCCTTACCAAGGGGATCATCCGACCAAAGAAATCAATGATTCTTTTCCCTTGGAGACCTTAATGTCTATCAACTCGAAACCGAATGAAACCCCGTGGTTTGCGGACTTTGCAAACTACTTGGCGGGTGGAATTCTCAAGGAAGGGTTGACGTCCCATCAAAAGAAAAAGTTCTTCACCGACATCAAGACTTACTTTTGGGACGACCCTTACCTATTCAAACAATGTGCTGACCTGATAATTCGCCGATGTGTTGATGGACCGGCAGCGTCTGATATCCTTAATGCTTGCCACAAAGGACCCACCGGTGGTCACTTTGGTCCCAACTACACCGCTAAGAAAGTGTTTGATTCGGGATTTTATTGGCCCTCCATATACCGTGATGCTCACGATATGGTTAAAAGATGTGATGTTTGCCAAAAGCAAGGCAAAATCACACATAAAGACGAGATGCCTCAGAATTTCATTCAAGAGTGTGAAATTTTTGATGTTTGGGGTATCGACTTTATGGGGCCATTCCCTTCGTCTAAAGGAAACAAATACATCCTTGTAGCCGTTGACTACGTTTCAAAGTGGGTTGAAGCCAAAGCTTTGCCTACTAATGACGCAAGGGTGGTTTGTAACTTTTTGAAAGCTCTTTTCGCTAGATTCGGTGTGCCTCGCGCCATTATTAGTGATCGTGGGACTCATTTCTGCAATGACCAATTTGCTCGAGTCATGGCTAAGTACGGTGTAAATCATCGTCTTTCCACAGCCTACCACCCACAAACTAATGGCCAGGCTGAAATATCAAACCGAGGGCTGAAGCGAATTCTTGAAAGAACTGTGGGAGAGCATCGTGCCTCATGGGCTGATAAACTTGATGATGCTTTGTGGGCTTTCCGTACTGCTTACAAGACCCTGATCGGCTGTACGCCTTATCGTCTTGTGTACGGGAAAGCGTGCCACCTCCCCATTGAGTTGGAGCACAAGGCTTATTGGGCCTTGAAGTGGGCTAATTTTGATATAAACAAAGCCGGTGACCTACGCAAAATCCAACTCAATGAGCTGAATGAACTCCGTAATGAGGCTTATGAAAATTCTTTGATCTATAAGGAAAGAACTAAGCTCATTCACGACTCTAAGATCAAAAACCGAGAGTTCCATGTTGGAGACAAAGTCTTACTTTTTAACTCTCGGTTGAAAATCTTTTCGGGCAAGCTCAAATCTCATTGGTCCGGCCCATTCACCATTGCCCAAATTTTTCCATATAGTACTCTCGAGCTCGCTCAACCTGATGGACCAAATTTTAAGGTGAATGGCCAACGAGTGAAGTTGTACTTTGGTGAGGACACCTCTCAGGAGGTGATTCCATCCCTCACCACGTTCCCCATGAACTAATTTTGGGTCGAGTCAGGCTCGTGACTCGGTTATCAAAAACAAGCGCTCCTCGGGAGGCAGCCCGAGTATCTATCCTTGTATGTTTTAATCCCCTAAGTGTAGGGGGGGACTTCTATATGTGTTTGTCTTTGTATGGTGTGATTACAGGGATAAGTGCACTTTTGGAATCTTTGAAGAACCGTGCTCCCGAGTTTATCCGAAATCCGGTTCTATCTCTCAACTATCGTGATTCAATTTTCTTCATACTCACATTTGAAATTGATCACTTTAGTCGTCTCTTCCTTAACTTGAGTTAACCAACGTGCACAATGTCATAAGTGTAGGGGAGACTTTTCCCACATGTTTAAACATTGAGGACAATGTTTATCTTAAGTGTAGGGGGGACTTCTATCGAAGTTTTAGGTGGACTTTTCCATGAAAATGCCCTCAATTAACTGGAAAATCATATTTTTCAACATTTTTAAATTTTTAATTAACTTTGGCCATTTAGTTGTAATTTTTAAATTTTTATCGTTGCTTTCATATGTATATATCCCGCAATAAAGTCAAATTTTAATAAAGTGGTGTAGCTAGTTTAGAAGTTTTTGACATATTAGGCCCGTTGCGTTTATTTTGACTCAACCCGAATAGACTTATCCAAGTTTATTCTAGCTAGTATCCTTAACCATGTAGACCTTAATTGGTTTATTAGGCTAAGTATCCACGAGTCTCATTACTTGAGATTTTAAATTGTGGAGGACGAGAAATGATAGAGTCAATTATAAGTCGGTATTCTTGCGCAAGCTCACTTGGTGTAATTATTTGCCTATTCTCCCATCACTTGCTAATAAATTATCTGCAATAAGTAAGGTCGTACAATTTGAAAAGTTACTTAGCTTCTAGCCCAAGATCGTTTAAAAGTTGCTCGGTAATGATAAGAGTTCATAGCCAAGGCAAAACTTATGAAGCGGGGCGCGAAGATTGGCGAGTCCGAAAAGGCCCTAACAAGGCATGAGGATTCAATTTTATTGCTGAAGATCCAAAGTGATGTGAAAAGCATTATTCCTAAAGTCAATATGAAGGATCAAGACTCACGACGAAAAGCAATCAACTCCCGTAAAGATCATGGAGAAGTCTATCCGAAAAGACCCTAACAAGGTATGAGGATAAATAGATCCAAGTCCGAAAAGGAGGCGGATCGTTGTATCTCAAAATCCCAATTAGAGATTGAAGAAATAATCATGAAGTCGTGGTCAACAAAGTTGGAGTACCCCTCAAAAGTCTCCAAGTGAAGAAACTCTATTATGATGAGAAGACCATTATCTCAAGAACGTCTCTCGAAGATATGAAGTATGAAGTACATGCCAAATATCGGCCCGAGAAAGGTCTCAAATCGTGAACCAAGTTATGCCAAGATATGAACTTTTTGATATCCCGAGAAGCAGTTTTAAGAGATTTTGTCCTTTAGCTAACTATTGATCAAATCGTCCTACTTTGCTTTCAGCCCTAATAAACTATCGAAATAAGTCCAAAAATGCATCTTCATGATCATACTAAGACAAAAATAAAATATAAGAGATACACCTAGGAATAAGGGAGTTTAAGCATTTAATTAAGCCATGTGTGTAAGTGTTTGAATTGCTAACTTATAATAACAATGATCTCGTTTTTAAGCTTAGTTTGGGGAACGTGAAACTTGAGGGTGATAAATCTTCGCAGCACCAAAGCCCTAATGTAAGTCATCGATTTCTTTGCAAGTTATTTCCATATAGCTATTTTCAAGTGAAAATGGTTTTCTATCCTTTTGTTTCCTTCAAAGTCTTAATTCCCTTTAGTACTTTAATTTTTGTTTAGTAGTATTTTAAATAAGGCCAAGGTTGATTAATTACGAGAAAAGTGTAAGCTTGCTTTATCACTAAGCATTGCATGAGGGCATGGCAATGGTTAAGTGTAGGGGATTTGATAGGTGTGTAAACACCCATCCTTTTACCACTTAATTCGGGCTAAAACGAGACCAAAACACGTATTTAATATCAATTGTTTGGAATTATGCGTGGTTTTTGTGTTTAGTGTGTTTTCAGAGCCAACCGGATGAATATTGAAGAAAACATGGGATTGCACGGGTTTTACTGAAGAAAAAGACTCAAGATAAAGTCTATTGTCCAAGAGATGCAAGAGATTTGAAGTCGCTGGGCCTATTCGAAGATTTATCGAAGAAAAGGACCAAAGATGGAAGATTTATATAAGTCGAAGAAACTCAAGTCTATTAAACGAAGAAATTAAAAGACGAGTTGAATTTAATCGACAACAAATCCCGAATCAGAATCGAAAACGGAAACTTTTCTGAAAAGACGAAAAGACAAGAAGAACGGGAGAAAGCCCACTCACCAACCACAAGACAAGGCTATAAATAGCCTTCCCCTCACACATTTTAGACTAGCTTTTATTTTTCTTCTTCCCCACTTTTTTCTTCCTGGTTCGTAGCTTCACCTTCACCACTAGGGTGATTGGTGATTTTGATCTTTAATTCTTTAATCTTGTAATTTTAATCTTTGTTTTATCTTGTCAAAACATTAATCATTCAATACAAGTTCTTGTTTAATCTTTCCATTTCATCTTGTTCATCATCATCTTTATCTTCAAGTTTTTAAGTTTTTATTTTCTTGATTTGATCTTCAAAAGTTGTTTGGATTTGTGTTTTTATTAGTGGGATTCGTTGCTTATGGTGTCTAAATGATTTGTGTTTAATTTGGTAAATCCTTTTTAAGTATTTGGTTTAATTTTGATTAAAATTTGTGTTCCGTGTTCTTCGCATATCTGCTACTGTATCTGGTTCCCAGAACTTCCGAATCAAACAAAAAGTTCCGAATGAAGCCTTCATTCGGAAACTTCCGAACCAAGCATTAAGTTCTGTATCAGTGACTTCCGAACCAATAAGTTCCGAATCAAGCAAAATCTTCCGGATCAAACTGAAAGTTCCGAACCAGTGACTTCCGAACCAGCAAGTTCCGAATCAACAACCTTCATTCGGAAGGTTCCGAATCAGCCAGAAAGTTCCGGATAAGTTCCGGATGAGAAAGTTCCGGATAAATGAATAGTAACTTCCGAATCGACAAGTTCCGGATGAACCCAAAAGTTCCGAACCAAGCTCAAGTTCCGAATGAAGAATGAACAGTAACTTCCGAATCAGTTATCTTTTGGGTATTTTTAAGTTTTACTGTTTCCTTCCCATTTCTTTACTGTTTCCTTGATTTAATTTTAATTTTATTTTAATCTTAATTCTAATTCAAATTCAAGTTTAAATTCAAGTTTTTAGTAATCGTCATTAAATTAATTGTCTTTGATTTAAATTTTCATTTCCACTTTTTATTAGATTAGAAAACCAAACCCTTTTTCTTTAGTAACCAAGAACAATCATTCCACTTAAGACCTAGATCAATTCGAGAGGATATCGAGAGTAAAATTGAACCCATACAACAACCCATGTATCAAATGGTCGTCCCAACACACGTTGGTGAAGAAATTTATTCCTTTTATGTGACATTTGTTTTTTAGATCATTTCGTAAATCAATTAATTTAGTGTGCGTTCCTCCTCGTTTATCTCATTTTCATGGAGGTGAAAATGGGTGAGTCTTGCAAAGTTAAATCAAATTCTGATCCGTGAGGATTCATATTTCGTAGGTATAATAGTTTAAGTCTTTCTGAGTTTTATGAGCATGTGCTCAAATTTAAGCAAAATAGATTTGTATTTTTTGTCCGGGTGATCTCGGTATCAATTGTTTTGCACACAAGAGCACGCTTATCTTGACCCAATTGTGCCTTAACATTGGTTAACGTACGGCGAGGTCTCGGTATCCGTTAAATTTGGGTTTTTCTCATTTGTGCGTCTCATCGCTTTTACAACCAAATTGTTTTATTGATCTTCAATTATTATATAGTAGTGTTGCGATATCCGTTAAATTTGAGTGTTACTCAAACGACGTCTCGTTTTTCATATTATTATTTAGATTTTGTCGTTGTCTTAGGTTTCTTCCAACTCAAGTCTTTTTAGTTGTCTTAGGAATTTGCGTACTAAATGTTTCTTGCGTCTTACATGGCGTCGAACGTCATAGTGGTGAAGAAAATAATCGTAATAAGTTTACTCGTATTGCGTACTCGACGCTTTTACTTAAACGACGGTATAGAGATATTTGATATTCATAGTAGAAAATAAATTTTTTTTTGACAAGTAACACGAACTTGGAAATTTTCTAATCTTACCAGTATATCTTATTTCCATGATGATACTATGAGCATACTCGCGTTTGATCACAATCATATGTAGTTGATCAGACTACGTACGTCTCAGGTCTAACGGTTGTATCCTCATTTTCATCATTAATTATCTCTTCGAGGTTGTAGTTTATATATTGGTAGTTCATAATGTATTTATATGTATCATTATTCATTTTCACAATTAACAAAATAACTCATAGTTCATTTCATTCGTTTCCGTTGTTTACTGCCATAATCGACAAATTAGTCTATAGTTCATTTCATTCGTTACCATTGTTCACCTCCACAAATAAGAATATAATTTTCACAATCATTCGTAGTCCTCTTCGAGTTTATCAATAGTTATTGTTTTCCACATAAAGTTGTTCGTAGAACTAGATTTTTCTAAAACTTTGTATGATAGTCTTTACCAAAAACAAAAATTTAGTAATCAATCGTGATGTTTTATCAGTAATACCTTTACTGATTTTGGCAACACGTTTTATCAAAATTTTCTGATATTGTTACCAATAAGATTCTCGGTGATGACTCCTTCAAAGTAAAAACATGTTCGTAATGCTTTTCAAAAATATTTTATAAAACTTTTCTTTAAAAATAAATTTTATTTGATTAATTTTTCTTTGGCATATATAAAAATTTTGTAGGATAAAATTCTTTCTTAAGTAAAAGTTTTGTAAGATATAGGAGGTAACTTTTAATTTTTTTTAAGGTACGATTACATAATTCGATTTTGTTGGCAGTAATATCGATGGATGTCAAGTTACCAGATTTGTATATAAATAAATATTTTATTGAAATTTATAATTTCCACATACGATAGGGAAAATTCTGGTTGATACATATAGGTTGTTAGGGGTTCTCTCTCTAAGTTTAAATGGTACCTGACGTTTGCGGGGTGTTTCACGCTCTTCATATATGAGATTCCTTCGATAGAAATTTCTTTTCCTAGGTAACACTTTTTCACGTACTTCTCATGTGTTCTAACAATGCGGCAGTCTTATTCCTAATTCCCAAACTCATCACGGCGTCTACCGTGGTGCGAGCAAGTACCTTTGTGATGGTACTCGCACTTATGGCACGATGGTGGTTGGAAATCTTTTCCTTGGTTAGCACACGGTGCTTGCTAAGGTAGGTTCTTTGGTCTATTCTGATGGTGAGGGATAACCCTCCATTTAACGTCCCTTACTAAGTCCAACATTGGATTACTTCTCGACTAGGGATTAATTCTTCTCGTATATTCCTTTTCTTTCACAACCAACGTAAGTCCGCTTAGTTTTTGAAAAGATATATGGAGGCCCAACAGTGTTAACTGGATTTACTATTGTTTCCTTAATTCTTGAGCACATGCTCACATTTTGATTGTTCGTACGAATACTAACATCGAATAAGTAGATTGTCTTAAATTTATGGTGAATTATTTCCTTAAGATTCTTGCGGGTTTATCTTTTCTTTACAGGCGACATTTTAAATTCTTTGGATATACAAATCCTAAGCTAGTTCCTTCATGGTTATCAAATTAACGATTATTCCAAATCGACTAAGCTTTCCTCACAATTATTGTAATATAATTATCGAGAGATTGTATTATAAAACTCCTACATTTAGTCCATGAATTACGTTTTGTTCATAGTTTCGAAGCTTTAGAGGTGGCAATTTCAACCCATTCCACCAAAAGTAGGCCATTTGGGTTAAATTTCATAACCTTATTGGTTGAAATGGGTTGAGCAAAAAATAGAGTTATGGGTCAAATGGGTCAACCCCTTTCTTTGTGTAAAATGAAGTTTGGGTCAAATGGGTTTGAGAATGGGTCAAATGGGTTTAAAAATAGGTCACATGGTTCCTATTATTGTACCAAAAACCCAATAGTCTAAAAAATTAGTTTTTATTATTAAGTCACTAAATTTACGTTTTCGTCAGTAAATTTACGTATTCGTCAGAAAATTTACGTTTTCGTCAGTAAATTTACGTTTTCGTCAGTAAATTTACATATTCGTCAGAAAATTTACGTTTTCGTCAGTAAATTTACGTTTTCGTCAGTAAATTTACGTATTCGTTAGAAAATTTACGTTTTCGTCAGTAAATTACGTTTTCGTCAGAAAATTTACGTATTCGTCATAAAATTTACGTATTCGTCAGAAAATTTACGTTTTCGTCAGTAAATTTACGTATTCGTCAGAAAATTTACGTTTTCGTCAGTAAATTACGTTTTCGTTAGAAAATTTACGTATTCGTCATAAAATTTACGTATTCGTCATAAAATTTACGTTTTCGTCAGAAAGTTTTCGGTTTTCGTCAGTAAATTTACGTTTTCGTCAGTAAATTTACGTATTCGTCAGAAAATTTACGTTTTCGTAAGTAAATTAGGTTTTCGTCAGTAAATTACGTTTTCATCAGTAAATTTACGTTTTCGTCAGAAATTTTACGTATTCGTCAGAAAATTTACGTTTTCTTCAGTAAATTTACGTTTTCATCAGTAAATTTACGTATTCGTCATAAAATTTACGTTTTCGTCAGTAAATTACGTTTTCGTTAATAAATTACGTTTTCGTTAGTGAACTTACGAATTCGTCAGAAATTTTATATATTCGTCAAAAAATTTACGTTTTCTTCAGTAAATTTACGTTTTCGTCAGTAAATTTACGTATTCGTCAGAAAATTTACGTTTCGTCAGTAAATTTACGTTTTTGTCAGTAAAATTACGTATTCGTCAGAAAATTTACGTTTTATGATGAATACGTAAATTTTATGATGAATACGTAAATTTTATGATGAATACGTAAATTTACTTACGAAGACGTAAATTTACTGACGAAAACGTAAAATTTCTGACGAAAACGTAAATTTACTGACGAAAACGTAAATTTTCTGACGAAAACGTAAGTTTTCTGACGAAAACGTGAATTTTCTGACGAATACGTGAATTTACTGACGAAAACATAAATTTTCTGACGAAACGTAAATTTACTGACAAAAACGTAAATTTACTGACGAAAACCGAAAATTTACTGACGAAAACGTAAATTTACTGACGAAAATGAAAATTTACTGACGAATACGTATATTTACTGACGAAAACGTAAATTTTCTGACGAATACGTAAATTTACTGACGAAAACGTAAATTTACTGACGAAAACCGAAAATTTACTGACGAAAACGTAAATTTACTGACGAAAACGTAAATTTACTGACAAAAATGAAAATTTACTGACGAATACGTATATTTACTGACGAAAACGTAAATTTTCTGACGAATACGTAAAGTTTCTGGCGAAAACTTAAATTTACTGACGAAAACGTAAATTTACTGACGAAAACGTAAATTTTCTGATGAATACGTAAATTTTATGACGAATACGGAAATTTACTTACGAAAACGTAAATTTACTGACGAAACGTAAAGTTTCTGACGAAAACGTAAATTTACTAACGAAGACGTAAATTTTCTGACGAATACGTGAATTTTCTGACGAATACGTGAATTTACTGACGAAAACGTAAATTTTCTGACGAAAACGTAAATTTACTGACGAAAACGTAAGTCTTCTGACGAAAACGTGAATTTTCTGACGAATACGTGAATTTACTGACGAAAACATAAATTTTCTGACGAAAACATAAATTTACTGACGAAAACGTAAATTTACTGACGAAAACCGACAATTTACTGACGAAAACGTAAATTACTGACGAAAATGAAAATTTACTGACGAATACGTATATTTACTGACGAAAACGTAAATTTTCTGACGAATACGTAAATTTACTGACGAAAACGTAAAGTTTCTGGCGAAAACTTAAATTTACTGACGAAAACGTAAATTTACTGACGAAAACGTAAATTTTCTGACGAATACGTAAATTTTCTGACGAAAACGTTAATTTTCTAACGAATACGTGAATTTACTGAGGAAAACATAAATTTTCTGACGAAAACGTAAATTTTCTGACGAAAACGTAAATTTTCTGACGAAAACGTAAATTTTCTGACGAAAACGTAAATTTACTGACGAAAACGTAATTTTTTTGACGAAAACGTAAATTTACTGAAGAAAACGTAAAATTTTCTGACGAAAACGTAAATTTACTGACGAAAACGTGAATTTTCGAAAACGTGAATTTTCTGACTAAAACGTATATTTACAGACGAAAACGTAAATTTACTGACAAAAACGTAAATTTACTAACGAAAACGTAAAAATACTGATAAAAACGTAAAAAAAATCGATGAAAAACTTAAAAAAAACTGACCAAAACGTAGAAATCGAACGAATACAGATAAAAACGTTTGAACATGTTAAAAGATAGGAAAATATTGTAAGTTAGTGGGTTGACCCGACCCAACCCATTTGACCCATAACCCATTTGACCCATTATTAAATGATGACCCATTTGACCCATAACCCATTTGACCCACAACCCATTTGACCCATGAACCAAACCCAACCAAACCAACCCATTTGCCACCTCTACGAAGCTTAGAGTACAAAGTTCTCATTCAAACAAATGAATGACTTGTTTTAGTATCGACAAACGACAACATTTTATTACAAAACATCATAATTTTATTAGAATGGTGCTACATCCTAGAGGCCTAGATGGCGTAGGATTTACACAATTTGAGTTTGGTCTGCAGCCCACTTGGCTTCAGCATCTACTGCTCTTATTGCAATGGCGGTCTTCGCGGTTTTAAGAGACTTCTGCAAATTCTGATGTTAATAGGTCCTTTCGGCATAATTTGTCGTAAGGGTATCCACTTTACATCCTACATCCTCTAGTCGGGCTATCACAACTTCTGCATCACGATCAGTTGTTTCTTGAGTAGTCCCGCTATCTGGATAAGTAGCAGGATTTGGTGCCGGTGAAAAAAAATGAATTGTTTGTCTTTCTGGGTGTTTTGGGTAATTATTAAGGTATAGGAATCGAAATTGGTATGGTAATAGAGGGGATATTTCGAGTTTATGAAGGTTTTCCCGTTGCGACATTTAGTGTCATAACTGGTGAATTATTGCTCGTCATCCGTGACGATCGTGATTACTCCCCGGATGGTGTAATTTCCTTGTCAGGCCCGGATGGTAAAATGAAAAAAATGAGAGGCAATTTCAAAGTTCACCTGTTGCAATTGAAAGATGACGGTCGTTAGCTAGGCAGAGATAAGGTATGTTGTTTCATAGGTTCTTTAAACGAGAAATAACAGTATGATGTCTTGTAAATATTCTATTATTCAGAATAAGTTCTTGTACAATCGTTCCATAGGCCTACTTAAAGGTCCAAGTAGCCCTTAAATGGAAAATCATAAGCGATCGTGGAATGTTAGAGTCTTCTAACATGCTCTTCCACATACTCATTCTTGTACTTTCACTTAGTGGTAGTAAACCACGATCAGATAAATACAATTATCCTTAAACTTTCATCGAATTAGATGTTCTCCAGTATTTATTCGTGGCAATTTCTCTTGCTAACCGTCTACTACTTTTAACTCGGATGAGTAAGTATGTCTTTGAAGTTTAGTCAAATGATGGCCATACCATAGCCGTTACTAGTTCTTTGTGGTCATTCTTTGGTCTTTCCTTAACTTAGTGTTTTTTCGTATACTTTCAACAATTTTTACCCATTAAAAAAATTGTTAAATCGATTTAAACAAATCAATCACTCAATTCTATCACACGAATTTCTCTGAGTTTTAATTACGTCTCAAATGTTTTGATTATTTTGTTTTTGTCTCGTGTTTTACTCGTATTTAGGTATTACTCGCACAATTTAACAACGATTAAACCCACATAAAACTCATCAATTATGTTATGACTTAACGATCAAACTTATCAGGCAATATGTAGATTCATGTGTGACAATCCGTCAATTTGAGGTCATTATTTTATACTCAAGTATTATTTATAATCATTATTTTATTATTAGCTTATGAAGTCACTCTCTTTTGGGAAGAAATTAGGGTTTACGTCTTAAAGTAGCATCGTCTACGTCTAAACCGGAAAGCTCTACGTTACGGGTTTACGTTTACGTACTCCGTTTTTATGACAGTCTGACATTTTCAGATAATAAATTTATTCTTGTATATTATTTTGAAATTTTGTTTTATGTGGGTTCATGAAACTCACATAATTACGGAATGAAATTAGGGCTTACGTGCATAATTTAACGTCTTTTACAATTAAACCGGGAACCCTAGGTTTACGTATTTACGCTTTTGTGCTCCGTTTTTGATGAGACAATTTTTATTAGAATCGTTTTGTGCCGTAGATTCATAATTTGTAAAAAGTTTTTCGTAAATCGACCCGAGGGCACGCCAATCGAGGAAATTAGAATCGATGAGTACCCGTAAATTAATGGGGATGAAACAAGTTTACACTTGTCTCACCCCCACTACGGGCGACCAAAACAAAGAGGGTGACACCCCTTTGTGTCACAATTTAACAAGTGTATATGACACTTGTCTTAATACTTGCGATTTCAAAACCATTCAACCTCAAAACCATCTAACCTTCTCTCATTCTACACACACACATGCAATACTAGCTAAAAAATTTTCCCACTCTCTCCTTTCCCTCTCTTTGCCGTCCAACATACACCACCATCATCAAAATTTAACCATAAACTTTAACTACAAATCACATATGTTGATCACTACTTAAAAAGATGAAGATTGGAGGTGATTTTAACATATAAAAAGGAGTTTCTATGGAGATTTAGGGCTGATTTCAAGAAGTTGTTCATCTACTTGGAGATTCTAAAAGTGGTCTTGCTAAGTTCATAAGATTTGGTGACAAAATCAAGTCTTGTTCATCTAAATCTCATCTTTTCATCACAAATTTTTTTTGGTAACCGTGATTTCTGACTCATTGGCCGACTAATCCACGGGGTTTGAGCCCACCGCCACATAGACTCAAACCAGGTAAAGCCCTCCCTTTTCAGGAGGTTGGCGTGGCCACTTCAAGGTTGTTTGCACCTAGTGGGAATTGAACTTGAGACCTCACACACTTTAGAGTGATAGCCACAAATCTTTTTGCCACTAGGCCACCCTTGAATGGTTATTTTCATCACAAATTGGTTGGTATAAAGATTGTCCTTTCTATCATCCTATTGTTTTGTAAATTTATCCATCTATTTCTTCAAAAATGTATATGTATATGATGATAAATGATGATCAATATGTTGCATGGGAATTTTGTGTTATTAGATTAGGTTAAAAAGGCTAAAAACTACAAGTAAAAGAGTTAAAATCATGACTAGTCATATAGGCTGTTTAAAACAGTAGGTTTCTATATTTTCACTTGGTTAAATGTATTATATTATTTGATATAATGATAGATAATTGATTTTTACATAAGTGGTGAATTGACCATGCAATGGAATGTTAAAATGAGCAAGATATGACCAAAACACTTTTGTAGTACTAATCTGTCTAGTCTATTTTGGACGAATTATTAAAAATACTTAGAGGCTGTTTGAGCAGGAGTTACATAATGGTTATTTGTAGCACATATCATTTAGTTTATACAGTAAAAATTTGGGGTCTCAATTCATTGTAGAACTCAAGATATGATCAAAATGGTGGACTTGAAATTCTATATCAGATTTGACTAAAGTATATTACCCCTTTAATACATTAAGGGGAATGTATAAATGGGGAATAAACAATAATAAAAGTAATGTGAGAGAAACAGTAACCAAAATCCTCTCTTTCGTCCATTTTCAAACCCCTTCATCTAGACCCTTCAATTTAAGCCTCTCTCAACCATGGATTGCTTGACTTCAGATCTTACCCGTTTATTGTGTGGAAAATGGTGTACCAGGTATGGCTCTAGTTGAAAATGGAGATAAACGCTTTCAACCGTCGATTGCCCAAACTAACATCTAACCGTTAGTTTATTGGAAAGTGGCATGTTTGTTTTTTGGGATTGTGCACTTTTACACCATTTGATCTTCATATTCTATGTTAACCGTAGATCTATGATATCCCACTCACACAAAACCTCCCACTCCTTTCTCAACCACTCCCCTCTCAATTATTTCACATAGTTCGATAAAAGTGATCGGCTATTTACATGACCTTCGATGCCACCGATGTCTTCTTTGTCGCCATTTATGGCGCGTGGCGTCGACAATCGGTTGGTGACATTGGTTTGCTTATGTGGCAGGTTGTTTGTGGGTGTAGATGGGTTTGTGACGGTGGGATAGGGTTATGAGCTGAAAAGGGTCATTCCGATGGTCATTGTAGATGGGTTGTTGGGTATTTGGTACTCGCTATTTTTGGTGCCTTTATTTGGCTGCAATAATATTCAATTAAACAAGGTACTTTTTTTATAAAGTTGCGTTGTTTTGTGTTTTTTAATTATTATTTTTACTCGCTATTTTAACTTGACAACTTATTGTTAGTTGAAAGTGGTATCTGATTTTATAATCTGAGACGTAGGCTTACAAAAAAGCCTTATGATATATAATCCAAGTTGAATAAGCTCAAAGGATGCTAGATAAGCAGATCGTAAAGTGAGGGGGTGTCTGTTTGTGTGCTTATGTATCCGGTTGATGCTTAATTGATTTTGGGCTTATGTTGCCTAACCAAAATTGGTATCCGTGATAAGAGGCAGTGATAAAAGGCTATGATGATTGTGAATGGGCTCGGTAAAGATGTGATTGTCCGTACTTTGGCATGGCGACCTTTTGGTCGCAGCCACAACGGATGTATCCTCTTTGTTCCGTTGCCCGTTTATTTGAGCCTTTGAAATGGCGGAAAAAACCTCAATGGTTCAGAGTCATAAGTGTGTGGCTAATGAGCTGTATTGTTGGTTTTTTTAAAACACGTGTATACACATGTTGATAACACAATATAATCTTCGGGTAACATTGTTTTATTTGGTTAATGGGTGTATTTGTTGTTGCCAATTATTCGGGCTGTGATGAGTTTGCAGGGGCCGGGTTAGAGCCGATATTACACGTATCTTGGCAGGGTAACCTATCGAGGTTGCAGCCATGGCGTGTGTATCCGGTCTCTCCTAAAAGCTGCCCTATTTGTCCTTATAAAGGAAAACAAATATGACAGTGATACGGGTGACGATTGTGTCGGGTGTGTGACGATAGTGATACGCTTATAAGATGAAAATTAAACAAACATGATATGCTTTGGTTTACCTTGACGAGGCAATGATGATTATGAGCATCCTAAACACAACGCGTGAAAGTCGATAACTTGGCGTGGCAACCTATTGGGTATGCAGCCAAGTAAGACTTACGCTTTGTATGAACCTCGCGCTTTTATCTGAGCCAACCGACTTTGTAAGACGGTGGATTGAGATATGATTTATGGATACAAATGGTAGATTGGTTTCAGATTTAGACATCATGTTGATACTTTTGAGACTGGTACTCTTTTTTCTTATTTTTTAATTTTACATTTTTTATTGGATTTTGATGTCTGGCTTTGTGATAATTTATGGCTTATGTGCATAAAAGTATCTAAACTTGCTATTTGTGAGTCGGTCTGTTAAAGCTAAGATTCTGCGCACAAGTTTTGTTTCTGATGTTATCTGTATGTGGTTGTGATGATTTCAGATGGGTCGGTAAAACGAACATTTTTACTTTGGCACAGTGCCCCTGTGGTGGTTTTCCCGTTGGAGTTGAGAAACTGTAAGTGTACCAGTTTAATAATCAAAACCAAACAGTCCCTTTACATACGAGTTATGTTTTTATATGTTTCACACACGGTTCAGATTTAATAATCGAACCCAAACAGTCCCTTTAATCAGTTTGATAGCATAAAATTGTATATTTGTAGATGTGCTGATTTATGATGTTTGTTTGAGGTTACCACACATGAATATGAATACACCTTCTATTTTTCAATTGCAGGTTATTTAAACAAAATTTACATTGCCCCTCACCGCGGTAACTGTAATTACAAGCAGACCCCATAATGACGACCTCATCATCTTTTGCTGATTCTTCTAATGGTGATGATTGATTAACGCAACGACTATTACTGTAAGTACGAGCAATGGGCCTTTGTTCTATGTTTTTTCTCAGCATATAGCAGCAACAAAAGGAAGTGTTTATGAAACTGTGGATACTGTGGATCATAAATCTGCCTCCTTATGTGGTGCAACTTTGTTATGAAAATGTGGTGCAACTTTGTTATTCCTCTGAATCGATTAATAATGTAATATCTTTTATTGAATTTTTGGATAATGTCTTTGTGGAAGTGAATTATCTTTATGTCCTTGGAGGTTTTTGATATCTACTTTGTGTATCTCCAAATGTTTGTTATCCATAAACACAGTTGCCCACGGTTTCATCTCATATGAAGGCAAAGGTAAATCCATACTCTTTATGTTTTATATGTGTAAAGTGGAGGAAAGCTGCTATGAAGAGAAGGGAAACAGAGAGGTGACATGGAACCTCATAATCCTATGTATTATCTGCCCATTTTTAGATTCATGGCTCCTAAAGATATGCATGAGACAGGACATGCAGAAGCCGATGGTGATGAACAATATGATTCCGAGTAAGATGCAACAAGACTTTGATCTTGACATGTTTGCAATAAAGCATTTTTTCCTTAACCTGCTTTTTAAAGCTTGTCTTTTCTCCGTAGGAACTTGCAGATACTCATTTATTATCAAATGGTTCATTGACAACTCTTACGTAAAAGTTTGCGTTTTGCTGAGAACTATTACCTGAAAGTTTGCATTTAGCATCACAACAAGTATTATTCTGGGTTGCAATACCTGCAACTAAGTTAATCACATACATATCGTATTATGCTCAGGATGATACTCAGCCTTATCAGGCCATTCCAATGTATACTAAAGTTATTTTGGTTTTTGAAGATGATCGCTGCAAGCTGAAATTGATATTTGATTTAAAATGCGGATATAGGCTTTGAAAATAGTTGACCAGTTGAGTCGTGATGGTGCAGTGAGCTGTCGCGGCGGAACGTTTGGGTTTTCCTATATATTCAAGCGGGATGTTGTGTTCGAAGTAAGCTAAGTAAAGCCGTTAATTCACTAGCCACATGAACGCCCCTTCCACAGCACCACCTACTGCCTCCTGCCAAGACTTCCCTCTATAAGCATTTACCTAAGATGCCCCGCTGCGGAGCGCGACATTAATCCTCGTATTATTGAGCACTCAAAGTGAAATAGTATATAAAATAAGTATGTATAAGTTAATTAATTGATGTAACTAATCTAAAATATGTTTATACACTATAGTAAGTAAATATAACATTTTATAAAAATAACTCAAATGCTTTCTAAACTACCAACTATATATAAGTTTTACGTCTTTTCGGCTAAAACCGAAAGATTAACGTTTTCGCCAAATAAAACTTAGATGGTCGGACCCGTCTAATGTAACATTTTTATAAATCATATACTGATATGTAAACACACTTGACAAGTAAAAATCGACAAAACCGAGCTTTGTAACTAATGGACCATTATGGGCCAAATTAGCCTTGTTGGACCACTAGGCCCAACTAGTTTGGTTTAATATTATTGGACTTACTCATGGACTTAACCCACTTGGGCCCAACATATGAGTATGGGTCTGGTCTTAAAAATATAAATAGACTAATATAATGTATTGGACTCTCAATGGGCTTATTGGGCCTTAATATGTAAATGGGCTAAAACTAGTATAACTAGACTAAGTTAACTAGTACCTAACAATTAGTAATGTTGTATAAGGAAATAAAACCCCACTTGATCATCATGTTATGACATCACTACATATACATAACAACTTTTTATAAATATTATTCGATTTAGTCTAAGATCGAGTATTATTTGTTTAGGTTTACCGTGATCGAGGCACGTACCATACATCCTAATTACCGATAACCCGCCTTTCCCAACTAATGTGAGTTCATAGCCTCACACTCTTTTAAATGTTTTATGAAGTGTTTTATAAACCCGCGAGGGAGATAACATGCTATTTTAAATAAAATAGAACACAAGTGGTCCTGATTGTATGCTTTTTGATATGGACCCGATTGATTTGAATGACCCAATGAATGATTGAAATGGATTATTAAAAGTTAGGTTAAAGTCCCATTAGCATAAATTGTGAAATGCCGGGATTTGGTAGACGCTTATGCATATAATAGTACTATTTGGGGAAGATCACCCCAGTTCGCGCCTTGACGGTTGATCCCCGTCATGCCACATTGATTGGTAAGCGAATTTATGTATGAAAGGGATATAATTAGCGTGATTTTTGTGACGACTCGCTGTTTTAAATGGGCAAATGAGTTTCGGGCTAGCTACCCGATATATTATAGAAATGTAACAATGTCATGCGGCTTATAATAATCCGATAATAATAATGATAATGGTAACACTAAGGTTGTGGTCTTAGGAATAGTGTATGATATATGATTTGAATTATAATATATTGCCTGACTAGCAATATAGGGTCTTATTTATTAATATACCTGTGTTCTGGTTTTACATAACTGTTTTATATAAATATTTTATAAACAGCGTTATAAAACGTAGTGAATGGTGTTGTTACGACAATAATTCGTATAAAATATTTTTGGCCTAAGTTATGATTTACGACAATGATTCGTATCAAATGCTTAAGGCCTATGTTATGATTTACGACAATGATTCGTCGTTTTTGGCCTATGTTATGGTCTATGACAAAGAATTGTACAAAAAAATGTTTTTCGGTAATGATTATATACCGGTTTTATGATTAATGGTTATTATTAAACTCTATGGACTCGCTCAGCGTTTCGCTGACTTTTAACATGTTTTATCTCAGGTACTTGAAGGTAATTCTCGGGAAGATGACAAGAGTTTATGGCCCGCATTTAAATAAAAAAATTCCATTCAAATGTTTTGTAAATTTGTAAGATATATTTGACCCGAGGACCTATGTAATTTGACATTTATGAATGGAAAATGCTTTGTTATTAAATGATGCCAATTTTAAGCGTTGTCTATGATTTGAGTAATGTGCTATCCCGTAACACCAACGACTCTTCCGCTGATTTGAAATGTGAAATATTTGGGGGTGTTACATCATGAGTCTTACCCATCCTTAAGAAAACTCATGGGAAGCCCTACGTTGTGTAACGAATGGCACTGAACTTAGTCTCGCAACCCAATCAAACAAGAACAGTCTTGAGACCTTGCTAAGCATCATTACACCTCTTAACATTTTTCATGATTTGTCTTGGTTTTGGGTTCACTCACGACTCATCATTCACCATTCTAAAATTAAAATTTCCAATAGGTGGCCACATTTCAAATATGGGGTTCTCAACTTCGCGACACGCGATAGTCCCTTTGATGTAAAAATTGGCACAATCATTTTAACCAGGGATCCATCCCATATATCGGTATCATAACTTTGTAATTTATAGTAAATTCCTGAGAACTTAGTCGCAATCAATGGACTAAAATTTTTAGATTCGTCTTAGCATAATTTATCTCAAATGAAATTTCTCTTCGGTAACAACTCGACTTACGCGTTGAAGTATTTAGGTATAGTTCTCATATTGAGAAATATTATTCGTTCTTTCAATTGTAGTACTTTTTGGAGCATTAAAAGGTAATACTTGTATAAGGTGTTTTATCATCATATGTCGTCTTATAAATAGTGACAGCGTCTTCGTTCCTTGGTCGTGCTCAAAATGAGCGAAATAATCATTTGATACGATAATTTACGCATTCATTTTAAATTTCCAAACCGTTAATTAATGTATTCTACTTTTCCTCAACCGAGTCTATTATAAATGTTCAGTGGAGTAACAATTTACTAGACCCAACAAATAGTTGCTCCTCTCAACTTTTATAATAGCACCGATTGTTGTAAGTATTACCACAAATTAAAGCATTACCACACGCATGGTAAATAAATATATTCATATTGTTTTAAGTTCTTGAAAATTGTGGAGATATTCTTAATTCGGCGTATATCGATATGAAACATACAAACGTTTCGATAGTCGATAATAGTCCCACAGACTATTTAAAATATGTGAGGGCATAAGTATGCGTACATTTAATCCCAAAATATACATATGGCACAACCCAAATAAATGTGGAACAAACCAAATAAATATGGCACAAACCATTTAAATATGGCACAAACCAAATGACTATGGCACAAACCAAATAAATATGGCACAGACCATTTAAATATATCACAAACCACTTAAATATGGCACAAACCAAATAAATATGGCACAACATATTTGAGTAGTATAATAATCCACACAAGGATGCCAGATATTTTATTTCAACATAAAAATCGTTTTAGTATACATTTCTATAAGTACATCGTACATAGGGATCATTCAAACAAGGAAAGGAAATACTTAATGCTAATAACACTTAGCAATCAAGTTCAAAACTTAGCATGGCAAAATTCACAAACTATTTCAAGTCACAACTTACTTGTATCGAAGACGTGGAGTGAAATGGTCCATGGAGATAGAGAAAAGGTTATATTCAAGTATTACTCTTTTACCAAAATTTCATTTTCGACAAAACGTTTGTAAAAATGATTTTTATAAAAGTAACCTAGTTCTCTATAACCACGTCTCTGATACCAATCTGTCACACCCCCATATTATCAGAGTGTACCGATCCACAGGGGTGCGACTATCATGACTATCATGAGACATAGATTAGAACGACATTATAAATTGTTTTAAATTCATTAAACTTAAATAAAATTGTGCGAAAACATTTTATACAACATTATAAAGTAAATCAAGTTTTGAATACATAAAAGTAAAGTTTAGATTCCCAAAATATAGTCACGACAATTTATTATCTCCATGGCGCAACCAAGTCACTCCTCCGCCTTGATACTTGAGAAAAACATTGCTAAAGTGTCAACACAAAGGTTGGTGAGTTCATAGGTTTAGTTACAAAATAAGTATGATGAACCATAAGATAATTAGGCAACCGACATATAACCAAACATGGCTATAATCAAAATAGTATACGTTTGTATCCCTACGTCTAAGCTCATGACAACGAAGCGTTAACCAACTGTATAATAAGAGCCCAAAGCAGATACCTATCCTGGAGCATATGTAAGGATTCAAATGTAAGTGTATCTAATTTGACCACACAGTCACAATTAGATAGGGAGGTCAATCCCGATAGATCTGTCTATAACATTCGCGCTTTACAACTGAGTAATTAATGGTTCATGATAGTGGGCTAAAGGCAACATAGGATATCAGGACTTAGACTTCAAGTAGACAAACGGATCAAGTTTTAGCACTTATGTTCATCCGTAAAAACAAGCAATGTTCTCACCCCAAAAAGAATTTAAAACAAGTAAAGAGTAGGGCTATGAAACTCACCTTGTTGATATGGCAAAGCGGGGATAATATTAATGGCGCGGAAAATAAGGCACGCGTTGATGCGTAAACGATCTACTCGTATCCTAAGTAAAATATTCGTACTTAGGCTAGATATACAAAATACCAATAAATAAAGCACTTGGTTGATACTATATGTACTTGCATTTAGTTTATAAAAGAGTCTTGCACATTTTTAAGTTCATAAAATATGGTCACGGGGTCAACTTTGAGAACCGATAACTTATTTATTATAAGTCCGTCAAATAAATGGGTGGTCAATATGAAAACTAGGCCGCGAGGTCATTATTATTTGGCAATTACCGCTCTTGGACTAAGCCTCTAAGTATTTCAAATAATTGGCCAGAGTGAGCTAGTCGATTTACGTATTAATTTCACTTTTATTAGTTTGCATGAGTGGTTTTTCTTCTATTTTTGAAAGAGATTACGGGGTCAATAATGGTTCATAAAATGAACGAAAAATACCATCACAAACTAGGCCGTGTCGAGATTAATATGGTATTTCTAGTTTTATAAAAGAGATTCGTTTGCTACATCAAACATTGGCGTAAAGTAAGGCCTAGGAGTCGAGTACTAAGGCAAGGTTTATCAAATTGGCAAGTAAAAGATTTTGTGTTCACATTAGACCCACCCAAATTAAAGCTACTAGAATGGCAATACGTTTCATTCTCTTTGTTGGTCCACATCATACACAACACCCTTTCTATATTTTCACATGATTTCTTTGTGTAGTCATTTTCCTACTCTTACACATGGACGGTCCCTCCCATGGCAATGTTTGTACCACCTTTCTACTTTTAGGCTATATGTTAAATAGAGTTTAGTTTTTACCTCTTTCCCCATGCGTGTTTGTCACACCCCACCATGGCGGAATATGGGGCGCGACGTATGGATATCATCACAACCTGGCGTGTCTATAGAGATGACTATATGAAATAAGAAATGTCATAAATGGTGACACAAAAGTCATGACAATATCTCATCAAATGCAAGAGTCTAGGTAAGTAGGTAACAGTCCTACATCTTACCCAAGACAAACAAGTAACATAATCAAAACAAACATATGTGTGCCACAATATCACTTATCAAATGAACAAATAAAAACTAAGAAGGAAACGGGGATTCTCCTTCTATATGCATTCCTAAGCTTCTCCAATCCTAGCCACTTATGTTCTCATGCTTAACCATAGTATCACCTGAAAGAGACACTAAAACACGTCAACATAAAATTGGTGAGAGTCATAGGTTTAGACTCCAATACAAAACAAGTCATAAGCTGTGAATACCATAAACCAATAAACATATGGACAATGCGCTACAATTATGTTTTAACAACTAGCATTCAAGTTTAATCAATCATCACAATTCCAAGGCATCACGCCTTACCAACAATCACAATTTCCAAGGCATCACGACTTACCAACAATCACAATTTCCAAGGCATCACGCCTTACCAACAATCACAATTTCCAAGGCATCACGCCTTATCATTAACCATAGGTCCCATATGCGCCCATACACCTATGTACCTTTCCAATCCAGATCACACACAAACAAGAATCACATAACAGTTAATCACATAAATGTACACACAAGTCCATCTCAAACCTAAAACATTCACAGCATTAATTTAGAAAATAATTCAACACAGTGTCTCTTCCATCCCATCTGGAAGTCAAAATCAATAGTAAACATGTGACTATGAAACTCACCTGATTGCTTCTTCACAAGTCCTCGCACTAGCAACAAGCTAACAACCAAACACACGCAATCAATACATGAACCAAATCACTAAGATGGCTCATCAACCTATGATGGACATCTAGCCTATTCCCATATAAATACCTCATTTATAAGCTCTAATCACCCCATTACCCATCCCTAACAAGTCCTTAACTTGGTTAAGTTTAATAACTATCCCGTTCATATTTTACCCAAAACAGTCCCAGTTTTTAGGTCTCAAAACTTTAAGTCAAACGTCCACTTAAACATACCCATGGTTTCTGTAAAAGGAATATCCATACCATTACATATGTTGGCTAACACCTCCCACTTGCCCTAACCTTAAAGCTACTGTTAAGGCCCCGATATACATATATCTACTTTTGTCATTCCAGATTTCCTGATTTTAAACGTACTAAAAGTTTGTTACCATTAAGGGGTCTTAACCTAAACCACAACCTTAGCCCAAGTGTAGATACTTACTACAATATATAAACCATCTCTCACGTTCGTGAGAAGATCCCAATGCAACCCTAAGTACCCCAAACAACCCAAAACTTAAAAAGAAAACAGGCTGAATTCAAAACTGTTTTGACCTCCGACTGTTGTAACCTGTTTTTGACCCACTTCCCGACCTCCAATTTAGTTCTCGTTTCTTGCATTGGAAAGCCACTTCAAAAACCTTTCCAGGGGTACTTGGATCGTAAAATAAGAGTTTATAGAACTCCCGGTATGATCAAAACAATTGACTCAAAATCTGCCCAGTTTTTAAAAAACGGGTTTAAACAAATTGAACTAATTAATTACCCATAACCCCATTTAATACAAGCCCTAGATTATATGATCATCATATTATGATTATAACCTCATTAATTTACTGATTTTATATAAACCCTAACCCTAATCCATCATAAGAATGATTAATTAAACATAAAAACAATTCAATCAAAAAGGTTTAAGAAGGTTTACCTTTGAATTAATAGAAGATGAAGAAAAACCTAATTTTTGAAGAACCCTAATTGGCCACCATTGATTAATTTCGGCTAGGAGATGTTATGGAGGTTAAAAACCTGATTATTATGGTTATGAGTTGGGTTTGGTTAAGTCCTAAAGGCCCCCTAATCCCATTACAAGTCCATTGAGCCTGTTTTGGGCTTTTCCCTTCTTTCTTTCTTCTTTGATGCGTCTAAACCGACCCAAACACCCCTAAATTCGTTTTTTTTTAATTTTTATTAATTAATATTATGTTATTAATATTACTTTAATTTTCCTTAATTTATTTCAGCTCCTAAAGCTTCCAAAACCACAAAACCGTAAAACTAGTCAAATTTACGCGTTTTACCGTAAAAGACGTAAAATATACACTTTTAAAAAAAATCTCAAATTTTGAAATAAACTTTATAACTAAGTCCTAAATGACTTAAAACCATCCCGAAAAATATTCATATGACTAATTACCTCATCCGCGACCTCTAAATGCTAAACCGTAAATCGTAAAAATACGATTTTCTATAATACATATACGTATACTTAGAACCACCAAATAACACCATCTCACTTCATAGTCACTACCATGTGAACTCATGAACATGAAATCATCACATATCGTTTCACTTACAAGGTACCCCGTACGGGAAACGATATCCAAACCACAATCTATACACACCAATAAGCACATAAACACGTAAGGACACGTAACTAGCACAAAATAAAACGAAGTGACGAACCTCAAAACCAGGGTTGTCACATCACTCCCTCCTAATAGAAATCTCGTCCCGAGATTTACTCCTTAGGATCAAACACACAGACAACAAATCACACGAGGATACTAGTTCTAAAAGAACTCCTCTCATTTCCACGTGAACTTTAGTTCAAGTTTCAAAATACCACATATACAAACCAAAAACAATTAAACTCATTGCCAAACTCTTGACCTCACAATCGATAAATCTCCCAGATGACTCTTTGATAAAACAAAGACTCTCATTAACACGAGTCCCGAGTAACTGTACAGGCAAAATGCATTCTCAAACAACCTTTACCAATCCCAATACATGAAATGTATCATGTATACAACTCATTTCCCCCAGGTAATTCTATGCTCATAAGCTAATGGTCTGATCTTTCCAAAGATCATAAATGGACCTACAAAACTCTACGTCAACTCTTCCATTTTACCAAAACATACCACCCGTTACTATGGGTGAAACTCCCTACATAACTTTGTCCCTAACTCTAGTGGTTTCCTCCTTTTCTACATAGCATCCCTTGTTGCTCCCATTCTGTCAACAAACACCATTACCACATTAGTAGCCTCTTTTACCAATTCTAGTCCACAATGGGAACAACTCCTCCTATCCTTTCATATGGTGCCTCAAATGACATTTATCGACTCCTAGTATGATAATCATCATTATATGAAAAACTCAGCCATCGCTAATGAGTTTCTTAACTCCCTCTAAATCAATCATTCATGCTTCGCTTCTATACACACTTCCTTCTCTTTCCTCGACTCCTACCATACATCACGATGTGATGCTTCCCATCGTTTCTTCCCTTGCCATAATCCTTCATAAGGCGTTCCATACATATTAGGCCAACTTTTACGCAACCCTTATTCCATCACATCCGTACGAAATCCTTCCAACTTCTCCACCACGTGACTTCTCATTCCTCTTGAAATATGAGATGAATTAGTCAGTCTATCGACTATCACCCTACTCTCGTCGTACTTATTCTTACACCCAATAATGCATCCCTTTCACCAACTTCATCATTACATTGCCCTTTCTAAGCTACTCCTATCTATGTAGGAAGTATAGTCTACGTCCCTTTTCTCCATATGATTATCCAAGCCACGCAACATACAGGTTGACGTGTTCTCCGCTTTAGACAACTCAACTCGTGCAACCTACACCCTTCATCCAAATCACCCTAATACGTCATCCATATTGTTCCAGTTCGTCTCTGCTTCACTTCATTCTTCTTATTCCATGTCTCATCAACCATACTTGCCTTTCCCAGATGGTACTTGGCCTTGCAATTTTCTTTCATCACTTAACTCCACCCATCACCTTTGCCAAAAGTTCAATCAAGATGATTGAATATGTGTTGGAGACGTTCATGATCCGTATAGATCATTCTCCACGTCTCGTAAACCAAATGCCTCTAGCATTCTAGGCAAATATAACAATCCAACCCCAATAACTAAGTCCATCTAGTTCTTCCAAATCTTCAGTTCCTGCAACGTATAAGCGATCACCTTTCTTTGTCGTCCTCGTACGCGTCCAAATCCTTGCTACACGTATCGTCATGCTTCGCGAATTCATTCGGTCCTTCCGATAATGCCAAGATCGGCTCATTATCCAATCCACCTCTTCAGCCTCCAAAACACTCCCTCATCCTTCTTCACTTCGCCCCTTGCTGGTTCCAGGATATGCCATCATCTCTAACTACTCATCATGTTAAACTTAATACTAAACTCACACTCAAAAATCTCACGTATAACTCCACTCCAGAACTAACACATAATTCGCCTCATCCCCCTTCTAAGATTTGAGTAGATCAAGATGTCGTCGATGCTCCCGATGACAACTCGTTTATATACGTTCATGCACACTCGGTTCATTGACTCCATGAAAACCGCTGGTGCTTTGGTGAAGCCAAATGCATAACCGTAAACCCAAAGCGTTCATACAACGTCCTTAGCAATTTCAACTATGTCCTCCTTGCACCCTCTCTTAGAAGCAATACGATTAAATTTCTACCTCGTTCTACTCGCGAAAAATCTACACGTATTCTATAAGGCCAATACTCCCTCTTATCAGACCACTCAACCGCTTCCACATCACATTTACTACCAGGCAACTCAACTTTTATCCTGAATCCCTTGCAATTTCTAACCACTCTCTATGGCGCGTTACTTGTGCCAATATCCATACATTATAAAAAAAATCTCTATTCCTCTCCCTGGTACTCCAAAGAGACCATATATTCACATTAGTTCGTCTACGAACTTCTTCCCTCGCCACTAAGGGTATTCCGACCGTTCTCTCATGGCCACCTACTTAATCGTGTAGGCGCGACCAAGTCTTTCATACGACTACTTCAACGCTCCCAAACAATACGAAACCAAAACTACATCCTGATTCCACCAGATACGATCGACGAATCAAACCCACGAATAACTAACGACATTTCACATGCACCAATTAAAACAAATCAAAAACCACGAGACTCAAAAGAGACTCAAACCTAAATCGTGTATCAATTCAAAATGATCCATGACAACGGAAAATAATCCAAGGAACATCCAATGGCAACCAAAACATATTACGCCCCGCGACATATTATTTAAACCGTGTAAAAGATCGACTTTTCCAAAAGAATATATTTTTATTTATTTATTTTTTACCTCCCCACATCTATGTGACTCAAACCATCTACAAACAACCTTCTAGACGATCTCAAAACTTAACTCAAAGACTAGGTATCCCGTGCATCCCAAATCATAAAAATAAAACTACTATTCAAAACTCAACCTTGAACCCGACACTTGTACAACAATTCCGACCAGTCCACTGACCCCCCATGGCTATACATTCTGAATATTTGAAAAGTACGTTCCGAGTACATAATTTTTTGCTTTTGAATCACTCAAAAAGCTCTAAAAACGAACAAGTTATGATCAAAACAGTTTTATATTAATGAAAGATAAAATTGTATGTGAAATCTTCCTAAACTCAATTTAACCTGGTATTAATAATTATAAATGACGTGAATCGGGTAAACCCAATTATATAAACTATGTAAGTGGAAAGAAATTTTACTCCGCTTTATTTTAAGAAAGTCTTTTAGAATTTAAAATAAATAAGTGTTGATTAAAAAGAAATCTTATGTTACATCTTGTTTCAAACACGAACCCAACACCTTACCCTTATTTTACCGAATACGACCAACTATCTAACCCTATACTAGATTTCCAAGTCCCCTTTTTCCATATACTAACCAAAAGAAATGTAAGACTCAACACAAAAGATTTCATTATCTCAAAAGAAATCCCAAGTTATTTCAATAGACTTAAAACCAAGAACACCATTTTAAAACGTACACGTGAAATACGAAACTCAAAGAATACGCTACAAGACACACTTCAAAAGATTCAAAACCTCGTTGAAACTCCACCAAACTCGAGCACTAATAAATCGTTTAAACACAAGAGAGCACTAGGTACGTTCAAGTTATAATAACTTACTGAATGACCGTAAATCATAACATAACATCTATTAGTATATATATACATCCGCATATGTATACCTATTGAATCTCCCAGTCCTACTCGTTATCATACACGTAAGTCAATCATTCGCTTCATACACTCGTTTTTCCGCACGAGTAATCACCATCTCACCGTGCCACAACAAGGCATAAAGCCCACCTCCAAAACCAAACCATATCGTGTGACCCCAAAATCACACGACACAACTATAACCTAAAACATATAACACAAAAGAACAATAGCCATATCATAGGCAACCCTTACATAAACCCATATATTATATGTATACCCAAATTCTACATCTCATCATATACAAGCATGTACCAACCCTCTTTCATGCAATCATACTTGAGAACCCATTGAAGTTGTGGTACTTGTATAACTATTTTGGCCACCATACTTATACAATTACCCTTTCCCCAATGCACTCCCTCCTATGATGACACTTATAAGAATCAATACAACATATAACACATAAATCCATCTACTCACATAAGCTCATAACCACACAAGATAAGATCCAAAACTCCATCTATAAAAATAACATAATAAAACTCTTGGAATACAAAAATCCATACTCTAGCTAAAATAGCCTAGACAAACTCCAAAACGAAAACTTAATCAGTTATAAGTCATGTCACCCGTAAGAGTGGAAACAGCTTAGAATCCTTCATACCCACCTACTCCTAATAACTCGAACCACCACATGATTCTTAGGGAACATGACTTAAACATCAAAAGGAAATAATATACCTCAGGTACATAAAATAACTCATCAAAAGATAGAAACTACTATGTACCAAATTATGTACTATAATGTACAATATAAGCAAAATACGGCAATGACTAGCGTGGATGATTATGGTTCAACCCGCACTACTCACAACTCAAAAAGAAAATAACATGTGGCTAAGTATAAATTTACTATGGTTCAATTCATACTAGTCAAAACATCACAATAAATAACATTCAAACACATCAATTATAATAAAATGCACACATACTCCTATGACGCCTATATGCAGGGACCCTTAAGCTATAGACTAGGCTACGCGACTAGGCAACCTAATTCTCTATAACCATTGTCTCTGATACCATTCTGTCACACCCCACCATGGCGGAATATGGGGCACGACGTATGGATATCATCACAACCTGGCGTGTCTATAGAGATGACTATATGAAATAAGAAATGTTATAAATGGTGACACAAAAGTCATGACAATATGTCATCAAATGCAAGAGTCTAGGTAAGTAGGTAACAGTCCTACATCTTACCTAAGACAAACAAGTAACATAATCAAAACAAACATATGTGTGCCACAATATCACTTATCAAATGAACAAATAAAAACTAAGAAGGAAACGGGGATTCTCCTTCTATATGCATTCCTAAGCTTCTCCAATCCTAGCCACTTATGTTCTCATGCTTAACCATAGTATCACCTGAAAGAGACACTAAAACACGTCAACATAAAGTTGGTGAGAGTCATAGGTTTAGACTCCAACACAAAACAAGTCATAAGCTGTGAATACCATAAACCAATAAACATATGGACAATGCGCTACAATTATGTTTTAACAACTACCATTCAAGTTCAATCAATCATCACAATTCCAAGGCATCACGCCTTACCAACAATCACAATTTCCAAGGCATCACACCTTACCAACAATCACAATTTCCAAGGCATCACGCCTTACCAACAATCACAATTTCCAAGGCATCACGCCTTATCATTAACCATAGGTCCCATATGCGCCCATACACCTATGTACCTTTCCAATCCAGATCACACACAAACAAGAATCACATAGCAGTTAATCACATAAATATACACACAAGTCCATCTCAAACCTTAAACATTCACAGCATTAATTTAGAAAATAATTTAACACAGTGTCTCTTCCATCCCATCTGGAAGTCAAAATCAATAGTAAACATGAGACTATGAAACTCACTTGATTGCTTCTTCACAAGTCCTCGCACTAGCAACAAGCTAACAACCAAAAACACGCAATCAATACATGAACCAAATCACTAAGATGGCTCATCAACCTATGATGAACATCTAGCCTATTCCCATATAAATACCTCATTTATAAGCTCTAATCACCCCATTACCCATCCCTAACAAGTCCTTAACTTGGTTAAGTTTAATAACTATCCCGTTCATATTTTACCCAAAACAGTCCCAGTTTTTAGGTCTCAAAACTTTAAGTCAAACGTCCACTTAAACATACCCATGGTTTCTGTGAAAGGAATATCCATACCATTACATATGTTGGCTAACACCTCCCACTTGCCCTAACCTTAAAGCTACAGTTAAGGCCCCGATATACATATATCTACTTTTGTCATTCCAGATTTCCTGATTTTAAACGTACTAAAAGTTTGTTACCATTAAGGGGTCTTACCCTAAACCACAACCTTAGCCCAAGTGCAGATACTTACTAAAATATATAAACCATCTCTCACGTTCGTGAGAAGATCCCAATGCAACCCTAAGTACCCCAAACAACCCAAAACTTAAAAACAAAACAGGCTGAATTCAAACCTGTTTTGACCTCCGACTGTTGTAACCTGTTTTTGACCCACTTCTCGACCTCGAATTTAGTTCTAGTTTCTTGCATTGGAAAGCCACTTCAAATACCTTTTCAGGGGTACTTGGATCGTAAAATAAGAGTTTATAGAACTCCCGATATGATCAAAACAATTGACTCAAAATCTGCCCAGTTTTTAAAAAACGGGTTTAAACAAATTGAACTAATTAATTACCCATAACCCCATCTAATACAAGCCCTAGATTATATGATCATCATATTATGATTATAACCTCATTAATTTACTGATTTTATATAAACCCTAACCCTAATCCATCATAAGAATGATTAATTAAACATAAAAACAATTCAATCAAAAAGGTTTAAGAAGGTTTACCTTTGAATTAATAGAAGATGAAGAAAAACCTAATTTTTGAAGAACCCTAATTGGCCACCATTGATTAATTTCGGCTAGGAGATGTTATGGAGGTTAAAAACCTGATTATTATGGTTATGAGTTGGGTTTGGTTAAGTCCTAAAGGCCCCCTAATCCCATTACAAGTCCATTGAGCCTGTTTTGGGCTTTTCCCTTCTTTCTTTCTTCTTTGGTGCGTCTAAACCGACCCAAACACCCCTAAATTCGTTTTTTTTATTTTTATTAATTAATATTATGTTATTAATATTACTTTAATTTTCCTTAATTTATTTCAGCTCCTAAAGCTTCCAAAACCACAAAACCGTAAAACTAGTCAAATTTACGCGTTTTACCGTAAAAGACGTAAAATATACACTTTTAAAAAAAATCTCAAATTTTGAAATAAACTTTATAAATAAGTCCTAAATGATTTAAAACCATCCCGAAAATATTCATATGACTAATTACCTCATCCGCGACCTCTAAATGCTAAATCGTAAATCGTAAAAATACGATTTTCTATAATACATATACGTATACTTAGAACCACCAAAAAACACCATCTCACTTCATAGTCACTACCATGTGAACTCATGAACATGAAATCATCACACATCGTTTCACTCACAAGCTACCCCGTACGGGAAACGATATCCAAACCACAATCTATACACACCAATAAGCACATAAACACGTAAGGACACGTAACTAGCAAAAAATAAAACGAAGTGACGAACCTCAAAACCAGGGTTGTCACAGTGTTCACACCCTTCTTTCATAATACACACGAAAAAACATGATTTTGAAAAGGTGAATTATTGTACATTTCGTTTTTCTGTTTCCCTTCTACCCACGCTCACATTTGCCTTGTAAAGTGAACTCGTGTGAACTCTCTCTCTAGCTTGGTTACATACACACACATACACATTTAATCACAATTAATTTTCACAAGATGGGTAGCAGCATGGTTACTTATCTTACTAGATTCACACACTTCTCTAGTTCTCTTCATGCACACAATCACTACTTGTTTACAGCTAACCTTACGGAACTTATAGATGTGTTTATCATGCATTATTGTTTTATGAAGGTAGACACACATTAACATACTATGTTCTGGGTTGGTGTTCACAACCCACATAAGCATGCACGTCAATTCTTTTCCTAAGAGCACTTGGTGTTTGCGTATGTCTCCGGCATATGTTCGAAGGCACGTCACTGGCGCTGAGGCAACTGCCACGTAGGAGAGAGAGAACAGACAAGATCCCCCAAATCTTGGGAGACCTCGTTTTACCCAACAAGGCATGGCTTTACCCAACGGATCCAGTCATGGTCCGCCGCCTGCTTTTACACTATACCTGCCATTAGGATACTGTTCAATAGGCGCGCATCTCAATGACGTGACTACACGTCCAGGTATGCCCTAAGCTTTGGGTATAAATACCCCAAGGCATTTACTACACACAACAACACACAGTACACAGCATTTACTCTCAATTAATAACATATCTCCGGTATTCCGCGCCGGATACCACTCCAGTGATAGTTAATTACTTTCACGCCAGAGCTTGGTCTCCGGTTCACACCTAGGGCGAGTTAACGTGCGTTCTATTATTGCAGGGTAGGCCCATACTACAAGCACACCTTACACGAGACCGAAGCTAAATATCCTAGGACCTTGTTCCTGCGGAAATTTATTTCAACATTTGGCGCCATCCGTGGGACCCTAAACTCGAATCTCCAATTAGCTAACAATGGCAGGGGCTTCGGGCAGCGGGTCTCCTTTAACCATTTCACCAGAGCGTGACAACACCACCGGTGGAGGAGAGACAGAAACACCTTCCTCTTTGCAACAAAAAATCCTCGACAGCGTGAGTGTGCTGTAGAGTTTGGTCGGACGGTATAACGCCGTCGGGCAAGAACCTCTCATGCCTATGAAGTTGGTCTTCGATGACGAGACGCGGGATACACAAAGGGAGAGGCCAACAATAACGCAGACTCACAGGTCTACAGACATGTCAGCCGAAGAGCTACAGAAACCGTTCAAGGATGTTGTCTCCTCACCGTTCACCAGGAAAATCATTCAATTTTCATCACCAAAGCACATCCTACCAGCGACACTGAAGTTGTACACTGGAGCTACATATCCCAATGATCATATCACGCGCTTCGCCGGTGCAGCTAACTTGGGAGAGTGACCTATGTCGGTATGGTGCAGATTTTTCCAGCAGACGTTGGACGGGGCAACTGGAGGATGGTTCGAAAGGTTGCCGCCAGGCAGTATAGGACATTGGGACGACCTTAGGGATCAATTCCTAGAAAGGTTTGCCCTGAGGAGAAAGAGCCACAGAAGCCCCATAGAAATCACCAGTATCGTGAGGAAGGCTAATGAGTCACTCTTGGTATTTAAAGAAAGGTGGACTGATGAAGCCAGTTATATACAAGGCGTTCCGGAACTCATGAAAATCTCTTCCTTTACTGCCGGGGCTAAGTGTCCAGAGTTGTCTCGGCGTTTCTTCGATGACGAACCAAAGACGGTAGCTGAAATGTTTAGAAGGGTGGATGATTTTGCCAAATCCGAAGAGGCTTATAGAAACACAGAGCTACCACATGGGGAAGGAAGTGATAGAGGAGGAAAGGGCATAAAGGATGACAAGTACTTCTCGGGGAAGAATTTCAACCGCAACAAAAACAAAAATGACTACAGGCCAAAACCTGCATATTCACCATATCTTCCACCAACCAACCCTAAGAAGAATCAGTATCAATGTTCCGGTCTAGAGACGTTGACAAAGTTTCCCAAGGAAATTTTGGCCACTGAGTTACAACTCCCACAAAGGGCATGGTGCGCCCAGAAAACATGGATACGTATTGTGACTACCATAGGGAAAAAGGTCACCTCACAAATGATTGTCATCAGCTAAGAAAGCAGTTGGAGGCTGCGCTCGAATCCGGAAAGCTGAATCATTTGATCAAAGATCTGAGGGGAAAAGTAAACAAGGGCAATCAAGGAAGAGGAAATGGAGGAGGTGAATATAAAGATAAAACAATAAACACGATAAGCAGCAAGTACTGTGGCGAGAAGAGAAAAGAAGTATGTCAAGTTGAAGTTGATTGGATGAATGTCCCAATATACTTCCCTCCGTTAACTGAAGCCGAGGCTTCGGATGATCCCTTGATATTCGAAGCAGAAGTAGAAGGGTATTGGGTGAAGCGCGTGTTTGTCGATGAAGGAGCGGCCATGGAAGTAATGTTTGAGCATTGCTTCCTGAATTTGGATCCGTATATAAGACGAAGGTTAACTCCCGATCCTGTTAAGGTCCTAAGTTTCTCGGGAGAAGAAACTCAGCCAATGGGAAAAATCGAATTGGAGGTTACGTTTGGAGCACATGGTATGGAGAGGAACACAATAATGACCTTTTGTGTAATCAAAGCACCATCTCCGTAAAATATCATCCTTGGCCGAACCGGGATCAAGAAGTTAAGAGCCGTCCCTTCAACGATACACTCTGCAATGAAGTTTCCCACCCCTGGTGGCATCGCCACGTTGAAGACCACAGCCAGATCATTATTTGAATGTAGGGTAATTGAAGATGGTCAAAAAATAGCAAAGGAAAAGGCTACGGCCGTGGGCAAGGAGTTAGACAAATGGATCGCTTTTGAAAAGTTCAATGAGCAAGAAAGAGTTGAGGGAGGAATGACGGAACAAGTCATCATCCATCCCGGTTATCAGGAGCAATTGGTAACCATTGGGAGACTCTTCACAAAGAAATGTAGGTTACAACTCATAGATCTGTTGAAGAATAGCACAGATGTGTTTGCTTGGGAACCGTCAGATATGACGGGGGTCCCTAAAAGGATTATCAAACACTCGTTGAATGTGGATCCGTCCAGAACACCTGTGGCCCAAAAGAGGAGAACGTTGGGTGAGGAAAAAAGCCGAGCAGTCCAAAAGGATGTCACGGATATTTTAAAAGCCGGTATAGTAAGACCAGTCCGATACCCAACATGGATCTCTCACCCTGTCCTCGTAAAGAAGCCGGATGGTGACTGGCGAATGTGTGTAGATATCAAAAACCTTAACTCAGCTTGTCCCAAGGACTATTATCCACTACCCGACATTGATGTGAAGATTGGCTCGGTCATGGGCTTCAAATTAAAGTGTTTTCTTGATGCATACAAGGGATATCATCAAGTGCTCATGGACAATGAGGATGAGGAAAAGACAACCTTCTATACAGATGAGGGCACATATTGTTATACCAAAATGCCTTTTGGACTTAAGAATGCTGGAGCCACATACCAACGGTTGGTAGACTCAGCATTCCGGTCACAAATAGGGACAAATCTGGAAGCATACGTTGATGACTTGATGATCAAGAGCAAGACTGAAGAAAAGATGATTGAAGACATCAAGGAAACATTTGATAACCTAAGGAAAATTAACATGAAGCTTAACCCAAAGAAATGTTCTTTTGGAGTCGAAGAAGGAAAGTTCCTGGGATACATGGTGACTTCGAAAGGAATCCGGGCGAATCCTAAGAAGACGAAAGCCATCTCGGAGATGCGGTCGCCTAGGACGTGGAAAGAAATGCAATCCCTCAGTGGAAAGCTGTCAGCCTTAAATCGCTTCTTGTCCAGATCAGCTGAACCTTCGCTTCCGTTCTTTGAAACTCTAAAGAACATAACAAAAGAAAATAAGGAAGAGTACCAGTGGACGGAGCAGGCAGAAAAGACTTTTCAGGAACTGAAGAAGGTGATCATGGACCTTCCTTCATTAGCATCTCCATTGAAGAACGAGGTGTTATATGTATACTTAGCTGCATCTAAAGAAGCAGTAAGTGGAGTTCTTCTAGTAGAGAGGGAAGGCGTTCAGAAACCAGTCCGGTACGTAAGCAGGACGTTGCATGATGCCGAGACGAGATACTCGACATTAGAGAAGCTGGCTTTCGCCTTACTCCACCTTTCAAGAAGGCTCCGTAGATACTTCGAGGCACATGACATCCATGTCATAACCGACCAACCACTGAAACAAATATTGGGAAAATCTGAATCATCCGAAAGGTTGGCGAAGTACTCTGTGGAGTTGGCAATGTATGAGATATTCTATGTGTCACGGAATTCAGTCAAGGGCCAAGTGTTGGCAGATTTTCTTAATGAAGCACCTCTGGGACAGGAGGGAAAAATGGAGATATATGAAATCGGTGAGCAAGTGGAGCCAGAGGTAGCTTGGACGTTTTACACTGACGGGGCATCCAACTCAAAAGGGGCCGGGGCTGGTTTGGTATTGACTAACCCAGAAGAGATGGAGTTCACATATGCTCTAAGATTCAATTTCAATTGATCCAATAACGAAGCAAAATACGAGGCATTATTGGCTGGGCTTCGGCTAGCAAGGAAAATGGGAGTGAAGGTGTTAGAGGCCAAAGTAGATTCCAAACTTGTAGCTTGCCAGTTAAGTGGAGAATTTGTTGCCAGTGATGACAGAATGATGAAGTACTTGTCCAAGGCCAAAGAGATCATCACATGCTTCACAAAGTTCAACATCACTCATGTAGCCAGAACAAAAAATCAGAAGGCGGATGTTCTCAGCAAGCTTGCATCGGTGGCATTCAACCACCTTACTAAGGAAATCCTAGTGGAAGTCCTAGAGTCTCGGACCATAGACGCTCAGGAAGTAAGTGACATAGTGCAAGAGGAAGGGGATAATTGGATGACACCAATTCGGAAGTGCTTAGAAGAGGGCGTGTGGCCGCAAGACCCTAACGAAGCCAGGGCAATGAGAATGAAAATAAACCAATATGTCATAGAAGATGGTGTGCTGTTCAAGAAATCCTATTTGTCTCCCATGCTAAGGTGTGTAGGTCCAACTCAAGCCAACTACATCATCAGAGAAGTCCATGAGGGATCATGAGGAATGCACTCTGGACAAGGTCAGTGGTGGCAAAAATTATGAGACAAGGGTATTATTGGCCCACTATGCACCAAGATACATGGGAAGAAGTCTCAAAGTGTGAAGCATGTCAAATACATGGACCGGTCCCAAGGCTCCCAAAGACAAAGCTGACCTCCATCATGTCACCGTGGCCTTTCTATCAATGGGGAATGGACATCCTAGGACCAATTGACGGATCCCCAGGGAATGTGAAGTTTGTGATTGTGGCAATCGATTACTTCACGAAGTGGATAGAAGCCAAGTCTCTAGCACGAGTCACCGGGAAGGAGGTGAAAAAGTTTGCTTGGCAGAATAATGTGTGCAGGTTCGGACTACCCAGGGTCATTGTGACAGATAATGGAAAGAAACTGGTGGAGGGAACGTTAAGAAAATGGTGTGAGAAATGGGGAATTAAGCAAATGAACACCGCCGTCGCTCATCCGCAAGCCAATGGTTTGGTCGAAAGGGCCAACAAGTCTCTAATGCATGGACTCAAAGCCCGGCTAGGGAGGAACCTAACAGGACGGGTCGATGAGCTCCCTCATGTGCTATGGGCTCATAGGACAATGCTAAAGACAAGTAATGGTGAAACGCCATTCAGCTTAACCTATGGAAGTGAAGCAGTGATCCCGGCCGAGATGGGAGTCTCATCCGCAAGAACCCTCCTATTCAACAAAGACAATAATGAGGAAGAGCTTCGGCTAAATCTGGATTTGTTGTAGGAGCGGAGAGAGACCGCAGCCATTGAGGAAGCAAAGTACAAAAAGAAAGTTGAACAATATTACAACAAAAGAGTGAAACTTTGCAACTTCAAAGTAGGTGATTTTGTCTACCGACGGAATGAGGCTAGCAGGGTCGAGAAGGTTGGCAAGCTTGGCCCCAATTGGGAAGGCCCTTACAGGGTCAAAGAAGCATACCAAAACGGTTCGTACAAGCTCGAGACTATGAATGAACGAGAGGTACCAAGAACCTGGCATGCAATCAACCTTCAGAAATGTTTTATGTAAGAAAACAATGTAACAAAGAAATGGTTGAATGAATGAATGAAATTTTCATGTTGTTTTGGTAACACGATTGTCATTACATTTGCAAATCCGCGGAGTAGCTAACCGAAGGATTGTAAACTTGTAAAACTCTAAGTGTTGGATGCGCCCGAGAGGCAATCCGGAGGACAAATCAAAAGCGGTTACGTGCCGATGTCCTCCCATATATAAATTATAAAAGTAAAACAGTCTAAGTGTTGGATGCGCCCGAAAGGCAATCCGGAGGATAAATCAAAAGCGGCTACGTGCCGATGTCCTCCCATATATAAATTATAAAAGTAAAACACTCTAAGTGTTGGATGCGCCCGAAAGGTAATCCGGAGGACAAATCAAAAGCGGCCATGTACCGATGTCCTCCCATGAATAATGATGAACTCTCCTAAGTGTCTAAATGTTTCATAAAAAGGTAAGCATTGTCATGTGACTTAACCTTTCGGTCCGACATTGAAAGATAATATATAAAATTTGTATAAAACACAAGGATACTAAACTCATGAACATAAAGGAATACATATGATATATTGCAAAAGTAAGAAGTTATGAGTACATATTGTTTACTGCATGCTCAAGTTACCAAATACCCAGGATACGAATAATGTTATACAAAGGATGAAATAAGGAAATTATTACAAGACTTAAAAGTAATTGTTCAGTTACAAGCCCATGCCAGCATTCCGGAGGCGAAGTAATGATTCAAAGGTTGGTCGTATCGACTTCAGAGTCTGCCTTCTTCTCTTCTAGGTTGTGGGACGAAGGCTCAGACTGTTCAACGTCTTTCTCTGTAATGTCAGAAGTTGCACCGGAAGGGAGTTCACTTGTCACAGATGAAGATGGTCCACATTCTGGTTCTAGCTGCAGCAAATCTCCGACAGACAAGGAATGAGAAGAAGAAATATTATCAATAAAAGGATAGTATGTATCAAACAAGGCATCACAAGCAGGAACCCAAGTATTCAAAGCATCTCTTTTGATATTCTTGACTTTGGACAAGACTTGCTGCACTTGGGCCGGAGTCCTTCCGAGGCCGGTGGACTTCATGAAACCCGCAGAGAAGGCTACACTGCATGCTCCGCCGAGAGCCTTGCGATACTCATAGCTCCTTATCAACTTCTTGAACAAGCAAGGAATCCCATATCGAACCAGCATCTGTTTATCATGTTCAGCCTGGCTGAGAAGAACTGTGAGATGTTTGTTATTTGTCTCGGCTGCGGAAAGTTTCCCCGAAACATCCACAAGTTCATGACTCTTCAAAGAAAGTTGTTCGGTAGCCTCGGTGGCGGTATTCTTGAGAACCTCGTTCTCCTCTTCAAGCGCCTAAATGCAAAGGTTCAACTCTTCCTCTCTTGTAGCACAGGTAGAATGGGAATCTTTAAGTTTCTGATGAGAGACCTTCAATCGACTCAACAACTCTTTCCCTTGGGTAAAAGACTCCTTTTCAGCAAAATGGGAATTGGCCATGTCAACATATTCGCTGTTCAACTTCTCATAGCGCTTCATCAGCTCTGCCGCAACAATTGTGCTCGGGGCGACGGACCGGCAGCTATGACGAAGGATGTCATAGTTGGACATCGCTTTCAAGTGTTGATCATCAGCAGGAGTAGTAAGGTTGTACAAGAACTCTTTAGCAGCATAGTTAGAGTTGACCCTAACATCCTCGTTCAACCTCCAGTTCGGAACATGCTTGGGGAGATCAAACTCTTCACCTGCTACAAACGAAAGGATTAATACAAGTATACATGTATATGCAAATAAGGAGCTATAGGCAAGCGACAGAAAGAGGTAAAAGGGAGGAAAGCAAAAAAAGGGGAAACTAACCAACAAGTTGTGAATCTTGTTCGGCATGAGGTGAGGAATGGTCACTCACTTGAACAATAGAAGGTGACTTTTCCCTTAGACCGGAACCACCAGCTGAAGCTTGGGAGTTAGGCTTAGCAACGCTTATGGGTTGAGTAGAGTGGGTCTTTTGGGAGTCTGCTTCGGATTCGGAAGGAACTAGCTGACGACCTTTTATCTTCACTCTCTTGTTAGAAGTACTACCTTCAGCGACCGAAGGAGCTTTTCTCACTTTGGGGTTCTTCTCTTGTTTCTGCTTAGCCTCCAAGATACGAGACGAGGGCTTCTCAACCAATTGTTGGACGGGTGTTAGATTAGGAATTTCCTTACCAACAGGTAAGGGTTCGGTCACACGAGGAATGGGCTTCTCGTTCTCTGCATAGGGCTTACCAATATCAACCAAGCCTTCGTCAAAGGAAGGAAGATCCAAAAAATCCATGAAGCTCATTTTTGCGAAAAAGAGGAAACAAAAGCAAGGCAAGCATAAGCAAGCCCGCGTGAGTAATAAGTAAGCAAGAACAAACAAAAATAAAGTATACCTTTCTTATCAGCGTCTAAAAGTAACCGGCGCAGATCCGGATGACTATAGGGGAAAGAAAGACCAGCGAGAAAAAGTAGAACTTCAGGAGGATGACGACATAAAACGGGTTTCTTCCCAAGAGCTTTGGCGTGTGCAACATTGTACGAAGCAGGCATATCATCAGTAACAACAGACTCGCGATGTCTCCAAGGCATAGCAAAAGGTATCGCCCGGTGATCTATTAAGAAGAACTCGGTTTTCCATTTCTTAAGGCTAGAAGTAGTTTCGATCAAACACTTACCATATTCTCCCATTCCTCGACTCTCGAAGGAAAACCAATGTCCTTGTTTACTTAGCCTATAGAACACTCTAAACAATGTCACATATACGGGAATCTTTGAACCGAAGCAATGCAACTCGAACATCACTACTCTATTCATACCTATGGGCACAAGCTGGGAGATATGAACTTTGAAATACCGAATCACATTTAAAACAAAGGTGGAAAAGGGGATCCGAAGGCCAGAGTGGTCGAGGAATTGGCGATAAATTCCAATCTTAGAATCAGGCAAGCGGTCCATCGTCAAATCCGGATTCGGAAGGCAAGGCCTTAAAAGAGAAGGGATGTTATACTTACATATCACTATCTTCAAGTCATCCTCGGTCATACCAGATAAGCGTATATGCATGTCACACTTAGGATCACGCTTCATCGGTGAGTCCACTCTCGACTTTGCGATCTCTTTCCCAGTCATCCGGAACAAGCAGATTTACAAGTATAAAAGATAACGAAAGAATGGAAAGTTTACCTACGAATTGTGAGAAGGAAGCAAGGATGAAGAAATGACAATGGCGAAAACGGTATGAGATGAAAACGAATAACACATATATATAGAGGTCATGGGCGAAGAAACCAAGGAGACACTGTTCACTCACGAATCACGAGGATAAAGATCTGCCGTTAAATTCAAAACAGCTAGACACGTGTCGTAATCCCATCCTCCACTAAAGGAAAAGGGAGTCCATAATAAGAAATAGATTCGAACCGGTTCAGAAGATGGAACAGTTCAAAAAACCAGCCCCAGACGAGGAGCAAGATTTGTTTTAAGTATCAGTCTATTATAAGAATAATGAACTAATACTTGGGGGGGCATGTTCGCGTATGTCTCCAGCATATGGCCGAAGGCACGTCACTGGCGCCGAGGCAACTGCCACGGAGGAGAGAGAGAACAGACAAAATCCCCCAAATCTTGGGAGACCTCGTTTTACCCAACAAGGCAGGGCTTTACCCAACGGATCCAGTTATGGTCCGCCGCCTGCTTTTACACTGTACCTGACATTATGATACTGTTTAATAGGCGCGCATCTCAATGACGTGACTACACGTCCAGGTATGCCCTAAACTTTGGGTATAAATACCCCAAGGCATTTACTACACACAACAACACACAGTACACAACATTTACTCTCAATTAATAACGTATCTCCGGTATTCCACGCCGGATACCACTCCAGTGATAGTTACTTACTTTCACGCCGGAGCTTGGTCTCGGGTTCACACCTGGGGCGAGTTAACGTGCGTTCTATTATTACAGGATAGGCCCATCCTATAATCACACCTTACACGAGACCGAAACTAAATATCCTAGGACCTTGTTCCTGCGGAAATTTGTTTCAACACTTGGGTTTTTCTTGGTTTCTCCTAGTTGCCTATACATAAAATCATAACAGCTTGCATACCATTCATGGTTTCTCGGCTTCAAGAAGGAAAGGAAGGTTTGAATTGTTTCGTATACATAACTCTACATGTGTTTATACTCTTCACATAAACTATATCCCTAAAATCATGAAAGATATATAACAAGTACATAGTTTTTAAAGAGGATATGACCAAAGTTCGTAGCTTGTAAACACACACGAACTCATGAAACTACTTAAAGCCATACCCGTTTCACGTTTTGTTTATCTTCTTGATTCTTACTATGCATTTACACGTATGGTTTCTCCTAGGATTAACATGTAGTCGACCCACATATACATATGATAGCATTTAGTTCTTTTAAACCTAGTTCTTCACTACACATTATACTCGTCTTCTTAGGTTTGAACTTTTAAACTTTTAGGTGTATGCTTCGAGTTTATGTATGTACTTAGGTCTTAGTGAGTCCTTAACACAATATTCCCATCACCCGTTTCATGTTCTCGATTTTAAATCCTTTTTATGCAAGTACGGTACATCAACCAAAGCTAGATCTAAAGCAAGAAGAAATGTCTTACAAGAGGTCCTTAGTAAATGTGGAAGGATAAAATGATCAAGCACGCTCCTAGGTGTAATCTACCCTCGTTTTAAATCTACAATTCTTTGCTCCACTTTTCTTGGTAGCGACGAAGTCACCATAGGAAAGGATTCATACTTGGAGTTTTTATGTGTTTACTAAGTGTGGTTTGAGGTGAATAAGAGTTTCTATATATAAGGGAGAAAAGGAGTTAGGAGGGTAAGTATTGTCTAGTTAGGGTTTTAATTATCTAGTTAGATTGTAACTAGTTTGGTTTTCAAGTAGAGTACCATAGATAATGGTGAGAATGCTTGGGGAAGAGATAAGGAAGAGGGGCTCACGTCTTAAGGCAGGAAAGGAGATGGTTGTGTTTTCCCAAAGCTTGAGCATTAATCACATTGTTGTGGTACGTGGAGGTTTTTGAAGTTTCAACATATATGTTGTGGTATCTGTTGGGATGTTAAGTTTATAGTGTATGAGTAGGCATATGAACTTAAGAAAAGATCAGATAAATTTCCGAGTAGTTTACAATCATTTCGGGTACGTAGTTAATCGCATGTCATAACGATTAGACTAAATCGTGTTTATCAACTATGAGGGCTTAAGCAAATGAAACTTTTAAATAATTTATCACTTAAGGTAAGTAGAAAAAATCCGTCCAAGAAGATAATTTCATGAGTGACGTTCATAAATTTTAAATTCCTACACAAATTACGCGGAAACAGCCGGGGACTTCACAAGACACTCAAGTCTAACCCGAACGCGTCGCATTTATCATAATTCAAATAGTTCAAAATTTACGATTGTTACACCCACTGCCAGCACAAAGATCCCACTGGCGTAGGCCGGTGGTCTCCCCCTGCAGCCTTCGATGTTTCCACTGCTCGAGCAAACAGCCGCCAGCTTAAGCCGGTGGTGCCTGCTGTTGGACCGAGACCCACACCGAGCCCGTTAGGGGGTCTCGATTGTGGCCACATGACGAACACCGAGAGTCGTAAGACTCTCGGTTGGCTGCTGAACCCAACCACAAATAAATCGAACCCTTTCCCATGTTTATTTTGATTCATAACATATTTTATTTAATTGCTTTTAAAGATCTAACATAAAAACATAATTAAATAGAAGAACTAAAGATCAAGGTTTAATGTTTTACCCCAATGCGTGATTTAAAAAACACGAACTCGAACAATAACCATGATTAAAATAAAAAACAAATCCTCCTTGTCTTGATGTGTGTGCCGCGGCTATGGGGTCTCCACGGGAGCTAGGGTTTTAATTTTTCTATAAAAATTATATTATGAAAACTCTGTGTTTTTAGTTTTTCCTTTAGTCAATTTTAAAATGGGCTTGGCCCCCCTTTCTTCCCCCTTGTTCGCGGCTACCACAAGGCCCGAGGTAAAACCCGTGCTTTTTTATGTTTAAGCTAATACTCGTGTGCATTCGTGTTTATTATTCGTTCTTGTTCGTGTTTAATTGTTCGTGTTACATATACTACGTATATATATCGTGTTCTAATAGTCGTGTTATAATTATTATACGTAATAATTATCATGTTCATAAATGTTCGTGATTATAATTATTATGCTTAATAATTATAGTGTATTATCACGTACTTAATAATTATCGTGCACTAACACGTACGTAGTTTCTGAGTTTATTGTTCGTGACACGTGTACATGACATACATGGAAAGTTTTAATTGGTTCGTAGGTTTACGTAGTGTACTGTTCATGGCATTTATATGCGGGTTTTACAACTCTTCCCCCCTAAAAAGAATAATTCGTACCCGAATTATAGATAACGTAAACTAAAAGGGGAACATACCCGAATCAAAACTTGAAATGAGGGTAAGAAGTCCGGATAGACTCCCCTATCTCCCAAGTGGCTTCCCGCTCGGTATGGTCCCTCCAAAGGATTTTGACGAATGGAATCGTCTTCTTCCTCATGACTCACTCTTAACGATCAAGAACTCGTTCGGGTTCCTCAATGAAGGTAAGATCTTCACGGATCTATTCAAATGGATACTGAACCATGTGAAGGGGATGATAATTGTATCCTCTGAGTAAGGACACATGGAAAATGTCATGAACGTGAGAAAGCTATAGAGGTAACGCTAAACAATACGATACTTCACCGACTCACTCGATGATATCAAACGGTCCGATGAATCGAGGACTGAGTTTTCCTTTGATTCCAAAACGTCTAACTCCACGCGCCGGTGATACCTTGAGGAAGACATGATCTCCCACGTTGAAATGCAAATCCCTACGATGCTTGTCGGCATAAATCTTTTGACGTGCACGAGCCTCTTGTAGTTTCGCCTTAGCTACAATGACTCTCTCTTTTGTTATCTCTATCATCTCCGAACCTTCAAGTGTTCTCTCACCAACCTGATCCTAGCAGGTTGGGGCGTGACACTTCCTGCCATACAACATCTCAAACGGTGCACACTTGATGCTGGCGTGCCAACTGTTGTTGTATGCAAATTCTACCAAGCAGATGTAGTCGTCCCAACTCCCTGTCCATTCTAAAGCACACGCTTGAAGCATGTCCTCTAATGTCTGAATGGTTCGCTTCGACTGTTCGTCTATTTGAGGATGAAAAGCCGTGCTAAGCTTAAGTCTGGTGCCCCAATCTTTCTATTGACTTCTCCAAAATCGCGAAGTAAACCGAGGATCTCTGTCCAAGACAATACTAGATGGAGCACCATGAAGTCTCATGATATCCTTCTGATATAAGTTAGTAAGTTTGCTAACCCCATCATCCTTGTGGATCGGTAAGAAATGAGCTGACTTGGTAAGTCGGTCAACGGTAACCCAAATGGCATCATTCTTCCTCTTGGTCTGTGGGAGTCCGGTGACAAAATCCATGGTGATCTTATCCCACTTCCACTCTGGAATGTCTAATGGTTGTAGTGGACCACTAGATCGTTGATGCTTGATCTTAACTTGCTGACAGGTAAGACATTTGGAGACATAGGTAGCAACATCCCGTTTCATACCACTCCACCAGAAATACTGCTTGATGTCGTGGTACATCTTGGTGGAAACAGGATGAATGGAGAATGAGGAGCAATGAGCTTCAGCCAATAACGCCTCCCTGAGTGCAAGATCATCAGGAACACAAAGTCTAGTACCATACCATAAGATACCGTCGTCATCTAACTGAAACTCCGTTTGCTGCTCTAAGTTCTAAATAATTGCCCAGATTTCAACATCATCCTTCTGAGGTTCCTAGATCCTAGAGAGTAAGTCAGGCTTCACTCTAAGATTTTCCCAGTAGCCATGTACCATAATCTCAATATCTAGTCGCTCCAAGTCTCGTATAATCTCTTCCTCTATCTTAATGCCGTTGATCATACCCGACTTCCTACTAAGAGCATCTGCCACTAAAATCACCTTATCGGGATGATACTGCAAATTAATGTCATAATCCTTTAACAACTCTAACCACGTTCTCTGCCTCATGTTCAGTTCACGCTGAGTGAAGATGTATTTCAGGCTCTTGTGATCTATGAAGATATCACATGATTCGCCATACAAGTAGTGCCTCCATATCTTCAGTGCAAACATGACTTCTACAAGTTCTAAGTCATGCGTAGGGTAGTTCTCCTCATAAGGCTTAAGCTGTCGTGATGTGTAGGCAATCACTTTCCCATGTTGCATGAGATCACAGCCAAGTCCCTTCCCTGAAGCCTCACTATAGATCTGAAATCCATCTGTACCAGATGGGAGAGTAAGAATAGGTGCAAATATCAGCCTCTGCTTTAGGTCTTCAAAGCTCTTCTCTCTTTCTTCATTCCAGATGAATTCCTCCCATTTCTGCATCTGTTTGGTCAATGGCAGTGCTAATCGGGAAAGGTTCTCTACGAACCTACGGTAGTAACCAGCTAAGCCTAGAAAGCTGCGAACTTCAGTCGCTGACGTCAGTCTTGGCCACTTGGTAATAGCCTCGACCTTCGCATGATCCATGGTTATTCCCTCTACGGATACTATGTGGCCTAGAAATGCCACTTTACTCAACTAGAATTCGCATTTGGAGAACTTGGCATACAGCTGCTTCTGGCGAAGTATCTATAAAACGGTACGAAGATGGTCTTCGTGTTCTTCTTTTGACTTAGAGAAAATCAGAATATCGTCAATGAAGACAATGACGAACTTGTCCAAAAACTCATGGAATATATGGTTCATCTAGTCCATGAAAACTGCTGGAGAATTGGTAAGGCCAAATGGCATGACTACAAATTCGTAGTGTCCATAACGTGTACAAAAAGCAGTCTTGGCGATGTCCTGCTCTTTCACTCGTAATTGATGATAGCCCGACCTCAGATCGATCTTGGAGAAATGTTTGGCCCCTTGGAGTTGGTCAAACAGATCATAATTGTGTGGCAAAGGATAACGATTCTAGATGGTGATCTTATTAAGCTCACGATAATCAATGCAGAGACGCATACTGCCTTCTTCTTCATGAATAAAACTTGTGCTCCCCATGGAGATGAACTAGGGCACCTCGTTCCAAAAGTTCTTGTAGTTGTTCCTTTAACTCTTTAAGCTATATTGGAGCCATGCGATAAGAAGCCTTGGAAATTGTCTCAGCTCCTGGGATGAGCTCAATATTAAACTCTACCTCACGAGCAGGTGGTATGCTCGGAAGTTCTTCAGGAAACACATCCGGAAATTCTAACACGATAGGCTGATTTTGGATGGATGGAGATTCAGCCTCCATATCATGAACAATAGCTAACTAGCCCTCGCAACCATGTGACAGTAATGCATTTGTTTGTAAGGTTGAAATTATTTGTACAGACCTTCCTGGTATAAAACCGTTGTGATTGTATTCTGGTGCGTTTACATCACCAAAAATGTCCCATTATGAGTGGCAGTGTATGGTGGCTTGGTGTTTGGATAACCAGCCCATGCCTAATATCATGTCCAAATTGCACATGTCCAATGGAAGTGAGTCAACTGGACGAATTTTGTCATCAAACTCAAGGGGAAGACCCTAGTACCCATGTGTGATGCGTACTGAGTCTCTTAAGGGTGTGGAAATGTATAAGACATTTCTAATGGCATAGGGGATATCCTAACACGCTTGGCATAAACAGTAGATATGACCGAATGAGTAGCACCCGTGTCATATAAGACGCATGCAGCTTGACCATACACATACACCATTCTAGTGATGGCACCTGTTGACTTGTTGGCCTGATCACGCTTGGAGTCGGCATGTCCAGAAGTGCCCTCAATCTCACCCTTACGGTAGTCCTTCATGGATGGCCTGGCTGGCCACACTTGAAGCAAGCATCGCTATCACAGCGACACGACCCTAGGTGTCTGCGGTTGCACGTAGTGCAAAGAGGGTGAGTATACCCCCAACAAGTGCCCTAGCTGGCTGGGAGCCTGTTCAGAAAAGTATACATGAGACATGATTAATGGGTACAAACAGGATGGTGTAGAAAATCGTAAGACGTAATATAGATGTAGCTGCACGGTTGGGCTGAGAACCTCTACGGTCCTCTACCCGTCCGTTTCCATTATTCCTGGTAGTAGATGCTGAAGTGTCAGAATTAAGAATCATAAAACACATAGCTTAAGAAATGAGTAAGTTTAGGTACCTGCTACTGTTGGAGTTGTTGGCATTGTTATGGTAATTGTCATTACCGCCACGCCTATCCGAAGTAGAACGGTCATGGGTCTGACAGTTACCCTTGTGCTGACTCTGCTGCTGAGTGACCGGTTGGGACCGGCCCCAGTCTTCTGCCTGAATGATGAAATTGTATAGAGAAAGATAAATATTTGGATAGTACTGAATGAAATGAAATGAACACCGCTGATGACAAAATATACCTCTTGTCGGGTCTTTCTGCCTCTCCAAACTCATCCCTCTCCTGCAGCATCTCTAACTTGCGGGCTGCATCTGCTACTTGTGCCACAGTATTAAATGTAGCACACACAAAGTTATTGGCGACATATGTGCGAAGAGCCCAACGAAAGTGATACGCCTGCTCCTCTACAGTCCTTGCTGCTGCGCCAAGGAATCCAGTCAGTCGAAGAAACCTCTGCATGAACTCATTGCTGTTTTCCCCAGCTCTCTGCCTAATACCAAGATACTCCCTCTTGAGCTTATCCTGCTCAGCTTTTGGGAAGAACTGCCCCATAACCAACTCCTTAAACTCTACCCAAGTCAAACCAGTCACCCAGTCGTCTCCTCCATTCGACAACTTCAGTGCCTTCCACCATGCAAGCACGTTCCCTTCAAACTTGTAACAAGCTAACCTTGCCTTAAAGACAGGGTCGCATACCATTGCGTCAAAGATCTTCTTGATGTGAGCTATCCAGCTCTTAGCCTCAGGGAGGCTGTCAGTCTGCTCAAAAGATTTCGGATGTTGCTTATTGAATTTCTCCAGCCATGTGATCAGGGTAGCTGGAGGTGGAGGAGGAGGATTCTGATGTTGGTGCTAATTGTTGGCAGCTTACACCTCATCTCGAATTCCATTCGTCAGTTGAGGAAGCATAGCTTGCATAATAGCTTGAACTGCTGCATTCAGTTGCTCTTGTTCATGTGTGAGAACCATCTCATAGTATAAAACAAAATGCAATGATTAAGCTAATTAAAACATAACATATATACATGAATTTTTTTATGCATATAAACATGAAAACATTTTATGCATGAAAACAGTGTATGCATGCATGATAATGAAATGACATGGTTTTGGGTGAACGCCTATGGGTCGGTTCACCTAAACAAAATTACATGACGAGGATAAACGCCTATGAGTCGGTTCATCAAAACAAAATGATTCGATTAAAAGCACATGCGACTAAATATGGCCAATCCTGTACCAACCATTACTTAGTCAAAATTCTAGCAACAATGATACATGAACAAATGCATGAAAACAACTGTTAGTTCTAGGAAGACCATGGTGATTACCCAATAATCACAGGTCATGTTTTAAGTGCCTTCAGGTCGAAGCCTTGTCTCTGATACCATAATTGTAATGCCCCATTTAGATAAATGGAATGTCATAGGATAATTATAGCGTATCATCAAAGCATGCAAGGTAAATGTCCAAAAACATTTAATGACCATGAATGGAAATACCGGAAACAAACATCAGTAGTCCAAGTATAAGCTCAGACACATGAATATAAGTACTGAAATAGAAAAGGACTAAACAATGTCCAAAGAAATAAAGTAACGTAATGTATGAACTACATAAAGTAATGAAGGCTAGATAGCTTCCACCCGTATGCATATACTCTCAAAGTCTACGAGCGTCCTTGAGTACTTGTCGTTTGGGAATATGAAAGGAAAACGGCTGAGCATAACGCCCAGTGAACGGATACACAAGCATAGCCTGAAATCACATAAACATAATAAGACTAATAGCAGCGGAAATGTATAAGTCCTAGATAACCTAGAACATGATCATAAAACTGGTTTTATAGTTTGAAAAGACTTATGTTTTTATATGAAAACTATATTAATAAGCCAATAGCCCATATAGGTCATGAGGTTCTACCGTGCATGAATACTTATAGGAGAGACCTCATCATGCAATTAGAGGGGTTGCCTCTAATTAATTAGTCTGGGTAGGAGGGATCAACTCCTTGTGAAGGATGCAAGGCAAACATCGCATTCACCATGAAAACCTGTAAAACATGTGACTAGGATCCACCCATACGCCCCACATGATAGTATAAATATAAGGCCAAAACTATAAAGGGACGCCACGAGCAATCATTCCGTCGTGGGGAAGTCATAACACTGGTGCCTCTAGTGTTATGGTTATGGTACCTCTATAACTAGGTGACACTGGTCATGCATGTATATGGCTTAGGCATTTAAAACTAAACATATGTAATCAAAACATATAAAACATATACTTGGGAAAACAGTTGGCTGCAAACGGGGAATCCTAATAAGGAAAGAATGTCCATACTGAAGGACGGAAAATCCGTACCTTGTGTCCAGTGAACGAGGAAAGATGAAAGGATCAATAGTCATACTCCGACCTCACTAATAATACATAAATAAGGGACATGTATAAGTTGTCTGATTACTGAGTAAGTTACTGGTTATAGCATGTTCTTAGCTTGTTTTATATGTTCTTGTCTTATTTTACTGTTTTAAATGATATACTTTATTATTCATGTATTTTATGTACTCTGATTAAGTATTATCTTGTATTCTTGTATTATTATACTTGTTATGTAATAATAAGTAACTTTCTAAAAATAGCAGGTTTCCAAAAATAGAAATTTTTTAAAAATAGAAAGTTTCCACAAATAGAAAGTTTCCAAAAATACAGTTTCTAAAAATAGAAAGTTTCTAAAAATAGAAAGTTTCTAAAAAATAGTAAGTTTCCGGAAATAGAAAGTTTCCATATTTAGAAATAAGCTGGATTAATAAGCTAATAATATAAGCTAGTGTTTACTAGTTAAAAGTCATAAGTCATGTAATTAATAGTATAGTTACTTAATTAAATTCTATATGTGACAATCCTCAAATTTCACATATGTGTTATAAGCTATAATGGTCTCAATATGAAAATTTGGCTAGAAATTTTTGCTTTTTGTACCTTAATTGGTAAGATGAACTTCTTCTCACAACCTGAACTGCCATTACAACATATTCTTATATGTTGTCAATACAATGTATATATCAAGTCTAAGATCAAAAAGTGGTCTAATAAGTTCAATAATAATGAGAACATCTCAAATGTAACTATGATGCCCTAAATTCCCTTAGAAGCCCTAGAATCCCTATAAATGAGTTGTAACCTCAAGAATAGTAAACTATGAATGGAGAATACATATGAATAAGTCATTAAAGATTATAAACAATTTGTAAACTATACTTTGAAGACCTAATAATACCTAAGAATGGAAAGAACAAACCATACAATGCTAAGTACAAGTAATTGTACATAATAGTCTAGATCATCACCTAGAAACCCTTGGTAAACAATATTTCAAGCAATGTAATTACCTAATATCTATATACAAGTATAAAAAACAACATGCTAATTATAATCTATCATATAAATGAAAGTTAATTGATCACAAAATACTAATATTCACAAATCCAAAGCTAATTATAAGTTAAGACCTAGTAACCAAGGGTCTAGTGAGGGTCTTAATGCGGTTCTGGAAGGTGGTCTGTGGATGGTTCGTAATTCACCAATTTTTCTTAAGAAATGGACTATGAAAACGAACCTTCTAAAGGAGGAACTAACTCGTATTCCGGTATGGGTCAAGTTTCACGATGTCCCGCTACAGGTTTTTGAAGAGGAAGGTATTAGTTTAATTGCTTCGTTTCTTGGTAAGCTTATTCTGATGGATAATTATACTGATAATATGTGCAAAGAGTCTTGGGGTCGTTGTAGTTTTGCTCGTTGTCTTATTGAGATGAATGCTGATTCGGAGTTTATAGATAACGTTACTATTGGTGTCCCTGATCTTGAAGGCTCTGGTTTTACTAAGGAATTAATTCGTGTTGAATACGAATGGAAACCGCATAGATGTCATACTTGTAATATTTTTGGTCATGCCTTTGTTTCTTGTCCAAAAAATGTTAAACCTAACACGGTTGAAAATGTGACAACTCATGTTGATATTGATGGATTCCAACAAGTGCAAAGCAAGAGGAAGAAGTACAAAGGTAATTTAGGGAATCAAGTTCCGAAGGGTGTCCAAACAGGTAAGACGGTTGTTTTACGTCCAAAAACTCACTTGAATATTACAAGTATGAGTGGTGATAATAGTAGTAAGTTGAATACTAAATCTGGTCAGGTGCAGCAGTCTAGCAATCCTAATGGTCCGAACACGGGTAAAGCTCAAATGAGCAGTGTTTCTACATCTAATAAATTTTCATCTTTGTCCATGCCTGGTATTGACGAAGGGGTTCAAGTAAGCGAGGAAGATAATGAGGAGGAGGAGGGAGTCGAGGTCGTCTTTGATGAATCGGTGAATCTTCTCAACACTAATATTGGGGCAAGCACTCCAACTGGCTGATCCCATGTTGATATTTTATTATTTTCCTCGTAACTTTATGTTATCGTCTTGGTTCTTGTCTAGTTTATATATTTCCAGTATTCTAGACTAGTTAATGTTTATGGCCTGTCATAAACATTTTGTTTAACAAGCTGCCTGTAGCTTGCGGTTAATGTGGTATTTCAGCCACATTCCTTGTACTTCAACGCTTTTTTTGGTTCTATTTACCGGGGTCATTGTTACCCTTTTACCAAAAAAAAAAATAAGACCTAGTAACCAAGATTAGCATATAAAATCCATTATACATTGAATTAGAGTCTAATCTTTTGCCACAAATTATAAAACTCAACTATATATCATATTAAGAATATAAATTTATTTCAAGTCAAGTTACAAGCTGGTAAAGCATAAGGTACAAGTTATCAAAGCATAGGATCTTAAGCTCCCATAATTATCCCTAGAATATGATCAACCTATACAAACACTTAAACTAAAAATGTAGAATCCCTAGAGGTAATAAACATACTATATAAACCCTATAATAAGTGTTTATAAAGGTATAAACACTAATTACCCAAGATAGAAAGTCATTAGGATTAATGACCTAAAAACCCTAATATTAAGAAATCTACATAGAATCACTACCTAGTTCTTTTTGGACAAGTCTATAAATATTTATAGGACTTAATTAAGGTTATACGATTATATTAAGACAATGTATAAGTACCCTAATGCACAAGGTACAAGATTTCAATGCATGACTTGTAAATTAGGTGAAAATGGGTATTTTCACCCTTTAGATAGGGGTGTAATCAAGCCAAGCTTTTATCAAGTAACTCGAGCTCGAGCTCGAGCTTGGCTCGATCAAGCCAAGATTTTATCAAGCTCTAGCCCAAGCTCAAGCCCAAAAAATAGCTCGAAATTATATCAAGCTCAAGCTCAAGCTTTTGATAGCTCGGCTCGAGTTCTTATTAAGCTTCTTCAAGCTCTATCAAAAATATGTTTTTATGGTAAATTTATGTAAAACCCGCATTAAAAACCTATGAACAGTAAACGTGATCAGTAACTTACGAAAACACGATAAAATTTAAACTTTCTATTTATAATATTAATACACGTGTCACGAAAATAAATGAACAATCATGAATATTATAAATGTGACACGATCACGAATACCAAAATCACGAATACTTAATCACGAACATACACGCTAATTATTTTAACACACGAAAAACTTTGGGTTACCTTTGGTGGGCCCCATTAGCCGCGGCAAGGACAAGAGAAGGGCCAAGTGGGCCTTTTGGCCCAAAAACTTTTTTTTACAAAACTCCCAGGAAACTTGTTTTCATTCATTTTTCTAGGTTTAATAAAAATTATATCTCTCTCTTGGTCATTGTGCCGCCGGCTACACAACAACAAGTGGCAAAACCGGACGATTTTGGTTGCTTGTTTATTTGTTCGTGATCATCTATTCATTCTACACACGTTGGTATAATCAAAACACTTTTCATTATAAGTAATTTCTTATGATTTCATGCTTTAATTAAATATTCAAGAACTAGTAATAAAAACCATGTGGGAATAATTAATTAATTGTTTTAGGGTTGGTTTGGTGTTGGTTTTGTTCGGCCGAGACAAGCGAGACCCCAAAGGGGTGCTCGACTTGTTTTCTTCACCACCACCGAGACCCCCAAGGGGATCTGCTTGGTTTGGTTGGGCTCGGACGCAGGCAAGAAACCCCGACCAAAGGTCGGGGTGTGTTTGTTTGTTCGGCTGTGTGCACCAAGGCACCACCAAGACCCCCTAAGGGGCTCGGTTAGGTTTTGTTGTTCGTACCCGATACCAAAGGGACCCCGACATTAGGTCGAGGTATGGATACATGTTTGGTTGATTTATTTAGTGTCAAGCGAGACCCCTCCAAGGTCCCGGTGGGACTTGTTTATAGCTTATTTGGTTCGGCTTATATTAAACACGGGCTCGAGATTCGGGTTTTTCATGAAAACTATTTTTATAAGTCAAGTCATATTAAACTTTAGGCTAATTAATTTATTAAATTAATTCATGTATAACCTAAGGTATTTTTACTTAGTTATTTAATTAAACATGTATTTTAATTAAAATCATATAACGTATAGTTTAATTAATTAACCAATTATTTAATTAATGAACTATAAACAAGACTTGTATTGTACAATTTAAACTTTAACTATTATTGATAATCCATCTTATTTCTAATTATGGAAACTTACTATTTTTGGAAACTTTCTATTTTTAGAAACTTACTATTTATGGAAACCTACTATTTTTAGAAAGTTATTTAGTATTACAATACACGTATTATAATACACTAATACACGAATAATACTCAACAGAACATCAGAATAACTACAGTTAACACAGTAAACAGTAAAACATGACAGAATACGCATAACAAGTTAATAATACACGGAACCAGTAAACACATGTAATTCAGACAACTCATACACGTCCATATTTCTTATGTAGTGTTATCCGTCGAGGCGGATTAGTCTTCATCATTTTCCTTAGCTTCTACTAGATATAAGGTACGGATTTCCCGTCCTTCAGTAAGGACAATCTCTTCCTTCATTAGGATTTTCTGTATGCAGCCAACTGGTTTCCCCAGTAGTTATAGATTAAATGCTTATGTTTATTAGTTACCTGAGCCATATACATGCATGACCAGTTTCACCTAGTTATGGAGGTACCATAACCATAACACTAGAGGCACTAGTGTTATGACTTCACCACGGTGGAGTGATAGCTCGTGACATCCCTTTTCAGTTATTTGACCATTATATTATTACATTTCATGTGGGGCGTATGGGTGCATCCTAGTTACATGTTTCATTTAGGATTTCATGGTGAATGTGGTGTGTGCCTTGCATCCTTCAGAAGGAGCTGATCTCTCCTACCCACTTACCAATTAATTAGAGGCAACCCCTCTAATTGCATGACGAGGTCTCCCCTCCAAGTATTCATGCACGTTGTTGACCTCATGACCTATATTGGCTATTATGGTACATTAACTATTACAGATTTTCATAAGTAACATAATCTATGTTTTTAGAACTAAAACCAGTTAACATGACATACAACTAGGGTTTCCAGGACTTATTCATTTCCGCTTCCATTCATGCTTTATATTATTTATATGCTTCCATATTCTATGTTTTCCATGATTTATTTTATACCCGTACACTGAGCGTTATGCTCAGCCGTCTACTTTTCCATGTTCCCAAACGGCAGGTACCGAAGGACGCAAGTAGGAAAAACAGAGTATGTGCATTCGGATTGGAAGTTATCCCACCTCTTTTACCTTATGCATTTATTCCCACTTTATCATACTTTACTTCGTTTGGACATTGTTTAGTCCTTTCCATTTACAATACTTATATTGCTTATGTGTGAGTTACTAGACTATCGATGTTTGATCCCGGTATTTCTATTTATGGTCATGAATGTTTAGACATTTACCTTGCATGCTTTGATGATACGCCATAATTTACTGTAGCACTCTATCCTATTAAATGGGGTGTTACATTATGGTATCAGAGACAGAGGTTTCGACCTGTAGCTCTATAAAACATGACCTGTGACTTACGGGTAGTCACCAGTGTCTTCCTAGAACTGACAGTTGGTTTTCATGCATTCATTCATTTTCATTTTATTTCATGCATTCATATCATTGTAGCAGGTTTATGACTAAGTAATGGTTGGTACAGGACTGGTCCTATTTATTTGCATGTGCTTTTATCAAAACTTTTAACTTTGGGACGGACCCATTGGCATCCCCGCGCCATGTCATTTGTATTGAGCGAACTAGGCGTTCACTCCCGTTCATATAAAAGTTTTATAAACTGCATCATGCATTTTTACATTGTTTCCTGCATTATAAACTGCTTCTTTGATTTATACATTGTTCATGCATTCTTATGTTATCTCATTTCAGATTTATGATGTTGCATTTTGTTGTTTTAAACTGTCAGATGGTGAACAATCGCAATACTCCAGATTTGACAGCAGCTGTTAATGCAGCTCTGCAAGCCCTCCTTCCCTAACTTCGCAATGAAATCAGAGATGAAGTTCAGGCGGAATTCTAGGCTCATGGCAATCACAAAAATCCTCCTAATCCTCCGCTGGTTACTCTTATGACTTGGTTGGAGAGATTCAACAAACAACGACCCCGTTCGTTTGAGCAGACTGACAGCCCCAACGAGGCTGAAGCTTGGATCTCTCACATCGAGAAGATTTTCGATGCAATGGGTTGTGATGGTGTTTTCAAGGCAAGACTGGCTTGCTATAAGTTTGAAGGTGATGTGCTGCAGTGGTGGAAATCGGTCAAGCAGTCCAATGGTGGTGACAATTGGGTTGCATAGCTGACATGGGACCGGTTTAAGGAGCTCTTCCTTAATCAGTATTTTCCACATGCTGAACAAGAGAAGCTCAAGAGGGACTACCACAACATTCGATAGATTGTTGGTAAAAACAGCAATGAATTCATGCAAAGGTTTATCCGTTTAGTAGGATTTCTGGGTCCAGCCGTAGGAACTGCTGCGGAGCAGGCTGAGAAGTTTCGCTGGGCATTCGCACTTCGGATTCAAACAACTTGGTATGTGCTACTTTCACTACAGTGACACAGGTGGCCGATGTAGCCAGTAAGCTCGAGATGCTTCAGGAACGAGAGGAGTTCGGTGATGACAGAGCAGTGAAGAGGTATCTTCAATCACCAATTGTAAGTAATTCAATTCCATCAGTAATATTCATTTCATATAGTCCTCTTTTCAAAATTATATTCCAGGCAGAAGACTGACGACCGTAAGCCTGCGCCCGCTCAGCAGCAAGCATCCAAGGGAAACGGTCAGACTAACGACCGTTCTGGTTGTGAGAGGCGTGGCGGTAACGATGGTTACCGTAACAACGCTAACAACTCGAACAACAACAGGTCCCTACATTAACCTTCTTTCATGTTCAACTATTTTATGTTATGGTATTCTGACACTCCAACAATTGTTAATTTAGGAACAATGGTAACGGCAGGGATCAGGACCGTAGGGGATCACAGCCTAACCGTTCAACCTCATTTGGTAAATTTTACACCTTCTATGTAATCATGTTTATGTCTCACGATCATGTCTCATGCATGTAATCCTTAAATAGGCTCTCAGCTAACTAGGACGCCTGCTAGAGGATTCACGCATCCTATCTGTCCTACTTGTTCGCGTAGACACTATGGTATTTGTCGCCGAGGTACTGGTGGTTGTTTCAAGTGTGGCCAACAAGGCCATCAGCAGAAGGACTGTCGCCAGGGTGAGACAGAATACACCTCTGGACACGCTGACACTAAGCCACCTCCTACTTCTGGTCGTGTGTTCACTACTACTCGAGATCAGGCAAATAAGACTTCAGGTACCATCACCAGAAATCTCTTTGTGAATGGTTTGGCAGCATGTGTTCTATTTGATACTGGAGCGACGCATTCAGTCATGTCCACTACTTTTGCTGTACGTGTTAGGATTTCCCCGATGCCATTAGATAATGCCTTATGCATTTCCACGCCACTTAGGGACTCTGTACGAATCACTCAGGTGTACAGAGATCTTCCCCTAGAATTTGATGACAAGATCCATAGAGTTGAAGCACTTCCTTTGGACATGTGCGATTTTGACTTGATTTTAGGCATGGACTAGTTATCCAAACACCAGGCCACGAGCCACACTTAACGAGTTATCTTCGGTGATGTTAAATCTCCAGAGTACATACACTGTGGTTTTCTGCCAGGGAGGTCAGTATAGATTATTTCATCTATGGAGGCACGTGCATTGCTATCACACGGCTGGCAGGGCTTCATAGCCAATATTCATGACATTACTGCCGAGTCTCCATCAATCCAAGATCAGCCTATTGTGTCAGAGTTTCCTAACGTATTTCCAGATGAACTTCCGGGCATACCACCTATTCGTGAAGTCGAGTTTGGAATCGAGCTCATACCAGGTGCAGAGCCGATTTCCAAAGCTCCTTACCGTATGGCTCCTATAGAGCTTAAGGAACTAAAAGATCAGCTGCAGGAACTTCTGGAACGAGGTTTCATCCGTCCCAGTGCATCGCTATGGGGTGCACCGGTACTATTCGTGAAGAAGAAACACGACATCATGCGTTTATGTATAGACTATCGTGAGCTGAACGAGATCATGATCAGGAATCGTTATCCTTTGCCGCGAATTGATGACCTGTTCGATCAACTTCAGGGCGCCAAACATTTCTCAAAGATCGATCTGAGGTCCGGCTACCATCATTTATGGGTCAAAGAGTAGGATATTTCTAAGACTGTTTTCCGTACACGTTATGGGCACTATGAGTTTGTAGTCATGCCATTCGGGCTCACTAATGCTCCAGCTGTCTTTATGGATTTGATGAACCGTGTATTCCATGAGTTTCTGGACAAGTTCGTTATCGTGTTCATTAATGAATCATGATATTCTCCAAATCCAAGGAGGAGCATGAGGAACACCTTCGTACAGTCTTACAGATTCTTCGTCAGAAGCAGTTGTACGCCAAGTTCTCTAAGTGTGAGTTCTGGTTAACCAAGGTGGCATTTCTGGGCCGTATTGTATCTACAGAGGGGATCACCATGGATCCTACCAAGGTTGAAGCTATCACTAAATGGCCGAGACCTACATCTGCAACAGAAGTTAGAAGTTTTCTGGGTCTAGCTGGCTACTACCGCAGGTTTGTAGAGAACTTTTCACGGTTAGCCTTACCTTTGACTAAGCTGATGAGGAAAGGAGAGAAATTCGTCTGGACGGAAGAGCGAGAGAAGAGCTTTGAAGATCTGAAGCAAAAGTTAGTGACTGCACCTATTCATACTCTCCTATCTGGCTCAGGTGGATTTCAGATATATAGTGACACTTTAGGAAAGGGTTTAGGATGCGTTCTCATGCAACATGGGAAGGTTATTGCATACGCATCACGACAGCTAAAACTAAATGAAGAAAACTATCCTACTCACGATTTAGAGCTTGCAGCAGTTGTTTTCACATTGAATATCTAGAGACATTATTTGTATGGTGAATCATGTGACATATTCACCGACCACAAGTGTCTAGAGTACATCTTTCACCCAGAAGGAACTGAACATGAGACAGAGGAGATGGTTAGAGCTATTGAAGGACTACGACACCAACATTCAGTACCATCCTGGTAAGGCGAATGTGGTGGCAGATGCTCTAAGTAGAAGGTCAGGTATGATTGCTGGCATTTGGATTACAAAGGAGAGCATTCGTGACCTAGAGATGACTGATATTGAGTTTTATGTACGAGGAAAACACGATTACTGGGCTAATCTTAGAGTGGAACCAGACATACATTCTAGGATCAAGGAACTCAGAAGGACGATGGTGAGATTTGGGCTAACATAACCTTGATCAGCAGACGGAGTTTCATGTTGACAACGACGGTATCTTATGGCAGGGCACTATACTAATGGTTCAAGATGACTATACTCTTAGGGAAGCTGTGTTGACCGAGGCTCACAGTTCTCCATTTACCATACATCCTGGTTCTACCAAGATGTACCACGACATCAAGCAACACTTTTGGTGGAGTGGTATGAAGCAGGATGTTGCCACCTTCGTTTCTAAGTGTATGATTTGCCAACAGGTGAAGATCGAACATCAACGAGCTAGTGGGTTACTACAACCATTAGATATTCCAACATGGAAGTGGGACAAAATCTCCATGGATTTTGTTACTGGTCTTCCGGTTACTCAGAAAAAGAACGACACTATCTGGGTCATTGTGGATAGGTTGACTAAATCTGCTCATTTTCTGCCGATTCGCAAGGAACATCCGGTCAGCAAATTAGCGGACACATTCCAAAGGGAGATCATGAGACTACATGATACTCCATCAGAAATCATCTCTGACAGAGATCCCCGTTTCACATCACGTTTCTAGCAGAGTCTGCAGAAAGCTTGTGGCACCAAACTTAAGCTCAGCACTGCCTTTCATCCTTAGACCGACGGACAATCGGAACGTACCATTCAAACATTGGAGGACATGCTGCGATCGTGTGCTCTAGAGTGGTCAGGAAGCTGGGATGATTATATATTCCTAGTAGAATTCACATACAATAACAGCTGACACGCTAGCATCAAGTGTGCGCCCTTTGAGATGTTGTATGGCAGAAAGTGTCGCGCCCCAATCTGCAGGGATCAGGTGGGCGAACGACTACTTGAGGGTCCAGAGATGATTTAAGTGACCAATGAGAAGGTCGCTGTCACCAAGGCAAAGCTTTAGGAAGCTCGTGCTCGCCATAAGAGCTATGCTGATAAACGTCATAGAGATGTATCTTTCAACGTACGTGATCACGTTTTCCTCAAGGTATATCCTGCACGAGGAGTTAGACGTCTTGGAATCAGAGGGAAGCTCAGTCCTCGCTTCATCGGACCGTTCAACATCATAGAACGCGTTGGTGAAGTGTCATACTGTTTAGCGTTACCGCCTCAGCTATCACACGTTCACAACGTGTTCCATGTGTCCTTACTCAGAGGATACAACTAGCATCCAGTTCATGTTGTCCAGTATCCACTTGATCAGATTCGAGAGGATCTTTCATATGTCGAAGAACCTGAGAGAGTTCGTGAGCGACAAGATCGTGTCATGCGGAGGAAGAGGATCCATTTCGTCAAAATCCTCTGGAGGGATCATCCTGAGCGGGAAGACACTTGGGAGACGGAGGAGTCTATACGGACTTCTTACCCTCATTTCCAGTTCTTATTCGGGTATGTTTTCTTTCACTTTACGTTTCTCCAATTTGAGGACGAATTGTTCTTTTAGAGGGGAAGAGTTGTAAAACCCGCATTAAAAACCTATGAACAGTACACGTGATCAGTAACTTACGAAAACACGATAAAATTTAAACTTTCCATTAATAATATTAATACACGTGTCACGACAATAAATAACGAACAATCATGAATATTATAAATGTGACACGATCACGAATACCAAAATCACGAATACTAAATCACGAACATACACACTAATTATTTTAACACACGAAAAACTTCGGGTTACCCTTGGTGGGCCCCATTAGCCACGACAAGGACAAGAGAAGGGCCAAGTGGGCCTTTTGGCCCAAAACCTTTTTTTATAAAACTCCTAGGAAACTTGTTTTCATTCATTTTTCTAGGTTTAATAAAAATTATATCTCTCTCTATCTTGGTCCTTGTGCCGCCGGCTACACAACAACAAGACGTAAAACCGGACGATTTTGGTTACTTGTTTAATTGTTCGTGATCATCTTTTCATTCTACACACGTTGGTATAATCAAAACCCGTTTCATTATATTTAATTTCTTATGATTTCATGTTTTAATTAATTATTTAAGAACTAGTGATAAAAACCATGTGGGAATAATTAAGTAATCGTTTTAGGGTTGGTTTAGTGTTGGTTTGGCCGAGACAAACGAGACCCCAAAGGGGTGCTCGGCTTGTTTTCTTCACCACCACCAAGACCCCCAAGGGGCTCGGCTTGGTTTGGTTGGGCTCGGACGCAGGCAAGAAACCCCGACCGAAGGTCGGGGTGTGTTTGTTTGTTCGGCTGTTTGCACCGAGGCACCACCGACATTAGGTCCCGAGACCAAAGGGACCCCGACATTAGGTCGGGGTATGGATACATGTTTGGTTGATTTATTTAGTGTCAACCGAGACCCCTCTAAGGTCTCGGTGGGACTTGTTTATAGCTTATTTGGGTTTTGTTGTTCGGACCCGAGACCAAAGGGACCCCGACATTAGGCCGGGGTATGGATACATGTTTGGTTGATTTATTTAGTGTCAACCGAGACCCCTCTAAGGTCTCGGTTGGACTTGTTTATAGCTTATTTGGTTCGGCTTATATTAAACACGGGCTCAGGAGTCGGGTTTTCATGAAAACAATTTTTATAAGTCAAGTCATATTAAACTTTAGGCTAATTAATTTATTAAATTAATTCATGTATAACCTAAGGTATTTTTACTTAGTTATTTAATTAAACATGTATTTTAATTAAAATCATATAACATATAGTTTAATTAATTAACCAGTTATTTAATTAATGAACTATAAACAAGACTTGTATTGTACTATTTAAACTTTGACTATTATTGATAATCCAACTTATTTCTAATTATCGAAACTTACTATTTTTGGAAACTTTCTGTTTTTAGAAACTTACTGTTTATGGAAACCTGCTATTTTTAGAAAGTTATTAGTATTACAATACAAGTATTATAATACACTAATACATGAATAATACTCAACAGAACATCAGAATAACTACAATTAACACAGTAAACAGTAAAACATGACAGAATACGCATAACAAGTTAATAATACACGGAACCAGTAAAACACATGTAATTCAGACAACTCATACACGTCCATATTTCTTATGTAGTGTTATCCGTCGAGGCAGATTAGTCTTCATCGTTTTACTTAGCTTCTACTGGATATAAGGTACGGATTTCCCGTCCTTCAATAAGGACAATCTCTTCCTTCATTAGGATTTCCCGTATGCAGCCAACTGTTATCCCCAATAGTTACAGATTAAATGCTTATGTTTATTAGTTACCTTAGCCATATACATGCATGACCAGTTTCACCTAGTTATGGAGGTACCATAACCATAACACTAGAGGCACTAGTGTTATGACTTCACCACGGCGGAGTGATAGCTCGTGGCGTCCCTTTTCAGTTATTTGGCCATTGTATTATTATATTATCATGTGGGACGTATGGGTGCGTCTTAGTTACATGTTTCAATCAGGATTTCATGGTGAATGTGGTGTGTGCCTTGCATCCTTCATAAGGAGTTGATCCCTTCTACCCACTTACCAATTAATTAGAGGCAACCCCTCTAATTGCTAGACGAGGTCTCCCCTCCAAGTATTCATGCACGTTGTTGACCTCATGACCTATATTGGCTATTATGGTACATTAACTAATACATATTTTTATAAGTAACATAAGCTATGTTTTCAGAACTAAAACCAGTTAACATGACAGACAACTAGGTTTTCCAGGACTTATTCATTTCCGCTGCCATTCATGCTATATATTCTTTATATGCTTCCATATTCTATGTTCTCCATGCTTTATTGTATATCCGTACACTGAGCATTATGCTCAACCATCTACTTTTCCATGTTCCCAAACGGCCGGTACCCAAGGACGCAAGTAGGAACTCTAGAGTATGTGCATTCGGATTGGAAGCTATCCGACCTCTTTTACCTTATGCATTTATTCCTCCATTATCATACTTTACTTCGTTTGGACATTGTTTAGTCCTTTCCATTTACAGTACTTATATTGCTTGTGTGTGAGTTACTAGACTACCGATGTTTGATTCCAGTATTTCTATTTATGGTCATGAATGTTTAGACATTTACCTTGCATGCTTTGATGATACGCCATAATTTACTGTAGCAATATATCCTATTAAATGGGGTGTTACAATTTATATAAGCAAATAATTGTTAATTTGAGTATTAACCTAATTTTAAGGGCTAATTTGATAAATAAATAATACATGTTAGAAGGACTTTTAACTTTGATTACATTTATATTTTAATTCTTTGTATTTTAAATGATTTTTTTATTTTTGTAAATTTAATTATTGCATTTACTCGGTACTTGGTGGAATACAATATGTGTATAAATATATTTTATACTCTTTTTAATATTAAACACAACGTGTCTAAATTATGCTTGGATTCACATCATGCAATGGCCTTTGGGACTTTAATCGTATTGGAGTGCAAAATACATTTTGAAACCAAGATTGTACGATGATTTGTTATTGGTTTTATTAATATTAAATAGATCAAATTTGTTTTAAGTAATGATTTTTATATTTTTATTTTATACATATATGTATTGATGAGTTTTATTATAAAAAAATAAATTTATACACATTCAAGCTTTTCAAGCTAAGCTCAAGCTTTTATCAAGCCTTATCAAGGCAACGTCAAGCTTGGATTGGTAAGCTTGACAAGCTATAAAGCCAAGCTCAAGCCTACAATTTTAGTATCAAGCCAAGCTCAAGCCCTACTAAGTTTGAGCTCGGTTCGACTCGATTACACCCTACCTTTAGACTTGTTTACTTAGAATAACTTAATAAAACCAATGTAGGGACTTCATGAAAACATTGAGGTCAATGTAGGATGTCTAAAATGAGTTTACATCAGTAGCTAATTGAAGGATAATCAATTTTACTAAGACTTGACCATAAATCATTAGAAACCCTAACCCGCTGATGTAGTGGTTTTACCACCCTTTAGGAAAAGGATGACAAAAGTGGCAAGTATTAAGTGGCACGTTTTAGGAAAAAACGCGAAACCGAACAAATGCGGGTTCGTTCTCGAGGAGGTGTGTGAATTAATGTGCCAAAATATATAATCAAAGGTTTAGGGTAGTGTCGTTTCTAGATGAGAAAAGAAAGAAAAACTAAGACGAGCTACGATTACAATTAAACTACGACGAAAGACGTAAAACGCGAACGTAAGTACGTAAAACGTGAAAATTTAAAAATTTTAAGCTAAAAACAAATTAAAAATGAAAAAGTAGTTCAAAATAATATAAATAAGGATAAAAATCTAATAAAAATATTTTAAAACCTTTTATTAATTAAATATTCAATTTTTAATGCTAATTAAAGCCCAAAAATTAAATATAATTAAGAAAAAGCCCAAAATATTTTTTTATTGGACAAATAACTCACTTATATTATTTAAAAACTAAAAAGTATTTTTCCTAAATTTTAAAAACTATTTTTCTATTTTTAAATTACTAAAAACTATTTTAAAACTAAAATAATTATAAAAAATAATAAAATAATGCCAAAAATAATTGAACAATTTTAAAAATCCTAATTTACTCTAATGAATAGTAGAAAAATGAAAAAGTTTGAAAAATCAAATATTTTTCACTAAAAGACAAAACAGTATACAATTTAAACCCTAATTAACTTAAATTAATTCTAAAAATTAAATAAAAGGTGAACAGTAAAAACTTTTTTAACCAAAAATCTTAAAATGTTTTTCCTAATATAAGAAAAATGTTTAAACTGAAAAACAAGTATTTTTGGCACTAAATGCCAAAAACAGAAATAATAAAAGTTAATTAAAAAGGCTAATTAATCAAAAAAATATAAAATGAACAGTAAATAAAAATCTAATTAAACAGAAAAATCATAAATAAAATAAGAAAAATAACAAAACTGGTTTCAAAGTCTAATTCCCATTTTAGGTCACTAAAGACAAAAAATTAAGAAAACTGACAATGACATGTGACCCCCTTTTGTCCTTTAGCTTAGCAGGGGAAACCTTTACACAAGCAGTGGGAAGTGAGTTCCCACTGCTTTCACAAAAAACGGGTCTGGGCACTTTTATGCCTAGATCTTGAGTGTTGCTTGGATTGGAGGGCAAACAAAGGCACCCCCATAACCAGTTGGGTTGTGGGGAGTCAACAAAATATAAAAAACAATAAGCTGATTCAAAAATGAAGCTCAAAAGCTCTAAACAGTTACTGTAATTCAGAAAGAGGGCTTGGGCAGTTTTGCTGAAGTGTTTGGCAGTTGGGTGAGTTTTGGTTGGCCAAAAACTCACTCAACCCACTCACAAACTCCCTCTAAGCACATACAAATCCTAACTTACCCTGATTCCTAACAGCCTCTAAGATTTCTATGGCAAAAATTCACAAAAATCATGCAGTTAAGGCAGTTTACTGATTTTAGGCAATGTTTTACCAAAACTAGCATGTAATACTTCACAAAGCTTTCCAAATCCTACTCAATCAACTAATAAAACTCAAAGCTACCAAAGGGAGTGGGCTTAGACAGATTTAAGACCAAGAGTTTCTCACAAACTCATGCTAAAACCTAAATCCAAACACCCCTTAAAAACAGAAACATGAAATTTTAACAAAGATTTCTAACCTAACTTGCATCAAACCTGATCAAATCATCCCTACATGTTTCAAATCATCCAACAAACATATTCTAACACTTGTCCCTATCATCCACAAACATAATCCTAAAAATCACTCTAGCCAAAAACCTTTTTCAAGCAAGTATAGAAGAGAAAGTTTTATACCTTGTGACCCTACATCCAGGGATCACCAAGGCAGCTTTGCCTTTTCCATCAAGCCCGGGCTTGAGCTGACCAAGTTCAGGGAGTGGTTGTTGGTATGAGTAGAGAGATTGATGGATTTCAAAAGAAAACAGCCACCACCTTCAATATGTAAGATTTGTTCCTGCCAAGATATCAAACAAAGAAAAGAGAGTGACTTGGGTAAACAAGCTTATAGGAGTATAAGTCTAGCTTATTGATTAAGCTAGCTTATCTCTTTAAGCTGATAAAAAATATCCTTTTCAAACAAATTTTCTTGAAACTTATTTTTGATAAAAGTGAAACCCTTTTTTTCATCCAAAAATACTTTCAAACTAATACTGAAATAAAAATTATGGGAACTCAGATTATGCAACTCAAACTCTTTTCATTTTATTTACTTAAAATTTAAAGATTACAAAATCTGGAACAAAGTGAAATAAAGGGTACATGCACCCTTTATATACTGAATGGTAGAATAATCTAGAATACATAAAAAATGCTAAACCCTAATATCTAAATTTCCAAGTCTGCCCTTTGATTTGAATCTTCAAAAGTGGTCAATGGGGTGCCATGTGATTGATGAGCTGTTAGGATGATCTTGGACGTCCTTTGACCATTGGGGAACAAGTTACTTCATCTGGACCATTGATCTTCTGCCATATTCGTCTTCATGTGAAGTTGTGGGGGCAGGGCACAGCTGGGGAGAGCACATGGGATAGATGGTGATGTTTTTGGGGTGTGGGTTTGGATGAGAGTGGGTTAAATTAAGGTTCTGGAAACTTAGGGGTAAAACCCCTTTGATTTGTGGGTGGTAGGGATTAGGGTTTATAAGATGGGTTAAGGGGTAATTAGGAGGATGATGATGAACAGGGAATGTTTCCCACGTTTTTTAAAAAGTTTAAACATAATAGAAAATCTGTTTTATTAACTTGGTAAGTGGGTTTTGACGTGGAGGAAAAAAGGCTGGTGATTGGTTGTTTTTAGGTAGTGGATGACGTGGCTGGCTATGGTTGGCTAGGTTATGTTTGTGTGTCTCCCCATTTTGGCCCCTATACTTCCTGTCTCTTGTCTCTTTGTAAATAAAATCCAACAACGCCCAATATGCATGTGACAACTTTGTCCAAGTTGTCATTTTTGGCACAATGTATTAGCAAGCTTTTACCAAGGGTTTAAAATGCACAATTTGCATTCTTCAAGGGCCAAAATGGTATATTCTTGAAACATAAGGGACCCTATTGTAATATTTGAGATTTTAAGGGGTATTAAGTGACAAGTCTTCAATTCATGAGGGACCAATCTTGCAATTTCTTCAAACTTCAAGGGCAATTTTGTAAAATCATGATTCGGGTCCGGTTCTTTGTGCGGCTTCGTTTCCCGTGTTCGTTTTTGCTTGATTCCTGTGATAATTTGTTGATTTCACGATATCCACACCTAAAATACACAAGACACAAATACAAGCATATATAGGGGTATTTTGATGATATTTTAAGCGTTTTAAGCCCGATTTGGATGATGAGACTATGTATAATTGCAGTCTCATCACTCCCCCATACTAAACCATTGCCGTGTCCCCACGCAATGCTAGAATTAAGTATCGTAGCACTTCCAAAATTCATTTTATGATGACATTTATTGAAGACGTAAATTTAAATAAACTACTACACGTGTTTTAGACATAATGTAATGTTTTCATCATGAGAACGTGACTTTTGGGTTCATAGAACAAGAACACGTGAATGCTTCGTTAGAAATAATTTCGTCGTCCTCGATTTTCACCCAATTCCATGCTAAGCGTGTAACGAGATCATTGTTATTATAAGTTAGCAACACGAACACATCTCATGAGTGTTAATTACGAACCTAAACTCCCTTATTCCTAATTGGTATCTCTTATATTTTATTTTGTCATAATGATCACGAGGATACATCATTGACTTATGCGTGAATAGAGATTAAGTCTAAAAAATAGAGTTTTAACGGTGTAACCAAAATCATTAAATTAATAATTCATCCTAATAGACAACGATGTCAAAAAATTAAGTCAACAAGAAGGATCGATAAACACGGTTTTATAACGGTTTTGAACATGAGACTTATTACCAAGACTTTTATACGCCCCCTAACGGAAGGGCCTTATTATCTTTGGTTTACCTCCATCTTTTATTCAACTTCGCCATGAAGCTTTTATTATGACTTCGGTCTTGCCTTGCCTTTTATTATCCGCCATCATCGGTGGTTTTATTAGCCAAAGACGTATATCCTCACGCTAAAGCGAATTTTGGATCTTTAAAGCTTCGAAGATTAAGGCTTGATTCACTTTCAATTTTGCATAGATTTTAGGCCTTGTGGGGCTTCAAATTGTTGCTTAATTTAGGTGAGCACTTGAAATCTTATTATTAGGTGAAGCTTTCGATTATTCGGGTGCCAATACTTCAAAACCGTGACGCTGGCGATACCTTAATGTTTTCCCAATTTAATTACATGGAAGCTACTAAAACAAATTAGAAACCAACAATAGTGACTAAACCGCCAAATCAATATTTATTAACAATTTATTATGCAAAAGCGTGGGGAGAATAAGCTAATAATTACTACACATGAGATCGTGACGATTACGAGACTTATAGATAACTCTATCATTTCTCGTCCTCGTTTAAGAGACTTAGCCTAAAAAAGTTAAGGAATCGAAGCTAAGTGCTCAACACGCACGGTCGAGTCAAAAATTACTCTTATTCTCACCATCGGAAAACCTACATTCGTGTCTTAAACACTTATGAAAAACTAGAAAAAATTTTAAAATTTGGCCATTTTTAGCCTTATTTGCAACAAAACGATAACAAAAAGATGAAAATTGGATTACGTGGTGACGTAAGCAAGGTGAAGTATCTACTCACCCCCCCATACTAAAGTTAAACATTGTCCTCAATGTTTCGAGTCTAGGGGTGCAAACACCCCCATACTAGAGACGAAGTCGAATGCTTAATCTCGAGCATGGAAAGGGTAAAACGAATAACCTAAAAGTCGTTTATGAATTATGCTATTAAGATAATCGTTAGAACATAAAAGGATATCATCGGATATCGGAATCTCCAAAGGCAACGATCGAAGCTCAAGTGATCCATAAAACGAACACGAGAGGCTTCAATGATGAAGATGAACCTAATAGATCACAATCACAAACAACCACGGAACAAAGGTTGGAAGAGCACAAGTCCCCTCGTTACGTTAACTAAGAAAGCAATAATATGTACATGGATAAGCATGGGTCTCCTCCACGAGGCACCTTGTTTTTGTTAACCGAGTCAAAAGCTCGACTCGAATCCCCATAAATGTGATCATTTAGGAATATCCTTGGTTCGGTCATTTTTGGTGGGACTTACATGTAATCAAGGCCCAAAAGCAACCGTATATAAAGGCAAAACCTCTATACCATGATTGAAGATCGTGTCTTCGTTTTCGGATGATAAACGAAACAACACGACTTCAAGTAACATCGTCCCAAAGGGACACAAGAAAATAGCATAAGAAGAGAAGGGTGGGACAATGGTTGGGCATAAAAATCGAGTTACTCGAGGTAAACTCTCACCGTAAGTGTAGAAAGGATTTCTAGTGACTACTTCGGTAAAAGACCGAGATTTTATCTTAAACGTGATACCGGGGTCAAAAATCTCGTCCTCGGTGGAGAAGTGTGAGGGAACAAATGGGGCTTCCCCCATACTAGATCCACACAAAACGTCGTCAAAAGAAGTAGACGCGTTTGTAGCAAGTTCAATTAAACGAGGTGATGACGGAGTTAACTTTGGAAAAATTTTCAAATCAATTGTAAAATCTTTTCCTTTTTCATTTTTTAACTCTTTGTTACAAAAACCCAAGTTGATTAAATTGAAAATATTTGGTGTTTCTAAAATAATTCTAGGCACACTTAAAATTTCCACATTTATCTTGAAGGCGGGAGGAGGATTTGAATTTTTAAAACGTGAATTAATTAACAAAACATCCCCCTCCGGGCTAACGCAACGGTCCTCATCAAACTCGAAAATCGAAAGCGGGTTATCAAGAATACGTTTGATCTCGCAAAAATCTCCATTGGGATCAAAAACGTCTTCTCTTCCTCGTGGAAGAGGGTGAGCAATAAGGTCGTCGATAATCGAGTCGCTAGCTTCAACCCTCGTGAAACTAGGAAAAGAAGGCTCTTCGATTGAAGATTTTGCCTTTGTCGTTTCGACCTCGATATCGAAAAACGTATCGATGTGAGCAAGGCCATCGGCGGACTTCTCACATGATAAATCCAAAATCTCACTCGGTGTGGGATTAGGAGTAAAAGGCTCGTCTCGTGACGATTTTGCCTTGACGGTTTCAACTTTGTCCTTTGAAGGGATCGAACGTGGGTTTTCAAACATTTTAGCAAAACTACTAACACGTCCCTTCGGAATTAATTTTCGTTCATCTTGTAAAAACGAGGGTTCAACGATTTCCTTTAAAACCTTTTCACATTTTTCTTCTTTAAAATCATTTAATGGAATTTCTTCGTCAAAATTAAGTGTATATTGATTTAGAAAATCCTCAATAATTTCATCCTCATTAGAAAAATTAGGTTCACAAGGTATTAGATTTAAAACTCCCAAGTATCCTACGAGTTTTTCCTTTGGTTTATTTTCAAAAACATTTTGCAAAACTTCGTTGGATGACTTTTTTGTTTCCTCTACGGTTTTGCAAGACGATGAAGGTTGCACGACTCTAAAATTCGAGAGATATGGATCAATGTGAGACGTACGAGTCTTAGGAGTCGATAAAGCTTTAACCTCTCCCTCGGAATTAGGATTGGTGTTATTAGATAAAGAATTAAATTTTTCCACTAAGCCCTCGAACATTAAAAGAATTTTATCTCTCTCTCTATCATAATTTTCTCTTTCAATAGCATGATTTTCCTTAATGCTATCCACATATCCTTTCCACATCTCTTCATTTTGATCATACAAACGTTGTTGCTCTTCAATATGGGTGTCATAATCGTTTTCCATTTTTTTGAAAGTGTCCCTTTGGGTTGCCATTCGTTTATTACAAGTTTCCTTAAGGCTAGATAATTGTTCTTCCACCATCGTTAATTTCTCATTATTTCGTCTCACTAAATCATTAAAGGCATTATGAAAAGACTCATTATTGCAATTAAAAGACGGATCATACGACGAATAAAACGAAGACGATGGGTGACCTTGGTCGTAAGATTGAAAATTGTTACCAAGATCACGTGGAGTGGGGTTATATATATAACCCCCTCGACCTCCATTAACCTCACAATAAAAACAATTGGCACCATCGGGCGGGCCTCCACAATTTGGACACGAATAATATCCACCATGATTTGACATGATGTAACAAGAACGGTGTTACGAGAATTAAACGTTATAGAGGGTGAAAGAAGAGAATTATGAAATTAGAGGGAATGTAGAAGATTATTTTTGTGCTTTTGATTGTTTTTAATTTTTTTGGTATTTTGAATGTATTACGTAGACAAAAATCTACAAATCTCTCCTCGAATCGATTTTCTTGATTAAAGGAGCCTCAAGGAATGAAAACGGTCACGTGGAGTGAACGCCTTCGATGACTTTAGAACGTTGGTGGAACACCAAAACGTTCAAGAGGGTTTAATCTTGAAAACAAGCAAATATATATACGTAGATAATACTTTGGTTGGCAAACCCTCGATTAGCCTTTTTTTCTCAAAACACGCACAAGCAAGCGGAGGAAACGAGGCGGCGCTAAGCACTTAAGAGCCTTTTTCCTTTAGGTCGTGAAATACAACCGCCTTATACCCACCTTATAGTTTGTGTTAATTGAAATCAAGCCTCACGAAAGTATTTATCTATTTTGCCTTTTACTTTTGCTTTGGATTCGAATACAATGATCGAGTGATGAAATCCCGAATCAAGGTTGTGATTTCTCACGTATTTGGAGTACTTGTATTTTTATTGTTCTACGTAAATACAATATATTAGTAATATTCACAATAAAAACGAAAACCAATATATCTACAATATAGTAAAATGATGTTGTGTGTTTAATTTAGGAAAACTAAACACAATTTATTTGGATACTATAATATAATAAGGAAAAATAACAAAAATGAGTATGTACGATATTCACGCTTTTCAAAATGTGAAAAGCAAAAACGCACCACTCACAAAAACACGATACTAATAATGGCACACTAAAAACACCTCCCCGGCAGCGGCGCCAAAATGATGTAGTGGTTTTACCACCCTTTAGGAAAAGGATGACAAAAGTGGCAAGTATTAAGTGGCACGTTTTAGGAAAAAACGCGAAACCGAACAAATGCGGGTTCGTTCTCGAGGAGGTGTGTGGATTAATGTGCCAAAATATATAATCAAAGGTTTAGGGTAGTGTCGTTTCTAGATGAGAAAAGAAAGAAAAACTAAGACGAGCTACGATTACAATTAAACTACGACGAAAGACGTAAAACGCGAACGTAAGTACGTAAAACGTAAAAATTTAAAAATTTTAAGCTAAAAACAAATTAAAAATGAAAAAGTAGTTCAAAATAATATAAATAAGGATAAAAATCTAATAAAAATATTTTAAAACCTTTTATTAATTAAATATTCAATTTTTAATGCTAATTAAAGCCCAAAAATTAAATATAATTAAGAAAAAGCCCAAAATATTTTTTTATTGGACAAATAACTCACTTATATTATTTAAAAACTAAAAAGTATTTTTCCTAAATTTTAAAAACTATTTTTCTATTTTTAAATTACTAAAAACTATTTTAAAACTAAAATAATTATAAAAAATAATAAAATAATGCCAAAAATAATTGAACAATTTTTAAAATCCTAATTTACTCTAATGAATAGTAGAAAAATGAAAAAGTTTGAAAATCAAATATTTTTCACTAAAAGACAAAACAATATACAATTTAAACCCTAATTAACTTAAATTAATTCTAAAAATTAAATAAAAGGTGAACAGTAGAAACTTTTTTAACCAAAAATCTTAAAATGTTTTTCCTAATCTAAGAAAAATGTTTAAACTGAAAAACAAGTACTTTTGGCACTAAATGCCAAAAACAGAAATAATAAAAGTTAATTAAAAAGGCTAATTAATCAAAAAAAATATAAAATGAACAGTAAATAAAAATCTAATTAAACAGAAAAATCATAAATAAAATAAGAAAAATAACAAAACTGGTTTCAAAGTCTAATTCCCATTTTAGGTCACTAAAGACAAAAAATTAAGAAAACTGACAATGACATGTGACCCCCTTTTGTCCTTTAGCTTAGCAGGGGAAACCTTTACACAAGCAGTGGGAAGTGAGTTCCCACTGCTTTCACAAAAAACGGGTCTGGGCACTTTTATGCCTAGATCTTGAGTGTTGCTTGGATTGGAGGGCAAACAAAGGCACCCCCACAACCAGTTGGGTTGTGGGGAGTCAACAAAATATAAAAAACAATAAGCTGATTCAAAAAATGAAGCTCAAAAGCTCTAAACAGTTACTGTAATTCAGAAAGAGGGCTTGGGCAGTTTTGCTGAAGTGTTTGGCAGTTGGGTGAGTTTTGGTTGGCCAAAAACCCACTCAACCCACTCACAAACTCCCTCTAAGCACATACAAATCCTAACTTACCCTGATTCCTAACATCCTCTAAGATTTCTATGGCAAAAATTCACAAAAATCATGCAGTTAAGGCAGTTTACTGATTTTAGGCAATGTTTTACCAAAACTAGCATGCAATACTTCACAAAGCTTTCCAAATCCTACTCAATCAACTAATAAAACTCAAAGCTACCAAAGGGAGTCGGCTTAGACAGATTTAAGACCAAGAGTTTCTCACAAACTCATGCTAAAACCTAAATCCAAACACCCCTTAAAAACAGAAACATGAAATTTTAACAAAGATTTCTAACCTAACTTGCATCAAACCTGATCAAATCATCCCTACATGTTTCAAATCATCTAGCAAACATATTCTAACACTTGTCCCTATCATCCACAAACATAATCCTAAAAATCACTCTAGCCAAAAACCTTTTTCAAGCAAGTATAGAAGAGAAAGTTTTATACCTTGTGACCCTACATCCAGGGATCACCAAGGCAGCTTTGCCTTTTCCATCAAGCCCGGGCTTGAGCTGACCAAGTTCAGGGAGTGGTTGTTGGTATGAGTAGAGAGATTGATGGATTTCAAAAGAAATCAGCCACCACCTTCAATATGTAAGATTTGTTCCTGCCAAGATATCAAACAAAGAAAAGAGAGTGACCTGGGTAAACAAGCTTATAGGAGTATAAGTCTAGCTTATTGATTAAGCTAGCTTATCTCTTTAAGCTGATAAAAAAAAGAGCTTTTTCAAACAAATTTTCTTGAAACTTATTTTTGATAAAAGTGAAACCCTTTTTTTCATCCAAAAATACTTTCAAACTAATACTGAAATAAAAATTATGGGAACTCAGATTATGCAACTCAAACTCTTTTCATTTTCATTACTTAAAATTTAAAGATTACAAAATCTGGAACAAAGTGAAATAAAGGGTACATGCACCCTTTATATACTGAATGGTAGAATAATCTAGAATACATAAAAAATGCTAAACCCTAATATCTAAATTTCCAAGTCTGCCCTTTGATTTGAATCTTCAAAAGTGGTCAATGGGGTGCCATGTGATTGATGAGCTGTTAGGATGATCTTGGACGTCCTTTGACCATTGGGGAACAAGTTACTTCATCTGGACCATTGATCTTCTGCCATATTCGTCTTCATGTGAAGTTGTGGGGCAGGGCACAGCTGGGGAGAGCACATGGGATAGATGGTGATATTTTTGGGGTGTGGGTTTGGATGAGAGTGGGTTAAATTAAGGTTCTGGAAACTTAGGGGTAAAACCCCTTTGATTTGTGGGTGGTAGGGATTAGGGTTTATAAGATGGGTTAAGGGGTAATTAGGAGGATGATGATGAACAGGGAATGTTTCCCACGTTTTTTAAAAAGTTTAAACATAATAAAAAATCTGTTTTATTAACTTGGTAAGTGGGTTTTGACGTGGAGGAAAAAAGGCTGGTGATTGGTTGTTTTTAGGTAGTGGATGACGTGGCTGGCTATGGTTGGCTAGGTTATGTTTGTGTGTCTCCCCATTTTGGCCCCTATACTTCCTGTCTCTTGTCTCTTTGTAAATAAAATCCAACAACGCCCAATATGCATGTGACAACTTTGGCCAAGTTGTCATTTTTGGCACAATGTATTAGCAAGCTTTTACCAAGGGTTTAAAATGCACAATTTGCATTCTTCAAGGGCCAAAATGGTATATTCTTGAAACATAAGGGACCCTATTGTAATATTTGAGATTTTCAGGGGTATTAAGTGACAAGTCTTCAATTCATGAGGGACCAATCTTGCAATTTCTTCAAACTTCAAGGGCAATTTTGTAAAATCATGATTCGGGTCCGGTTCTTTGTGCGGCTTCGTTTCCCGTGTTCGTTTTTGCTTGATTCCTATGATCATTTGTTGATTTCACGATATCCGCACCTAAAATACACAAGACACAAATACAAGCATATATAGGGGTATTTTGATGATATTTTAAGCGTTTTAAGCCCGATTTGGACGATGAGACTATGTATAATTGCAGTCTCATCACCCGCCTAAGTTTTCTTCCCGTTTTCACACCAACCTTTATTAAACTTCAAACCAAAGCCTCGAACTTCTTAATTACAATGTATATACCCTAATTAAACCATAATACATCACTAATCACATTCCTAAACCCTTAATCACCAAAATCACAAAGTATAAAGTTACAAGCCCTAGAATTGAATCCAGTTTTGGTTTTTCCCTCCAAAACATATTCAAAACACTTTCCCTCCCAAATTCAAACCTAAGGCAGATATTTTGAGATATTTAGAAGATATTTCCAGCCCTAAGCAACCAAGAACATAGGTGCATAACCTACTTGATGGCAAATTCTTAACCTTGTACATTTTATGGCTAAAAATCATTCCAACACTTCTACCATGAATTTTAAATGTACCTAGGACCTATAAACTTATGTAAAGCTTCCCTAGCCTTCCTTAGTCAGTACCTTAGCTGTGTTACACGTTTACACCCTTAACTTGGAGCCTAAAGGTCTAATTTACTATAAATAGCAAGCTAAACCTTTCATTCTAATTCGCACCCCGTTGTCTCTTAACCTCCATTACCCATTCTGTTTCCACTTCAATATACGTCCTAGAACATGTCCCAAGACTAGAAACCAGGTATAAAAGCTAGCCATTGAAGCTCTTGAAGCTTTGATAGCAAGATGTGCTCACAGGAAGCTATTAGGAGCCATTTTGGAGCATCCTAGGTAATTTCTATGTTAGCTATGCTTTGATCTTGTTAAAATACTTTCTTAGAGTTGTTATAATGCCAAAATTATGTTAGAAAGATAATCTAAAAGAAACTAAGTCATTTCATTTAACACCCCCAAAATACATTGCGTAGCGGAAATACACATTTGGGCGCTAAACTCAAACATCATTAAACAACACACTATGAAAGACCTCAAAATGAGATCTCAAATATAAAAAGAAAGTAATTTAGCCATTTGTCTAAAGCTGTCGATCCCAATTAGAACAAGAGTATAACAATCAAAGTAGCGTTTTGGTCCCCCAAAGATCTCAACCAATCAACAAATATTTTTACCAAAATACATGACAAAACATAACTAGTTTTATGACAAGGGAAATAAATCAGTTTTAGACCCAATCAACACAAAAACAACCCGCAATCCTTCTTCAGCAAGCTCCGCCATCTATCAACTTCAATCACCTGAAATACATGCTTAAAATCATCAACACAATGGTTGAGCAAGTCTATAGGTTTATCAAATCATCATTTGAACACAAGAGGAAAAGTCAGTCATAATCATATAATAGAATTTTCGTGCACACAATCTATTGTTCAAGTATTCTGGCTTATAGCAATAGCTATCAGAATTGTATTAAGCTCATATCACCGACCCCTTAACTTAGTCACCCACGCCTAAAACTGGCATGACTATATGAATTCCATTGCCCCTACTTGGGTATTAGTTACAATTTATATACCACTGATTCTCGTTCTTGTAAATTATCCTTCCCAAAGGTTACTCAGCGTAATGCCCTGGTCTTAGATGGGTCGTCAACCCAATAGTACTATTATTTGAACAAGCGGCTATTCCCAACTCAGAACAAAGAGTTAGAACATAGTTAACGGTTCATGAATTTAGGGACTTTTGCAACTTAGGTACTTATACAGTTCAAGGCAACATCAAGCAACATAAGGCAACATTCGGGTCCAAACAATCAATCATGACTTGTGTTCATTTTATTTTCAAATAGCATGTATCCCCCTCGCGGGTTTTAAAAACATTCAAAACAAGTACAAAGAGGCTATAGACTCACCTTGAGTAATAGCAATAGCAAGACGATCTTCGACGATAGTTGATGCCCGATGAACACAAAAACCGCAACCTACCAAATAAGGTGCGTTCATTAATAAATAGACTCGAGTAACAATCATACATAACAACGTCAAACTCAAAATCATAAAATCACGACAAACCCGAAATAAAACAATACAAAAGTGATACTATTATACTCTTCTATATGTTTACTCTATTAGTCTATTCTTTCGATAAAAATCTGCCGGCACATACCAAATGTACGAGCTCATTTACCCCACTTAAACACGTAAAAAATTTATAATACTACTCAGAGAACTCACTTACTATCCATAGAAAGTCCTCCCAAAAGTTTGTCAAAAGATTTTACTTTTAAGATTCCCTGCCTGACACATCTTTGAACTACAAAAACCAGACAGTTTTACGTCATCGACTCATACAACCATTTTGACTTCTCTAATCGACTTCATTTACAAAACCGACACTTAGGTTTGAAAATAGACTCACCAACCTAGGTTTACATACTTTGAACAGCCCTTGACTCATTTTGAAACTCATTCTATAGTCCCCGAGATTCGATCCAAATATAGACAACAACTTCGGATTGTGTCGATACTCGTCTCCCGGTACACGAATAATCAAAGTAGCATAACTTAACACTCGTTTGGAGTTAGAAGCTCTACCTTATATCAAATCGAAGATAATCAAAATCTCCATAACACTATCCTATTATTTAAACAATAATCAAACCATAAGATACCCAAAATCAGCCTTGAACCCACTGCCCAAAAATACATGTTTAAAAATCATACCAAATCAACTTTTTGACCCATTTTAATTAATCTCATACCCCTAATATCACCCTAATATCATAATCATCCATTTATCTAACCCTTAACATACTTGCATGATCATTAAAAAATGATCCACTCAAAATTTCAAACATGCAATATTCAAAAATCATTTATAACAACACTAACAACATATTTATTTCATAAAAATGAATCAAACCACCATGGATCATAAGAAAAAATGAAACTTGGTGCATGTGTATAAAAATTATACCAAAAGAATCACCATCAAATTTCCAAGATGGGATACAAGTTAGTTTTCAAAGATTTCAAGTAGAAAATCAATGATCAAGGGGTTTTGGTGTTGAAGCTTGGACGACAAGAACAAGGGCAACAAGGGTGGGTGGAGTTTTTGCTAAAAGTAATTTTATATGTGTTTTTCTCTTAGTGGAAAATCTATTTATAGTAGGGCTTGAGGGATAATTTTTGCCAAATATGAAATCTTTTGGACCAAAATGCATATTAATCATTTAAAGGGTAGAAAATGTATATTAGTCAATTTGAAAATATTTACGAGACTCGGGGTTCATAAAAATACTACTCAAAAGTTAAAAATCACTCAAATATGATATTAATATTGTCCCGGCGCGACTTAATACGCAATTAAAACAAAACATCAAAAATATAAACATCGAAACAACAAGTAATAAAACGTAAAAATCTTGGGCATCCGTCAATATCGTAATCACTAATAATCCTCGCAATTAGTAAAAAGGTAAAAATAAGATTTCCAACATCGGTTTTAAATTAAACCACCAACTGTCATAGCATTCAAGCTCATCAAAAATTTCAAAATTATTCGTAAAATAGTATTAAATAATGACCTCGGGTTCGGGTTATCACATTCTACCCTCCTAAAAGAGAGCGACGTCACGACGCTCTACCCCTCTTATACTCACATTCCGTACCTCTCAAATAAAAGAGAACTCTTTTCATTAAAGAAATCCTCATGTTTTCTTCGCGAATTCAGGTCCACTCCTAGAATTCTTGTATCTTCACAATATAAATCTTACTATGCTTCAACCTCTTAGGAACTCTTTATAGTTCTCTCTATGAAATGCAACTTATGTTCAAGTTAAATTATTTCCTTGTTGTTCCCAAAACAAATTTCACCCTTCCTAACGACACCTTAAGCATAACCACATTTCCCAAATTCAAACCCCATTGGATTCCTTTGATTGCCAACATAACTGTTGGTCCCTTGTAAATCGTTATTACTTATCAACCTTAAGTAATAACTCTTTACCAAGACTCAAGTGTGTTGTTTTAACAATAGATAAGAACTATGAACAATTAAAACAACAATACCAATAACTTTTCAACATATTGACCTTTATTAGAATCAAATAAAAAAATCTATAACCCACTTTGTTTGCGAAATAACAAAGTGGTTGAATGACAATGGGTTGTGATCTCCTCTACTTAAACGTATAACCAAAGTTAATGTCTAAGATCCAATCTAAACATTCATATGCTTCTTGGCTATATGGTTTAGTTGGTATTGAGAGAGAAAGGTTTTCCAGAGTTTCTACTCTTGTATTGGTTAACCCTTTCCCTCTCAATGTACACTCCTTATATAGGCAGTGTAAAACTAGGGTTTGCATTTGCATGTTTCAATGCATGGGTTTACCCAGTGGGTGGTTGATGCCCATGCTGGATAAACAGTACAAAGTACATGATAAACTATTCTAGAAAAGATAAAGGTTGTACTTATAGCTAAGTATGCAAGCAACATACTTTGACTTAAAGTTATCTTTTCCCGCCTAATGCAAACCATCAGAATACTGAAGAGTCTTCAGTATCCTAGAGGAGATCGACATCATTCAATTTGGTATTGTCAAACCAAACTGAACTGAAAGCTCTTCTTCAGTACTTGTTCTTCAGCAACTAGACCGCCTAGTATTTGAAGAAAAGACTCCTTTGTCTTCTAAGTTAACTGGAAGAGGAAAGCTGAACATCCTTTAGCTACAAAGTCTTCAGTAGGAACTTTGTTCCTCTGGTCATCCCTTAGAAGACTGGCCTTACTGCTGAGCATGAAACATTTACGGGGATTTTATATTCAAATCCTAGAGTTGCTTCAGGGTCAGTAAATACTGACCCATCAATCTCCCCCTATTTGGATATACAAATAGCCTAAGTCTAATGTAAGTAGTAAGTGAGCATAAAAACTTATTCTTACTTGCACTAAACAATAAAATATTTATAAACATCAGATAATCATTTATTGATTAACACTACAAATTACAATAAAAACAATACAAATGATTATTCAATTTTCCTTAGGACTAACTTCTTCAATTATGGGAGTCTGAATTGATGGATCTAAGTTTCTATGGTCCAGTATAGCAAGTAAGCACATGCTGAAGTTTCCAGCAGCATCAGTACGTCCTGGACCTCCATGCTGAGAGTAAAAGATCCTTTGAACATTCGAGAGAAGTTCATTTTTTATTTCATCGAGGTCACTGATGCCCACAAAGTCTTGACGTTCTCGATGATTGAACATAATCATTCCTAATTCCGGTTCGTCTAGTACATGGCCAGGGATATGATTTTGAAACTGAACAAATCCTTTTTATTTCTTAGTAGTGACAAAAATGTCACCCACACCAGGTTGAATCAGATTGGCTCTTTTGTTCAGCTCTAGTATAGGATCTTGATCCTCTAGAGAAACTTGAGTGCTGATGTTCAGAATCTCATCCACTCTTTCATGATTTCTCATAAAGTTCTCAATTCTGGTGCGAACTTCATCCCATCTCTTGGATTTCCTTTTCTCAATCTTCACACTCATTTCAGTTCACTCAGTGTAAGAAAGTTCTTTTCCTTGGAAGTTTTCAATGATCTCCTCAGTTCCATCACCCCTATAGAACTTGAGATGAATATCACCTCTGTTGGTCAGCATATCAACATTGGTGATTGGTGAGAGATTTCTTCTATTCATCCTTGTTATACAAAACTTTTCATATAACATTTTCTTCTTGAAAAGACTTTCAACTTCAGCTTTCCATATTTGTTCATACGAGCTCAACTTCTGATTTCTTAGCTTTTCTTCTTCCTGAAGCTTGTATATTTTGTTGTGTTCTTCTTGTATGGCCACCCCAGCTTTGATCAGTCTATCATTCAGTGTATAATCTCCTTTCTTCTTGGGTATAAAGGGAGGTGTACCATTAACAGTTGTTTCTTTACTTGTGGTCAGCCCATCCACATGATCATTCTTGGCTGATGACTCCCCCTTACCCTTTGCTGGGCTCTTTTCGTAAATGGTGACTCATAGACAACAAGTTGTTTTTGAGCCTTCTTTTGGGCATGTTTATGAAAGAGCTGATGGATGGTGTTTTCTCCCCCTCACGGGAAGACTGCCTAGAAGCTTCTGATGACCCACCAGCAGGGAAGAGGCTACAAATATGATCAAGAGTGGCAGATACCTTTGCCAGCATGGCTGGAACATTTTCAAGTGCATTAAGTTTCTGCTGAACCTCATCAGATAAGGTCAACTTCTGTTTCTCCAATAACGCCACTCTATCTTTAATCTTTGACACAAAGTCACACAAACCATTAACTTGGCCAGGTACTGGTGTGAAATCTGGTGGAAACTCCAAGGAAGCACTGTTGATGGAATCCATAAGAGATGACATTTCTTGCTTCAAGGAAGTGGTGGTGGCCACATCTTTGACTAGTGGCTTCAAAGCAGCAATGATGACATCTTTGATTTGTTCAGCAGAAGGAGGAATTGGTCTTGCTTTAAGAGTTGAGATTTCAGTATCAGCAAGTACATTTTCTTCCTTCAGTTTAGCCACCTGTGATTGAAGAATCAACACTTGATTTGTTAATTCTTTTACCTGTTCAGATCTAGGGGATAGTGGCTTTGGTGTTGCATCAGCAGTCTCTTCATCACTATCATCAAGGTTGACTGGAATTCGTTCACTGAACCCAAGTTCCTTCTCCAAATCATCACCAGACATGCTGAATACAAATGAAGGCAAGTGTCCCACCTTGGCGCCAGTGGTTAGATTCACTCCTTTGGGGGTCTTCTGAGCATCACCTCTAGTGTGAGGATCAATTTCAAGTCCTTCACCACTAGGGTTGGTTTTTACCTGATAGATCCTGAGAAAGAGTTCCTGATAAGTTAAGATCAATGATAATGTTTTTGGTTCCTTCAGTAGGACCCTGTTGTGGGGGGACTAGATCATTAGAAACAGATAGGTCAGGGTCAACGTCAACTGTTGTATTTGCTGACGCCTCATTCCCTGATGCAGACTTAGAGTGAAAAATGATAGAAATTGGTACTGAAATAGGATTTGTATTCAGATTTAAATTATCTACCAATGTTGACTCCACACTACTGAGCTGAGGGTGAGCTCCATCTTCACCTTTCTCTCCTAAAGAATTTGATAGAGTGGTTGCCTTCTGGGCCTCTTTATGCATGTCACCTCCAGCAGAGACGAAGGTGACGGCTAGCTTGGGTTTTTGTCCTTGGCCAAAGATTTACTTTTCTTCACAACATGGCCTTGGGGTTCATCATCAACCTTCTTTGAGGAAGATTGTGTGAGGGCTTTCCTCTTTCTGGAATAACGTCTAACCTTCTTAGTATTAACAGATGTGCTCTTCTAACGAGGTCCAGATGATGCTCCAGGCTTTTCGCCTTTCAGATCCCCTTCTCTAGTTAGAGAAGTGTCTTTTAGATCTTTGTACACTATTGGAGCGTCTGCTGAGCAGATGTCCAACATGGGTTGTATAAGAGGAGGATCAATGGTGCTGGCTGGAATCTTCCAACGAGTAAGATCAAATGGTCAAAAAATCAGTTTATCTCCATTGATTTTGGAAAAGTCATCACCAAGATGGTCAGCAAAGAGGAGAGATAGAAATCTGGAGTAAACAACGTTTTTCTCTCTTGTCTTTTTCTCCAGCTTCCCATGGAGATCTTCAAAAATAAGCCTCCCCAAATCATATTTAATTCCCTTGGCCAGACTGTATAAAATAATAACATCTTTTTTATTGATCTGGTCAAGGCGTCCAGTTCCCCCCCCCCCCCCCCCGTCCAAACACTCAATTAGAATAGTCATCAGCAATTTCCACCTTGGTGGCAAACAACTCATTTTTAACCCCCCTTTCTCAGTAATCTCTTCAATATACCCAATTTCTTTAAAGAGAGTTTTAAGAATCATAAAATCATCAGGTATAGCTTCATAATCACAAGGGTTTTCCAAATAATTTAGACCCAAAACCCTTCTAAATAATTTCAGCCCAAATTTACCATGAATCCCAACCGTGGTAGAATTAAACTCAATGGACTTCTTGTTGTTAGAAGCTTCTACTGTGAACCAAAATTCTTTTAGAACATTTTGAAACATCATTCCAGGATCCTTAAACAATGCATCACTTAAAACACTTTTGGACAAGCAAGTCATTACTTGTTTCCCAAGAACATACTTAATGGATTCTAGTTTAACTAAGATGATGTTGTTGGGCTTGAAGATGATATCTTCAATGGGAAAAGTAACATGAGTGGATGGGTTGAGTGTGATCTTTGCAACCTTTGGGGAAAAAGATTCAGCCATTGTTGTTTTTGTGTGTGTTTGTTTTTGAAAGAGAGAGAGTTAGTCTGTGTTTTTGATGAAAAGATTTGTAAGCGTGGGATGAAATCTAATTGTAAGGGATTATATAAAAACTTGAACTGATTTGTTAAAAGTTTTTAAAACCATTTGAAAAAATTATAAATATTTTAGGGTTTCTTTTGAACATTTGGCACAAACTCTCTCATTAATGTTCTGCAAAAAGTATGATTTTCTGTTGCATTGAACAGTGAAACGCCTCATGTGTCAGGGAGTTGTTGACTGTGGATGGGGACGTTTGAAATTTCCTTAATTAACAAATTCACCTTTTGAAAGAATGTTTCTTTTATTCACAAGAAAATTCAATGCCATTTAATACTTTTCATCACATGATTTATTTGTTTTAAAAGTTGTTGCTCAGATATGCTAAAGCTGATGGTAATACTTGTGAGCTTCAGTGCGTCAAATAAGGCGACAAAAACCCATATACATGTTCACATAAGTGAACAAGACATATGACATTGCACGCTCCTCTACTCAGGCCTAGCTACTCAGTTGTATTAAAATTTTGTTCAGATTTTACTGAAGGAAACTTTTGATGACTGGTGATCATTTGTTCAGCTTCAGTGAATCAGATAAGGCGACAAAACATCATATACACAATCACATAAAGTGAGATAGACACATGACATTGCACACTCCTTTACTCAGACACTACTACTTACCATTAATCAAAACTTTTAAGAAATGCTGATCCTTTAAGCTTCTTCAGTGAATGCTGAAGGTTCAGGTTTTGTATCATCAATGTTCAGCATACCAAGTTCCATTATCAATCTTTTAAAAGTTGGTGCATCAAGTGGTTTGGTGAAGATATCAGCCAATTGATACTTAGTGAGGATGAAATGTAATTCAATGTCCCCTTTCACAATATGATCTCTAATAAAGTGATATCTGATATCAATGTGTTTTGTTCTTGAGTGAAGGACTGGATTGTTGGATATTGCAATAACACTAGTGTTATCACAAAAGATTGGTACCTTTTCATATTCTATGTCATAATCAGCCAGTTGGCTTTTCATCCAAAGCACATTGGCACGACATCCAACATCTGCCACATATTCAACTTCTGTTGAAGAGATGGAAACTGTTTGTTGCTTTTTAGCACTCCAACTCACAAGTTTTCCACCTAGCAATTGGCAAGCACCAGAAGTGCTTTTTCTGTCCATATTGCATCCAGCATTGTCAGAATCTGAATACCCCTTTAGATCAAAACCTGATGATTTGGGGTACCAAAGACCTAGACTTAGAGTACCTTTTAGGTATCTGAAGATTCTCTTTACATAAGTAAGGTGTGTTTCCTTTGGGTCTGCTTGGTATCTTGCACATATGCATGTAGAGAATTGAATGTCTGGTCTGCTTGTAGTTAAATACATGAGTGACCCAATCATACCTCTATACTGAGTCTCATTGACTGATTGTCCATTAAGATCGGGTCCTAAGTTGTTAGGGGGTACCATTGGAGTCTTTACTGAAGCAAAATTGATATCATACTTCTTCAACAGATCCTTGACATATTTTTCTTGATTGATGGAGATGCCTCGTCAGATTTGTTAATCTGAAGACCAAGGAAGTATGTGAGTTCTCCCATCATACTCATCTCAAACTTGTTGGTCATAAGCTTGGAAAATTGTTTGCATAGTTTCAAGCTTGTTGAACAAAAAATGATGTCATCCACATAAATTTGTACTAGAATGGTGTCAGTTTTAGATTTATAGATAAACAAGGTGCTATCTATTTTTCCTCTAACAAACTTATGTTCAATGAGAAATGTAGAGAGAGTTTTATACCAAGCTCTTGGAGCTTGCTTCAATCCATACAAAGCTTTGTAAAGCTTATAGACATGGTTTGGGTATTTACTACTCTCAAAGCCAGGAGGTTGTGTAACATCAACTTCTTCTTTTAGGTCACCATTTAGGAATGCACTTTTGACATCCATTTGGTAGATGATGAAGTTCATGTAAGTGGCATAAGAAAGAACGATTAGTATGGCTTCCATACCTGCAACTAGAGCAAAGGTCTGATCAAAATCAACACCAGGCTCTTGATTGAATCCTTGGGCCACTAACCTAGCTTTGTTTTTCGTCACCACATTGGTTTCATCTCTTTTGAGCTTGTAAACCTATTTGGTGCCAGTGGTTGATTTACCATATGGACGGCGAACTAATTTCCAGAATTTGTTTCTTTCAAATTAATTTAGTTCCTCTTGCATGGCATCCACTCATCTAGGGTGTGTGAGTGCTTCAGAAACCCGTGTAGGTTCAATTTCTGAGAGAAAGTTTGCATAGAGGCATTTTCCAGATGAATCAGCACTTAGTTTCTTTGCCATAGATCTAGTACTCTACCTTCTCCAGGATTTCCTATTATGTTCACCAGCTATATGTGACTATTATTAGTCCAAGATTTTTGTGGACCTGGAGAATAGGCACTGGTATCATGATTAGAGCTAGAAGTTGGAAGTCCATGACATGGACTTGGACTTGGATTATCTCTAGTGTTTGCTAAAGAATATTCAATAGACAGAGGTTGAATCAATGGAGGGCTTCCTTCTTGGTCAGAAGCAACACATCCATGACCTAATTCCCTAGAGATAGTTGGAGATCTTTGAGCAGAGGGCTCAGATTGTTCATCAGCAGCTTCATTGGATTGATCATTTTGATCATGCGTGTCTGCATGTTGATTGTTTTGAAATTGGCCATTTTGGTCATTTGTGTTGCTTTGCTGATCATTTTGATCATTTTGAGATTGATCATTATTTGATTGACAGCCATCAGTATTTGATACTGAAGGATTTCCTTTTGTAGGACTTGTCAAATCTTCAAATGGATCAATATGAGGAACTGAATTGCTTGTTTGATATCTTTGAGAAGGCTCATATGTTGAAATTCATCAGATGGATAATTGTGAGATTCATGAATATGAAGTTCATCATCTGATGGATTTGTAAATATGAGAGCTTCAGAACTTTCATTTAAAGTGATGTGATAAGTTTCTTTAATTACATTGTCTTCTTGTGTTGAAGACTCTATATGCTTTAGATACTAGGGAGTATCCAAGGAAGTAACCATCATCAGATTTTTCATCAAACTTCCCAAGGTGATCCTTGTGATTGTGAATGCATACTGGACACCCAAACACATGTAAGAATGAAATGTTTGGAATTATCCCCCTAAAGACCTCATAGGGAGTCTTCATGTGTCATTTCATTATGATGAATCTATTTTGAGTGTAGCAAGCAGTGGCTACAACATTAGTCCAAAAATTCTTAGAGAGAGCAGATCCATCAAGCATTGTTCTTGCTACTTCAATCAAGGTTCTGTTCCTTCTTTCAGCCACACCATTTTGTTCAAGTGTGTAAGGAGATGAGAAATTTTAGGAAATTCTTTTGTCATCACAGAATTTGATCAGTGTGATTTTGATGTAGGTTTTTCGTACATGTTTTAGGAAAAACGCGTATGAGCGGCAAGTATTAAGTCTTACGCTTTAGGAAAAACGTAAAACCGAATAAATACGGGTTCATTCTCGAAGGACGTGTGTGGATAAGTGTGACAATATATAAAATTAAAGTTTGGATTAGTGACGTTTTTGGTTTAGAAGAGAAAAATTAAAGACGAGCTACGATTAAGATTACATTACAACGATTTGACGTAAAACGCGAACGTAAATACGTAAAACGTGACAAAATTAAAAATTAAACCTAAAAATTAATTAAAAGTTCAAACTAAGTCTAAAATAATATAAATAAGAATAAAAATCCAATAAATAATTTTTAAAACCTTTTATTAATTAAATATTCAATTTTAAATGCTAATTAAAGCCCTAAAATTAAATATAATCAAGAAAAATCCCAAAATATTATTTTATTGAACTAATAAATCACTTATATTATTTAATGACTAAAAAGTATTTTTTTCTAAATTTTTAAAACTATTTTTCTATTTTTAAAACACTAAAAATTATTTTTAAACTAATATAATGATAAAAAATATTAAATTAATGCTAAAAATAATTTGACAATTTTAAAAATCCTAAATTATACTAATGAACAGTAGAAAAATGAAAAAGTTTGAAAAAGTAAATATTTTTCACTAAAAGACAAAACAAAAATAATAAAACCCTAATTAAACTTAAATAAAATCTAAAAATTACTTTAAAAAGTGATCAGTAAAATATTTTTAAACTAAAATTTTAAAATCTTTTTTTTAAACTAAGAAAATTTTTAAAACTAAAAAATATTAAATTTCGGCACTAAAAGACAAAAACAGTAAATAAAAAATTAATTTAAAATGCAACTTAATCTAAAAAAAAAATAAATGAACAGTAACTGAAAAATAAACTAAATAGAAAAACATAAATTAAATAAGAAAGATAACAAAATTAAAAACAAGCAAAAACTCCTAATTAAGACCACTAAAGACAAAAGTTTTAAAACTCTGAAAGTGACACTTAAGTTGATTTTGTCTGGTAGCTTAGCAGTGCCAAATTTATAACTAGCACTGGGAACTTTGTTCCCACTGACTTCACAAGTTTTCAGGTCTGGTGACTGTTTTGATGATAACTTGCTAAATACTTGGATTCAATGGAAGCAATTGGCATCCCTACACTCAGTGGAGTGTAGGGAGTCAGTTAGAGTACAAAAACACACAAGCACAAGGCAAGAAAATCAAACAAATGTCCAAAATAAGTGACTGTAAAACAGACAAAGGGACTAAGGCAGGTCTGCTGAACTATTGTGCTCTAGGACGAATTTTGATCTACCAAAACTTGCTGACAAACTACCCAAACTACAAAATAGCTACCCACAACCCTAAGCTAACAAGATTTCTACTGATTACCAAGATTGGGGATCAAAATACACTAAAACAAAGCACTTAGAAGCCTACTGATTTGTTAACAAGTTTTTACCAAATTCAAAGCACACAAAAGTGAGATTTTACTTACTATCTTGAAACCAGAAGCTGAAATCATTTAACATTAACTAAATCAGATGTGCTCAAGCAGATTTAAGGCCATAAGTTGTTAAACTCTTAACTGAAGCCCTAATCCCAAACACCCCTATAAAAACTGATTACCAAAATTACCCCCTAACTTTGCGTCAAACTAAACTAGAACCATATAAAATCATCAAGAACATGTATTAACTATAAAAGAACACATAATAAACAATAAACCTACACAACTAGCATGCATTCCTCAAAAGCAAATCTACAAGACCTATTTTCACTAACAAGGAGGGTTCAAGCCCTGGTTTTTATACCTTGTGGGACCCACATCCGGGCCCCACTATGGCTGCAATGCCATCTCCTTACAAGCTGGGGCTTGTCCAGTGAGCGGTTGAATGATGCTTCTGTTTGAGAGTAGAGAGTGCTAGGTGGTGACTTAAACAGTCAAAACCACCCCAATATATCTTCTATTTTGAACAACCTGCTAAGATGTAACAAAAAGAGTGAGCTGATAACAATGCTAATAAGCTATATGTCTTGATTATGGATTAAGCAGCTTATAGCTTATAGCTTAAAAAAATGAAAAAACTTTTGAAACTGATTTTCTTCAACTGCATAAAACCAAACTGAAACTTGGAAAGTTCTTGATAAAAACTTGTCAAAACAAGCTAACCAGTTTTTGAAATCCACTTTCACTTCAACCAAAAACTGGTTTCAAGATTTTGCTAAGTTTGCCAACAACCTTCAAAAACGGATTTTTCTGAAAATTTAGGATAAATGAAAACTTTTGAGGACTTAAACTAATTTGTAAATAAAATGTAAAAAATAAACTACCAAAGCTGATAAAATGGAACACAATAATTTGTAGAAAAACTTAATACTTTCATTATCATTAATAATAAAAAGCTTTTTATAAAATTGGAACAAAGGAAAAATGGGGCACAATCCACCTCATTTTATACTACTCTAAAGAATTATCTAGAAGCTGGAATAAAAAATTACAAGAATGAAAAACCCTAAACCCTAATTCATTGAAAGTCCGTTTTTGCCCTTGGTCAACTGATTTTGAAAATGGTCTTTGAGCATCTTGTGATTGGCAGCTGTTGGGAATGATCTGAGGCCTTCATTTGCTCTTGGGGACCAAGGAAATCACAAGAGTCGTTCAATTTGTCTCCTTATTGGGTGTTGTGTGAAAAAGACGCAGCAGGGGAGGGTCCTACCCAACACATGGGTGTGTTGGGATCACGGTTTTGGTGTGGGTTTAGGTGAGGATATAATGAATTAGCATTCTGGAAAGTTTGGTTGAAAAACCCTTTAGATTAAGGTTAATCGGACCTGGGTTAGATTAGGGTTTATGGGTGATTAAAAGGGGAGTTTAATCTGTTTTGGGAGTGGGTTAAGTTTAAATTAGGTGTTAGGGAGGGAAAGTTAAACTGATTTAATAATCAGTTAACTTAATAAGTGGTGGACGGTGACGTGGAGTAGGGTTGCAAGGTGATTGGTTGTGGGATGAGTGGAGGTGACGTGTCATGGTGTGAGTGGGTGTGAGGAGATTTGTTGTCTGGCCCAAATGCCCCCTTATCTTTCATTCACTTGTCAAATGGTATTTAAACAACCAAAAATCACATATCCCTTTATAATGAAGTTTTTCTTTTTGCACTTTGGCCACCAAATATTTTCCAAGCTTGTTTAAAGGGCTTTTCATGTAATATCTTTATTCTTCAAGGGCTAAACATGCAATATCTTGAAATATTAGGGACCTAAATGCAATAATAGAGTTTTGAAAGGGTATAATATGACAAGTCTTCAAAAGTTGAGGGACCAATCTTGCCAGTTCTTCAAACTTCAAGGACTTCAAAGGAAATTCATGATTCGGGTCCGGTTCTTTGTGCGGCTTCGTTTCCCGTGTTCGTTTTTACTTGATTCCTTTGATCTTTTGGTGAATTCACGATATCCGTACCTAAAATACACAATAAACAAACACAAGCATATATTTGGGTATTTTGATGACACTTAAGCGTTTTAAGCCCAATTTGGACGATGAGACTATGTATAATTACAATCTCATCAGATTTCTGAATTCAGTGGCATTGTCAGTCCTGAGTTGCTTGACATGAGTGTCATTTTAATTTTCAACTCATTTGATGAAAGACAAAATGGCATCTGGTGCATGGCTTTTCTTTGTCAAAAAATATACCCAAGTGTACCTAGAGTACTCATCAACAATGACAAGTTTATACTTTTCTTGACAAATGGCCCTAGGTGATATTGGGCCAAATAAGTCCATGTGTAGCAAGTGAAGACTTTCTTTGATTGAGAAAGTTTGCTTTGTTCTGAAACTGGCCCTATGGTGCTTCCCTTTTTCACATGCTGAGCATGGTTTGTCCTTTGAATAGACAAGTGAAGGAAGACCAATAACAAGATTTTATTTTGCCAGCAGAGTAATTGTTTTGAAATTTAGATGGGAGAGTCTCTTATGAGAAAGCCAGTTAGTAATGTTGGAGGCTCTAGCAAAGAAACATGTCTCCTGAGTAGAGTTCATGTTCATAACATAAACATCTTTGACTCTGGGAGCAATCATCACAATTTCATGATTGGAGTTGAAGATTGTACCTTTTTTTTTTCATCAAACAACACTAGATACTTTGCATCACAAAGTTAACTGATGTTGATGAGGTTGTGCTTCAATCCATTGACATATGCCACCCTTGAAGAAACTACACCATTGCATAACACTGAACCAAATCCTTTAGTAGTAGCTGATGAGTTATCACCAAACACAACTTTAGGACCTTGTTCCTCAATATACTTGTGTAGATGACTTTTGGTGCCAGTCATATGCCTTGAGCAGCCACTATCCAGGTACCAAATAGGCTTCCTTAGATCACACTACACAAGTTAAGGAAATGGTCAGTTTTTTTTTGAAACCTACCTTTGATGGGTGGATGTTTTAGACCTAGAAGGTGTTCTAGATCTGAAAGATCCTTTAGATGAGGATGAATAAGATTGTTCAGAAGAAGAAGGAGAGGATTGAACAACTTTTGCTTTCTTAGCTTGAATGGCTTCACCTCTTCTAAACCACTCTATATGATTGTGATCAGATGTAGTGTGTACATTACTTCCACAAGTGTCAAAACATTTGACAATAGAGTTTAGGTTCCTTGGTTTGATGCCTCTTATGAGATAGATAACTCGATTATGTCCATGAGTGTCATGGTCATAAGTTCCACAAATATCACAAACAGGATAGTAGTGATAATCATCTAAGTGATGTTTACCCATACCACAATGAATGCATGGTGGGAAAGGCATATTTCGCCTAGAATGAGATGCTTTAGTGTTGTGAGCATCAGCACTAGTTTTAGCAAGCATATATTGAGTATGTTTACAAGTAAGATGGTCAGTCCTCTCACATTTAGTACAATAAATCACTTTTAGGAAAGTTTCAGTGAGATGGTTGTTTAGACAACATAGATCGCAAGCCATTTTAAATTGTGTCTTATACTTGTAATGCGGAGAGTTTGAAGGTTCATCTCTGAATTGAGTTAGTGTTTGCTGCTGCCTGAGTTACAATTTGAGATCATTGATCTCTTGCATGACAAGAGACATTCTCTCATCTTCCTTAGATCTAGCAATCTTTAGTTTATTTGTTGAAACTAAAGAGGTAGTTCCCATATGTGAACCTTCAGCAGGAGCTGAAGAGTTCTTTGAAGTGTCAATTTTGACATGTTTGGGAGACTTGATGATTGACTGGATTGATTTTGGTCCAGTAGAGGGTTCAGCACCAGCCAGCTTCTCCAATGGAGGAAGTGGGGTACTTACTTCATTCTCTAAATCATCATCTGTGTCATCTTTAGTAACAGAAGATTCAATAGGTGATGAAGTTTCAGCATTTGCTTGCAACTCAGGAAGAAGGATACGTCTAGTGTCATGATTTGGTAAATTCTCTTCACCTGACCTTACAACGTCAGGGATCGAGTTACCATCCTCATTTGAGGCTTTGACAAAGACAATATCAATAGAGTTGGTGCTGGAGGATCCTTCAACACCAAGCGTTTTCCTTTTTTGAGCGGGAATTTGTTCATTGATGCATTGATTTACCCTATCAGAGTTTCTAAGCCAAGATTTAACTATATCCTTTGCTTCTTTTAGTTCAACTCTTAGGGAGTTATTTTCATCAAGAATCTCTTTGTTCAATTGTTGAAAAGTAAGTACATCAAGTTTAGCTTCTTTTAGCTCTATTAGCTTACTTTCAAAATATCAAGTTTTAGAACAAGTTTATGATACTTTTCAAGCAACTTGTTTCTTTGTTCTTCAACAAATTTTAGATCAATACACAGGTTATCAAATACAAATTTAATGTAATCCTTATCTTCTAATTCAAGAAGAGTTTGTACCTTTTTGATTGTGATATTGACCCATTCACCATTTCTGGCACTTTCTCTGGCCACAACATTGGAGTTTAACCCTTCATCACCAGCAAGTGCCATTAGCACTTTTACATTCACCAATTCATCATCATCTGAAGATAAATCTTCTTCATCCCATTCATAGGCTTTAGCAATGAGTCCATTGTTCTTATCTTGCTTGGGAGCTTTAGAGAAAGAAGTTTTAGTGCTCATGAGAGCCAGTCTAGCCTTGATTTCTCTGTATTTTGCTTCAAAGTCTTTTGCTGGGCGAAATTCAGCCCTATTTTGCTGAAAGGAAGTAGAAGCAATTTGTTTCTGTTGAAATGATGATTGGCCAGATGGTCTTGTTTGAGTTGGTGAGGAATAAAAAGGAATGGATGTTTTGGAATAACAATCCCTAGCAAAGTGACTAGTCTTCCCACATTTGTAGCATTCAGCGTCAATTGAAGCTTTTGTAGTGCTGGAGAACTTGCCTCCTTTCTTAAAAAACCTTCAAGACTTGTCCAGAAGTGCTATTTCATGAAAATCCTCTTTGAGGTCATTAAGATATTCCTCACTAGTTCTTGTGTCTTCTTCATCATCAGGACTATCTTGGTAGTCTTGGATGACAGCCTCACTAAAGAAGGTTGTAGACAAGGGTGTAGCAATGGTTAATGCTTTACTCTTGCTTGAGCCTTCATAAATCCTATCAACTAGGTTTTCTTCATATTTTATCTTCCCAAAAAGAAAGGCCAGATCATAATCCTTAATGTGATTAGCATTTCTTAAGTTTTGACAGAAACTGAGCCACTTCTTTGGTAATGCATTACCAAAAACTGTGTTGATTTCAAGTTTTGAAAGCACAATACCATCATTCACTAGTTCATTCATCAGTGTTTTGTATCTAGTGAATGTCTGCGTAAGGGTTTCCCCCTCTTTGTGTGTGAAGGTGTTGTATTGTAACACCCCATTTGGTAAATGGAATGTCACGCGTGATTATGGCGTGTCATCAAAGCATACAAGGAAAATGTCTTAAAACATTACATGACCATAAAAGGAAATACCGGAAACCAACATCGGTACCCCAAAGTATAATCTCATCACACACAAACATAAGTACTGTAAAGAAAAAGGACTAAACAATGTCCATAGAAATAAGTGGCAAAATGTATGACGAAATGCCTAAAGTAGAGAAGGCTAGATAGCTTCCAATCCATATGCACGTATGCGTAAAGTCTACGAGCGCCTTTGAGTACTGTATTTTAGGAACATGAAAGGAAAACGGTTGAGCATAACGCTCAGTGCACCGATATACAAGTATGACATGGAATAACATAAGCATATAAGACTAATAGTAGCGGAATAACATAAGTTCTAAGATATCCGGGTTCATGTTCATAAAACTGGTTTTATAGTTAGAAAAGACTTATGTTTCTATGAAAATCTGTTTTAATTAGTTAAGTAGCCCATATAGGTCATGAGGTTCCACCATGCATGAATACTTGGAGGGGAGACCTCGTCATGCAATTAGAGGGGTTGCCTCTAATTAAATACTCTGGGTAGGAGGGATCAACTCCTAGTGAAGGATGCAAGGCACACATCACATTCACTCTGCTAATACTGATAAACATGTAACTAGGATGCACCCATACGCCCCACATGATGATATAATATAATGGCCAAAACTGAAAAGGGACGCCACGAGCAATCACATCGCCGTGGGGAAGTCATAACACTGGTGCCTCCAGTGTTATGGTTATGGTACCTGCATAACTAGGTGACACTGGTCATGCATGTATATGGCTTAGGCTCTTATTCTAACATAAGTATCAAACATATAAAACAAATACTGGGGAAACAGTTGGCTGCAAATGAGGAATCCTAATAAGGAAAGAATGTCCATACTAAAAGGACGGAAAATCCGCACCTTATGTCCAGTGAACGAAGAAGACAAACGGAAGAGAGTCTTACTTCGATCTCACTAATGCTACATAAATAGTATACGTGTATAAGTATTCTGATTACTGAGCACGTAACTGATTTAATATCGTGTCTTAGCTTGTTTTATATGTTCATGTCTTATTTTACTGATTTTAACGTTATGCTGTGTTTATCATGTATTCTATGTATTCTGATTAAGTATTACTTGTATTTCTTGTATTATTATACTTCTTGTGTAATACTAAGTAACTTTCTAAAAATAGCAGGTTTCCTAATGTAGAAAGTTTCCAAAAATAGAAAGTTTTCAAAAATAGAAAGTTTCCAAAAATAGATTAACTTCTTAAAACCGATCAGTTTCTAAAAATATAAAGTTTCTAAAAATAGTAAGTTTCCGGAATTAGAAAGTTTCCATATTTGGAATTAAGCTGAATTAATAAGCTAATAATATAAGCTTAAGTTTACTGAATAAATATCATAAGTCATGTGATTATAGTATAGTTTATTAGTAATAGCATGTTAATTAAATAAATTATAGGTTATATGATTTAATTAAATATAAGCATGATTTAATTAAATTAAAGTGTATAAAATACTTAGATTAAAACATGTATTAATATTATATTAACAATAACCTAGGTCATGTTTATTAATTAATTATAGTTCATGTCTTAATAATTAATTAATACTATAGTCTAAATTAAATAATTAAAATACTTAGGTTAAAACATGTATTATTTCTAAATAATAATTAACCTAAGTTCATGATTTAATTAAATTAATTATATGCCATGTTAAATTAATTTAATTAACTTGTAAAATTTTATATCTTGTAAAATAAATACTTGTTCCATTTTAGTCATGAACCGGACCCGTGTAATTAGTTTAGACATGTCGTGAACCGGACCTGGAACCCCTTGAACCGGTCCGAACCAAACACCCCTTAACAGTGGCAAACCGGCTTGGCCGGTTGCCACTGTTTTTGTTATTCTGCCACCGGCTTAAGCCGGTGGTGTGTCTCTCGGCTAGCCGCTGCCCAGCAGTGGTTTCCCACCGGCTGTGTGCCGGTGGTTGCCCCTTCTAGCGCTGCGTTCCCCCTGGCTGACCAAGTCTGCCACCGGATGTGTGCCAGTGGTGGGCTGTTGCTACCGAGACCCAACCAAAACCACAAGGACACACTTACGCATGTCGGGGTCCCTTGTCCCAAATGTCGACCGAACCAAACACCACCGAGATCGTGGATCTCGGTTGGTGGCGTGACAAAGAACACGCCGAGAGCCTTGAGGCTCTCGGTTTGTGTGTCGGCCGAGCAAACCAATCCCGAACAACCCTTAATTTTACCCCCTTAATCCCATGACATGATTTTAATCCATGTTTTTTTAATTAATGTTCATGTGCTAATAAATTAAAAAAAACAAAAAAAAAACAAAAGGGTTTACGGATTACCTAATGCGTGAAAAGATTAAAGAAGAATAACACGAACACGATCTTGGAATCCATTAGCTAGAAATCAAACAATAACCCCTTTGGTGGTGATGATGCCGCCGGCCACAAGAGAGAAGAAAAAGGAGTAGGGTTTTTAGATTCTTGAAAATTCTCTATAAAGTGAAAGTATTTTCCTTTTTGTTATTTTTAATAAAACAAAACATGGGCTTGGCCCTTTCCTTCTTTTGGTGCCGCGGCTTGTAGGGCCCACAAGGGAAACCCGAAGCCTTTCTCATGTCTAAAATATTACATGCTCGTGTGTTCATGTTTACGTGTTACGTTATTATTAATTATTCATGCTATTATAAATACTTGTATGTAACAATATTAATCGTATTAATAATATACGTAAATACATAATTATATGTTCGTGATTCTTAAGTTCATGATTTCATGTTCGTGATTATAATTATTATTGATAATAATTATCGTGTACTAACACGTACTTAATACTTATCGTGTAATTATACGTACATAAATTCTGTAATTACTAATCGTGACACGTGTTCATGCTATAAAAGGAAAGTTTTAATATGTACGTACATTTACTAAGGTACTATTCATGTTAAAAGCATGCGTGTTTTACAACTCTTCCCCCCTAAAAAGAATAATTCGTCTTATAGATAAAACAAACTGAAAGAGGAACATACCCGAATTCAAAATATGAAATGAGGGTAAGAAGCCCGGATAGACTCCTCTGTTTCCCAAGTGGCTTCCCGCTCGGTATGATCTCTCCAAAGGATTTTGACGAATGGAATCGTCTTCTTCCTCATGACTCGTTCTTGCCTGTCAAGAACTCGTTCGGGTTCCTCTATGAAGGTAAGATCTTCACGAATCTGTTCTAGTGGATACTGAACCATGTGAAGGGGATGATACTTGTACCCAATGAGTAAGGACACATGGAAACCGTCATGAACGTGAGAAAGCTGCAGAGGTAACACTAAACGATAAGATACTTCACCGACTCGATCGATGACATCAAACGGTCCGATGAATCGAGGACAGAGTTTCCCTTTGATTCCAAAACGTCTAACACCACGTGCCGGCGATACCTTAAGAAAGGCGTGATCTCCTACATTAAAATGTAAGTCCCTATGATTCTTGTCAGCATAACTCTTCTAGCGTGAACATTCTTCTTGCAATTTATTCATAGCTACAACGACCTTCTCGTTGGTCAACTCTATCATTTCTGGTCCTTCAAGAGTTCGTTCACCAACCTGATCCCAGCAGATTGGGGTGCGATACTTTCTTCCATACAACATCTCGAATGGAGCACACTTAATGCTGGCGTGCCAACTGTTGTTGTATGCAAACTCTACCAAAAAGTTGTAGTCGTCCCAATCTCCTATCCATTCCAACGCACATGACCTCAACATGTCTTCTAATGTCTGAATTGTTCGCTCCGATTGCCCGTCTGTTTGAGGATGAAAAGTCGTGCTAAACTTAAGTTTTGTACCCCAAGCTTTCTGCATACTCTTCGCGAAGTTAAACGAGGATCTCTGTCTGAGACGATATTGGATGGAGCAATATGAAGTCTCATGATCTCCTTTTAGTAAGTATCAGTGATGTGATCGTGATAGTATAGTGATAATTAGTTACGTTATAGGGTAAATTAGAAAATTACCTTTAGGAAAAAGTAATAGTCTAAAATTACCAAAGACGAATTCAATTAAACACGTGATGAACCAAGTTCGTTGTACACGAAGATCTTATGAATTTGGGACGTTTTTGTTTTGAATTGGACAATCGATTTGAATTGATTTTCGATTTTTAAACTAAAAATTAAATCTACCAATTTTAAATCTATATAAATCCTAAAGTGCATGAATCGTAAACCCCGAATTAATCAGTCTAGAAACAATTACTTAAAATTAAAACTATTTAAAATTTAAACTATTTAATAATCTATAAAAACTAATCTATTTAATAAAAATAACTTTTAATCTATTTTTAGAAATCTAATTAACTTTTTAAACTAATTAAATTTACTAAAATTTACTTAAACCAAATCTATATTAAAAACTATATTTTTATTTAAATCTAAAATAATAAAAATCTAATTAATTGAAAACTATTTAAACTTTTAAAATTAATAAAAACATTTTTATTTTTATTTTATTTTATTATGAAACTAATTATTATTTTAAAAACTCAAAATTTACTTTAATAAAAATATTAATAAAACTTTATTTAAAACTGAAACTTAATTAAACAATACTTAATTTAAAGTCTGCCAGAAATAGTAATACTATATTAATTAACTAATTGTTAATAAAATCAAACGAGCACTGAGCTCAGTTGGCTAACACGTTAGACGTTTACCCTTGAGGTCAAGGGTTCGAGTCCCTCAAGGGACCTTTTTTGTGATTTATTTTTTTGGACAACAAAAATATTAAGGATCACAGGAATGATCTTTGTAAAGCTCAATTTATGCTGATAGGAATCAGCCTAAGTAATCAGTACAATTGAGTCTAATTACATAAGGACTCAGCTAAACTAACTAATGAAATCTAAAACTCAAATATCAGCCAAACTAATACAACTCAGCAAAGAAATCATAATCAGACCAAAATATAACAAAAAAACTCAGCTATAGCAGATCTAGTTCAGCACAAAATGCAGGCAAACATCAAACTCTAGACCAGCAAGAATTAATTTATCAGCAGAATAAGACTCAAGCATCATCCAAACAAAAGCCACTATAAACACTAAATATTCATTCTAGCAGGTTAAATTTGCTAAGCCCAAACACACTACTTAATAAAACTATTCAGAACAATTTAAACATCTAATGACAAGATCACATATCAGGCAACCTGTATCCAGTAATTTCCAACAAATAGCAAGAAAATATTACTCTACTCATAACCTAATAGCGAAATAATCTATTGCAAATAACTAAAAACAATCAGATAATTAAGTCAAATCAATCTCAACTCAAGTTATCCGTCCAAATCAGATTCAAAAACATATTAAATGAACAAACCTATCATCTTAAACTTACACAAACCCAATATCAAACTTAACAGTCAAACAAGAAAACCTTGATCATAAACATATCCAAACAATCCTATATCAAGTATCCATCAACAAACTAATGATTAAACATATCAATTAATATTAAATTAACTAGAAAACTTACCATTTGGAGAGAACCTTTGAGAAGAAGGTTTGGCGCCGAGCCACCTTTAAGAACCAAAATTGACATCACCATATGAATCACCACCATCGAACGCCATCGAACCCAAAACATCCATCTTCGTACCAATGAATAATTAATCGAACCAAACAGTTATATTAATCAAACCATTAGGGTTTGATTTATTTCCCAATTTCACTTCAATATTTCATTAAACTATTGAGCAGTTTAATTAAATATCTTTTATATTAATAACATTAAATTAGACTAAGAAAGGAAATAATTGAATTTTAACAGTAACAACACACTAATTATTTTTAACAGAATAAAAACTTTTATTAGTCAAAATAAAATGGTACAGAACTATTAAAAAGAGAAATACAATTTTCCTAACTCTAATATAACATTATAACATTAAGTAAAAAAGGGATGCCGATTACAAGTATTTTGGGGGTTTATATAGCCAACCCCTAGGCTGTTGAGGGGAGCATATTCAGATCTTTTCCAGCATATTCGAATCTTTTCAACATATTCCATCTCTTCTCTTTCTTCTTTTCATCCAAGGGCAGATAATAGCTTACTAGCACACAGATTGCCAACGTGGCATCCGTTGTGCTAGTTGTGCTTCTTTGAAGATGATGTGGCTCCTTTTAATTGGAGATTGGGGAATGGTGAGGTGTTTCATCCAGTAGACGGTTGCCACGTAGCTATTCTCTCCTACTCCTGCCTTCCGAAAACTTGGGGTATTTAATTCCCCCAAGTGTGAATCACACGTGGGAATCAAAAGGCCCAATATATTCGAAGTAATTTATTGAACTAGGGTTTTATGAATAGTATAGGTTACAGGTTATTTTTGGGGTGAAGGAGAGAAAAGGATGATACATAGATTGTAACGAGTGTTTTTTAATCTGTGTGAGTGGTTGAAAACCGTATACTTAAATCGTGAGTGGGTGAGGATTTATTTAATGTTGTGTGTGAAAAAGTGGGTAAAAATGTGTGAGTTGGTTACACGTTTAATATAAAGGTAAATTAGTTAAGTGAAACCAATATAACTTCTTTCAAATACCCTAATGGGCTTTAAAAACGTTTTGTTTAACTTGGACAATGGCTTGGTTAAGATTTAGGCCTAGCACCTCCATCCGTTACTTAACTTATCAACTTGGGCCATAGTTTTGGGCTTAAACCAAGATAGAACTTAATTACTCCATCTTAATGGGCTTTTAGGCCCATTATCCAAATGTGGGTCCCACCAAGACCAATAATCCTTTAAAAATATTAAATCCTCTAAACCCGAGCTCGTATTTGGCTTTGTCAATCTTTTTCTTCAAACTCGTGCCGGTTTTTGTCGGTTTTTGTGAACTTGGTACCTACACACATTAAAACAAGAAACATACAAATACAAGGCAAAATTCATACATTTCATGCATTATTTCATTGTTTTAAGATACAAATGATATGAGTAAAATCACTTATATCAAACTCCCCCTTGCTAAGCAATTGCCGTGTCCTCACGCACTGATAAAATAAAACACTAACAACACTTTTATTCAACTTTTGACAACTTTATTTTGCAAAGACATAATGTATTGCTTTCATTATTTGGAAAATAACTTTTAGGATCATAAAACTCAAATAGATTCATCGTCCCTGACTTTTCACTTTTCCATGCCAAGTGCAAAAACAAGATCATTGTCAATCATAAGCCCCAAAATTAAATCAACTCATACAAGTAATTTGTGTTAAACTCAATCTCCTATTATTCCTAATTGTATCTCTAGATTTTATTTGTCATTCACCCAAAGGCTCATTTGACTTTATTTTGATATTTATTAGTCCAAAAATGAAGGCAAGAACGGTGTAAACTCAACACTCAAAACCTAACCTCGACTTCAAAAACTGTTGTCACTAAAGAAAGCCCACATCAAGGATAACTTAACACGATTTGAGGGATAAATCCCGGACCCGAAATTTGGCTAATATGGCTACTTAAAAGAAAAAATAAAAACCTCCAAAGTCAATTATGACCTTATTAATGGAGTTAGCAACAACTACATCATAACAACTTGTGGCTCTTTAAGATGCAATTGTGCTCCTTATTTAAAATCCACACTCGAAGGCTCCTTGAACAAAAACAAGGGAATTGACAACACCATCCCACCTTATGGCTCATGATGATGAAGCAATTTTTATTCAACACGTCCCCTTGACATACACACTAAGGCTCTAATGACAAGGTTAGTGCTACATGACTCCCACCCGAAGGCTCCTAGAGAACATGTTTTATTTATTCTTCTTTATTAATATGATATTTATAGTAAGCCAAATTTCCACAATCCCATGATCAAAAGTCCATGACGCTGACACCCTTAATGTGTTCTCACTTTAATTACAAGGGAAGAAAAAGAAGGAGTTACGAGTTAAAATATCAAGCCTAAACCGCTAAAAACTTCATTTATTAAGCAATTATTATTCAAGCATGGAAAATAAATACGAGGAAATTAAATCAAACACAAAAATACTTGCACAAGAAGAATTAATTTTAGAAACTTATGATTAAACTCTATCATTTCTTGTTCTCCATATTGTAAAATTTCAAAAATGTGAAATCAATGGATACTTAGCCTATTAAATCAATGTTTTGGGTTTTCAAGTCATCTATAGGATCTTGCATCTTCTTATACTTTTTCAAGTTTTAGAATTTACGTTTTAAAGTTCCCTTGATAGACGACTTTCTAGGATCAATTATAGGAACTTGCGAAAAGTTCTTGTTCTTAACCCGTATGAATTAAGACTTTCGCGTTTTAAAGCTCCCTATATAAAAGCCTAGCAAAACTTAATTCAAATACGTTAAGGAAAAGCTAAGGTAAAAAAAACCGAGTCGAGTCAAAAACTATTTTTATTTTCACCAACGGAAAGCCTACATTCGTGTCAAAAGCACTTATTTTAGTTATTAAAACTTAAAAATAACACTCAAAATTTAAAATTTTATTGAAAAATGAGAAAAACAATTACGTTTAGACACGACAAAAGCAATTACAAGCGATTATATCGATTGACTCCCCCATGCTAAAACCAAACATTGTCCTCAATGTTTCTTAGCTCAAGAGTAACACCCCCTTGCTAAAACACGAAGAGTCTAATGCAAAATCCTAGCATGGAAAGAGCACACAAATCTATAAGCCGTTTATTAATTATGCCTCAAGATAAAACGTTAGTCGATAAAAATCAAGGGATAGAGAGTGTGCCCATTTTGGCATTCAAAGAATGGAAGATCAAGTGGACCGGCAAAAACCGAACATGAGAGTCCTCAAATAAAAGGGTAATACCTAAGATTCACAACACAACAAAACACGAGCACGAGCTTGAAAGATCAAGCCTTATTAGTGTTAGAAAATAGAAAGAAGATAGAATGTATGGGACTCCCCCACAAGGCACCTCGTTTTTGTTAACCGAGTCATGAGCTCGACTCGATCCCCGCATTTATTGGTCCTTAAGGAAAGTTTGAAGATCCGGGACAACCTCCGTAGGTATGTCCCCTCCAAAGTAGTGTTTCACACGATGACCATTCACCTTAAAGTTAGGCCCGTCTTTTTGAGCTAGCTCAACGGTGCCATAAGGGAAAACTTGTGCAATGGTGAATGGTCTGGACCAACGGGATTTAAGCTTGCCCGAGAAAATCTTAAGTCTAGAGTTGAATAAGAGGACTTGATCACCAACATTGAAAATGCGGTTTTTGATCTTTGAGTCATGAATCCTCTTAGTCTTCTCTTTATAGATCAAAGAATTTTCATAAGCTTGGTCCCTTAATTCACTTAGTTCATTCAATTGAACCTTGCGATGATCACCCGCGGTCCTCAAATCAAAGTTACAATGCTTAAGATCCCAATACGCCTTATGTTCGAGTTCAATTGGCAAGTGGCATGCTTTTCCGTAGACCAACCTAAATGGTGTACAACCAATTGGCGTCTTGTAAGCCGTACGGAAATCCCACAATGAATCGTCCAATTTATCCGACCATGAAGTGCGATTCTCTCCAATAGAACGCTCCAAAATCCTTTTAAGAGCTCGGTTTAAAACCTCCACTTGACCACTCGTTTGAGGGTGATAAGCCGTCGAAAGTCGATGAGTGACACCATATTTCTTTAGAACTTTTTCAAATTGTTCATTACAAAAATGGGTCCCACGATCACTTATAATAGCCCACGGAGTTCCAAACCTAGCAAAGAGTTGTTTCAAAAAGTTCACCACAACTCGAGCATCATTCGTGGGCAAAGCCTTAGCTTCGACCCATTTAGACAAATAATCCACGGCTACGAGAATGTATTTATTTCCTTTCGAAGATGGAAACGGCCCCATAAAATCGATCCCCCACATGTCAAAGATTTCACAAACTTGGATAATGTTTTGAGGCATTTCATCCCTTTGTGAGTTCTTTCCTTGACGTTGACACGCATCACAAGTCTTGATCAAGTCTTGGGCATCACGATATATGGAAGGCCAAAAGAAGCCGGCATCAAAGACTTTCTTCGCGGTGGCGTTGGCACCATGATGTCCCCCGGTGGGTCCCTCATGACAAGATTTAAGGATATCTTGAGCTTCTTTTCCAAAAACGCACCTACGAATCACTTGATCCGCGCACACAAGAAACAAATAGGGGTCGTCCCAAAAGTAATAGGATACATCCTTAAAAATCTTTCGTTTTTGTTGGGACGACATACCCTTGATCACAAACTTCCCCGCATGGTAATTTGCGATGTCCGCAAACCATGGGGTACTATCATCACCACGAAAAACAATCATACCAAGCGTCTCGAGAGGAAATGTTTCATTAATTTCCTTGTTCTCTCGATCGCTTTGGTGAGGATTCTCAAGTCGAGATAAATGATGGGCCGCGAGATTCTCGGCTCCTTTTTTGTCTAGAATTTTGACATTAAATTATTGAAGGAGGAGAATCCACCGGAGCAACCTCGGCTTAGCATCTTGTTTATTAAGAAGATATTTGATAGCCGAGTGGTGCATATACACTATGGTTTGAGACAAGACGAGATATGGTCTAAAATTTTCAAAAGCATACACAACGGCAAGTAACTCCTTTTCCGTTGTAGTGTACTTTGTTTGAGCATCCGTCATAGTCTTACTTGCATAGTGTATAGGTAAGAAATGTTTTGATTTACGTTGCCCCAAAACCGCACCTACCGCATAATCACTAGCATCACACATAATTTCAAAAGGTAGGTCCCAATCCGGAGCAACCAAGATTGGAGATTCGGTTAATTTCCTTTTAAGAATCTCAAAGGCTTGAATACACTCATCCGAAAAGATGAAAGGAGTCTCTTTTTCCAAAAGATGGGTCATAGGCCGAGCTATCTTAGAGAAGTCTTGTATAAAACGTCGATAGAAGCCGGCATGGCCGAGAAAACTCCTAACTCCTTTAACGGTGGTGGGTGGAGACAATTTGGCAATCACGTCGATTTTAGCCCTATCAACCTCAATACCAGCCTTAGAGATCTTATGTCCTAGAACAATTCCTTCTTTGCACATGAAGTGACATTTTTCATAATTAAGCACAAAATTCGTTTCCTCACAACGTTGCAACATTCTTTCAAGGTCAGAGAGACATGAAGTGAAAGATTCCCCAAAAACCGAAAAGTCATCCATGAAGACTTCCATGGTTTTCTCGATCATATCATGGAAAATGGCCATCATACACATTTGGAACGTCCCCGGAGCATTGCATAGTCCAAAAGGCATGCGACGATAAGAAAATGTTCCATAAGGACAAGTGAATGTGGTTTTTTCTTGATCATGAGGGTAAATGGGGATTTGGAAATAGCTGGAAAATCCATCCAAAAAGCAATAGAATTCATTCCCCGCTAATCTCTCTAACATTTGATCCATAAAAGGTAATGGAAAATGATCCTTCCTAGTGGCATCATTAAGTTTCCTATAGTCAATACAAACACGCCAACCGGTCACAAGTCTAGTAGGAATCAATTCATTATCCTCATTAGTAACAACCGTCATTCCTCCTTTCTTTGGAACACAATGCATGGGGCTAACCCATGGACTATCCGAGATAGGGTAGATCATTCCGGCGTCTAGAAGTTTGGTGACTTCCTTTTTGATCACCTCATGAATCTTTGGATTGACACTTCTTTGATTTTGGATAGCGGGTTTATAATCATCCTCCATTAGAATTTTATGAGTACAAAATTTTGGATCTATACCCTTAATGTCGGAGATTTTCCATGCAATGGCCCGTTTATGTTTTTTAAGCACTTTGATAAGTTCATCCTTTTCGTTTTCCTTTAATCCCTTAGCAATAATCACCGGTAACTTATCCGTTCCCTCAAGAAAAGCATACTCCAAATGAGTGGGGAGTTCCTTAAGTTCTAATTCGGGTGCTTCCTCAATAGATGTTTTCACTTTAGTTTCATTTTCACTCACAACTTTTAGTTCCATTGGTGGTGATTCAAAAGGATCCATATTCAACAATTTTTCAATTAACGCAATATCTCCATCGGGATCAAAATTCTCACTATCAAACTCACTAGGATCAAATGGTGTGCTAAGGTAATCATCAATTTCCTTTTCGATTTTTGAATAACCATTATTCTCAAGCTCTTCAAGAACGAAGTCACCTCCCTCAAATGGAGTGAGTGGGGGTTTAGCCAAAGAGATAATAGGATTCGACGAAGTGGGATTGCCACTTTTAGAAGAAGCCGAGAATCCAAGCACTTCTTGAGAATATTCTTCACAAGTAACATCAATCACATCGATTTGATTAATTGATTCCTCGTAATACTTGAAAGAATATTTAGAGATATGACCAATATCAAACGTGATATTTTCATCATCAACTCTTAAAGTCAATTTCCCCGCTTTCATGTCAACTAAAGCACTAGCCGTCATCAAAAACGGTCTTCCCAAAATTAGTGGTACACGAGAATCTTCGGGATAATCGCAAACTACAAAGTCAGTTGGAAAGACGAGTTTCCCTACCTTGACAAACACGTCCTCGGCTATACCTTTTGGTAAGGCGATCGATCGATCCGCTAGCTCGAGAGTCATCTTAGTAGGTGTAAGCTCGGGAAGTGATAACCTTTTCCATACGGAAAGAGGCATCAAATTAATGCTAGCACCAAGATCGGCTAAAGCTAAGCATTCTTCCATATTAGGGAAATCACATGGTATCACAAACTTGCCCGGGTCTCCAAGCTTTTTGGGAAGATTTTGTGTAAGAACCGCGGAACAATTAGCATCTAAAGATGTAGACACTTCAACCAATTTCCCTTTATCATTCATCAATCTCTTAATAGTCGAAGCAAACTTAGGCATGTAAAGCAATGCATCCGCGAAACTAACATTAATATAAAGATTCTTAAACATCTCTAAAAAAGTAGTCATTTGAGCATTGGACTTTTCGCGGAGCTTCTCTTGGTTAAGTCTCGAAGGGTAGGGTAGTGTGGGTTTAGTCTTCAGAAGCTCGGGTTCCGGAATAGGCAATTGGTCTACCTTTGGTGGAATAGGAATTTCCTTTTCTTTAACCACCTCGGGTTCTTGCTCCACTTCCCTCACCGGAGAGGTACTCACATGTGGAAGCAAAGGTCCGCTAAAGCTTTCCCACTACGTGTGGTTATAGCTTTCATCTCACCCTTCGGGTTTGGAATGGTGTTGCTAGGTAAACCACCCGAAGACGAGGAAGGTTTGGTCATAAAAGATTCAAACATCGAAAGCAATTTATTTTGACCTTGTTCCAAACTTTGTTGCATACGATTTTGACTTTGCTCTAATCTTTGCTCAAAACGGTTTTGGTTTTGTTCAAGTCTTTGTTGATTAAGCTCAATCTTATTATTTTTCCCTTTAATCGTATTTTGAAACTCATTTTTCAAAGTTGCCATTTGTCCTTGAATGTTATTTTGAAAAGCCTTTAAATTTGCCTCATTCGTTTTAATGTAGCTTGACAAATCATTTTGGTTATTGCTTTGAAAACCTTGATTGTTTTGATTAGCATTAAACCCATTTCCTTGATTATAATTCCCTTGGTTACCACGGTTAAAATTATTCCCATTGTTTCCATTGTTGTACCTATTTTGAACCGGTGGAAAACCTGGTGGAGCAACATGATTTCGACGAGGAACTTGACCGTTGGAGCCATAAGTTCCCGTCAGGGCAAAAGCACTAGCTTGATCAAACCCCGTGGTCGAACAAGCATAATTAGGATGTGCTCCACCACATGATACACAAACATTCTCAACCATATTAATCGATCCATGAGGATTCTTCCTAAGCTCATTCAAAATCATGTCAATCTTAGAGTCCAATCTAGCAATCTCGGGATTAAATGAATTCACATTTGAAACACCCGGTGTGTTTCGTGAATATTGTGCTCTAGATTTATTCTCAATTATACCCCACGCGTCTCTCGGAGTTTTTCTTAAAAGATTACCACCCGCGGCGGCATTTAAAGAATCTTGTTCAATCATATTAAGCCCATTATAAAAAGTATTTATTTGATGCAATTCCGAGAAACCGTGGGGTGGACATTGTCTCAACAAATCTTTAAATCTTTCCCAAGCAACCCCAAACGATTCATGCACTTTTTGTTCAAATCTAGTGATCTCGTTCTTAAAGTGTGTGGTCTTAGATGGTGGAAAGAAATAATTCATGAACTTAGACACTAAATCATCCCACGCCAAAATCGAACCCGGTGGTTTTTTCTCATACCAAAGCTTAGCATTACCCTCGAGCGAGTACGGAAAAAGCATGAGCTTAATCGTGTTATTCGGCACATCTCTAAACTTGAGAGTCGAGGTAATTCGAAGAAAATTCCGAATGTGAGAATGCGGATTATCGGTCTCATTGCCACGAAATTGGTCGGCACGAATGAGTGATAAAAGACCCGTCTTAATCTCATAATGATCCGCCAAAATAGCTGGCACAACGATTGCTTCCCCATACCCTTCGGTGGGTGCACGGAGAAATTCCTCCATTGTTCGGTTATCGGCCATCTCTACAACAATAGGTGGAAGCTCGGGTTCCACTATTCGTTGTTGACGATTTCTATTTCTACGAGGAATATTTTCAAGCCTATTAAAATCAATCACAAGACGAGAAGAACGTAATTTCATACACTACAAAGACGAGAATTTAGAGGATTGAAGAAAAGAAATTAGATAAGAAGAAGATTATTTTTGGTAATTTATTTGGTATTACTCAAAAAATGATCGATAAAAACAAGGAATAAGGATAACTACTATGGAAGTAAATTACCCTCGGCCGACTTTGAAACGATAGGTGAAAACCTAAACGTCTCGAGATTCAATAAGTAAACTACAAAAATAAAATTTATTAATACTTGAGTCAGCAAACCAATAATAGGTCGTCCCTCTCAATATACGCACAAGCAAGCGGGGAAACGAGGTGGCACAAAGCACTTAAAAACCTTTTTCCTTAGACGGCCTTTTATAGCAAGTCGCCTTATACCCACCTTATAGTTTGTATAAATCGAGTTCAAACTTCTTATTAGTATTTATCTATTTTGCCTTTTATTTTTGTTTTGGATTCGACTACAATAGCTAGGTGATGAAATCCCAACTAAGGCCTTATTTGAAAAATATGTAAATTTATTGTTCTACGTAATACAATATATTAATCACAAAAAACAAGAAAAACGATACATACTATATAATAGAAAAATAACAAAACTTTCCGAGGACGGAAAGGGTCTCCAAATCAACGATCAACAAATCTCAACGAAAACGAATCGTACACAAGATCCCCGGCAGCGGCGCCAAAATTTTTGATGTGATCGTGATAGTATAGTGATAATTAGATACGTTATAGGGTAAATTAGAAAATTACCTTTAGGAAAAAGTAATAGACTAAAATTACCAATGACGAATTCAATTAAACACGTGATGAACCAAGTTCGTTGTACACGAAGATCTTATGAATTTGAGACGTTTTTGTTTTGAATTGGACAATCGATTTGAATTGATTTTCGGTTTTTATAATAAAAATTAAATCTACCAATTTTAAATCTATATAAATCCTAAAGTGCATGAATCGTAAACCCCGAATTAATTAATCTAGAAACAATTACTTAAAATTAAAACTATTTAAAATTTAAACTATTTAATAATCTATAAAAGTTAATCTATTTAATAAAAATAACTTTTAATCTATTTTTAGAAATCTAATTAACTTTTTAAACTAATTAAATTTACTAAAATTTACTTAAACCAAATCTATATTAAAAACTATATTTTTATTTAAATCTAAAATAATAAAAATCTAATTAATTGAAAACTATTTAAACTTTTAAAATTAATAAAAACATTTTTATTTTTATTTTATTTTATTATGAAACTAATTATTATTTTAAAAACTCAAAATTTACTTTAATAAAAATATTAATAAAACTTTATTTAAAGCTGAAACTTAATTAAACAATACTTAAATTAAAGTCTGCCAGAAATAGTAATACTATATTAATTAACTAACTGTTAATAAAATCAAACGAGCACTGAGCTAAGTTGGCTAACACGTTAGACGTTTACCCTTGAGGTCAAGGGTTCGAGTCCCTCAAGGGACCTTTTTTGTGATTTATTTTTTTGGACAACAAAAATATTAAGGATCACATGAATGATCTTTGTAAAGCTCAATTTATGCTGATAGGAATCAGCCTGAGTAATCAGTACAATTGAGTCTGATTACATAAGGACTCAGCTAAACCAACTAATGAAATCTAAAACTCAAATATCATCCAAACTAATACAACTCAGCAAAGAAATCATAATCAGACCAAAATATAACAAAAAAAACTCAGCTATAGCAGATCTAGTTCAGCACAAAATGCAGGCAAACATCAAACTCTAGACCAGCAGGAATTAATTTATCAACAGAATAAGACTCAAGCATCATCCAAACAAAAGCCACTATAAACACTAAATATTCATTCTAGCAGGTTAAATCTGCTAAGCCCAAACACACTACTTAATAAAACTATTCAGAACAATTTAAACATCTAATGACAAGATCACATATCAGGCATCCTGTATCCAGTAATTTCCAACAAATAGCAAGAAAATATTACTCTACTCATAACCTAATAGCGAAATAATCTATTGCAGATAACTAAAAGCAATCATATAATTAAATCATATCAATCTCAACTCAAGTTATCCGTCTAAATCAGATTCAAAAACATATTAAATGAACAAACCTATCATCTTAAACTTACACAAACCCAATATCAAACTTAACAGTCAAACAAGAAAACCTTGATCATAAACATATCCAAACAATCCTATATCAAGTATCCATCAACAAACTAATGATTAAACATATCAATTAATATTAAATTAACTAGAAAACTTACCATTTGGAGAGAACCTTTGAGAAGAAGGTTTGGCGCTGAGCCACCTTTAAGAACCAAAATTGACATCACCATATGAATCACCACCATCGAACGCCATCGAACCCAAAACATCCATCTTCGAACCAATCAATAATTAATCGAACCAAACAGTTATATTAATCAAACCATTAGGGTTTGATTTATTTCCCAATTTCACTTCAATATTTCATTAAACTATTGAGCAGTTTAATTAAATATCTTTTATATTAATAACATTAAATTAGACTGAGAAAAGAAATAATTGAATTTTAACAGTAACAACACACGAATTATTTTTAACAGAATAAAAACGTTTATTAATCAAAATAAAATGGTACAGAACTATTAAAAAGAGAAATACAATTTTCCTAACTCTAATCTAACATTATAACATTAAGTAAAAAAGGGATGCCGATTACAAGTATTTTGGGGGTTTATATAGCCAACCCCCTAGGCTGTTGAGGGGAGCATATTCGGATCTTTTCCAGCATATTTGAATCTTTTCGGCATATTCCATCTCTTCTCTTTCTTCTTTTCATCCAAGGGCTGATAATAGCTTACTAGCACACGGATTGCCAACGTGGCATCCGTTGTGCTAGTTGTGCTTCTTTGAAGATGATGTGGCTCCTTTTAATTGGAGATTGGGGAATGCTAAGGTGTTTCATCCAGTAGACGGTTGCCACGTAGCTATTCTCTCCCACTCCTGCCTTCCAAAAACTTGGGGGATTTAATTCCCCCAAGTGTGAATCACACGTGGGAATCAAAAGGCCCAATTTATTCGAAGTAATTTATTGAACTAGGGTTTTATGAATAGTATAGGTTGCAGGTTATTTTTGGGGTGAAGGAGAGAAAAGGATGATACATAGATTGTAACGAGGGTTTTTTAATCTGTGTGAGTGGTTGAAAACCGTATACTTAAATCATGAGTGGGTGAGGATTTATTTAATGTTGTGTGTGAAAAAGTGGGTAAAAATGTGTGAGTTGGTTACACGTTTAATATAAAGGTAAATGAGTTAAGTGAAACCAATATAACTTGTTTCAAATACCCTAATGGGCTTTAAAAACGTTTTGTTTAACTTGGACAATGGCTTGGTTAAGATTTAGGCCTAGCACCTCCATCCGTTACTTAACTTATCAACTTGGGCCATAGTTTTGGGCTTAAACCAAAATTGAACTTAATTACTCCATCTTAATGGGCTTTTAGGCCCATTATCCAAATGTGGGTCCCACCAAGGCCCATAATCCTTTAAAAAAATCAAATCCTCTAAACCCGAGCTCGTATTTGGCTTTGTCAATCTTTTTCTTCAAACTCGTGCCGGTTTTTGTCGGTTTTTGCGAACTTGGTACCTACACACATTAAAACAAGAAACATACAAATACAAGGCAAAATTCATACATTTCATGCATTATTTCATTGTTTTAAGATACAAATGATATGAGTAAAATCACTCATATCAATCAGCGAGTTTGCTGACCGGATCATCCTTGCGGATCGGTAAGAAATGAGCTGACTTAGTAAGTCGATCAACGATAACCCAAATCGCATCATGCCTCCTCTTTGTCTGCGGAAGAACGATAACAAAATCCATGGTGATCTTGTCCCACTTCCACTCTGGAATGTCTAACGGTTGTAGTAAACCACTAGATCGCTAATGCTCGATCTTAACCTGCTGGCAGGTAAGACATTTGGAGACGTAAGTAGCAACATCCTGTTTCATACCACTCCACCAAAAGTATTGCTTGATGTCGTGATACATCTTGGTCGAACCAGGATGAATAGAGAATGGGGAGCTATGAGCTTCAGCTAATAAAGCTTCCCTGAGCGTATGATCATCAAGAACACAAAGTCTGGTGCCCTGCCATAAGATACCATCGTCATCCAACCGAAACTACGTCTGCTGTTCTAAGTTCTGAATGATCGCCCAAATTTCACCATCATCCTTCTGAGCTTCCTTGATCCTAGAGAGTAACTCGGGTTCCACTCTAAGATTAGCCCAGTAACCGTGCTGTCCACGTACCATGATCTCGATGTCTAGTCGCTCTAAGTCTCTTATAATTTCCTCCTCAATTTTAATGTCGTTTATCATACCGGACTTTCTATTAAGTGCATCCGCCACTACATTCGCCTTGCCGGGATGATACTGTAGATTAATGTCATAAGCCTTCAACAACTTTAACCATCTCCTCTGTCTCATATTCAGTTCACGTTGAGTGTAGATGTACTTCAGGCTCTTGTGATCTATAAAGATATCACATGATTCTCCATACAAGTATTGCCTCCATATCTTCAATGCAAACACGACTGCTGCAAGTTCCAAGTCATGCGTAGGGTAATTTTCATCATAAGGCTTAAGCTGCCGTGAAGCGTACGCAGTCACTTTCCCATGTTGCATGAGAACACAGCCAAGTCCCTTCCCTGAAGCATCACTGTAGATTTGAAATCCACCTGTACCAGATGGGAGAGTAAGAATCGGTGCAGATACTAACTTCTTCTTTAGGTCTTCAAAGCTCTTCTCTCTTTCTTCAGTCCAGACGAATTTCTCCCCTTCACGCATCAGTTTGGTTAACGGCAGTGCTAAATCGGAAAAGTTCTCTACGAACCTACGGTAGTAACCAGCTAAGCCTAGCAAACTGTGAACTTCAGTCGCTAATGTTGGTCTCAGCCACTTGGTAATAGCCTCAACCTTTACTGGATCCATGGTGATTCCTTCTGCTGATACGACGTGGCCTAGGAACGCCACCATGTCTAGCCAGAACTCACATTTGGATAATTTAGCATACAACTGCTTCTGGGGAAGTATCTGTAGTACAGTACGAAGATGGTCTTCGTGTTCCTCCTTGGACTTAGAGAAAATAAGGATGTCGTCAATGAAGACAATGACGAACTTTTCCAGGAACTCATGGAAGATACAGTTTATCAGATCCATGAAAACAGCTGGAGCATTGGTAAGGCCAAATGGCATGACTACGAATTCGTAGTGCCCATAGTGTGTACGGAGAGCAGTCTTGGCGAAGTCCTGCTCTTTAACCCGTAACTGATGATAGCACGACCTTAGATCAATCTTGGAGAAATGTTTGGCCTTTTAGAGTTGGTCAAACAAGTCATCGATGCGGGGTAACGGATACCTATTCCTGATGATGATCTTGTTGAGCTCATGATAATCTATGCACAGACGCATGCTGCCGTCCTTCTTCTTTACGAACAGAACAGGTGCGCCCCATGGAGAAGCATTAGGTTGAATGAAACCGCGTTCTAACAGTTACTGTAGTTGTTCATTTAACTCCTTCAGCTCTATGGAAGCCATACGATAAGGAGACTTAGATATTAGCTCAGCTCCTGGGACGAGCTCAATATTAAACTCTACTTCACGAGCAGGTGGTATTCCCGGAAGTTCTTCTAGAAACACGTCTAGGAATTCTGACACGATCGGCTGATTCTGGATAGATGGAGATTCAGCCTCCAAATCATGAACAGTCGCAAGATAGCCCTCACAACCATGTGACAGTAGTGCACGTGCTTGTAAGGTCGAAATTATTTGTATAGATCTTCCGGGTACGAACCCGTTGTGAATGTACTCTGGTGTATTTACATCACCGAAGATGACCGGATATGTATGGCAGTCTATGGTGGCGTGATGTTTGGATATCCATTCCATGCCTAATATCATGTCAAAACTGCACATATCCAATGGGAGTGCGTCAACATGACGAATCTTGTCGTCAAACTCTAGGGGAAGGCTCTTGTACCCATGGGTTATGCGTACAGAGTCTCTTAAAGGCGTGGAAATGTTTAATACATTCTCTAAAGGCATAGGTGAAATCCTAACATTCTTGGCATAAGCAGTAGAAATGACCGAGTGAGTAGTACCCGTGTCAAATAAAACACATGCAGCTTGACCATACAAATACAAGATTCCAGTGATGGTACCTGTAGAGTTGTTGGCCTGATCGTGAGAAGTCGTATACACCCGTCTACTAGTAGGACGTGGCTTGGAATCAGCATGTCCAGATGTGCCCTCCATCTCGCCCTAGCGGCAGTCCTTCATGCGATGACCAGTAAGGCCACACTTGTAGCAAGCGTCGTTGTCGTGGCGACATGGCCCTGGGTGCCTACGGTTGTAGGTAGTGCATAGAGAGTGAGTATACCCTCCAGCAGGTACCCGTGCTGGCTGGGAGCCTATTTTGAAAAGTACACATGAGACATGGTTTATAGGTACAAAAGAACAATGCGGAAAAATCGTAAGATGTAATACCAGTGATAGTTGAACGGTTAGGCTGTGAACCTCTTTGGTTCTGCTCCCTCCCGTTACCACGATTCCTAGTATAAGATTGCTAATGTGTCAGAATTATGAATAATCACATGTAACATATGGAGTGAGTAAGTGTAAGGACCTGCTGCTGTTGGAGTTTCCAGCGTTGTTACGGTAATTATCATTAGCGCCACGCCTATCCATATCAGAACGGTCTTGAGTCTGACCGTTACCCTTGGGATGAGTAGGCTGTTGCTGAGTAGCCGGCTGAAACCGGTCCCCAGTCTTCTGCCTGAAAGATGCAGTTTAAAGAGAAACATAAATATTGGATAGTACTGAATGAATTTGAAATGGTCACCGCTGAATATCAAGCAAATACCTCCTCTTGGGTCTCTCTGCTTCCCCAAATTCCTCTCTTTCCTACAACATCTCCAGCTTACGTGCTGCATCGACAACTTGTGCCACAGTGTTGAAGGTAGCACACACCAAGTTGTTGGCGACCAATGTACGAAGAGCCCACCGGAAGTGGTATGCTTGCTCTTCGGCAGTACCTGCTGCTGCGCCAAGAAAACCAGCCAAACGAAGAAAACGCTACATGAACTCGTTGCTGTTCTCCCCTGCTCTCTGCCTGATTCCGTGGTACTCCCTCTTCAGTTTGTCTTGCTCCGCCTTGGGGAAGAACTGTCCCATCACTAACTCCCTGAACTGAGCCCAAGTCAAACCAGCCACCCAATTGTCACATCCCTCAGACTGCTTGACTGCCTTCCACCATCCCAGTACATCACCTTCGAACTTGTAACAGGCCAACCTCGACTTGAAGACGGGGTCACAGCCTATTGCATCGAATATCTTCTCGATATGAGCCAACCAGCTTTCAGCTTTACTGGGGCTGTCAGTTCTCTCGAAGGATCGAGGATGTTGCTTGTTGAATCTCTCCAGCCATGTGACCAATGTTGCTGGAGGAGGAGGAGGAGGAACTGGGTGTTGTTGCTGATTGTTGGCAGCCTGCACCTCAGCCCTGATTTTGTTCCTCAACTGAGGAAGCAAAGCTTGCATCATAGCTTGGACTGCTGCATTGAGTAGTTCCTGCTCACGTGTGAGAACCATCTTACAGTATAAAACAAAATAATGACAAAACTGATCAAACATAAATTATATATATGAAAAAAATTGATAGGTGTGAAAACACCCATCCTTTTACCACTTAATTATAATAATAACCAAGCCAAAACATGTATATCATGTCGTAAATGTCGGAATTATGCGTGGTTTGCGTTTTTATTGTGTTTTAGGACCAAAAGATGAAAAAGGAAGAAAACACGGGCTTTCATGGGCTTTTATCGAAGAAAACGAGAAAAGACGAAGTAAAAAGACCAAGAGTGCAAAAGATTTGAAGTCAATGGGCCTATTTTGAAGATTTATTGAAGAAAAGGACCAAAGACGGAAGATTTACAAGTCGAAGAACCCAAGTCTAATAAATGAAGAAATTATAAGACGAGTTCAAGATTTTATCGACAAATCCCGAGCCAAAGTCGAGACCTCAATTTAATTTAAAGACGAGTCGACAAAGAAAAGAAAAGAAAGAAGACAAGCCACCAACCACCTATCAATTCTCCTCTCCTATAAATACCACCCTCACGTGTCATTAGGAGGTGGTTAGTTAGTTTAGAATAGGAGTAGTGTAGATTTAATTTCTCTCTCTAGTTTTCACTCTCTCTCTCTAGATTAATATGTAGAATCTTTAATCTTTATGTTTTAATTGTTGAATCTTATACTTCTAATCAAGCTTTTAATTAAATCTCATCCTTCCTTTCTTGTTTGATTTTAATTAAGTGTTTGGTTTGTTGATTTTGTTGATTTAATTTTGATTAATCAAGTGGGTTTCATAGTTTTATTGATTTTTATTCCATAAAGTTTATTGATTTAGATGTTTTGGTGTTTGGTAGATCTTAATTAGTGATTTATTGTTTTTAATTTTATTGTTTTTGGTTGATTTAAGCTTTAATTAATTAAGTGGGTTTTGATTTATTTAGTTTTAATTTTTAGTTTTGTTGATTTGGTTTGATTTATTATTGTTAGTTGATTATTAGTGGTTAGTTTAGTTTAATTTTTAGATTTAGTTTGGTTGATTTTGGTTAAATTCGTGTTCCCTAAAAATAGGTTCTTATAATTTTCGTGCTTTTTAGTTTTTCCCAGTTTTTCCCGAATGAACATTTTTTCCCGAATGAGTAATATTTCCCGAACCAGTGTTTTTTTTCTCGAACCAATTAAATTTACCGAATGAAGCAATTTACATATAAATCCCGAATGAAGGAATTCAAAAAAGAAAATAATATAATACCGAACCAACACCAATTCCCGAATGAAGCCAATATACCGAACCAACACCAATATTACCGAATGAAGCCAATATTCCAAACAAAAGAATTGTCATGCCTCCCTGTGTGCTTCCCTTTTTTTCCCGCCTTTTTTGAGCTACTAGGTTGGCTGCTTGAGCAGCTTGCCTGCTAGCTTGTTTTTTATTTAATATTGTTCCGTAATCGTTTAGTTTAATCTGAAAGTTGTTCCGATTTATTTCTGAAAGTTACGTATTTTTAGTTGAATTTTTCGTCTAATTTTAAAATTAATATTTTTTCGTAAAGTTCAGGTTTTATCTTTTATTTAATACCCGCTTTAGGTTTTGCCTCGTTTAGCTTTAAAGTACCAGTTTAGTTTTATTCTTTCCTTTTTCATTAAGTAAACTTTATTTTCGAGTCGATAGTTAATTTCTTCGTTTAGTTTTATTTTTATTAATTGTTTTGCTTTAATTCACGTTTTATTATTTATATTGTTTCGTTATTATTAGTTAATTGTTTTTAGTTTATTTTTATTATGTTTCGCTTTTACCTTTTTACATAGAAATAGATAACCAAACTTCTCTTTTTATTCACCAAAAACAATTGAGTCGCACTTTGAACCGGAAATCAATTTGAATTGAATTGAGACGAATAAATTTTCATACTTGGCAAAAACCTTGTATTAAATGGCGCCGCTGCCGGCTCTTTTCGTGGAGATTAACGGTTTTTTGTGAGAGACGCGTTGGATTTTGGGATCCGTTCACTTTTGAACGTTATTTTCTTGCCAAAAATTTTGAAAAATCCAAAAATATAAAATATTTCAAAAATCCCAAAAACATTTAAAAAATCATAAAAAGCATTTCTTTTTCGAAAGTTTTGCACCAAAAATATTCTTCTTGCTTATCTATTGTGTTTAATGGATTCGTTTGTTGACTGTGTAGGGTGTGGAAGACCATCTTCTGGTAGTCAATCCTCTCAATGGTGTTCATGCGAACGGTGTGGAATGGATATCCCTAATTACGAATTTGGCCGTTGTCTATCGTGCAATACGATCAATTCATATTTCAATTCATTCTTCTCTTCTAACGACACTATTTCACCCTCTCCCATATATGACGATCCATATCCACAAAATGCACCAGGTTTCTCTCACTACCCGTGTTGCAACAATTGTGGGGGCCCTCACGATACTTCTTATTTTCAGCCAATGAATTATTATCAGCCAAATCCGTGTTCTAATTCTTTTCAACCGATGATCTATGATGGACCACATCCGTGCTATAATTCCGGTTTTTATAATTCCGAGCCCGCACAATACACCCTCGATCATCAACCTTCTGTTGGAATTTGTGAAGAAGAACGAGCCAATTTTTTGGATTCAATACGTTCAACAAGAATTAGCTAGTAATACAAGTGGTTTTACCTAGTATAAAATTAAAGTTCTTTGTCGTATGTCTAATCGAATTGATTACTGGTTTAAGTGCGACTCAGCTGTCTTTGGTCGAAACAAATGTTGTGTCGTTGTAGTATATTAAAAGTGCAAAAACTATTAAAATAAATGGCTGTAATTTAAATCTAAAACTAATTTAAAATAAATGACGAGAAATTAAAGCGTGACGAATAATTAAAAGGCACTAAAAGTAAATAACGCAAACTTAAAACTATCTATTAAGGCAAACTTAAAACGCAACTAAAACTTAAACTAAGGCAATACTTAAAATAAATCTAAGGCAAGTAAACTTAAAGTGCGACTAATTAAAAAGGAGGGAAAAGTAAAGATTAAAAATTCAAACTTAAAAACATAAACTTAAAATAAACTAAAAATACCTCACTCGGAATAATTTACTCGTTCGGAATGTCACCTTCACCCGGAATAATTCTTCTTCGTTCGGAATAATCAAAATAGAACACTCATTCGGAACAAATGGCTCATTCGGAATAATAAGCTCATCCGGAATATCCCTTCATCCGGAATATCCCTTAATCCGGAATACACCCTTGATTCGGAATGTTCCGAATGAACACCTTGATCCAGAATATTGTAGACTAAAACCTTTATTCGGAATAAAAGCTCACTCGGAATAATGGTTCATCCGGAATATGTCACTTATCCGGAATAAATCCTTCACTCGGAATATAAGCTTGATCCGGAATATTAGCTTTATTCGGAATATTCCACTGATCCGGAATATTCCACTAGTTCAGAATGTTGCTCTGATCCGGAATATCAAACTGATCCGGAATATGTCACTTATCCGGAATATTAGCTTGGTTCGGAACAATCACAACACCACCTTTATCCGGAATATAAGTTGATCCGGAATAAACTTGAACAAACCCTTCGTTCGGAATAAAGTGTTGATTCGGAATAACCTGGAAAAAAACAGTAGCGAAGAACACGGGGACAAAAAGAAATACGGATCTAACCAAAACTAATCAAAATCAACCAAAAGATTAAATCAAACTAACCAAATAACATCTACTAATCATAAACAAACAATCCAAAATAATCAAACTAACAATACTAATCAAAATAATCAAAACCCACTTAATCAATTTAATAAAAACTTAAGAACATGAACATAAACAATAAAGCATAAAGATTAAAGATTAACCAAGAAAGCTAGATAGAAGATGAACAATAAAAGTAAAGATTAACAACAATTAAAAGGAAACTTACTTGAAATTAAATGAATTTAAGGTGCAAGACAATTAATTAAATGACATGTATTTAAATGTGCAAGTAATTAAAATGGAAGAGCTAATTGTCACACTTAGCCAACAAAATGAAATGAAATGAACTAAGGCCTATTTATATGAGGATTAGGGAGGTCCTTAGAGGAAGCTTCCTCCCTCTTTCTTCTTTCTTTAATTGTCATTAAGTCCTTAATCTTCTTAATTCTTTGACTTTAACGACTTTGTCTCGGGATTTCTACTCTCGTCTTGTAATTTCTTCAATAAATTAGACTTGAGTTCTTCGGCCTTTATTAAACTTCCGTCTTTTGACTTTTTCTTCGATAAATCTTCAGAATTGGTCTTGGACTTCCGTTCTTTTTACACTCTTGATTTCTTGACTTCGTCTTTGTCTTTTTCTTCGATAAAAGCCCGTGAATGCCCGTTTTTTCTCCCCTTTTCACATTTTCGTCCTAAATCACAACAAAAACATAAACCACGCATAATTCCGACATTTATGACATAAAATACACGTTTTGGCTTGGTTATTATTGTAGTTAAGTGGTAAGAATGATGGGTGTTTACACACCTATCAAATCCCCTACACTTGACCATTGCAATGTCCTCATGCAATGCATTAGTTACAAAGCACGATTACATTTTTCATCACAATCAATCCACCTTGGCCTTTATTAAAGAGATAGAAAATAACAAAACAAGTAAAGAAATCAAAAACTTACCTTAGGGTTTTGGAAATGTCATGAATAATCATCATCCTCAAGTTTTCACATTCTCCAAACCAAGCTTAAAAACGAGATCATTGTTATTATAAGTTAGAAAACTAACACGAACTCATGTGGGCCAATTATTTACTTAGACTCCCTTATTACTAGGTGTATCTCTTGTATTTTATTGTTGTCTTGAATGATCACGAGGATGCACTGTTGACTTATTTCGATAGTTATTTAGGCTGAAAATAAAGTTGGACGATTTAATCAATAGTTAGCTAAAGGACAAAATCTTTTAAAACTGCTTCTCGGGACCTCATAAAGTTCATATCTTGGCATAACTCGCTTCGCAATTTGAGACCTTTCTCGGACCGATATTTTGCAGCGACTTCATACTTCAAATCTTGAGAGACGTTTATGAAATAATGGCCTTCTCTTCATAATAGGAATTTCTTCACTTGAAGCTTTGAGAGATTCTTCATATTTGGACCATGACTTCTTCATTTTTCTCCAATCTTTATTTGGGATTTTGATATACAACGATCCGCCTCCTTTTAGGACTTGGATCTATTTATCCTCATACCTTGTTAGGGCCTTTCTGGATAGACTTCTCCATGATCTTTACGGGAGTTTTTGCTTTTCGTCGTGTGTCTCAATCCTTCATATTGATTTTTGATAAATGATTCTTCACATCACTTGGGATCTTTAGCAACAAAATGTAGCCCTCATGCCTTGTTAGGGCCTTTTCGGACTCGCCAATCTTCGCATCCCGCTTCAATAAGCTATGCCTTGGCTATGAACTCTAATCCATACCGAGCAGCTTTTAAACGATCTTGGGCTAGAAGCTAAGTAACTTTCAAATCGTACAACCTTATTTATTGCAGATAAAATTATTAGCAAGCGATGGGAGAATATGCTTATAATTAACTCACATAAATTCACGAAAGAATACCAAACTTATAATTGACTCTATCATCTCTTGTTCTCCACAATTTAAAATCTCAAGAAATGAGACTCGTGGATGCTTAGCCTATTAAATCAAAGTTTCGGGTTTTCGAGTCGTCTATAGGATCTTGCAAACTCTTAGACTTTTTCAAGTTTAGGAATCGCATTTTAAAGTTCCCTTGATAAACGACTCTCTAGGATCAATTATAGAAACTTGCGAAAAGTTCTTGTTCTTAACCCGTGAGAGTTAAGACTTTCGCGTTTTAAAGCTCCCTATATAAAAGCCTAGCAAAACTTGACTTAAACGCGTTAAGGATACTAGCTAGAGTAAATTTAGATAAGTAAACTCGGGTTGAGTCAAAAGATTCACAACGTTTGAAAATTAAAACCACTTTATTAAAAATTTATTCTAGCAAAGAAATAAAATAACTATACAAAGGGAAAACTAATAGGCCAAAATAGATCAAAAATTTTGAAAAATGTCGAAAAATTGATTTTCCAGTTAAAATGAGGAAAAATACAAGGAAAAGACCACTTAACTTCGATAGAAGTCCCCCCTACACTTGATATAAACATTGTCCTCAATGTTTAAGCATGTGGGAGTAAACTCCCCTACACTTAGGACATTGTGCACGTTATTTAAATCTTGCTATGGAAAAGACAACTAACGAGATTCCTATTTTAATATTAGGAAATATAAAATAGTGAATTGAAAAGAGTTTAGGATAGAACCGGGAAGACGGAAACACGGAATCACGGGTCGTCAAAAATCATCAAGAGTGGATCATTGAGCACTCGAATCCCTGAATATGAGAAGAGAAGAGATAACAAACACCAACGGGTCTCCCCTACACTTAGGATAAAGATAGCTAAAAGATAGATACATGGGTTGCCTCCCAAGAAGCGCTTGATTTTTGTTCACCGAGTCGTGAGCCTGACTCGACCTTGATTATCATAGGAAGAAGCATGAAACATATCCACCGGGGTCAAATACATAGTTTTCGTCCATCATATAGCACAAGCTTAAGGCGAACAAGGCAAGCCAAAGAAGAGTAGGCAAGGTTCCCTTAAGCAAAGATGGAGCACGGTGGGAGCAAGGATGTAGAGGTACAAGCATATCTTCAGTAGTTCCAAAAATCTTTCCTTTTATTTCATCAGATGGATACTGAGATGGCTGAAGAATATCGATACCGGGGTCGAACACCTTTTCCTTTAGGGGAAAATAGCACTCAGGCTCAGCATAATTTGAAGAAGATCCGCTAAGAAAATGCACAACCTCGTCCTCAGAAGGTGGACAAAGAGGTGTCAAAACATACGTGCTGCGGATGTTGGTGTCGTCCGGTTGCTTCTCCTTTGAAAGAATTTTCTTCAAATCCGAAGTAGGATCAAGACCATAATCATCAAAGTCTAAAGGAGGGGCATCACTCTCATGAGGGAAGTAAGTATTGAGAAAAGTAGAAAAGTCTTCCTCAAATGAGTAGTCATCCAAAGTAGGATTAAGCATGGTAGGCGGGGGATCTTCATTATGAGAAGAATCACTCGAAAGAGTATCGGCCTCATCAAAATCATCATAAGTGGGCATGTCGGGATACTCGGAAGTAAAAGCATCATAATCATCTCCATCGGAACTTGAATCATCATCATAAGCATCATTGTAAAACCCGTTTTAAAAGTCCACGAACATTAATTACGTACAATCACAGATTTAATTTAAACGTTACGTAATTATTTATTCAGATAATAAATGAAAGTGTTAATTCAAGTATTACGAAGTATTATTCATTCAGGAAATAAATAATTCACGACAGAATGTATTTACGAGGATTAATTTACGAACACGTACGCAATGTCTTAAATCCAATAAATTCACACAGTCTCAGTTTTAATTGATATCGCGACGTAATTTAATTATTCAGAAAATAATTATTAGTTAATAATTTAATTACTAGCTATTTAGTATTACGTGTGTATTTATGTTCAGAAAATAAATAGATACGTAACGGGATTTAAATCACGAACACGCAAGTTATATGACTTTAAACGAAGCAAATCGAAAACGAAACCTTATGGATTTCTATATGGGCTACAATTAAAAAAAAAGAATATTGGGCCTTGGAAACCCAGCCCACCTCAAAAAAAATATACGGGAGGTTATTTCCCCATCTTTTGGACACACAGTAAAAAAAAAAATTAGGGTTTCGTTTGGTGTGTGGAGAAAAACCGACGACAGAAGAAAAGAAAAAAAAAACAAGAAAAAGGAGTTTTCGGGCTTGGTTTCATTCTTGATTCGTGTGTTTATGTCATCCCTTTATCAAGCTCATAGCGGTAATCAATTCCTTTCCCTTAAATTCAGTTTATATCACGATTTGGATTTAAAAAAAAAGTTATACCTACGAATAAACAAGAAAAGGTGTTGGGTTTTGATGTTACACGTGAACTGAGACCAGCGGGGGTCTCGGTGTGTTGTCATTTTGGCCCAGCCGAGACCACCAGGGGTCTTGGTGGTGGTCTGGATGTCCTCGAAAACAGGCAGAAACAAACAGGTTGCGTTTGGGATTAGCCATGTTCATAAGGGGGCGTTTGGGTTTATATACAGTGGGTAAAATGGGGCAACAGTGGGAACTATTTAATCAGTGGGAACTACATAAAAACAGTGACAATAATATTCAGGCCAGTGGATACATATTTAAACAGAAATTAAAAAGATTTAAATCTGAAGTTAGCGACAGTTTAGCGACGGTATTTCTGTCGCAGTTTTAATGACAGATTCTGGACTGCTTTTAGTCACAGTTTTAGTGACAGAATTTTCTGTCGCAAATTCTAGTAGGCAGATTTGATATATAAATTGAATTGTTTTATTGCGACCGAGAGTGGGGCATCTTGGTAGGCTCGGGACTATAATTAAAAGGATTAAAACGACGACTTAATCATACCTTATTTAATTCACTTTTATTATTAGATGTTTTAAATGATTTATATACTAAATTAAATTATTTATATTTAAATAGTTTTATAAGATTTAAAAGGGTATATTTTATTAAAGAAATTATAAATAATTTTAGAAACTTTCTAATTTAGGAAACTTTCTATTTATAGCAGGTTACTTATTATAGTATTAATCTAACGTGAGAATACGTTTATACCGTACTTAATAGTAGGTTGAATAATACATTGAAAAGAATTACTATAAGATCAGATTATCAGTTAATATACGTACGGAATTTCAGAAATAAAATAAATAAATGAGAAGCCAATAAGATCAGTAAATTAAATAAACGAATATCAGTTAACTTATTCGCGTCCTTTATTCTTGTAGCACGCGTGAAGCCCGAGTAGTATTCGTTCAGTCTTCCATTCAGTCAGTTACTGGACTAGAGGTACGGATTTTCCGTCCTTTCAGTAAGGACTTCCTTTCTATGCATGATTAGGATTCCCATCTTCAGCCAAATGTTTTTCCCCAGTATATGTTTAAGCTTATCAGTAATCATGTTAATAACTAAATAAATTGCCTGAGCATTATATACAAGCATGATTAGTTTTTGTACTAGTTACGGAGGTACCGTAACCACGGCACTAGTGGCACCGGTGTCGTGACTCACATGCATGAGAGTGATATCCTGCATCGTCCCACTCAGCTCAGCTTGGCCATTTTATCAGTATTATTAGTGGGGCGTATGGATGCATCATAGGCTTATATGTGTTACAAGTTATCAGGGTGAATGTGGTGTGTGCTCTACATCCTTCACATTGGAGCTGATCCCTCCACCCAACACAGTTATTTAGAGGTCACCCCTCTATAGCATGATGAGGTCACCCCTCCAGTTATTCATGCAGGGTTATTACAGCATGTGACCTATATAAGCTTTGGCAAATAAAATACAGTAAATGCATGTTTTCAGAATTAATAGTTATATTTCAGTATCAGATTTTATAAACCAGGTTTCTAAGATTTTATGTAGAGTTCTACCACACGTTACATATCATTCTTACAGCTTCAGTATTCTATCGCCTGTTTCATTCAGTATATTCTTATCATGTTTTATATCCGTTCACTGAGCGTTATGCTCAGCCGTAGTTTCCTTTCATGTTCTAACGACAGGTACACCGGGACGCTCTTAGGATTCTGAGAGCACGTGCATTTGGGATGGAAGCTATCCAGACTTCTTATTTTATGCACTTACCTTATTCTGCTTATTTGGACATTGTTTAGTCCTTTCTTTCAGTATTTTATTTTTCATGTTTTGAGCTTAGGTTGGATTACCGATGTTTGATTCCGGTATTTCTGTTATGGTCGTTTAATGTTTTAGTACATTTACCCTATGCTTTGATGATACGCCATAAATACACGTAACGGTCCACTTATCCAAGTGGGGTGTTACAATTATGGTATCAGAGCCAGGTTCGACCTGTAGGCTCTAAAACTTGACCTGTGACTAGTGGGTAGTCACCAGAAACTTTCCAGATTTTGGCGTTGTTATCTTTCATGTTTCTCATGCATTAATCAGTCAGTTTTCTTCAGTTATCAGTCGGTTTCTTAAAGTTTTTGACTAAGTAAAAGGTTGGTACAGGACTGGCCATATTTAGTCGCATGTGCTTTTCTTCGAATTTTGCTTTGGTGAACCGACCCATAGGCGTTCACCCTTGCCGTTCAGATTTTGTATTGGTAAACCGACCTATAGGCGTTTACCCTTACTCATTTCAAATTCATGTTTTCTGTCAATTACTACTTAGTGAACCAGCAAAAAACGTTCACCATTTTTCAGGACCAATTTTCATGCTTTTCGGTCGAATGATGTTTTTTTTGAACCGATCCATAGTTCCGCACCTTTGTCATATCAAGACATTTCATAAACTTTGACAAGTATGGATTGGACTACAACCAACCATATTTACTTCCAGATTGTAAATTTGCTATACGTGACAGTCCTCATGGAATTTTGACAAGTATGGATCGAACCAGAATCGGCCATACTTAGTCACATGTTTTCTTCTTTGAATTTTGTGGATTGAGCTATAACCATCCACACCAGTTGTTGTTAAACCTCAGTTGATCATACGCTTATGTTCTTTGTAACAATCCAATTTTCACAATCTCAAGTTGATGTCGCCTTCAGGCGGGTTCAATTTCATGTTCCCTTGCAAGGATTATGTTTTCAGCAGAGTGATAATGTTTCATGCTAAGATACAAAAGGATTACAGTAAAATCCTATTTCATGATAAATCATGATTGGCCTTTATTGATCATGCTTCATGCTGACCACTGTTGGGACTTCGAGTATATCATACTTTTCAGCCTCCATACAACCAGCAGTAAGTCGACGTAGGAATTGTCAGCCTATCATGTTACTTATTTCAGATCAGTTTACTATCGTTTAAATCAAATTATTTGCTTAATCATGTCAAACAAGCGACACTAGTATCGATCATCCCATAAAATTTCCACCAGTTCCATGTACAGTATTTCATATGTACCCCATGTACAGTGTCTCAATTGTACTCCATATACAGTATTTCATGTGTACTCCACGTACGGTGTCTCAGATATGCTCCATATGCAATATTCATTTTGTACTTCATGTACAGTAGTCCAGGTGTACACCAGGTACCCTACTCCATGGATATTGTTAATCGATCCTCAATCATCTCAGGCGTTTCCACTTGTCGATATTTTACCAGGTGTTGATGCTGCTCGTGAGTTGAAGATTTTACCAGATGCTGATGCTGCCAACACTTTGAAGACCTCACAAATGCTAATGATGATGATACTTTGGAGATCTCTCAAGATGTTGATGTCGTTCATACTATGAAGACTCTACAGAACAAGGATGAAAACTATAAATTTGAAATTTCTAACAAGAATAAATTTCAACCATCAGATACTACCATTCCATTCCATACTTTTACCTTCTCAGTTAGATGTCACACTTCACTCAGCTAACCGTTCATTCAGAAGAGTGGGAACCGGAACTCAGCCGGCCACTCAGCAGAATAGTTACATGAATCACGGTCATGATAATGACCGTCATAAATTGACAGACAAAGTAGTAGTGACAACCACCGTGCTTATACTTAATCAGTCAGTAACCATCGGAACTCCGGAACGAACGTGACCAGAAATACAAAGGTCAGCAGTCTAACCGGTCTGCCAATCCTAGCAGTTACCAAAATTTTTCAGCCTTGTCCAAATTCATCCACTAAAAGACATGTCAAGACATCAGTCAGGACATAAGTCTCAGGTATCATTTCGGAAGACACATATCAGGACACCAGTCGTGGTACACGTTGTATGAATCTTTTCTCAAAATACGAGCCAGAACTCATAACTCCAGTATGTTCCTAAATCAGGCCCTCGGTAATTCAGGGTACCCTTCAGAAAGGGTATACCCGTTCTATTACGCCACGCATGAATCAGATCAATTAAAAATTCAGTCACCACCACTAGAGTATATCTCAGGTTAAACACACAATATTCATTCTGTGAGGTTACAGACGAACACATTCAGTAAAAAGTCGACATGTTTACTTCACGTGTTCCTATGTCATATTTATCTTAAATCAGGTAGTTCCCTACCTCTCAGCCAGAAAGGACTCAACAGTATCATCATATTTATTAAAGCCTTATTTTCAGTTAACGACGAGATCCATCTTACTAAATCCCAAATATATTCATTATATCTTCTGCCAGAAAAATCAGTACAAATTGGTTCTGCCTTACAAGCGCATGACTTAACAGTCCATAGCTACGAAGACTGTCTAGCCATCAGTTATAAATTCACTTCTGAAATTCTTTAAACTCATGACCAACAGATTACTCCAGTGCTCCCAGACGTAATCTCAGGAAGTTTTTCAGAAATTCCTTTCTAACCACAAAACAAAATTCTACATAGATATTGTCTCAAGTACAGAACCTATTTTCAGAACTCTTTATCGCAGGGCTTCAACTGAATTTAAAAGAGTTGTAGTATTTGCTGCAAGAATTACCAGAATGAGGCTCTATTCGCCCTAGCGCACCATCAGGAAGTGCACCGTTCCTATCTATTAGAAAGAAGGCCGGTAACATGAGATCAGGTATCGACCACTGAAAATTTTACAAGATCACAATTCTTAATCAATGTTCATCCCATAAATAGCAGGTTTATCTGATCGGCTACGATGTCTTAAACATTTTCTAGAACGATTCACGATTATGCCACCAGTAGTGGTGAGAGAAAGAACATGAGATTTTTTTTCCCACACTGCTGTTGCACACGTTATAGTCTCCCTAATACTCCAGCTATAGTATGAAATTTATGAATAAATTTTTCCATGGCTCCTCAGACAAATCATCATTATATTCATTTATAACATTCTGATCTGCTAAATTCTAAGAGAAGTACAAGAGAATCATCTTTTCACAGTTGAACAGAATCTCCGATAGGAGAAAACTATATAAGCAGCTTTCCAGATGTGAATTCCAGTTGAACGGAGTGGCATTTCTGAACCACCCTATTTCAGTAGAAAGAAATTTCAGACAACCCTGCGAAGGTGAAGGCCATCACCTGATGGCCCCGACCGACGCTTGTGAACGAAGTACAAATTTTTCTAGAACTCAATTGACTGCTAACGCAGAAATTGCTGACAATCATCACTAAAGCCTAGGCTAACGCAGAAATTCTTCTATGACTATTCAACCAGATTCCCACCAGAATGTCCCATAAGCCTAGGCAGAATTTTGATAGAAACCGTACCACACATTGATACAGCTATGTTCATATCTAGATGCCTGATATACTGCAGGTTCAAGATAGAACGCCTTCATGTTAGTGTGTTACCATTAGAAAAATCTGAACAGAATGAGACAGGATTCCATGGAGGTTATTGTCAGTTACCACAGACTTTGACGAAGTATAATACTATCTAAGTTATCGTCAACCATGTAATCAGCCTACGTGTTTCTTTCATCCGAAAGGATCACGCAGTAGCAGATCTGCAGAAAATTTAGAAATTCAGCAGTATATTGTACGAATTCAAGGCATTCCATCGACCATCATATCAGACAGAATTCATGTTTACGATCACGTGTATGTTTACGTTCACTTTACGTTCATGTGTATTTTTACTTTCACGTTTACGTCTCATTCGCATTATCAGGTTTTGTGCTATCTCATGATTTAAGCTTACATTAACGTTCATAACATTTTTCACGTTCAAGTTCGTGTGCCATTCCGCGATACACGTTTCACACTTTATTACCAAATTCGGTTACAGAAAGCTCAAGGAACCAGACTCAAGTTAACAGGGCTTCTCCATACCCAGGCAGACGTTTCACATCTCATGCCGTATCGTTTGGCATTCCTCCCTCAGTCAGCATACATTCATGATATGTACTAGTATCACGTCCATAGTATCTTCATGTATCACGTTCATGATATATTCCATGCCAGCATTCCTAATATAATCGTGAACCACGTTCACAATTGCTCACGTAGCACGTTCACAATTGTTCACGAAGTTTCGTCCCTATATATTTTCAGCAGCTTGCTCAAATATAGAAATGTTATCTTTTCAGGATAATTGTACGTACCATTTCATGTATACTACATGTTATAGCTTATTCATTCAGATTCAGAAAATCCATCTTAAATATGGAACCATAAACTATTCAGCATCGTCAGGACAGGGTCATCATGACCAAGATTTTCATTATGTTTAGACCCTTGAAGGAATCGTTTCGAGCGGGAAGCTACTCGAAACGGAGGAGTCCATCCGGACCTCTCATTCCTTTTCCTTTAATAAACACAGTTAAGTCCTTTCTGTCATGTCACGTTTATACACTTTCAGCAACATCATGTTCTAAATCAAGGAAGTATGATCCTTCAGCTTATATGTCTTTCCAGCCTTCATGTTCTTTCAACACATATGTCCTTTCAGCTTTTATAACTTCACCAGCTTATTACCTTTAATTCGAGGAAGAATTTCTCCTTTTAGAGGGGAAGAATTGTAAAAACCACAACATTATCGCATCCTTAATTCGAGGACGAATTATTTTTTTTAGAGGGGAAGAATTGTAAAACCCGTTTTAAAAGTCCACGAACATTAATTACGTACAATCACATATTTAATTGAAACGTTACGTAATTATTTATTCAGATAATAAATGAAAGTGTTAATTCAAGTATTACGAAGTATTATTCATTCAGGAAATAAATAATTCACGACAGAATGTATTTATGAGGATTAATTTACGAACACGTACGCAATGTCTTAAATCCAATAAATTCACACAGTCTCAGTTTTAATTGATATCGCGACGTAATTTAATTATTCAGAAAATAATTATTAGTTAATAATTTAATTACTAGCTATTTAGTATTACGTGTGTATTTATGTTCAGAAAATAAATAGATACGTAACGGGATTTAAATCACGAACACGCAAGTTATATGACTTTAAACGAAGCAAATCGAAAACGAAACCTTATGGATTTGTATATGGGCTACATTTTAAAAAAAAAGAATATTGGGCCTTGGAAACCCAGCCCACCTCAAAAAAAATATACGGGAGGTTATTTCCCCATCTTTTGGACACACAGTAAAACAAAAAAAAATTAGGGTTTCGTTTGGTGTGTGGAGAAAAACTGACGGCAGAAGAAAAGAAAAAAAAACAAGAAAAAGGAGTTTTCGGGCTTGGTTTCATTCTTGATTCGTGTGTTTATGTCATCCCTTTATCAAGCTCATAGCGGTAATCAATTCCTTTCCCTTAAATTCAGTTTATATCACGATTTGGATTTAAAAAAAAAGTTATACCTACGAATAAACAAGAAAAGGTGTTGGGTTTTGATGTTACACGTGAACTGAGACCAGCGGGGGTCTCGGTGTGTTGTTATTTTGGCCCAGCCGAGACCACCAGGGGTTTGGTGGTGGTCTGGATGTCCTCGACAACAGGCAGAAACAAACAGGTTGCGTTTGGGATTAGCCATGTTCATAAGGGGGCGTTTGGGTTTATATACAGTGGGTAAAATGGGGCAACAGTGGGAACTATTTAATCAGTGGGAACTACATAAAAACAGTGACAATAATATTCAGGCCAGTGGATACATATTTAAACAGAAATTAAAAAGATTTAAATCTGAAGTTAGCGACAGTTTAGCGACGGTATTTCTGTCGCAGTTTTAATGACAGATTCTGGACAGCTTTTAGTCACAGTTTTAGTGACAGAATTTTCTGTCGCAAATTCTAGTAGGCAGATTTGATATATAAATTGAATTGTTTTATTGCGACCGAGAGTGGGGCATCTTGGTAGGCTCGGGACTATAATTAAAAAGAATTAAAACGACGACTTAATCATACCTTATTTAATTCACGTTTATTATTAGATGTTTTAAATGATTTATATACTAAATTAAATTATTTATATTTAAATAGTTTTATAAGATTTAAAAGGGTATATTTTATTAAAGAAATTATAAATAATTTTAGAAACTTTCTAATTTAGGAAACTTTCTATTTGTAGCAGGTTACTTATTATAGTATTAATCTAACGTGAGAATACGTTTATACCGTACCTAATAGTAGGTCGAATAATACATTGAAAAGAATTACTATAAGATCAGATTTATCAGTTAATATACGTACGGAATTTCAGAAATAAAATAAATAAATGAGAAGCCAATAAGATCAGTAAATTAAATAAACGAATATCAGTTAACTTATTCGCGTCCTTTTTTCTTGTAGCACGCGTGAAGCCCGAGTAGTATTCGTTCAGTCTTCCATTCGGTCAGTTACTGGACTAGAGGTACGGATTTTTCGTCCTTTCAGTAAGGACTTCCTTTCTATGCATGATTAGGATTCCCATCTTCATCCAAATGTTTTTCCCCAGTATATGTTTAAGCTTATCAGTAATCATGTTAATAACTAAATAAATTGCCTGAGCATTATATACAAGCATGATTAGTTTATGTACTAGTTACGGAGGTACCGTAACCACGGCACTAGAGGCACCGGTGTCGTGACTCACATGCAGTAGAGTGATATCCTGCATCGTCCCACTCAGCTCAGCTTGGCCATTTTATCAGTATTATTAGTGGGGCGTATGGATGCATCCTAGGCTTATATGTGTTACAAGTTATCAGGGTGAATGTGGTGTGTGCTCTACATCCTTCACATTGGAGTTGATCCCTCCACCCAGCACAGTTATTTAGAGGTCACCCCTCTATAGCATGATGAGGTCACCCCTCCAGTTATTCATGCACGGTTGTTACAGCACGTGACCTATATAAGCTCTGGCAAATAAAATACAGTAAATGCATGTTTTCAGAATTAATAGTTATATTTCAGTATCAGATGTTATAAACCAGGTTTCTCAGATTTTATGCAGAGTTCTACCACACGTTACATATCATTCTTACAGCTTCAGTATTCTATCGCCTGTTTCATTCAGTATATTCTTATCATGTTTTATATCCGTTCACTGAGCGTTATGCTCAACCGTAGTTTCCTTTCATGTTCTAACGGCAGGTACACCGGGACGCTCTTAGGATTCTGAGAGCACGTGCATTTGGGATGGAAGCTATCCAGACTTCTTATTTTATGCACTTACCTTATTCTGCTTATTTGGACATTGTTTAGTCCTTTCTTTCAGTATTTTATTTTTCATGTTTTGAGCTTAGGTTGGATTACCGATGTTTGATTCCAGTATTTCCGTTATGGTCATTTAATGTTTTAGTACATATACCCTATGCTTTGATGACACGCCATAAATACACGTAACGGTCCACTTATCCAAGTGGGGTGTTACAATCATAGATCGGTGGAGAATCATATATGGGTAAAGGTTCCAAATTGGAGAGAGAATCATCCACATCATCTTGAAAAAGTGGATTATCATTGCAAGAATCGAATAGAGGATTGTTGTAGACGACAAAATCATCGAGCATATTAATCATATTCGCTGATTCTCTTCCATAGGATTTGATTGTAAGCTTCCCCATTTCAAAAAATTGTGCATCATCCCCGACTCTTAAGATGAGTTCACATTTATCCACATCGATTAAAGCTCTACCGGTTCTCAAAAATGGGCGCCCAAGTATTAACGGAATACGAGGGCCCATTTCATAATCAACAACGACGAAGTCGACCGGAAAAGTGAATGTGCTAAATTTAATGAACACATCTTCGGCAATGCCAACGGGGTAAGCGAGAGTGCGATTGGCAAGCTCAAGAGTCATCATGGTGGGAGTAAGGTCGGGCAATGATAACTTTTTCCAAACACTTAAAGGCATCAAATTTATACTTGCCCCGAGATCGGCTAATGCAATAAATTTGTTGGTTTGGTTAAAAGTACAAGGTAGCACAAAACGACCGGGATCTCCAAGTTTCTCCGGAAGTTCTGTAAGAAGGATTGCAGAGCAATTTTCATTCAAGCGAGTGTTAACAAACTCGGCCATCTTCTCCTTCTTGCTAAGCAATTCCTTAAACATCTTAACAAATTTAGGCATTTGTGCTAGAGCTTCAACAAGGCTAAAAGTGATGGTCATTTCCGAAACTTTCTTCAAATAGTTTGACACTTGAATGTCATCCTTGGTGTGCAGTTTGGCCTTGTCTAAGCGAGATGGATAAGGAATATTGGGTTTGGGTGGTGGAGGTGTAGAAGGTGAAGGTTGAAATGTTGCAAGGTTAAAGGGGGAAGGTGGGGGTGGTGGAGGATTCGTCTTGGGTACTTCTTCACAACGAGGCGGAGACGGTGATGGGGTACTAATACTAGGTGTGGGAGTAGTAGGGATAAATGGTGGTGGAGGAGGTGTAGATGATGGGGGCGGGATAGGTAGTCCTACTAAAGTAACTCCACTACGGGTAGTAATAGCACTCACATTCGCTCTCGGGTTGGTGACGGTGTTTGAAGGTAAAGAACTCGAAGAAGAGGGTTGAGTGGTGGGTAAGAAACTAGCCAGCATATTCTTCAAATCATTCGTTTGATTGCTGAAGGAGGATTGTATATCATTTCGAAGCTCGGATCTAATGTCATTCCCTTGCTTAGTGATATCCCCTTTTAAATTGATAATTTGGCTCTGCAGATTCTTAATTTGCTCTCCTTGGGTTCTCATTAAGGCTTCAATATCTTGATTCATGGGTGGGGCTTGTTGAGCGGGTGGGTGATAAGGATTAGAAGCTCGAGGTGGGATTTGGTTGCTTCTAGTGTAGTTGTTGTTGGGGTTGTGGTTTTGAGGAGAAAAACCAGGTGAAAGATAGTTGTTTGACCGGTAACTCAGCAAATTTCGATCCCCTTGAGGTCGGGCTTGGTAACTTTCTGGTGAATAATTACCATAAGTTGCATACACGTTTTCCGGATTGCCTTGAGTAGAAGGACAATCAGTGTATGAGTGAGGACCGCCGCATGTCTCACAAGGATTGGCAACCGCTTTAACTTGTTGTTGGTTTGAAGCGATGAGCAAGATATTTTTGTTCATTTCGGCCATCATGCGGGTGAATTCGGTCATGTCGGGGTTTGCTGAAGTAGAAGAAACATTGACTCTCGGGTTGTTCCTTGAAGAAGCGGAGGAATACCAGTTTTTGTGATGAGTAGTCATGTTTTCAATAAGCTCTCTACACTCCTCGGGTGTTTTTTTTATAAATGTGCCACCGGCGGTTGCATTAATCGTATCACGATCACGAAAAGTCAAACCGTTGTAGAAAGTATCAATTAAGGTCACAGGGAGCATGTTGTGGTTTGGACATCGATCGATCAAAACATTATATCTTTCCCAAGCATCAAAGAGAGATTCATCGGGTTCTTGCATGAAACCGTTGATTTGATTTCGAAGGCTCGTGACCATGGATGGTGGAAAGTAGCGCGACAAAAAGCATTGAGTCATGTTATCCCAAGTATGAATTGAATTCTTTGGAAGACGATCAAACCATTTCTCGGTGTGGTGTGATAAAGTATGTGGAAAGAGTTGAAGGCGAAGAAAATCCATAGTAGCACCGGGCAACTTCATGCTTTGAGTGATAGTAATGAATTTGTCGAGGTGTTTGTTGGCATCATCATCAGGCATTTCGCGGAATGGATTAGTTTGCACTTGTTGAATCATGTGATGCTTCAACGAAAACTCCGGAGCCGTGATTTGCATCGGCGCAATCGGTCCTCCTCGTCCAAACATTGTGGGTTGACAAAGCTCCTCCATTGTCCGAAGATCGGGCTGTGGAAGAACATTGTTGTTGTTATTATTGAGGTGCGGTGGATTATTGTTGTTGTTCACACATGCCATATCTAAATCTTCACGAGTCTCGGGCTCTGGATAAGTTGAAGATCTAGTACGCATACACCTGCGAAAGCAAAAGAAAACAATACCAAACAAAAAGAGAATATATATACACTATAAAAATAAAATCTTTTTTGATTTTTGAAATTTTTTAATTTTTATGGATTTTTAATAATTTTTTAATTTTTTTGGATTTTTGAAATTTTTAAGCAAGAAAAATAACGCTCACGAATTAACGGATCCCAAAAAGCAACGCGTCTCTTACAGAAAACCGTTAATCTTTACGAAAAGAGCCAGCAGCGGCGCCATTTAATACAAGTGGTTTTACCTAGTATAAAAATTAAAGTTCTTTGTCGTATGTCTAATCGAATTGATTACTGGTTTAAGTGCGACTCAGCTATCTTTGGTTGAAACAAATGTTGTGTCGTTGTAGTATATTAAAAGTGCAAAAACTATTAAAATAAATGGCTGTAATTTAAATCTAAAACTAATTTAAAATAAATGACGAGAAATTAAAGCGTGACGAATAATTAAAAGGCACTAAAAGTAAATAACGCAAACTTAAAACTATCTATTAAGGAAAACTTAAAACGCAACTAAAACTTAAACTAAGGCAATACTTAAAATAAATCTAAGGCAAGTAAACTTAAAGTGCGACTAATTAAAAAGGCGGGAAAAGTAATCCTTAAAAATTCAAACTTAAAAACATAAACTTAAAATAAACTAAAAATACCTCACTCGGAATAATTACTCGTTCGGAATGTCACCTTCACCCGGAATAATGGAATAATCAAAATAGAACACTCATTCGGAACAAATGGCTCATTCGGAATAATAAGCTCATCCGGAATATCCCTTCATCCGGAATATCCCTTCATCCGGAATACACCCTTGATTCGGAATGTTCCGAATGAACACCTTGATCCGGAATATTGTAGACTAAAACCTTTATTCGGAATAAAAGCTCACTCGGAATAATGGTTCATCCGGAATATGTCACTTATCCGGAATAAATCCTTCACTCGAAATATAAGCTTGATCCGGAATATTAGCTTTATTCGGAATATTCCACTGATCTGGAATATTCCACTGGTTCGGAATGTTGCTCTGATCCGGAATATGTCACTTATCCGGAATATTATCTTGGTTCGGAACAATCACAACACCACCTTTATCCGGAATATAAGTTGATCCGGAATAAACTTGAACAAACACTTCGTTAGGAATAAAGTGTTGATTCAGAATAACCTGGAAACAAACAATAGCGAAGAACACGGGACAAAAAGAAATACGGATCTAACCAAAACTAATCAAAATCAACCAAAATATTTAATCAAACTAACCAAATAACATCTACTAATCATAAACAAACAATCCAAAACAATCAAACTAACAATACTAATCAAAATAATCAAAACCCACTTAATCAATTTAATAAAAACTTAAGAACATGAACATAAACAATAAAGCATAAAGATTAAAGATTAACCAAGACAGGTAGATAGGAGATGAACAATAAAAGTAAAGATTAACAACAGTTAAAAGGAAACTTACTTGAAATTAAATGAATTTAAGGTGCAAGACAATTAAATAAATGACATGTATTTAAATGTGCAAGTAATTAAAATGGAAGAGCTAATTGTCACACTTAACCAACAAAATGAAATGAAATGAACTAAGAACTATTTATAGGAGGATTAGGGAGGTGCTTAGAGGAAGCTTCCTCCCCTCTTTCTTCTTTCTTTAATTTTTATTAAGTCCTTAATCTTCTTAATTCTTTGACTTTATCGACTTTGTCTCGGGATTTCTACTCTCGTCTTGTAATTTCTTCAATAAATTAGACTTGAGTTCTTTGGCTTTTAGTAAACTTCCGTCTTTTGACTTTTTCTTCGATAAATCTTCAGAATTGGTCTTGGACTTCCGTTCTTTTTGCACTCTTGATTTCTTGACTTCGTCTTTTGTCTTTTTCTTCGATAAAAGCCCGTGAATGCCCGTGTTTTCTCCCCTTTTGACATTTTCGTCCTAAATCACAACAAAAACACAAACCACGCATAATTCCCACATTTACGACATAAAATACACGTTTTGGCTTGGTTATTATTGTAGTAAAGTGGTAAAAAGGATGGGTGTTTACACACCTATCGGCTAGCATATGCGAGGCAAGGGAGGAGGAAAAGCGACAACAACAAGAACAAGTATCTAATCTTAGTGATTATACTCCTCCTCTTGTGCGCCCATACAACTATTATGATGATGACGAGGATGATATCTATAATCTCAACCCATATTCTGAGATTACTACTCCTACTCTTGATATCCCTAATGCGTCCAAGGATAGAGATACACCGAGTGAGATTAGTGATTTTGATCTTGATAAATTCTTTGATAAGGTTTGTGATGTCCCTACTTTTGCTGAGCTTACGGATGAGGTCGCTCTTAATGATGATGATTTTTCTCCATGCTATGAGAATTTCACTTTTGAAATTTCTCCTTCTCCTCTGGGCGATGAAGGAGATGTTGATTTATTCTCTCCGACATACGAGAAGTTTACCACTGAACTTGGTCTTGTAGATGAGGTGGAAGACGTTATTCTTCGCGACAAATTACTGAAAGTTCATCTTCTTATTGCTAAAACTGAAGCATTGAATTCTGCTCCTATTTCTGAGTCTTTACCTCCGTCTATTTCTTCAGTTGAGAATAATGATACAGCTATAGAATAAATCGACATTCTCTCAAACCCTCTGAGTATTGATGATGATGACACGGAGGGGGATATTCTTTTCGATAATTTGCTGTATGAAGATATTGTCCCAAGTCCCCCTCCCGAGCACCTTTCATCCACTCCTTTAGACAGCATTACGGAGGATGAGTGCTTTGACCCGGGGGGTGACATTGACCATTCCATGATTGACACCTTTACGGCTTTGCCGCTCAGTGATAATCATATGTCTTTTGGGGATGACATTTTGATTCCTTTACCCACCCCACCTCCCGTGGATCATGATTTCACTTACGTTTCTTATGTTGAGAGGACTTTTCTACCCTTCAAGACTTACCCTCCGGCCTCTCCTTTATTAATGTCCTCCGGGAACGAGGACAAGGTCTTTGATCCCGGTATTATATATGAGGCTTCCCCATGGACCATTTAATTCGGGGACGAGTCAGGCTTGTGACTCGGTTAACAAAAACAAGCGCTTCTCGGGAGGCAACCCGATTATCTATCTATCTTTATCTGTTTTTTACAATAAGTGTAGGGGGAGACCCTTGTATGTGTTTGTTTTCTTTCTTATCATGTGTAGGGATTCGACCTTTCAAAGATACATTCTTGATGACTTTTGACGACCCATGATTCCGTGTACCCATCTTCCCGGTTCTATCCTAAACTCTTTTGATTCACTATTTTATATTTTTCAATATTAAAATAGGAATCACTTTAGTTGTCTCTTCCTTAGCAAGATTTAAACAACTTGCACAATGTCCTAAGTGTAGGGGAGTTTACTCCCACATGCTTAAACATTGAGGACAATGTTTATATTAAATGTAGGGGGACTTCTATCAAAGTTAAGTAGGCTTTTCCTTGTATTTGTCCTCATTTTAACCGGAAAATTTGATTTTTCGACATTTTTCAAAATTTTTAATCTATTTTGGCCTAGTTGTATAGTAGTATTTTCCTTTGTTATAGTTATTTTCTTTCTTTTCTAGAATAAATTTTAATAAAGTGGTTTTAATTTTTCAACGTCATAAATCTTTTGATTCAATCCGAGTTTACTTATCCAAGTTTACTCTAGCTAGTATCCTTAACGAGTTTAAGTCAAGTTTTGCTAGGCTTTTATATAGGGAAATTTAAAACGCGAAAGTCTTAACTCTTACGGGTTAAGAACAAGAACTTTTCGCAAGTTCCTATAATTGATCCTAGAAAGTCGTTTATCAAGGGAATTTTAAAATGTGAATTCTAAACTTAAAAAAGTCTAAGAAGTTGCAAGATCCTATAGATGACTTGAAAACCCATAACTTTGATTTAATAGGCTAAGCATCCACGAGTCTCATTCCTTGAGATTTTAAATTGTGGAGAACGAGAGATGATATAGTCAATTATAAGTTTGGTATTCTTTTATGAATTTATGTGAGTTGGTTATGAGCTTTTTCTCCCATCGCTTGTTAATAAATTTAATTGCAATAAATAAGGTTGTACGATTTGAAAAGTTACTTAGCTTCTAGCCCAAGATCGTTTAAAAGTTGCTCGGTATTAATTAGAGTTCATAGCCAAGGCATAACTTATTGAAGCGGGATGCGAAGATTGGCGAGTTCGAAAAGGTCCTAACAAGACATGAGGGACTACATCTTGTTGCTAAAGATCCGAAGTGATGTGAAGAATCATTTATCAATAATCATTATGAAGGATCGAGACACACGACGAAAAGCAAATATTCTCGTAAAGATCATGGATAAGTCTATCCAAAAAGGCCCTAACAAGGTATGAGGATAAATAGATCCAAGTCCTAAAAAGAGGCGGATCGTTGTATATCAAAATCCTAAATAAAGATTGGAGAAAACTGAAGAAGTCGTGGTCTAAATATGAAGAATCTCTCAAAAAGTTCAAGTGAAGAAATTCCTATTATGAAGAGAAGACCATTATTTCATGAACGTCTCTCAAGATTTGAAGTATGAAGTCAATTCCAAATATCGATCCGAGAAAGGTCTCAAATCGTGAAGCAAGTTATGCCAAGATATAAACTTTATGAGGTCCCGAGAAGCAGTTTTAAAAGATTTTTTCTTTTATCTAACTATTGATTAAATCGTCCTACTTTATTCTTAGCCTTAATAACTATCAGAATAAGTCAACAATGCATCCTCGTGATCATTTAAGACAACGATAAAATATAAGAGGTACACCTAGGAATAAGGGAGTCTAAGTGAATAATTAGGCCACATGAGTGATTGTTAGTTTGCTAACTTATAATAACAATGATCTCGTTGTTAAGCTTGGTATGGAGAACGTGAAACTTGAGGGAGATAAATATTCATGACAATCCAAAACCCTAATGTAACTCTTTAATCTCTTAATTTGTTTTTCTTCCTTTATTTATGTCTTATGTTTAATAAAGGCCAAGGTGGGTTACTTATGATGAAAAATATAAATCTTGCCTTGTAACTAATGCATTGCATGAGGGCATTGCAATGGTCAAGTGTAGGGGATTTGATAGGTGTGAAAACACCCATCATTTTACCACTTAATTATAATAATAACCAAGCCAAAACGTGTATATTATGTCGTAAATGTCGGAATTATGCGTGGTTTGCGTTTTTATTGTATTTTAGGACCAAAAGATGAAAAAGGAAGAAAACATGGGCTTTCACGGGCTTTTATCGAAGAAAACGAGAAAAGACGAAGTAAAAAGACCAAGAGTGCAAAAGATTGGAAGTCAATGGGACTATTTTGAAGATTTATTGAAGAAAAGGACCAAAGACGGAAGATTTACAAGTCGAAGAACTCAAGTCTAATAAATGAAGAAATTATAAGACGAGTTCAAGATTTTATCGACAAATCCCGAGCCAAAGTCGAGACCTCAATTTAATTTAAAGACGAGTCGACAAAGAAAAGAAAAGAAAGAAGACAAGCCACCAACCACCTATCAATTCTCCTCTCCTATAAATACCACCCTCACGTGTCATTAGGAGGTGGTTAGTTAGTTTAGAATAGGAGTAGTGTAGATTTACTTTCTCTCTCTAGTTTTCACTTTCTCTCTCTAGATTAATATGTAGAATCTTTAATCTTTATGTTTTAATTGTTGAATCTTATACTTTTAATCAAGCTTTTAATTAAATCTCATCCTTCCTTTCTTGTTTGATTTTAATTAAGTGTTTGGTTTGTTGATTTTGTTGATTTAGTTTTGATTAATCAAGTGGGTTTCATAGTTTTATTGATTTTTATTCCATAAAGTTTGTTGATTTAGATGTTTTTGTATTTGGTAGATCTTAATTAGTGATTTATTGTTTTTAATTTTATTGTTTTTGGTTGATTTAAGCTTTAATTAATTAAGTGTGTTTTGATTTATTTAGTTTTAATTTTTAGTTTTGTTGATTTGGTTTGATTTATTATTGTTAGTTGATTATTAGTGGTTAGTTTAGTTTAATTTTTAGATTTAGTTTGGTGATTTTGGTTAAATTCGTGTTCCCTAAAAATAGGTTCTTATAATTTTCGTGCTTTTAGTTTTTCCCAGTTTTTCCCGAACGAGTTATTTTTCCCGAATGAACATTTTTTCCCGAATAAGTAATATTTCCCGAACCAGTGTTTTTTTCCCGAACCAATTAATTTTACCTAATGAAGCAATTTACATATAAATCCCGAATGAAGGAATTCAAAAAAAATATATATATAATACCGAACCAACACCAATTCCCAAATGAAGCCAATATAACGAACCAACACCAATTTTACGGAATGAAGCCAATATTCCGAATAAAAGAATTGTCATGCCTCCCTGTGTGCTTCCTTTTTTTCCGCCTCTTTTGAGCTACTAGGTTGGCTGCTTGAGCAGCTTGCCTGCTAGCTTGTTTTTTATTTAATATTGTTCCGTAATCGTTTAGTTTAATCTGAAAGTTGCTCCGATTTTATTTCTAAAAGTTACGTATTTTTATTTGAATTTTTCGTCTTATTCTAAAATTAATATTTTTTCGTAAAGTTCAAGTTTTATCTTTTATTTAGTACCTGATTTAGGTTTTGCCTCGTTTAGCTTTAAAGTACCATTTTAGTTTTATTCTTTCCTTTTTCATTAAATAAACTTTATTTTCGAGTCGATAGTTAATTTCTTCGTTTAGTTTTATTTTTATTAATTGTTTTGCTTTAATTCACGTTTTATTATTTATATTGTTTCGTTATTTTTAGTTAATTGTTTTTAGTTTATTTTTATTATGTTTCGCTTTTACCTTTTTACTTAGAAATAGATAACCAAACTTCTCTTTTTATTAACCAAAAACAATTGAGTCGCACTTTGAACCGGAAATCAATTCGAATTGAATCGAGACGAACAAATTTTCATACTTGGCAAGCACCTTGTATTAAAAATTTATGTCAATAAATCATGAGAAAAATTTTATGCAGGAAAAACAGTGCATGAATGCATGATGCAGTTTTATGAAAACTTTTATATGCGCGAGTGTGAACGCCTATGTCCAGTTCACCCAAAACAAGAGACATGGCGAGGGGACGCCTTTTAACACCCCCAAATTACATTGCGCAACGAAAATACACATTTGGGTGCTAAACTCAAACCTCGTCATCAAAACACTTTATATGACCTCAAAATGAGACATTTAAAAGATAAAATAAAATTATAATGTCTTTTAGTCTAAAGTCTTCAATCCCAATAAAGAAATTTTATAAATATCAGAGTAGCGCTTCGGTCCCTTCAAAACACCGTCCAAAAAATATAAACCTTTTATCAACTATATAATACTCAAAAATGATTTTTATAATTTCTTGTAGATAAAAGATAACATTTAACATTGACAGGGAAAGAAAACAGTTTCAGACTGAACAACTATAAAAGCGATACCGCAACCTTCCCCAGCAAGCTCCTTGATCAACTCATTTGATTACCTGAAATACATGCTTAAAATCATCAACACAACGGTTGAGCGAATCTATAGGTTTACCAAATCAACATTTGAACACAAGAGAAAAATCATTCACAATCATTTAATAGAATTGTTGTACATATAATCTATCATTCAGGCATTATGGATTATAACAATAGCTATAGAATTGTATTAAGCTCATGACACCGACCCCTTAACTTAGTCACCCACGCATAAAGCTGGCATGACTACATGAATTCCACCGCCCCTACTAGGGTTTCAATTGCAAGTATACCAAATTCTCATTCTCGTAAATTATCTTTCCCAGAGGTTACTCAGCGTAAAGCCCTGCTCTCAGATAGGGTCGTCAACCCAATAGTACTATCATTTGAATAAGCGGCTATTCCCAACTCACAACATCAATTCAGAACATAGTTAACGGCTCATGAATTTAGGGACTTTTTCAATTTAGGTGCTTATACAATTCAAGGCAACGTCAGGCAACAACAGGAAACATTCGGGTCCAAATAACCAATCATGATTTGTGTTCATTTTATTTTCAAATAGCATGTATCCCCCTCATGGGTTTTGAAATCATTCAAAATAATTACAAAGCGAGGCTATAGACTCACCTTGAGTAATAGCTATAGTAAGACGACTTTCAACGATTGACGATGCCCGACGAACACGAAATTCACAATCTATCAAAATAAAACACGTGCCATTAATAATATATTCAAGTAATATCTCATACTTAATAAGATAAAATAAATAACTCAAGTCAAAATAAAACTCACACCATTCACATTTAAATAATTCCTACACATGTACACCTTTTACACTTTTACTTTATTCATTTACTTTATTAAAAATCTGTCGATATATATATATTAATCGTTCAAACTGTTTTTCCTACTTAGACACGTCAAAAGTTTACGATACTAATCAGAAACTTCACTTACTATATATAGAAAGTACTCCCAAAAGTTGGTTAAAAGATTTTACTTTTAAGGTTCCCTGCCCGACACATCTTCGAACTACATAAACCGGACAGTTTTACGTTAAGAACTCATATAGTCTTTTTAACCTCTATAAACGACTCCATTTGCAAAACCGACATTCACGTTTGAAAATAGACTCAACCTCATTATGTTTACACTATTACATCAGTCCTAGACTCATTTCAAAATCCTTTCTATAGTCCCCGAGATTCGATCCAAATATCGACAATAAATATATATTGTGCCGATACTCGTCTCCCGGTACACGAATAATCAAACTATCATAATGTTTCGCTCGTTAGAAGCTAGAAGCTCTACTTTATACCAAATCGAAGCTTATGAAATTCTCTACAACAATATCTAATAAACTCACATCATACACAAACTTAAGTTTTCCAAAAATCAACTTTAAGCTGCTGGTCAAAATCAACTCTTTAAAAACCACTCAAAATCATATTTTTCATCCATTTTAACCTCATTTTTACCACTATAATCATACTAATATTACTACTATCCATCCTAACACCTTATATCATGCTAGATGATCAAATCAAATAAAATCCAACTCAAAATTTTAACATGCAACAAGTAAAAATAATATATTTCATCATAAACACCTATGTAGAACACATAAACAAGATCAAAACCATAAGATTTTCACCAAAATAGGTTTTTTCAAAAAATGCTTGCATGTAGGTAAATTTCATACCAAAAGATAGAGAATCAAGTAACCAAGATGGGTGTTTGATTGGATTTTAAAGAATCAAACTCAAAAATTAGATGATTATGAATTTAGGGTGGGAGAGGGTGACGGTTTGTTTGAGAGAGAGAGGAGAGATGATGAAGTTTTTGGTGTTTAGTGGATTTGTTATGTGTTTTCTGTGTTTAATTTTCTTTTATATGGGAAAAGTTTAGGGTAGTTTTTCCCAATTGGGATTCTTGTGGACTAAATTGCAAATAGTTGTTTAAAAAGCGGGAAATGACTATTAGTCAATTTTGAAAATATTTACGGGTCTCGGGTTTCATAAAATACTTCTCAAAACTTAAAACGCACACAAAATATGATATTATATAGTCCCGGCACGACTTAATACGAAATTAAAAATAAAAACGTCAAAATGTTAAACATCGACATAACGTAAAATTTTGGGCATCCGTTGATATCGTGATTACTAATAATCCTCGCAACTCGTCGAAACGTAAAAATATAACTTCCAACACTCGTTCAATTCAAATCACCAAATATCATAACAATCAATCTCATCAAAAATTTAAAAAATATACGCAAATATATAATTAAATAATGACCACGAGTTCGGGTTATCACATCCTACCCTCCTAAAAGTGAGTGACGTCCCGACGCTCGACCTGCCTTACAATCGCAATTTCTCACCTCTAAAACCAATGAGACCTCTTTTCCTTAAGAAATCCTCACGTCCTTTGCACCAGTTCAACTCAATTCCTATAATATTACCATATCAAAGAATATTACTATATTTCAACTTCCAAATTTCACCTTCTAATAGTTCCAATCTTTGGTATGTCTTTCATCCTTCATAATCCTTCTTCATTACTTCCTCAGTTTCATTTCCTACTCAATATCCTAATAACTTAACTTACGATCATGTAAGTTCTCAAATTGCACATCCTAATTACTTATATGACGACTATCATCGCATAAAGATTCCATCATCAATTGATTTTGTTCGATCTCATAGTAAAGTATTTAAAGATATCTTCATTCCAAGTTTCAATCGCATCTACACAAGTCCAATTTCCATTGTTCAAGTTATACTCGTACTCTGTTCGTTGATTTCCAAAAATACACAATATTCCTTGTTGATTCGATTCTTCTCACTTTCTGTTAAAGATCTCTAACACTTAAAAGTTATCTTCAGTCTCTGGGTTACATATATTATATTCAAACTCTATTCCATTCTCATTTCTTCTTACATCGATTTCCAAAAAAAAAAAAAAATACTAACACTACGGTCTAGGGTTACACCGAACCAAATGTGATGAGATTGTCAATAACCCCGTACTAGTCACCTATATAATTTCCTTTGCTCATCTTCCACTTTTCATTCAATCTAACAACCACAACAATGAACCACTAAACCATTCATATTACATCATTATATCTTTCTTATATCCTATATTGTTTAGATAACTCCATCAAGTCTCATATATTCAAATCTGACTATTAATACATTTTCCTGATGTCATAATACATCTTATCCCAACAAGAATATATTAATACTTCAACTTGTGAAATTCCTTTAATACTAAACATAGCATTCTCAGCACTCTTAGAATAATTGAATTCTCTCTGATCTAAAAAATTCATTCACCACCGTCCTCGCATTGCTAACACATCCTCCTTCAAATAGATAATTACAAAAATCTATTTCGTTCCTCTAAAATATTTCATCTCACTTATCCTTACTACCGATCCATTTCACAATTTCCAACAACCTGTTGATCTTGTTTCCATTATATTCCTTTTCCATTAATTTATCAATTTGATTCAAAATTTTCATTCCATTTCATCCACTTTGCTTGTCATTACCAATATTCAAAAATCTCATACTCAAGACTTAATAGTCGACTCTCAATTACTATTATAATTTTATAAACCTTTTTCCTTCTCCTTCTTACTGAATACTTCAACTACCACACTTGCCTTATAAAATTACATCTCGTGCTTACAGAACCATAACACATCTTGTGGTTCAGAACTATAACACATCTCTTGTGATTCATAATCACTTTCGATTAAAAATTTACTACATACTTGATTCCATACAAGTAGTATTTCACAATTCCAAAATATATATCACATCGTCAAAACTCAAAATTATATAATTCCCCTTTATACTTCTCTAACTAAGTCAACACACTACTATTACTTTCTCTTTCCATTTGATAATGCTAAGATATCATCCGCAACTTTACAATTCCATCAAATTCCTCCGATGCTGACAATACAACACATAACTTAACCTAACCTCAGCGCTCATAAACAACTTCCTTAACTAACGAAGATCAGATCTTAAAACTACAACTTGGATGCATGAATGTGTTTCACACATATAGTTCTTCTTTGTCAGCTTTATCAATGATTCAACAATCAGTGAAAACCTTTCGATAAACCTTCGATAGCACCTAGCTTAATCAAAGGAATTAACAAGCTTCAGTCGGTTTCGTCGGTATCGACAAAGCCTCAATCGCTTCAATCTAGTCAAGATTTCCACGAGTACTTCAGCCATAAATCGCACATTCCAAAATTTATACTTACTCCAGCTAAAATACATATCCAAAGAATTTCACACACCATTCCTCTTTCCTTAAGAATTTTACAATTGTTATTAAATACTTTCCTCACTTTCCTTAATATTAACCAATCGAAACATCAATCCTCAGTAATGGATACCGATTCTTGGTAATCAATTTGCTCAATCTCGCAACAATCATCTTACTCTCAAAACATCCAACTTCTTTTCTTGCTTTCATTACTATGCTTCTTATGACTTACCCTTCCAGTCTTATCAGTTTATTCTTGTTGTCTCATCCGCCAATCCTTACAATTGATCAAATCATCAGCCTTAATTTCCTAACAGTGTCAAATGACAAAATATACAAGCAGATTCCTCAACCTACATCACTAAGCTAACACAAAGCTTCTTTTTCCAAGACGACAGTAAACTCTACGATTCTACAGAACGATCACAAAATTCCCTTAAATACGAACTCGCCTTCTCATTCTCTTTTGACTGCTACTGTTGAAGTGCACTATAAATACGACCTATTATAGTTTCCTCCCTGCATACCTTCTCATTTTTTACCAAATAATATCCTTATATAGAATTTCCACTTATTAATTCTTGTAGTTAGTACTCAATGCTCAACAACATTTCAATTCAATCCTTTCCACCTTTACTTATCATACCCTATAACTTTCATCCTCATTCCAGCAATTCCCAACGTAGCCCTAGTTCGGTTAATTGCGTGACATCACTTAATTCCGTAAGTTCAGAAAATATCTCCTTAATATATATAATTATTAACAATCCTTCCATCGATTAATTTCTCATTTTAATTAATTCCTAATTCCTGTTGATTTCTCATTCTCAGGTCAACTAAAATCTAACATCTTCAGAATTTCAATATATTATTTAAAAAATAGGCTAACTCAATGATTATCAAATAAGAACATGCAAATTACAACATCTGAATCTTAAGACTTATCAGCATTTCCCAAAAATATAAGCTGCAACAACAACATTCCTTTCCTATTGATCTCCCTTAGCTGAACTATTCCTTTATCTACATTCCTTTTACCAGAATGAAATCATCTCACTGCTTCCAGGAATACTAATTCCTATAACTACACTCCTTGTTCTTCCTTCCGTAGCTTAACATCCAGCTAGTCCGTACTTGCGACAAGTAGATATACAATTACCCATATGGTGAAAAATACATCGTCTACACATTATAATTCCTCCTGCTCACACAATTTACAGTAACAACATGAATACCATCTTTCCTTATCTTATACTATTGAATTCTGAGTTTATTTTCTGTTAGAAAAAATAAATTTTCATTTCCTGCCGACATTCGCAGCAATACCGTCCTTTTTATCTTTTTCTACTATACTTAATTTTGGATCAGAATCAATCTTTAAATTGCTATTTCCTTTCGTCTATTTGTATATTCCCAAATTACTACCAGTATTACGATATATCCATCAGTTACTCAAACTTGTCCATATAGTTGCACATTTCCAATCACCCTTAGTTTCGTACGACAATCTTCATCGCATCCTTTCTCATTTCTAGGAATCTAGCACACAAACATCCTTTACAATCTTGCAGAACAGCAGCAGCATCTTCAACTGGAACAACAACATCTTCAGTTTTGACACCTTGTTTCCTTGCAACACAATCAGCTTCAAACGCTCTAACTATTATTTCCATAATCATATAATCTACCCTAGAGGTTGTTAATTTCTGGAGACATATTTCAAGAAACTCAGTCACGTGGAATCCCCACTAGTGACAGAAAAATATCTCACTCAGTTCCTTCTACTGTTATCACAGATGAAAGAAACATGATAAGTATACACATCGAGATAGAAAGAAGGATATTTTCATCAAGATATACCATGGATACTACATGTACATACAACACAATACTACCTAAATTCACCAAATCAACTCAAAAAAGCAAATAATAAAGACACATCAAAATAATAAAGGGTAATAGTAGATTATATCCATCAGATCCTAGAAAATATTGGCAAAATCCTGCCATTATAGTCACTTACCCATGTTAGCCTAATCAACAACAATAATATTCCATCACAGTACTACATCATAAAGTCTAAAGAATCAAAATACAACACAACAATACATAAGCTCAAATACAACAGAGATCCATCACTTCACTGCTCCATAGGATATGGCACATCGTTTTCTCTAACTTGGCCCGGCCCAACTTCGTCCTCATCAGGTTCCAACTTGCTGCACTTCCCGTCTGGACCATAACACGGCGGAAACTCTAATCCATACTTCAGATACGCTCCTTGGCACGACGGATTAATCATATAGTGAGAATTAGCATACTCCTCACTGTCCTGGAACTTCCAATATGGTTCAAGATACGACCTAAGATGAGCTTCATAATTATCTAACCTGCGAAGCCTATCTCTCTCTTTCTGATACATCTTAAAGTCAGTTCCATAACTTCTTACCTCACTTATAATCTTAGTTCTTCCATCTTCACTCTCAGTTCATAAATTATCACTCTCAGACTCTACAAACTTAATCTTATCGTCCGAATCATCCTCGTCAACTATCCATATTCCATCAGTGTTCTCATGACGACATCCTCGCAGACACGAAAATCTCGTTGCCCTTACAGCATATCTCGGCTTAACTCTATTAGGTGGTATGTTGGCCATTTTGTGCAATCACAGAAAATTTAAGGGTACATAAGGTCATTATTTAAAAATATATATGCAATGCATAACCATGCAAACTCAAATGATTTACGTATACCAATATGTATGTATGCGATGCAATGCAATGCAAATTATAATTATGCAATACTCATAAAAAAAATTACGATGAAAGCACTGCGCGTCCTTTCATTAATACCAATACCTTATCGTAGTATTTACTTAATAAATACTCAGGGATTCATTACAGTTTTGAGATATACATCTATAGTAATAAAGCATAACAAAATAAATAATCTTACCGGAGCCTTGTAGAGAAGTTGCGTTGCTTTTATAAAATACTTTTGACACCAAAGTTATAGTTTAGAACATTTAAAAAAAAATCGACCTAATTCGCTATAACTAAAAAGCTCTGGTTAACAAACTTTAACACCCCCAAATTATATTGCGCAGCGGAAATACACATTTGGGTGCTAAACTCAAACCTCGTCATCAAAACACTTTATATGACCTCAAAATGAGACATTTAAAAGATAAAATAAAATTATACTATCTTTTTGTCTAAAGTCTTCAATCCCAATAAAGAAATTTTATAAATATCAGAGTAGCGCTTCGGTCCCTTCATAATACCATCCCAAAAATATAAACCTTTTATCAACTATATAATACTCAAAATAGATTTTTATAATTTCCTGCAGATAAAAGATAACATTTAATATTGACAGGGAAAGAAAACAGTTTCAGACTGAACAACTATAAAAGCGACACCACAACCTTCCCCAGCAAGCTCATTGATCAACTCATCTGATTACCTGAAATACATGCTTAAAATCATCAACACAACGGTTGAGCGAATCTATAGGTGTACCAAATCAACATTTGAACACAAGAGAAAAATCAATCAAGATCATTTAATAGAATTGTTGTACATACAATCTATCATTCAGGCATTCTGGATTATAGCAATAGCTATAGAATTGTATTAAGCTCATGACACCGATCCCTTAACTTAGTCACCCACGCCTAAAGCTGGCATGACTACATGAATTCCACTGCCCCTACTAGGGTATCAATTGCAAGTATACCACATTCTCATTCTCGTAAATTATCCTTCCCAGAGGTTACTCAGCGTAAAGCCCTGGTCTCAGATAGGGTCGTCAGCCCAATAGTACTATCATTTGAATAAGCGGCTATTCCCAACTCACAACATCAATCCAGAACATAGTTAACGGCTCATGAATTTAGGGACTTTTGCAATTTAGGTACTTATACAATTCAAGGCAACATCAGGCAACAACAAGCAACAATCAGGTCCAAATAACCAATCATGACTTATGTTCATTTTATTTTCAAATAACATGTATCCCCCTCGCGGGTTATAAAATCATTCAAAATAAATACAAAGCGAGGCTACATATTCACCTTGCGTAATAGCTATAGTAAGACGACTTTCAACGATCGACAATGCCCGACCAACATGAAATTCACAATCTATCAAAATAAAACATGTGCCTTTAATAATACATTCAAGTAATATATCATACTTAATAAGATAAAATAAATAACTCAAGTCAAAATAAAACTCACACCATTCACATTTAAATAATTCCTACACATGTACACCTTTTACACTTTTACTTTATTTATTTCCTTTATTTTGTCGATATATATATTAATCGTTCAAACTGTTTTCCCTACTTAGACACGTCAAATGTTTATGATACTAATCAGAAACATCACTTACTATATATAGAAATTACTCCCAAAAGTTGGTTAAAAGGTTTTACTTTTAAGGTTCCCTGGCCGACACATCTTCGAACTACAAAAGTCGGACAGTTTTACGTTACCAACTCATATAGTCTTTTTAACCTTTATAAACGACTCCATTTGTAAAACCGACATTCACGTTTGAAAAAAGACTCAACCTCATAATGTTTACACTATTACATCAGTCCTAGAATCATTTAAAAATCCTTTCTATAGTCCCCAAGATTTGATCCAAATATCGACAACAACTATATATTGTGCCGATACTCGTCTCCAGGCACACAAATAATCAAACTATCATAACTTTTTGCTCGTTAGGATCTAGAAGCTCTACTTTATATCAAATCGAAGCTTATGAAATTCTATACAACAATATATAATGAACTCACATCATACACAAACTTATGTTTTCCAAACATCAACATTAAGCTGCTGGTCAAAATCAACTCTTTAAAAACCACTCAAAATCATATTTTTCACCTATTTTAACCTCATTTTTACCACTATAATCATACTAATATTACTACTATCCATCCTAACACCTTATATCATGCTAGATGATCAAATCAAATAAAAGCCAACTCAAATTTTTAACATGCAACAAGTAAAAATAATATATATCATCATAAAAACCTATGTAGAACACATAAACAAGATCAAAACCATAAGATTTTCACCAAAAATGGGTTTTTACAAAAAGTGCTTGTATGTATGAAAATTTCATACCAAAAGATAGAGAATCAAGTAACTAAGATGGGTCTTTGATTGGATTTTAAAGAATCAAACTCAAAAATTAGATGATCATGAATTTAGGGTGGGAGAGGGTGACGGTTTGTTTGAGAGAGAGAGAGAGGAGAGATGATGAAGTTTTGGTGTTTCGTGGATTTGTTATGTGTTTTGTGTGTTTAATTTCCATTTATATGGGAAAAGTTTAGGGTAGTTTTTGCCAATTGTGATTCTTGTGGACTAAATTGAAAATACTTGTTTAAAAAGCGGGAAATGACTATTAGTCAATTTTGAAAATATTTACGGGTCTCGGGTTTCATAAAAATACTTCTCAAAACTCAAAACGCACACAAAATATGATATTATATAGTCCCGTCATGACTTAATACGAAATTAAAAATAAAAACATCAAAATGTTAAACATCGACATAACTAAAAATAAAACGTAAAATTTCGGGCATCCGTTGATATCGTGATTACTAGTAATCCACGCAACTCGTTAAAACGTAAAAATATAACTTTCAACATTCGTTCAATTCAAATCACCAAATATCATAACAATCAATTTCGTCAAAAATTTCAAAAATATACGTAAAAATATAATTAAATAATGACCACGGGTTCGGGTTATCACACACCTATGGGTCGGTCCCAAAGTTAAAAGTTTCGATAAAAGCACATGCGACTAAATAGGGCCAGTCCTGTACCTACCATTACTTAGTCATAAACCCGCGACAATGACATATAACATGAATTCATGAAAACTGACTGTCAGTTCTAGGAAGACCATAATGACTACCCACTAATTACAGGTCATGTTTTGAGAGCCTACAGGTCGAAGCCTTGGCTCTGATACCATAATTGTAACACCCCATTTTGGTAAATTGAATTTCACGCGTGATTATGGCATGTCATCAAAGCATACAAGGAAAATGTCTTAAAACATTACATGACCATAAAAGGAAATACCAGAAACAAACATCGGTACCCCAAAGTATAAGCTCATCACACACAAACATAAGTACTGTAAAGGAAATGGACTAAACAATGTCCATAGAAATAAGTGGCAAACTGTATGATGAAATGCATAAAGTAGAGAAGGCTAGATAGTTTCCAATCCATATGTACGTATGCTTAAAGTCTACGAGCACCCTTGAGTACCTGCCGTTTGGGAACACGAAAGGAAAACGGCTGAGCATAACGCTCAGTGCATGGATATACAAGTATGACATGGAATAACATAATCATATAAGACTAATAGCAGCGGAATAACATAAGTTCTAAGATATATGGGTTCATGTTCATTAAACTGGTTTTATAGTTTGAAAAGACTTATGTTTCTATGAAAATCTGTTTTAATTAGCCAAGTAACCTATATAGGTCATGAGGTTCCACCGTGCATGAATACTTGGAGGGGAGACCTCGTCATGCAATTAGAGGGGTTGCCTCTAATTAAATAGTCTGGGTAGGAGGGATCAGCTCCTAGTGAAGGACGCAAGGCATACATCACATTTACTCTGTTAATACTGGTAAACATGTAACTAGGATGCACCCATACGCCCCACATGATGATATAATATAATGGCCAAAACTGAAAAGGGACGCCATGAGCAATCACTTCGCCGTGGGGAAGTCTTAACACTGGTGCCTCCAGTGTTATGGTTATGGTACCTCCATAACAAGGTGACACTGGTCATGCATGTATATGGCTGATGAGATGGCATTTATACATGATCTCATCGTTCTTTTCGGGCTTTAAATGCATAAAATGTCATAAAAATACCATATATATGCTTGTGTTTGTTTTCTTGTGTATTTTAGGTATGGATATCGTGAAAAAGACAAAAGATCACAAGAAACAAGGAAAAACGAACACGAGAAACAAAGCCACACAATGAACTGGGCCCTAGTTATGGATTTCTCAAAGAAAAACCCTTGAAGACTTGAAAATGTACAAGATTTATCCCTCATTTATGAAGAAATGACACTTAATACCCTTGTATATTCATAATTACAAGTTTGGTCCCTTAAGTTTGTCAAAATTACAAAAAGGTCCTTCAACTTTGAAGATTTGGCAAGTTTAGTCCCTCCAAAATTCTAAATTGTCAACAATGGTCCCTCATGAAGTCAAAGATCCAATGAAGACCTTCAAAGAAGAGAAATGTCCAAGATCTGTCCTTGAAATATGCAAAAGTGGCAAAAATAACCCTTAAAAACCCTTTACCAAAGTTTGGTGGCCAAAACATAATAGACAAGTTTATTAACAAAGGGGTTATGTGTTTAAAACTTGAAACTGGCCAAAGCCAAAAGAAAGAAAATGTGGGGGATTACTCTTGCCAATATTCAAACTTCAAAAGTAAAAAAATGCGCCTAACAAACACTATTCACCATCAAAGGATCAAATCACGTGTTCTTGGTTACTTTTACCCAGCTTTAAATTATTACCCCTCCCATGGTAATTTCCCAATTAATTTCCCCAACTCCACTCACTCACTCCCACGCTTACCTTACACACCTCAAAAGTCCACCTCATCATTCCATGGTCCCCCACAAACTAACCCGTCACTTATCACCAACCAACTATCCTTAAAAATAGACACATAGCCAAATCCTAGCCGCTCTTCTCAACAACGTAGCCTCCAAGCATCAAAAGAGCGACCAAGATCAAATGGGAGATTCTACAAGGCACAAAACGCATTAAGGGCAATTTGGGAAGTTTGTAGCTTTATTTTCTTGTAATTTCAGTATTTGCAAACCCTAGTTATTGCCTATAAAAGGAGGCCCAAGATGTGGAGTACCCCTTTGTTCCATTTTCTAGCATCCTAAATTGTATTTCCTTTCAAATTTTAATAAAAGTTGGTTTTTGAAAAGTTCAAGTGTAATTCCTTTTTATGAGATTGAAGTTGTTGTTTAGGTGCTAGGATTTGAGTTCCGTTATCATTGTGAATGTTTGTATGTGGTTTGTTTTGGCCACATATTTGTTTGGTTAGGATTTGAAAATTTTCACAAAAACATATTTTCAAGTTTCTGTCAAAACGTTTAAGGTTATAAGTTCTTAATTCTTCAAGGAACTTTGGATCTTAGGGTTTGTAAACACTCCTTTCCATCTTAGGTTCATCATATCTAAGGTGTGAGGTTTGGTTTCAAATCTAGGATAGTGAACACTTTTGAGATTTGGTTTTCAAAAGTGGTCTGAGGTAGCATCGTGACCTGTTGTTCATAGCTTCAACTATTGGAGTTTGTAGATATAAGGGTTGTAGATCTGTTGTCTTGCCCCTCAAGTTGTTCATATTTGAAGGGCTTGGACTGATCTTACATAACAAAGCTTTTATAAGCTCTCAAAAAGTGCTTATTAGGCCACTTTTATAGCTTGTCCCATTGTTTTGATTACATCTGTTACTAACCCAACCCTGCTTCAAGGATTGATCAAAGCTTGTTACCAGCAGGCTTTAGGAAAGAATTGAGGGATTAGATTGGTTTTTTGTTCATTGTGGAAGGAGATCAACCATTGAAGGCCCTTGGGATCAACCTTTGATCCTTCTTTAGGGTGTGATATTATCCAAGTACCTTGGTCTCGTTCTAGCTGTTGAACAAGGTCCAAGGAGCATAGCTGAATCCCCCTAGGAAGTTGTGGGGGATAGGTTTGTGTTCTCTTTAAAATTCCACTCAACAAATTTACTTAAAAAAATCTGTTAAGTGAAAGTTGTTATGTGATTTTGTGTACCTGTGTTTGTAGGATCAATTTTTCAGTTTATTTCTATTAGTAGTCACCTAGTAGACTTGTAGGAATCATAAAAAAGGTAGGTTACTTGGGAAAATTTGGAAATCAAGCTAAAATCAGTCAAAAAGGGATTTAAGGGATGTTTGGTTGAGCAAGGCCTTAAGGCCTTTGCTCCTGGGTTTTTTAGGTTTGTAGGTAAGAATGAGTTGTTTTTAAGCTGTCTTAGCTATTTGGCAAGGTCTTTAAATCTATAAAAAAGTTTTGCACAAGTAATCAAAAATCTGTCAAAAGAGATTTGGTTTGTGGCCAAACACATCAGAAGCTGCCATTTGTTTAATACTTTGATTCAAGGGTTGAATTTTGGTTTGGGAGTAGTTTTCATTAGTGTGAATCTCTGCATTATCTGGTCTCTTTTATTGGTAGCTTATTGGATAAGCTAGGAGCTTACAAAGTTCACTGAAGTGGTCAAATGCATCAGCAAATGACCACCTCTATTTGACCTCCACATTTGCTTGCACCCATAAGATTTTTGGATTGTGTTGCTTGTTATCTCTTCATTGGCTGCTAATTTACTTGTTTCAACTGGTTGTGTGCTTATTTGAAGCCTATTAAGCTAACTGGCTTATAGAGCTTTTCTTGCCAAAATTAAGCATAGTAAGACCACTGTCTTGCTTAGTCCATTGGTCTAGACCTCTAGACTTTTTGCCAAAACAGCTTCAAACAAGCTTATTTCCACCCCATAATCTAATCCTGCTAATTTGGTAACTTTTTGGGCGCGTTGACTTTCGTTGACCAAGGCAAAAAGAGCTTATAAGTTATTCTAGCTTTTTGAAACGTGCCACAACTTTATTTTTGTACTTTTCATCAATTATCTCACCTCATAAGCTTAACTGGAAGAAACCAGAACTTAAAAAGAGCTTTTCACTAGGAAATCAACTTTTCTCATTTTAAGAAAGTGCTTATTGGTTTTCACAGCTTATTGTACTTGAATTATTGGGGTTTTATTTGTTGATTATTCTTAGTTAAGCTAATTGTGAACTTTTGCAACAAACCAGAGCTTCTGAAACGTCCTAGAACTCTAACCCGACTATTTTGTCCTTTAGTGAGATTTTACTTTGCTTATTTCTGGCTTATTGGGTTTGCTTTTTCAAAATTTCTTTTCACATATCTCTTAGGCATCTCAAAAGAAGGTTGTGTGTCAAATCTGAGCTTATGGCATTGGCTTATTGCTTAATGGGCCAAAAGGCCCAATAAGGATAAGCTGTTAACTTATTAAGCTGTGATAAGCTCAAAACCAGCTTTTGGGCCTTCAGACTTTTGTGTTCAAAATCAAATTTTGAGTCAAATAGGGCTTTTTCAGGTCTTTTGGGCTTAGTTGAACCTTTTGGGCCAAAAAGCCCATTTAATTGGACTGTTTTTGTTTTTAGCCCATTTGGGGGCCCATTAGGGGTATTTTGGTAATTTCACTTTTATTTTCTGTTTATTTAGGTTAAAATAAACTAGTTTCCAAGTTTTTAGAATTTTTTATCATTTTTGGATTTTAAAAATTAATTTATTATTATTTTATTATTAAATTTCAATTTTCACATTTTTGCACTTTTTAATTTTTTCTTAGGTCTAATACATTAAAATAGGATTTTTGCAACTCTTAGATTAATTTTATCATCATTTTCTTAATTTTTAGAATTATTTTAAGTTCTTAATGGTTTTTAATCATTTTAAATAGTTTTAATTAACTTAAAATTTTATTAAAATAGTTTTTAGTCTTATTTAGTCATTTAAGAGGCTTACAAAGTGAAAAATCTCTATTTGGGCTTTTTGATAATTAATTGGATTTTTAGTACTTTAATTAGCATTTAAAAACTATTAATTAATTAATTAAAAGGTTTGAAAAATTTTATAACATTTGTAAACTCTTAGTTTATTTAATTTGATTTTTGGTAGTTTTTTGGGAATTTTTAGAATTAATTTTTATTTTAGCACTTTTTACGGTTTTTAATTTAGTCGTCGTAATAAAGATTTTCACGTATCCGTCATTCTATTTTCTCATCCCCTTCTTTCTAAATATTAATCTCAAATATCATTACATTTTAGTCACACACATATACCTCCTTGGGAAACGAACTTATTTGGCTCATTAGTGGTTGATTTTCCTAAATCATCACTTAATACTTTCCGCTTTTACGCCTTTTTCCTAAAAGGTGTATTTTACCACAATCATTTTGGCGTCGCTACCGGGGAGGTGTGTCGTGATTAATTTGTCATTTTGTTTTTAATATTAACCATAAATAGTATTTGTATTAGTAGAACTCTACTAATACGTATTATCGGTTTTTCATTTTTCTAGTGAAATTATTATTACTATATTGTATTAAGTATCACAACAAATAACATCAGTGAGAAGCACTCTATTAGTACTAACAATGGCAGAAACCCTAATCTTTTTTTCTAGCCGCCTAAATTTCGAAGTATCCTTTCTTTTCGTTTATGATCTTAGTTTCATCTACCTAATCATTATCATTTTCGTTTTTATCAACAGAATCTTAGATTGTGTTGTTTAAAACGTTTTTTATTCTGATTTATAGGTGATTCTTAGGTTATTCACGTTTTTTTAGGGTTGTTTAGGGTTTTGTTTCTTTTTGAAAATTAGGGTTTCTTTCTTTGATCTATACGGTGGTATTTGTGGCTGTTCATTTAACGGGACTCGTTTTAATGGGTGTTTGTTAGGGTGATTGCTCGTGATCTGATCTGTGTTGCTATTGGGTGGTGTGTGTTGCTGTGATTAATGGAGGGTTTGAATAGGGTGGATTTAGGTGCTCTTGCTGAGCGTATGCAACGATTGAGGGAGGCCAATCCTGAAACGTTTGGAGTTAGGGCTCCTGCGAAACTCAACAGCTTTACAATGGAGGCTGATGTTGAGACGGATCTCGCTGGGGTAGGATTTGATTCGCAGAATGAGACTACTGCTCATGATGCTGATGTGCAGCCATGTGTTACTCCTGCTGTGGCGGCTATGGTTGAACAGGGAGCTAACTGTCCTACGAGTGTTGCGTGTCTACATTCAAGTCAAGTAGGGGCTGATATTAGGAGTGATACTTCTTTGCCTACTGTTGCTGGTACTATGGCGGGAAAGGACATTAGACAGGAGTTTGCTAATCTTTTTCATGAGCCAACACCATTAAATCCAAAGAAAGTTGTTAAGGTTTCTCATGTTACTGATTTTGAGACAGTTGGGGGTGCGGATGTGGCAATACCGAAAATTGCAGTTGATGAGGTGAAAGCTCATTTCACGAATACGTTATATGGATACTTTCTTGGTAAGATAATAGCTTTTCCTCTAGTGGAGAGATATGTGATGAATACATGGTCTAAATATGGTATAGAGCGAGTTATTGTTCGAAATGGTTTTTATTTGTTTAAGTTTAAGACTAAGGAGGGGATGGAGCAGGTTCTTGAAAGTGGTCCTTGGATGATCAGGTTAGTCCCTATTATCCTTAATATCTGGAAGCCTAACACGAAGCTTGTTAAGGAGGAGGTTACTTCTGTTCCAGTCTGGCTCAAAATCCATAACATTCCTATTGCTGCTTATTCGGAGGTGGGTCTTAGTATCATTACCTCTAAATTGGGTAAACCTATAATGCTGGACAGTTATAGTAGTGACATGTGCATTAATCCTTGGGGACGATGTACATATGCGCGGGCACTTGTTGAGGTTACTTCAGATCAAGCTCTCGTGGATTCGTTAGTTGTTGCTATTCCACTTGAGGATGGAATTGGTCATTCTATGGAGAGAGTTGAGGTGGAGTATGAATGGCAGCCTCCACATTGTTTGGAGTGCAAATGATTTGGTCATTCGAGTGCTCAGTGTCCAAAACGGCTGGTTACTAAGACTGCTGAAGCACGTGCTGCTCAATCAAGTCCTAATGATGAATTTACTGAGGTGAGAAATAGGAAGAATAAAGGAAAGCAAGTTGATCAGCAATGGAAGCCTAAACCGGTTGCAGGGTTGCGCCTTACTAAACCAAAAGTTTCATATTATAAGCCGCCGACGAAAACCGGTATGGAGAAAAAACAAGTAAAGAAATCTGATATGACTAATGTTGCATCTGCCTCTACATCAAATTTTTTTAATGTTTTGAACTCAATTGGGGAAGAGGATTATCTGGCTCCAGAACATGGAAAGAAGAAGACTAAGGGATCAGGGTTAGTTATTAACGAATCTGATGATGATGATGATATGTTTGATCCTAATGATAGCTACGCGGATAAATATGATTTTAATCTTACTAATAAGAATAGAAAGTAGCTAGTTTGGTTTATCATAAGATAGGCATGTCTATCTTATGTAGGTGGTTGGTTTTAGCTAGTTTGTAGCTTGTTTTTTGCCCATATAACGGGCTGTGATAAGGGATTCACTCTTATCCTTCTGTACTTCAATGTTTTTTTTGGTTAATATATCTTTTACCGGGGACAATCCCCTTTACCAAAAAAAAAGTATCACAACAAATACAAAATATCTCCAAAAGTGTGAAAACACAACCTTAATTGGGATTTGATCTCCTAATTATTGTATTCGTATCTCAAACAAAAAGAAAAAGGCAAAAATAGATAAATACTTTCGTGAAGCTCGATTTTGAAAAAATAAAAACTATAAGGTGGGTATAAGGCGGGTATTATAAAATATACCCTAAGGAAAAAGGCTCTTAAGTGCTTCGCGCCGCCTCGTTTCCCCGCTTGCTTGTTAGTATTTTGAGATTGAAAGCTAATCGAGGGTTTTGCCGCCCAAAGTATTATTACGTATCATATATATTTGCTTGGTTTCTTTGTGATTAAACCCTCTTGAACAATTTGGTTTTCACCAAAGTTCTAAAGTCATTCGAAGGCGTTCACTCCACGTGATCATTTTCATTCTTTTGAGGCTTCTTTAATCAAGAGTTTGATTCGAGGAGAGATTTGGTAGATTGTTGCCTACAAAGATTCACAAAATCGAAAAAAAATTAAAAACAATCAAAATCACAAAAAAATGGAAAATCCACAAAACACCCAAAAAGAATCTTCCATGCCCACCTCACAAAACACTCGTCTTAACTCGTAATCAAGCAAAACGAGCTCGTAAACGTCGTCAAAGTCAAGGAAATCAAGAGAGTTTGATTGAAGAACAAACTCTAATTGTCGAACCCGTTGTAGAACCAATAGTCGCCATGGCTAATCGTACTATGATGGAGTTGCTTCAAGCACCTACCGAGGGTTTTGGAGAAGCTATTGTGATTCCCGCCATCCTAGCGGAGAATTTCGAGATTAAGACGAGTTTAATGTCGATGTTGTAAGCAAATAAGTTTAGAGGTCATGAGAAAGACAACCCGCATTATCACATAAGGAATTTTAATCGTCTCACCGCAACAAGAAAGTTTAAGGATGTTCCGCATGACGCCACTAAGAGGATGTTGTTTCCATACTCGTTGGATGGATCCGCTAAAATTTGGCTCGAGAAAGAACCGCCAAATTCGATTTTGACATGGGGTGATCTCGTCTCTAAGTTTGTGAACCAATTTTTTCCACCATCTAAAACAACACATTTGAAAAATGAGATTTCAAGGTTTACACAATGTAGTAATGAAAGTTTTTCAATGGCATGGGAACGATTTAAGGAAATGTTACATGAATGTCCACACCATGATTTTTCGGAATTGCATCAAATTGATACTTTTTATAATGCGCTTAATGATCATGAACGAGATTATTTGAATGCCACCGCGGGTGGTAATTTTTTGTGCAAAACGACCGATGAAGCATTAAAGATTATCGAGAATAGATCTAAGGTTTATAACCCTCGTAACACACCGAGTGTTGCCAACATGGGTTCATAATCGTCGTCATCGTCTCGTCACATTAATGCCTTACATGATGAAGCAAATGAGGAAAATCGGTTTTTCGATAGGTTTTCGACGCTTATGACACATTGGAAAGCACAAGATGCTTTGAATTCCGCATCAGTTAAGCGGTTGAAAAGAGTTGTTGTAACACCCCCAAATTGACCCAGCGGAAGCCCACGAGTATTGAGGCATGTTACGTCATGATTATCCGAGTCTTGATCCGAGAGAACGACCTCTATGCCAAATATCACAATGTGGACTCCAAATAATCATTCAGTCAAGTGCCTGAGAATACATGCTTAAAAGTGTCAACACAAAGGTTGGCGAGTTCATAAGTTTTATTAAAATGTTTAAGACACTTTAAAAGTTTACAAGGACAACTACTAAAAGTAGTGTCACAAAAACGTTCAGGAATCCAGAGTTTCACAATAAAGAGACATTACAACAAAGTTCGGTCATAAATCAAAGTTTAGAAATAGCATAACAGTTAGCACAAAACTTCAGTTCATACACAAGTTATAGTTTATACTCACAGTTCATTTCAGTTTGGTTTTTAGGTTCATGAACTCATTCACACCCGAGTTCAATTCAGTAGCCACGGTCAATATACATAACAATGTCATATTATTGGTTCATGTCAATATCACAATCGATATCACATATTAGAACTATAGCAATAAGCATATGAGCATCATACCAAACCAGCATATAAGTATCATATTAAACTAGCATATAAACATCATGTCAAACTAGCACACAAGAATCATATCAGACCGGCATATAAACATCATGTCAAACTAGCACACGAGAACCATATCAAACCAGCATGCAAACATCATTTCAAACCATCATATAAGTGTCATATAAAAACCACATGCATGAATCACATCAATACCACACCTAAGGATTAGATCAATCCACGTACAATAATCCTATCATATCTCATGCAGGAATCATGTCAGGACCACATAATAAATTCTTGTCAAGAGCATTTCATTACTATAGTCAAGATTCACGTCGATATCACAGTTAAAATTCATATCGGACCAATACATGATCGCAGTCAAGATTCATATCAATATTCATAGCAAGATCAAAGTCAAGATTCACATTGAAGATTCATAGCAAGATCAAAGTCAGGATTCGCATTCAAGATTCTTAGCAAGATCAAAGTCAGGATTCACATTCAAGATTCTTAGCAAGATGGACCGCAAAAGTTCAGTTTAAGTACCCAAGGCAACTATAGGAGATATAGTTCCAAGTGTAGGATAAATCGGGTGTTTCAGTGTTTATGATAGCGCTAAGCTCATGATATCGAAGCTAATGATCCAATACGTACACCACAATGTACATATAAGTTTCCCCAAGTGGGAGTCTAGCCAAGACTACCCAAGTTCACACAAATGATATACACCCGTCCGGCGTCAGAATGCTCGAGTGGAGGTTGTCAAGCCTCAATAGATCTATCCATAACATAAGAGCTTACTCCAACAGAGTAATTAACGATTCATGATGGTGGGGACTATGGCTAACACTACTTAGGCTAATCATAAACGAAGTTCACTAAGTGTTCATAGAATTCAATTCTTTTGCGTCCACAAGCAAGCACAAGCAGTCATTTCACTTCAAGGTATTAAACATACAAGGCAGTTTAACAGGAGCTATGGGATAGCTTAGATATTCACAAGTATAAATCATAAACAATCCGATATGTATAAACACACATGTCATGTAAGCAATCCTCTAAAGTACAAACACGTACGCAATATAAAAAATCCTCAAAAAGATATCAACACGTATCTATCACAGTAACACTTGGAAAGTATATACATGTATATCGTAAACAATCATTGAATTGCACAAACATGCATTTGACATCGACAAGCATGTATCTCCCCCAAAGAGATTCAAAACATTTAATAAGCGATTTGAAAAGAGAAAGAGGGGGTATGAACTCACATCGATGTTGTAGAACGATTAGCAGATATGTGAATACCAAGAGCAGCGTAACGTAAACCAAAACTGCTCAGCACCAGAAGTCGTCGTTTATCTTATATATTATTTCTTATCATCCCAAATTCAATGCATCCAAGCTTTCCCGATGAAAGGTTTCATCAATACCATCGGTTCATAAATCGTTTAAATCCCATGTCGAAGTCGTTCGGTAATCGTTCAGTAATCGGTTAAGCAATTGGTTAAGTAAGATGAAGCAGAAAATACCACCATGTATGTAATATATACACCTAGTATATATTACACACGAAAGAACAGAACATGTATATAATTCATAGCTTGAATTATATAGCAAGAACAGACAACGCACGAATAACTCAGAATGTACATGACACGTGACATGTACAAAACTCAAGAAAGAGGACAACAAAAGAATAAATAGCCCAAGCATACAATACCTTGCAACTATTAAATAAGCAAGAAAAATAAATGAAACCAAAATGATTCGACCCATTTTCAAAATAACTAATTAATTAAATAAAGATCATTTAATAAAAGACAACACACGTTTCAGAGTTCCAAATAAAGTTTCAAAAGTACATATACAATATTTATGATTTTATAAATAATATTTTATAAATCGTTGTTTCATTATTGTCAATTTAATATTTCTGAAAGGGGGTTTTAGTTTCTAAATAATATTTAAGAAAACTAAATAAATATTAAATTTTTAAAAATTTCGCCATGACCTATTCTTTTATATAACGTTTCCCATAATCACAAAATATCACATTTTCACTTTCACAATCAATCCACGTTTCAATTGTCCACATATTTCAATTATATCAAATAAATTGTTTTCTAGCCATAAAAAATAAATAAAATGAATTTACCGATAATCAAGTTCAAACTAAATCAACACTTTCAACCAACACTTTCATCTTTATAATCATCCGTAAACCCAAACGCCCCAAAAATTGTCATAAAACCCATATCCAAACATCCCTCGACGGATGTTAAAACTAACCAAATGACGCTAGTGGTCGTTAAATCACAAAACCAACATACTCATATCTATCTTTTCGAATCTATTCATCAAAATAGAATGGAACACAAAAAAAACATAACAATATCACGAGTCCGACACCCTATTTAGGTGCGGCTGTGGTAGTCAATCGACACACACGAACACCACTTTGTGGTGGTGTGGTGGTAACTAAAACAACAACAATGATAACAAACACCCCTTACGGGTGGCTGCTAATCCACAAGGCCAAGAAGACGACACGCCGCGGTGGCTGTGAGGGCGAACAGTGGTGGAAGACCACTATGGTGGTGGCGAGGTTGTTGTGTGACAGCAGTAGTGAGGCCGTCGGATGGTGGAGGCTGGGTGATGTCGGGATGGTGGTCACAAGGGTGGTGAGGATATGATGTTAGTGGCAGCGACGGTAGGGTGAACTGGTGGTGGGTGACGGATTAAGCAACAGCGACGGCTGCTGGTGGTTAAGGTGGCGGTGATGGTCGCCGGAAATCATAAAGATGGTAGATCAGATGAAACCAAGTAGTGGATCGGATAGATCGGTTGTTGAGGAGTAATTTTGGTGTTCATCGGAAAGTTGGCCGGAAAATATTTTCCGGTGGCCGTGAAAGATGGAGGCTGGCCGATTTTGAGAGAGAGAGAATGGAGTGTATTAGGGTTTTTATGTGTGTGTTTTATTTAGATGGAAATGAAAGAAAATGTTTAGTTTTTCCTATTTATACTAATGAAATAAAAGATGTTAAAATTAAAAGAGAAGTATAGTATAGTTGAGGGTTTATTGTGTAAGTTATTTCCATAACTTTTCTTCCACTTGCTTAAACGTAGCTCGGGACTCGATCGAGAACCGATAAAACTAGAATGAAAACTCGAAATTTTCAATGTTGCGTTTAAAATAGTTTTTACATGAAAATAGGTTATTTATATAACAAGAAATTTATAAGTCACTATAAATTCATTTAAATGTTAATTATCTTTCAGGTTCCTCAGACAAGCGTAGTTTTAACAAAAAATGAACTTCTACTAGTTTATTCGCGTTTTTATCAAATGTTATTAAAATAAAAATATTAAACAATTTAATAAAGAGTGTTATCAAGTATCTCGCGACAATTAAATATGAAATTTAATTTTTAACGTGTCGGTACGCAGACTATGCGATTTTTTTCTTGATTTTGTCAAAAATGTCCTTTTTTTCAATCTAATAAGTTTGGTAACACTCAAAAACAAATTTCGAATAATAATTAATATAATTTATTATTATTTAATAGTACGGAAAATTCACTGGTGTTACAGTTGTTATCTTGTGGTGGAGCTCATGATCTTTCCGAGTGCATTACCGCCGGTGGTAACACTTCGAGTGCTTACGTAGCAACGGGAACTTACAACCAAAACGGCCAAGGTTCCCGCCAAAATCAAGCTCCACCAAATCAAAACGCTAACAACTATCGAAACAACAATCAAAAAGGTGGTTATCAAGGCAATTCACGTAATTACAACAAAGGGGATTATGAAAGTGGGAATGGACAAGTTTCAAATCCAAACCAAAACCGTGATTTTCAAACTACTACACAAGGTTATCAAAATGATCACACCAAAAATCTTCAAGGAGAATTTTTGAATTATACTAAAGCAAATTATGCTAAGTTTGATAATATGCAACGTGAAATGATTAGCTTAAGATCCGAGTTGAAAAACGAGCTTAAAAACGAACTTGCTAATGAACTTAAGACTCATGTTAATAAAATGGAAGGAAACGTTCAAGGTCTTCAACAAAATCAACAAAAGATGGAACAAGGACAACATGAGATTAAGCAAGAATTGTTAAAAGCAGATGCTAGGCAATCAAAATTTGAAGACCGTATGGCAAAAATGTTTGAAGCAATCATGTGTAAACCCTCTTCCTCGGTTGGTCTTCCTAGTGATACCATTGCAAACCCGAAGGGAGAAATGAAGGTTATTACTACACGTAGTGGTAAAACTTTCAAGGAACCAATCTCTCGTCCAAGTACTTCTACGGAGAAGGAAATCGAGAAAGAGCCCGAGGTGATGATCGAAAAGGAGCATATCACAAGCCCACGAAGTACCGCTCATGCCACACCTACTTGAATCAATACCAATCATGGAACCTGACATTCCAAGGCCGTTGCCTAATGTCCAACCCACACCACCCTTACCTTACCATTCGAGACGAAACAAATAGAAATTGCAAGAACGTAACAAACAACAAATCGAGCTTTTTATAAAAATGTTTCAACAAGTTCATTTTGATGTAAGTTTAGCCGACGCGTTGTTATATATGCCTCGTTTCTCTTCCACTTTCAAAGGTATGATGAATGATAAGGAAAAGCTTTCAAAGCTTGCTAATTGTTCTTCGGTTTATCTTAACCGCATACCGGAAAAAGTTGGTGACCCCGGGAAGTTTCTCATTCCTTGTGATATACAAGATATGAAAGAATGCCTCGCCTTGGCCGATCTTGGTGCAAGTATTAATTTGATGCCATTTTCCATTTGGAAATCGCTTTCGCTTCCGGCTCTTACTCCTTCGAACATGTCTATCGAGATGGCCGATCATTCTATAATTTTAGCATGTGGAGTAGCCGAGGATGTTTTCGTGAAAGTGGGGAAGTTCTACTATCCCGTTGATTTTATAGTAGTTGACATCCCCGCGGATCCTCAAGTTCCTCTAATTTCAGGTCGTCCATTTTTAGACACCTCGAGATCGCTTATCGATGTTCATGCAAGAACTATTACTTTGAGATTCAACGAAGAGGAACTTGTTATAAACGCTACTCAAAACACGACACCTTCTCATGTTTATGCAATCGCTACAATCAATCACATCGACTTAGTTGATGTGGTTTGCGATGAGTTTTCACAAGAAGTGTTAGGTTTTTCTGATAGCTCGTCAAGTGGCAATCCCACTATTTTGGATCCGATTCTTTCTAATTCTACACCAAATCTCACTCCATTCCAAGGAGGCGATTTTACTTCAAATGAAATCGACAATGAAGATGAGGTGATAATTGGTAATGATACTTCTATTCCACCATTTCTTCTGACGATAGAGGTTATGAGTGTTGAGCAAAAATCTTCAATCGAGGAACCGCCTATCCTTGAATTGAAAGATCTTACATCTCACCTTGAATACGCATTCTTGGAAGGTGATGACAAGTTGCCAGTTATTATAGCAAAAGGACTTGCTAATGATGAAAAACCGCGCTCTTGAAAGTTCTTAAAGCTCATAAAGGGGCAATTGCGTGGAAAATTTCCGACATTAAGGGTATTGACCCAAAATTTTGTACTCACAAGATTTTAATGGAGGAGGACTACAAACCCGCAATTCAAAGTCAAAGAAGGGTAAACCCCAAAATTCACGATGTCATCAAATAGGAAGTCTTTGTTGGGAATAAATTAAGGCCAGATCACTTGAGCGCTGACAAGAGTAAAACAAGCGTTGACAGGAGCAAAACAAGCGCTGACAGCTCAAGCGTTGACAAGACAAAGTCAAGCGTTGATACATTGAAGACAAGCACTGATGGGAAGATATACTCTACGCGTTTATTGTATTCTAGATTACTTCTAGTAAAGATAGGAACAACATTGTATTTTCTATATTTATCTTTACCTAGAATAGGTGATACGTAGATTATTGTACAAGGCTTCTTATGTCTATAAAAGAAGACCTTTAGGTTTATGTTTCATATAACTTTTCATACGTAAACTACTTTCATTGTAAGCAAGTTTGATATCATTAATCAAAGTGAAAGTTTGTTTATATCATTGTGTGTTCTTGTTTAAGTGTTAATTCCGCATAACACTTAGATCATCATAAGCATATACAAAGGTTTCTCTAAGTGTATTACTTGATCTAATCTCGTATACATAAAGCTAAATCGATCTAAGTTTGGGATCAACAAGTGGTATCAGAGCTTGTTGAGGAACTTTTGATCTTAAAGAACACAAGAACCCTAAATATCACCAAAACCCTAATTTTCTCAAAACCCCTAACAACATCATGTCAGAAGTAATAACCCCCTCCTCCTCACCTTTACCAAACATCAAGATTCCCATGCTTGATGCAACCAACTTTGAATTGTGGAAATTCAATTTTGAACAATATCTAGGGATCTATGACTACACACTCTGGGAGATTATTGAATATGGAAACACATTCAATAAAGCCGAAAAGATTGCTGATGCTATTGCTGGAAGAGCAGCTGTTGCTGGATGTTCTGAAGCAGACAAGAAAGAAAAACCTGAAGATGGTAGAGCTGTGTCTGCTGAAGACATAGCAAAGAAAAGGGTTGACATGAAAACCCTAAATATTCTGAAACTCTCTTTGGGACAAGAGAACCAGCATAAATACAGAGGTTATGAATCTGCTAAGGACCTTTGGGCAGCTCTTGAAGTTGCATATGGTGGCAATGAAGATACTAAGGAAGAGAAGAAGAAGCAACTGATGCATGATTATGCTGTCTTCAAGGCTCAACCTAATGAAAAGCTCAGTAGTGTGAGAAGCAGATTGCTTGATATTACAAGCAAATTGTCCTTCATGGGGACACAACTTGGTGATGTTGACATCAATGCTACTTTTCTTAAAAGTCTTGGTGAGGCGTGGAAGATTGAGGCAAGATCTATTCTTGCCAATAATACTCACAAAAGTTCCACGTTTGATGATATCTATAACAAACTGAGGCTGTTGGAAGATGAAACTCTTTTAGAGCATGGAAGCAAGTCCACCAACAGTAACATGGCCTTCTTTTCTCATAGTAAAGGTCAATTCAATCAGAAGGACTCCTACATGCATCCAGTTACTGGATCATCATGTGTCAGCGCAGGAACTTGCCCTGTCAACGTCTCCTTTATAGACGCTGACACATTCAAAAGTGACTCACCAAGAGTTAAACCTGTTGGTTTGGATTTGGATACTGTATGTGCTTATATTGCTTCTTTGCCCAATGGTTCAGTGATTACATATGAGGACCTTGAGTAGATAAGTGATGAGCACTTGGAAGAGATGGACATTAAGTGGAACATGGCTCTTGCTAGTATAAGAGCAAACAGGTGGAATAGAAGGTTTAAGAAGAAGATGACCTTCAATGCAAAAGACACAACTGGATTTGATAAATCCAAAGTTGAGTGCTACAACTGTCATCGTATGGGGCACTTCATGAGGGAATGCAGATCTCCTAGAAGATCTGATGCTGGTAAACCCTCAAGTCAAATTGTTAAGGCTCAGGATCCTAAAGCCATGGTTGCAGTTCAAGGAATTGATGGTACTGGATGGGATTGGAGCTATCTGACTAAGGATATGGAAGAGGATAAAGCTTTGGTTGCTGAAATTAAAGAAGAAGAGCATGTTGAATATGCTCTCATGGCACACTCCTCCTCTTCATCTGATAATGAGGTATACGATGATGCTTTTTGTAGTAAAGGTTGTAGGTTAAACACTGAGAAACTTAACAAAGAGGTGTTAAGATTATTAAGTGATGTGAGTACTGAAAGATGCAAACTGTCTAATTACCAACTAGCTCTAACTCAAACTGAGAAAACTGTTTATGAATATAAGAAAATGGAATTTGACTTAAAAGATAAAATTAATATTTTAAAACATGAGTTAAATGCTAGTATGGATATTAGAAACATAATGGAAAGGGTTAATGGTGAGTTACAGGCTAAGCTAAATGAGGCCATTAAGAATAAAGATAATGTTGGCCTTAAAATTCAAAGATTTGATAGAGCCACACAAACCCTAGGAGACTGTGTTAGTAAACAAAGAGATCCTAAGGACATGACTGGGATTAGGATGAATGATTACTCTGTGGTTCCACCACCAGCTGGTGACTTCTATGGTGTCCAACAAAAGGACCTATCTTGGACTGGTTTGCCAGAATTCTAAGAGGAGGAATTCATTCCTCCACCAAGAGTTGTCACTCCAATTGAAGAGTACCAACAAAAGTTGACTGACCTGAACGAATGGAAGAAAGCTAACCCTACTTTGTTTGTTAAGGGTGGCTTACTATGTGAAAGTCCAAATGAGTCAACACCCATTAAGGTTACTAACCTAATCACTGGTAAAGCTGTTGACCTAGGCTCAAACACTGATAGAAAACCTAGCATTAAATATGCAGAGATGTATAGGAATACTAGGTCACCCAAGAGCCAAGTCAGCAATAATGAAACAGGTTTCTTCTCTTCTAGACCCAGGGTTGTGTCTAGAAAAGCTTGTTACACTTGTGGTAGCTTTTCACACTTGGCATATAAGTGTGTCAACGCTCCCAAAGCCAGCGCTGACAGGAACAAATTCAGCGCTGACGGGAACAAAGTCAACGTTGTTAGGAAGTCAAACGTTGTCAGACCCAAACCTTGTGTAGAGCAAAGTCCACACGTTGTTAGACCTGCCCCATTCTTCACTAGAGGATCTAACACTCATGGACAAAGACCATTTCAAAAGACAAACACTTGGTCTAATAGGCAATGGGTTTCTGTAGCAAACCCTAGGTTCAACGCTGACACGGGTAATTTCAGCGTTGACAAGACCAATTCCAACGCTGACAGAAACGTGACCAGACCTAAATATTTGGAACCACAGGGTAAGGGGTCTAAAGCTTCTTCAAGCTTAACATGGAGACCCAAGAAAGATCAAAACCCTTATGATAATGGGATTTCAATGACTTGCAACAGATTTAATTACATTTCAAAGGTCATTACAAAACCTATTGGGGTTAACTAGGTATTTCATCATAAGAAGGATGAGAATGGGGTTGTTGTGAGAACTAAGTCTGTTCTTTTTGAACAACCAGATGAATCCAATTCTTTTAAGACTTGGGTTCCCAAAAAAAACTAATATGTTTTCTTTATGTGCAGGGCATTCAAAGACATGTCAATGATTATGGATATTGGGATAGTGGATGCTCAAGGCACATGACAGGGAAGTAAGACTATTTGACCAACTTCACTCCCATTAAGGATGGTGATAAGGTTTACTTTGGTGGCGGATATGGTACTATCACAGGCAAAGGAACCCTTCTCACCAAGAATCTGCGTTTTGAGAACGTATTTCTGGTAAAAGAACTTGATTACAATCTTTTTAGTGTATCACAAGTTTGTGATAACAAAAATAAAGTTCTGTTTACTGATACTGAGTGTTTGGTGTTAAGCAAGGATTATAAGATCCCTGATGAGAAATATATTGAGTATAGAACACCTAGGCATAAAGACATATACAATGTGAATCTAAATGGGATTAAAATGAACAATAATATGTCTTGTTTTTATGCTAAAGCCTCAGTAGATAAAAGTAATTTGTGGCACAGGAGACTAGGGCACATAAATTTTAAAAATATAAATAGGCTTGTGAGACTTGGCTTGGTTGATGGTTTGCCTGAGAAGGCCTTCCACAATGACCACTCTTGTGTTGCATGTCTTAAAGGCAAGCAGCACAAGGTCTCATTCAAGTCCAAACAGGTGCATACTAGTTCTAGACCTCTTCATATGCTACACATGGACCTCTTTGGTCCAACCAATATAGAAAGTTTGAATGGTAAGTCATATTGCTTTGTCATCACAGATGACTTCTCTAGGTTTACTTGGACATTCTTTCTAGCTATGAAGAGTGACACAGCTGATATTCTAATTGATTTTATCACTCAGATTGAGAAGAGGTCTGGCAATGAAGTTAAAATGCTTAGGAGTGATAATGGTGGTGAATTTAGGAATAAGAAGCTAGATGATTTCTATGTCAGGAAAGGAATTACCAGGAAATTTAGTATTGCTAGAACCCCACAGCAAAATGGGGTTGCTAAGAGGAAAAATAGAACCCTAATTGAAGCAGCCAGCACAATGTTGGCTGATGCTCATTTTCCTATAGACTTTTGGGCTGAGGCTGTCAATACAGCTTGTTATGTTCAAAATAGAGCATTGGTTAACAAAATTCAGAACAAAACACCTTATGAGTTACTTTGGGGACAAAAACCTAATATTGGTTTTCTCAGACCTTTTGGTTGTCATGTAGTAGTTTTAGATACTAGTGATGCCTTAGGGAAATTTAGTGCAAAAGGTGATGAGGGCTACTTCATGGGGTATTCAGTGCAGAGCAAGGGATATAGGGTTTATCTTAAAGAGGAAAAACGTATACTTGAAAGAGTACATGTTAGGTTTTTAGAGAATAAACCTAGTGATCCTGAAAGTGGTCCAAATTGGTTGTTTGACTTGGAACCTTTGTCTAGAACTTTAAATTATATGCCTGTCACTAATCCAGACATTATGAAGGTAACTTTAAATGTTGTGGAAGAACAAGTTGTTGATGTTTCAGGTACACAGGTTCATGAAAAGGTTGGATCACAAGCAGAAAACACATCTCCTATACAAGAATATGTTACAATTCCCATTTGGACAGATGCTTTTGCTGCTGCTGCTGGTAAAGCTAATGGTGGTCCCCAAGTACTACCAGATACAAACATGCATGGTCCTTCAGGCGTTGACAAAGGCAATCTAGCGCTGACAAGACCAATTCAGACGTTGATGGTTCAGACGTTGACAACAACAGTTCAAGCGTTGTTAGCCCAAGCGCTGACAAACAAGGTTCAGGCGTTGACAACACTTCTGCACATCTTTTCTCTTCCATTTTTGAACAGGGTGAACCTTCTAATATATATGAAGAGGTTCATCCTCATGTTGATGAAAGAGAGTCTGATGAAGAAGATATTGGCAACATGGAGAATGAGGTTGAGGACACCAGACTTTTTGAAGGAGGAGTTCTCACTTCCACTATGAAGAATCACCCCACTTCTCAAATCATTGGTGATATTACGACTCCAGTTCAGACAAGAAGGTCTCATCAAGGTCTTGGTGGGTTTATTGCCAATATACACAAGAAGGTTGATACCCCTCTTGTGCAAGCATGTTTGTTTGCCTGCTTTTTGTCACAACAGGAACCCAAGAAAATATTTGATGCTCTCAAAGAACCAAGTTGGGTGGAAGCAATGCAGGATGAGCATCACCAATTTGCAATTCAAGATGTTTGGGAGCTGGTTGATTGTCCCAGATATGTCAGACCTATAGGGACAAGATGGGTTCTAAGGAACAAGAGAGATGAAAGAGGCATTGTGGTCAGAAACAACGCAAGGTTAGTGGCTCAGGGATATACACAAGAGGAGGGAATAGACTATGAGGAAGTCTTTGCACCAGTTGCAAGGATTGAAGCTATAAGGATCTTTTTAGCCTATGCATCCTGCATGGGCTTCACTGTCTATCAAATGGATGTCAAGAGTGCCTTCCTATATGGAACTATTGTTGAGGAGGTATATGTGATGCAGCCTCCTGGTTTTGAGGATCCAGAGAATCCAGATAAAGTGTATAGAGTCAAAAAGGCTATGTATGGCCTTCATCAAGCCCCTAGAGCATGGTATGGTACTTTGTCTGCCTATTTGGTGGACAATGGATTCAAGCGGGGCACCATAGATCAGACATTGTTTACAAAGAAGAAAGGAAAGGATGTGTTGCTTGTCCAGGTCTATGTTGATGATATCATTTTTGGGTCATCCGATCGACTTCTGCCGGGTTGGTTGCTTGCTTCCAAAGCCCTAAGCAAGAGTACTGATCCAAACATGAGTGAGGATTTCTCCAAGCTTATGACAGATAAATTCAAGATGAGTGCTATGGGGGAGATGAACTTCTTTCTTGGTTTACAAGTTCAGCAGAAAGAAGATGGTATCTTCATCTCCCAGGATAAATATGTGGCTGAGATCTTGAAGAAGTTTGGCTTTTCTTCACATGAAAAGAGGGCTACTACTTCTATGGATAGAGAACACCCTTGGGGAAAGATTGGAGATGGGAAAGATGTTGATTTCAGGCACTATAGATCCATGATTGGATCCTTGATGTATCTTACTGCCTCCAGACCTGACATCATGTTTGCTGTGTGTGCTTGTGCACGCCATCAAGTAACTCCCAAAGAATGTCACCTTTATGCTGTGAAGAGGATATTTAGGTACCTAAGATGCTATCCTAGTCTTGGTTTATGGTACCCAAAGGATTCACCATTGGAGCTGATTGCATATTCAGATAGTGATTATGGAGGTGATAAATTTGATAGGAAATCCACAACTGGTGGATGTCAGTTTCTTGGGAGCAGGTTAATATCTTGGCAGTGCAAGAAACAAACAGTGGTGGCTAATTCTACAACTGAAGCTGAGTATGTTGTTGCAGCTGCTTGTTGTGGACAAGTTTTGAGGATTCAGAACCAGCTGTTGGACTATGGGTATAATTTCATGCATACCAAGATATTTGTTGACAATAACAGCACTTTATGCATCATTAAGAATCCTGTACATCATTCTAAAACTAAACACATAGAAATTAGGCACCATTTTATAAGAGATTGCTTTGAAAAAGGTTTAATACAACTAGATAGGGTTGACACTGAGGAAAATGTGTCAGATTTACTAACTAAACCTTTTGATGCTGGGAGGTTTCAATACTTGGTAACAAGTATTGGAATTGTCAATCTCACATAATATGTGTTTTGGAGTCTTTTTGTAAAAGTATGTACAGGATGATGCATTGTTATTGGTCTTATGATGATATAGATTTTCCACTATATTTTTCTAACACTGACAAAGGTTGCTTGAACGCTGATAAATGTTTTTGTAACGTTTTCAGCAATATAACTGTCTAACGCTGACAAAGCTTCCCTCAACGCTGTCATGTGTTATCGGGGCGTTGTCAGCAACAATGTTAGTTTTGTGGTTTTCAATCTAAATGTGCAGATGGCGTTAGCAGTATACCATTGGATACAGAGTTGCTTATGGATCAATGGAGAAGCATTTGGACAAGTTTTTATTTATGGATGATGGTTGGAATGTTTAATTCCTATCTTGACATAAATCTTTATGTTCATGCATATTTTTGGCAACTTATGTATCATAGTTTAAGGGGAGGTTTTAGGAACCTTTAGGATGTTTTGGGTATCCATATGATACTCTTATCACAATTCTAGATTGTGTCCACAGGTGAGTATGAGTTAGTTTTACTAAATCATGAGGCATTGTAGCATGCAAAGTTGATATACTATGCATGCTGCCAAGACATTTTTGGCCTAGAATTGGTTGTGGTCTGTTGGGAGACTTGGGAATAATTTTGTTATGGGATTTACCTAGGAGTAACAAGGAATTTTGTAAGGTAACTTGGTTGTTAAGAGTTTTGGTTAGCAAGGGACACTAGAGGACTGTTATGTCTATCTTGCTTAAGCAAGTGTGCATAACTGGACAGTGCTTGCCGCCCTATAATAATTATCAGCTTTTTGGTTATCTTCTCTAGGATAAATTACTTTGTTAAGGTCATTTTTCATTTTTAAACATTTTTATTTTTGGACGCTGACAAGAATTTTTCCAAGCGTTGTTGTGACCAAATTAGACGCTGACATGGCTATAGGCAAACGTTGACAAGATTATAGCCGTTGGGCGTTGATAGGTTATTTTTGACCGTTGACACTCAATGGGTCCTACCCAGTTGTTACTTTTTGACATATTTTTAGGCCGTAATTTTGGGAGTTGTTAATTTTCATTTAATGCATGAGAAAAACTTATATTTTTTCAATATTTTCATGATTACATTTTGAAAATACTTGCCTATTTTTGGGCCAATCACATGCATTTTCTTCTCCTATAAATTTGGCTCCTATTTTTAAACAGGGTATCTATACTTCTTGTCTAACCCAATTTTCTCTTATCAACTTCATCTTCATCAATCAATTTTAACAGCTTTCAACAATGGCACCAAAGTTTAAACCATCAGAATTGGAATTGGGGTTCAGAACTCAACACAACATGATCGCGTATCTTGAAGCTGATGATACTCTGTTTCCCCAATACACACAAATGGTGGCGTATTTGAACGCATCCCCCTTAAGGTATGCTCTTTCTCATGCACCACTCATTCCAGTCACACATATTAAACAGTTTTGGAACACTGTAAGTTCCTCAACAGTTAATAGAGTGACTACATTGACTTCTATTGTTCATGGGAGATCTTGGGTGGTTACTGAGGCTTTGGTACGCCAAGCCTTGCATCTTGATGATGATGATGGTATAGCCACCCTTCCCATTAATGAAACAGAACAAGGACTAAGGGCTTTGGGATATCCTTTTCCTGATGAAGGTTCTCTAAACAAGTATCATAAACAGGAGTTTCCCCCAGCCTGGAAGTACCTCATACATGTCCTCCTTCAATGTTTGAGTCCCAAATGCACTGCACACAATGAGATCAATAGATCTATTGCAAGTGAAATTGTGTGTATTGCAACTAGGCAAAAATTTAATTATTCTAAAATGATTTTTGAGGGCATGTGTAAAAATAAGGGGAACAAAATGACTTTAGCTTATCCCCGGTTTTTACAAATGGTTTTTGATGTTCAAGGATACTGCACAAGGGATCATAATGATTTTTATGAGATCCCTGTGCAAAAGAAAGCTATTTTTATGAAGATGAACTCACCACCCCATCGTGACCTACCCTTAACCCAAGCTATGCTTGCTGTCATTGCAGCAGCTCAACCCCAACTAGACCCCCAACCTCAAATTGACCCAATACCTGAACCATTACCTTCACCTGAACATATGCAACTTGACCAAGAACCCTTCAACGCTGACACATTAAATGTTGGCGTTGATGTGCCTATTTCCAACGTTGACACACAACCTTCACAAACCCAAACACCCCTTAACCAACCCACATCTACCCAATCTTCTACACCATCTTCCACACCCCCTGAATATAGGTTGATGAAACGCCAAAGGACTACTGGAGTGTTCTCCTCTGGTGGTCCTAGCCATGTAGCAGAGAGAACCACCACCACAAGTGTGGCTGGTGATATGGATGAGGCTGAGACTATTGGTTCTGGCTTAGATGCTGGCCAAGGCAGTCCCACCATCATTAAGTCCTCATCCATGCCCAATGAATCTGACTTGGGAGGTCAAATCCCCATTTTAGAAGAGGGAAGATTGGAACCAATGACCCTACTTGAATTGACGGTCGTCTGCATGAGCTTGCAAAAGCAAAATGCAGACTTAGTACAAGTTGTCAGCTCACAAGGCCTTGAACTCAAGCAATTGAGGGCGAGGATTGTTGTTTTGGAGACTACAAGTGCAAGGAGAGGTATGGAGGAATCTTCCAAAGGGGAGGAAGATCCAATAAATCTGAGTGATAAGGGCAGCCATGATGGTCAATCTTTGGATGTTGCTGAGGCCCTTACAAGTTTGAAGAAACAGACAGGTTTTGATACGTCCTTAGTCTCTCCTACAAACTTAAATTTATCATTTACAGCCATGTTGGAAGAGATTGCAAAAGGCGCTGAGGCAGGAAATTTGGGCATTGACAAGGAGAATTTGGACGCTGACAGAAATATTTTGGGCGCTGATAGAACAAAATTGGGCGTTGACAGACCTGTACATGAGGGTGATGTATTCCAGTCATCATCCATCATCAAGGAGGTTTCTTCACAGGTATCACCATCTACCTTACCAACCATTGATCCATTAGATAAGGTTAAGGGTATTATGGTAGAAGAGAGTGTTCCAAAGGATGCAGCTCAAGTTGAGTTTGATAGAAGATTGGCTGTACAAATTATGGAACAAGATAGAAAGGAGGTGAAAGAGTCACCGTTTGTTGTTACTTCAGAAGAAGGAAGTGATGGAGCTAGCTCAGACTCAAGTGTTATGATTAGAGAACCAGAAAGACTTGAGTATGGAAAAGAGTTGGCCAAGGAGAAATTGAGAGAATTGAAATTGTAGGTTGACTTTGACATGCCAGAGGTGGTTCAAATGTACAATGCTTGGGAAGAAAGATGTATGGAGAATCCACACTTGACCACTTCAGATCAGATATGGGGTTTGGAGATTCTCCTCAGAGTTCAGAAAGATTGCCAGGTAATTTTGAAACACAAGGCAAGCAATATTCTCTTAGAGTTGAAAAGGGATAGAAGGGAGCTATACTGCATGTTGCTCAGATGTCATGGAGTAGGATGGACTTATCAGAAGTTGAAGGCATTGACATTTGATGAGTTGGAATGCAAGGCTTATCCCATTTGGGTGAGAGTGCAGGAAGCAAACAGTCTCAGACTTCTTTCTGATGAAAGAAAGGAAGAACTTGCAGAAGAAATGGAACTCAAGAAAGCTATGTTTGTTCCCAGACCAGTGAAAAAGGGAGTTTCTCTTGAGTTTCCCAAAGATATGGATCCACTATATCCAAGTGAAGCTGTCATAAGAAAGATCCTCAAGCTCTCACCATTAGAAGCTTCAGATATGGTGCAAGTGTTACCACTAGATTCTAGGAACCCAATTGTGAGCTATGAAGAAGATGAATGTGGGTTTTTGAAAATTGGCAGGTATGGCAAAGAGGTACACACTTTTACCACTCTCATATCTTTGTTTGCAAGTTGTGATAGAGAAGACTTGGTAGACCTATGGAGGTTGCTAGAGACCAAGTATGAGGCTGAAGCACCAACTTCAGCTAATGGAATAAAACTATGGTCAACATTCAAGAGAATGTGTGGACCAAAAGATGAGGATCCTGCTATTTGGAAGGATCTTGAAGATGACCTCAGTGGTCTTCAATGGAGATTATATTCAGCTGCTGGTGTTTACCATTTGAGTTCTACAAAGTTTGTTGAGTATCTACTTATGGATGGTCAGTATTTCATATCCAAGGCTATCTTGGAGAAGATGAAGAACACTCAGCTGGAAATTGATTATTCAAGTGACGTGGCAAAAGACTTGATCAGATTTATTTATTACCAATATGAGAAGGTTTGTAAGATTCCTCCTAGTCCTTAATGCTTATTCAGAAACTTGATCATAAGAGTGGATATCAAGTTTAGGGGAGGATTGTTGGGAATAAATTAAGGCCAGATCACTTGAGCGCTGACAAGAGTAAAACAAGCATTGACAGGAGCAAAACAAGCGCTGACAGCTCAAGCGTTGACAAGACAAAGTCAAGCGTTGATACATTGAAGACAAGCACTGATGGGAAGATATACTCTACGCGTTTATTGTATTCTAGATTACTTCTAGTAAAGATAGGAACAACATTGTATTTTCTATATTTATATTTACCTAGAATAGCTGATACGTAGATTATTGTACAAGGCTTCTTATGTCTATAAAAGAAGACCTTTAGGTTTATGTTTCATATAAGTTTTCATTCGTAAACTACTTTCATTGTAAGCAAGTTTGATATCATTAATCAAAGTGAAAGTTTGTTTATATCATTGTGTGTTCTTGTTTAAGTGTTAATTCCGCATAACACTTAGATCATCATAAGCATATACAAAGGTTTCTCTAAGTGTATTACTTGATCTAATCTCGTATACATAAAGCTAAATCGATCTAAGTTTGGGATCAACAGTCTTAAAACTCCTTGACGCAGGAATGATTTATCCTATCTCTGATAGCCCATGGGTGATCCTAATCAATTGTGTCCCTAAAAAGGGAGGAATGACCGTTGTGTCCAATGAAAACAACGAGTTAATTTCCACTCTTGTTGTGACCGGTTGGAGGGTGTGTATTGACTACCCAAAGTTAAATGACGCCAATCGTAAAGACCACTTTCCTTTGCCCTTCATGGATCTAATGTTGGAGCGACTCGCGTGAATTGAATTCTATTGCTTTTTAGATGGTTTTTCCGGTTACTTTCAAATCCCTGTCGACCCTCGTGATCAAGAGAAAACTACGTTTACGTGTCCTTATGGAACGTTTGCTTATCGTAGGATGCCTTTCGGACTTTGCAATGCACAAGGTACGTTTTAACGGTGTATGATGGCTATTTTTCTTGATATGATCGAGAAGTCGATGGAAGTGTTTATGGATGACTTTTCGGTGTTTGGCAATTCGTTCACGTCGTGTTTATCTAATCTCGAGAAAATGTTAAAACGTTGTGAAGAAACCAACCTTGTGCTTAATTGGGAAAAATGTCATTTTATGTGTAAACAAGGAATCGTCTTAGGGCACAAGGTCTTGAAAGCGGGGATTGAGATCGATAAAGCTAAGGTAGAGGTCATCTCCAAGTTACCTCATCCTAAAACCGTTAAGGGAGTTAGGAGTTTCCTGGGCCACGCGGGCTTTTATCGTCGTTTCATCAAAGACTTTTCGAAAATCTCTCGACCTATGACACACCTTCTCGAAACTCTTAAAAGTAAACTTACCGAAGCTCCCATTCTTGTTGCTCCTAATTGGGAATTACCCTTTGAAATCATGTGCGATGCAAGTGATTATGCTATAGGGGCCGTCTTAGGGCAATGTTATGAAAAGCATTTCCGTCCTATCCATTATGCTAGTAAGACGATGACCGAGGCTCAATTAAAGTACACCACAACGGAAAAGGAATTCCTTGCCGTGGTCTATGCTTTTGAGAAATTCCGACCTTATATCGTCTTGACTAAAAGCATCGTGTATACCGATCATTCGGCTATCAAGTATCTCTTAGCTAAGAAAGATGCTAAGCCGAGATTGCTTCGTTGGATACTCCTCCTCTAAGAATTTGATGTCACCGTGCTTGACAAAAAAGGAGCCGAGAATCTAGCGGCCGATCATCTCTCTCGTCTAGAAGATCCTTACAAAGATGTTTTCGAGAACAAGGAAATTACCGAAACATTTCCTCTTGAGACTCTCGGTGTAGTGAATTCTAAAGACACCACCCCATGGTTTGCCGACATTGCAAATTACCATGCGGGCAACTTCATAATCAAGGGTATGACGACAGAACAAAAGAGAAAATTCTTTCGTGACGTCAAGTTCTATTTTTGGGACGACCCTTATCTCTTTCGGGTTTGTGCGGATCAACTCGTTCGACGTTGTGTTTTTGGTACCGAAGCTTCTAACATCCTTAGAGCTTGTCACGAGGGACCCACGAGTGGTCACCACGGTGCTAATCTCACGGCTAAGAAAGTGTTTGATGCCAGTTTCTTTTGGCCTACTATCTATCGTGATGCACACGCACTTGTGAAGTCGTGTGATTTGTGCCAACGTCAAGGAAAATCGTCTCAACGTGATGAAATGCCACAAAATATAATTCAAGTGTGTGAAATTTTCGACATTTGGGGCATAGACTTTATGTGGCCGTTCCCATCTTCTCATGGTAACAAGTATATGCTCGTCGCCGTCGACTACCTTTCTAAGTGGGTGGAAGTTAAGGCTTTACTTACTAATGATGCTCGTGTGGTAGTGAAGTTTTTGAAGCAACTATTCTCTCGGTTTGGAACCCCTCGTGCTATTATAAGCGATCGTGGAACCCATTTTTGTAATGACCAATTCGAGAAGGTCTTAAAGAAATATGGAGTTACTCATCGTCTTTCTACGGCTTACCACCCACAAACGAGTGGGCAAGTCAAGGTTTCAAACCTAGCTTTGAAGAGGATTTTAGAGAGGTCGATTGGAGAAAACCGTGCTTCATGGTCCGACAAACTCGATGACGCTTTATGGGCCTTTAGGACCGCTTATAAGACACCTATCGGTTGTACTCCATATAAGTTGGTTTATGGAAAGAATTGTCATTTTCCCATTGAATTGGAGCATAAGGCATATTGGGCCCTTAAGCATGCAAATTTTGATTTAAAGACCTCGGGAGATCACCAGAAAATACAATTGAATGAATTGAATGAATTGAATGAATTAATAGATAATGCTTATGAAAATTCATTGATTTTCAAAGAAAAGACTAAAAAGTTTCATGATGCAAAGATTAAAAACCGGGTTTTTAACGTTGATGATCAAGTGTTACTTTTTAACTCTTGATTAAAGATATTTTCCGGGAAATTGAAATCTCGTTGGTCGGGTCCTTTCACCATTACACAAGTGTTTCCTTATGGGACCATCGAGCTAGCTCAAAATGATGGTCCTAACTTTAAGGTGAATGGACATAGGCTTAAGCACTACTTTGGTGGGGAAGTTCCTTCGTTGGACGACCTCGTGGGGGAGATCCCATGCTTATCCTTTTTAATGCTTTCTAATAAAATAATGAGAGGGGATTTGTGCCCTTCCAACCCGTTGTCTCGTGGTTGTTTGTGATTGTGTTATCTAGATCATCATCATCGCTACGATTAAAGACTCTCGTGTTCGTTTACGTGAGCCTCGATCGTTTGCTTGAAGAAGTTTTTCACGAATCCATGACATATCCTTTATTGTTCTAACAATTATATTTTAGCATAATTAATAAACGGCTTTAGATATATTGTTGATCACCCTTTCTATGCTAGATCCTAAGCATTCGACTCTTCGTCTCTAGTATGGGGATGCTCCACCTTTAGACTCGAAACATTGAGGACAATGTTTAATTTTAGTATGGGGGTGAATAGATACTTGCTTTGCTACGCCCTCACGTTTTCCAACTTTCAACGTTTTGTTGCTAATAAGGCTAAAAATGGCCAAATTTTAAATTTTTTTCTTAGTTTTCATAAGTGTTTTTAAGACACGAATGTATATTTTCCGATGGGTAGAATAAGAGCTAATTTTTGACTTGATGGGCATTTGGAGACCTTTACATTCCTTAACCCGCTCAAATCAAGTTTTGCTAGACTTTTATATAGGGAACTTTAAAACGCGAAAGTCTTAGCTCATTTGGGTTAAGAACAAGAACTTTTCGCAAGTTCCTATGATTGATCCTAGAAAGTCACTTATTAAGGGAACTATAAAATGCATTCTCTAAACTTGAAAAAGTCCAAGAAACTGCAAGATCCTATAGGTGGCTTGAAAACCTAAAACTTCGATTTGATATAGTCTTAATGAAAGCTAATCTAAATTTGGCTTAATTTTGACTTGGATGGCTAAGTATTCACGAGTCTCTTTAATTAGAGGTCTTTAAATAGTGAAGAACGAGAGAAGATAGAGTTAGACAAGTGATCATGCTAAACGTAGAACATGAAAATGTTCTTTCAAAAACTCATATGTTTTTAATTGTGGCTTTTTCTCCCATAAGATCAATGCATTAGGAATAAAAATAATTTCAATAAGTAAGGTCGTACGATTTGAAAGGTTACTTCACTTCTAGCACAAGATCGTTTAAAAGTTGCTCGGGGTTGAATAGAGTTCATAAACAAGGCATAACTTATTGAAGCGGGACGCGAAGATTGGCGAAGATCCAAAAAGAACCTAACAAGGCATGAGGAGCTCTATTTTGTTGCCAAACATCCAAGATGATGTGAAGTATCATTATTCCTAAATCAATATGAAGGATCGAGACAAACGACGAAAAAGCAATTACTCCCATAAAGATCATGGAGAAAGTCTATCCAAAAAGACCCTTACAAGGTATGAGGATAAATATATCCAAGTCCTAAAAGGAGGCGGATCGTTGTATATCAAAATCCAAAATAAAGATTGAAGAAAAATGATGAAGTCGTGGTCGATGTATGAAGAATCTCTCAAAAACGTCAAGTGAAGAAATTCCAAAATATGAAGAGAAGACCATAATTTCAAGAACGTCTTCCGAAGATTTGAAGTATGAAGTACATGCCAAATATCGGTCCGAGAAAGGTCTCAAATTGTGAAACGAGTTATGTTAAGATATGAACTTAAGGAGATACACGAGAAGCCGTTTTAAAAGATTTTGTCTTTCGGCTAACTATCGATTAAATCGTGCTACTTTACTTTCGGACTAATAAATACTAAAATAAGTCAATATAAATCACTTGTGATCCATGACAAATAGTTAAAATATTCTAGAAACCCATTTCCTTTCATAATAACTAGGATTGCGGGGAGAAAAAGTATTACACAATTTGGACGTATGAGTAGTGTTATCATTGTGACTTGTACCAACAATGATCTCATTTTTGCACTTAGCATGGAATGTATGACAATCAAGGATGACGACCTTTACTCTATGGGACATCCACTTGTTTCTATTCATTGACCCTAAAAGTCACACACGTGATGAAAATCATACATTATGTCTTTACACATCTTCGTAGTATTGTTGCAAGACTTTTTGTAGTAATGATACACATGACTAATATAGAACAAGAAATAAAGATGAAGATTAAACCAAAAAAGAAAGATTAGATTAGATTAAGAAAAAAGAGAAAAACAAGGATGGTTGTGAATTCCTAGTGAGAGAAACACATATGTTTCTCTCTCTACAATCTATGAAAAATGGAAGACACACCCCACAAATGAGGTGCCTTGGGCCTTTTATACTACACGTCTAATGTATGGAAGGCTTTCCTCATTTGTGAGTTCGGGACTAATTCTCGTTACATACATAACATTATACTAGAACTCTCAACACCGTTAAGTAGCATTTTCCACGAGCTTCGTAACGGTATATTATATGACCATCACTTTAAATACTTCTAACAATCTCCCCCTAAGGGGTGGTCATGTAATATGTGACTTCACTTCTTTGGTGTTGTTGACTTTGAAGCTCGTTGTCTTGAGAGTTCCTTTATTGTTCCTTTCATGACTTGTGATCTTGGATCTTTGATCTTTGCCTTGACTTGATCTTTAAGCTTTGCCAACTTGTGTTCTTGTGTCTTTTCCCACATACTCGTAGTTTGCGTAGTCTTGAAAGCTTGTTAACAATTTCCCTTGATAATCAGAGTAGTGGAAGTCTTTGTTTGAGATGTTCTTGAGCTTTCTTCATTTACAAGAGCATGTGGTCTTGAATTACGACTCTTGAGGTCACGCCACCGTTTGCATTCCTCCGGTTTCCCGTTATACAATACGAATACTGTACCTGTGATTAGGTAAGTTCAAAGAACTTCCTTGACAGGGTTTCCGGCTGTGGTAGCCGTTCTCAATACTTGAATGTATCGAAAGATAATTCATAGTAAGGAGTGAATCATGCAGTTCCATTCTGCTGATTGAGTCGTCAATTCAACTTCTTGGAACAAGTTTGAATCAATTAAAAATCAAACCATTGTTGCTTTCCAGTTGACACAAGTTTGATTCATATAGAATCTCACAAGTTACCTACCGCAGTGCTGTATGATGATGACACTAGAAGGATTTCCATTCGTCGCTGTGAATACTAAAAAGTATTACTCTGAATGTCTTGGCAAGATCATAAAGATATTGCGTCGAGACCTGGAACGAGTTTGAATCAAGGAAGAATCAAACCACTGTTGCTTTCTAGTTAACATATGTTCAATTCAATTGAATCTTACATATGACCTACCACAATGCTGTTTGATGTTAACACTGGAAGGATTTCCATTCATCACTGTGAATACTAATGAGTATCACTCTGAATGTTCTGGCAATATCACAAGGATAGAGCGTATATGTTCTAGTGATGAACAACAATTGATATATGGAATAAGTGTCCTAATGAGATTTATAATGAATCTCGTTGGCTCTAGACTCTATAAGTGCTCGTTTATTTGGTGATCGGAGGCTGGAGTAGACTGCCACCTTTTCAATATCTACTATCTCGGAGTGAGAAAGTTGATAGAAATGAGTTGAACTCCGTGACAATAAAACAAACTTCTTTTGAGAGAAGCTTGAGTAGGCTGGGAAGGGTTGTGCATTGCATCACTGGGTCCATGATGCTTTGTCTTCAGTATCAGAAGTCATCAAAGTGATTCTGATAATAGATGTATTGACCCGGTTTCTGCCTAAGTTGTATGGAGGGCTTCTTTCTTTACACCATTTATCCTTACATTTCTTTTTCTTTCTTCAACCCCTTTAATGCTTACCAAGACGTCATCACTAGCACCTTGTTGTGATTGTTCCAGTGCTAGCTTAAGTCATTAGTCGACATTTTTTTCCCGTACACTCAACTAGTCCATCTTCCCTAAGGACATCTAAATACTAATGGATTGTCCCTGGGAAGATCCCTCCGGTTCTGGTTGGATCATAGGACGTATACCTAACCACCTTTTGTCACCAATACCGTCGTGAATTAATGTGTTGAAGGGTATAGATATCGTAACCAGAAAAACCTGTTGAAAAAGCAATCAAGGTGTTGATGAAATAAGTGTTTACACGTTGAAGGTTTTTTGTATCACCAAAACGCTCCCCCTACATATGTGCATCAGAAAAGGAAAGGTTTTTGCACATATTAGGAAGAGAAAGCACTTATATCAAAGATCTTATCCAAGATAACACATTTTAATCACTATTCTCCCCCTTAAAAATTGCATGACATTGAAATTTTTTGTGAAACTAGTGATGAAACATGGAGAGAATAATGTTGCATGAAAGTTTGTTCTCCCCCTCGAAAAGAAAGTCTATTTAAAGTTAGGGGAGTATATGAGCACACAGTTTTGAAATACTTTGAAAAATTGTGCTCAGAAACCCGAGAAAACTTACTTTCCCGTTGTTAAGGAATAATGTACATAAATGAACATTTTCCTTGTGTTCATGAGCTTAAAACTTTGAATGTTTTGATATAAGCCCATGACCGAGAAAAATTAATTTCTCGTTGTTGAGGATAAGTCAAAGACTTTCCTTTCTTTGGGGACCGGGTTATAGTCTGACATGTGACTATAAGCCATTATGAGAAGAAAGTAGAAAATACATGTTTTGAAAAAATTGAACTCTCATTCGAACTTTATGTACGTACCCGTGTCGTTATTGAGCGACATTTCTAAGAGCGTCCATATTATCGATGCTGAGAGACATGTCGGAGAAGAATATTTTTGATATTTTTGAAAGATTTTCTCATTTTTATTTTGTTTTTATAGGTTTTATATTTTTGTATTTTGATTTTCTGATAGATATATACAAGGTTACTGCAAATGTACAAGACGTTCAAGTTCATCTGGAGTGAAACTACGCATACCAAGTCGACGAATCAAGAATTCAAATCTTTATTGAGAAAGAGCTTTGGTGAAGATGTCGGCTAGTTGGTAGTCTGTCTTGACAAAATACAGTTCGATCGTTCCTCTTTCCACATGCTCCTTGATGAAATGGAATCGGACAGCTATGTGCTTGGTCTTTGAGTGTTGGACCGGGTTGCAGGATATGGCTATGGCTGATTGTGAATCACAATAAATAGGAACTTTGTTAAAGTGAAAGCCATAATCCGTGAGTTGTGTTCTCATCCAAAGGACTTGAGCACTACACACAGATAAAGACACATATTCTGCTTCCGCTGTGGACAACACCGTATAGTCTTGTTTTCTTGATGACCAACTCACTAGCTTCTCGCCTAAGAATTGTGCTCCACCGGAAGTGCTCTTGAATGTATCATGACACCCTGCATGGTCGGCATCTAAAAAACCAGTGAGATTAGAACCAGAATCGTTCGTATACGAGAGACCCATCTTAATGGTTCCCCGGAGATAACGAAAGATCCTTTTAACCTCCTTGAGGTGCTTCTCGGTTGGCTTCGCCTGGTACCGAGCACATAAACAAATAGCATGCACAATGTCCGGTCTGCTTGAGGTTAAGTACATAAGGGACCCGATCATGCTTCGGTATTTTGTAGCATCTACAAATGTCCCTTTCTTATCCAAATCAAGCTTGTGTTTTGTGTCCATTGGAGTACCAATAGGATCACAGTTTTCCATCCCAAATTTCGTTAGAATCTCAAGCACATACTTGGACTGATTTATGAAAATACCACGGGGGATTGGTGAACTTGGAGACCAAGAAAGAACGTCATTCCCCCATCATGGACATTTCGAATCGACTTTTCATAAGGTCGGCAAATAATATGGAATATTTTGGGTTAGTAGAACCAGATATAATATCATCTACATAGACCTGAGCCACCAAGATGTCATTGCCGTAGTGCTTGATAAACAACGTTGGATCAATGGTTCCTTTGCTGAAGTGTTTTTGTAGAAGAAATGATGATAATTCGTCGTACCATGCCCTCGGTGCTTGTTTCAAACCATAAATTGCCTTTTTCAACTTGTAGACATGGCTTTGATGTTCGATATTGATGAAACCTTCAGGTTGACATACATACACATCTTCTTTTAACGGCCCATGCAAGAAAGCCGTCTTAACGTCCATTTGATACACAGTGAATGATTTGTGTGTCGCGTATGCCAAGAAAATCCTAATAGCTTACATTCGAGCAACCGGGGCGAAGGATTCTGCGAAATCAGTTCCCTCCTCTTGTTTATAACCTCTCACGACTAACCAAGTCTTGTTCCTAATGACCGTTTGCTCCTCATCCATCTTGTTTTTGAATAACCATTTCAGAGTAACGGGATCGATATTGTCCGGTCGAGGTACTAGCTCCCATACATCAAGCGTGATGAACTGATTGAGTTCTTCTTGCATAGACTCAATCCATGATGCATCGGTCATTGCTTCTTCCACACTTGCTGGTTCCATTGTGCTGACTGATAGTGCATAGATACACATATCACCGTCGGTACGCAGTTGATTTCGTGTTGAGATTGGTCGTGAGAGATTGCCAATCACTTTAACCGAAGGATGATTCTTAGTCCATTTGTGTTCATGTGGAAGTGTATGAGAAACTTGATGCAAGCTCGACGGATCCACATATGGTGTTGAAGGCTGAGTAGAACTTGTGGAAGCCGCAAATGGATTAACAAACTCGTGTTCGTTGAGCATCACACTGTTTTCATTTTCAGCAACTATTTCATTCTGAAGATGAACCTGAGTAGGAATTTGCTGAGAATGTTGTTGAGTTGCATCAGCATTCGGGGAAGTGGTTGGAATGTTTGGAGTCAATATGGTTGAGGTTGACGTAGATGGTGCAGAAGTAGATGCCGTTGGTGTAGATGCAGTCGGAGGTTCTTGAACTACCGTAGCACGTGCAGCCGGGGCATTTTGAGGAACACCAAATGACGAAGTACCCTCCATATATTCATCATAAATTGGCCCAAATAAAACATCCAAGTCACGTTCCGAAGGTTGTAACTATGAGATTGCTGACGGTGCAAATTGAAGCGCGAGTCCTGAACTTACGTGTCAAGAAGTCTGAACTTGTAGCTCGGGATGTGAACTTCTATGTTGAGAGGCCATACCCGAGAGTTCATCAAAGGTAACATTCATAGTCTCCATTACCTTTCTTGTCCTTCGATTATAAACCCTGTAAGCACAAGCAGTTGAAGAATAACCAATGAGAAAACCAATATCAACTTTAGGTTCAAGTTTACCGATGTCTTCACGATCATTCTTTAGATAAAATAATGCACCGAAGACATGTAAAAATGAAATATCTGGTTTTCTTCCATTAATGATCACATAAGGTGTTTTGTTGAAACGGATGTGAATAATGGAGCGGTTTTGAGTATAACATGCAGTTGCTATAGCGTCGGCCCAAAGGAATAACGACGCACTAGAGGAGAGAAGCATCGTCCGAGCAGCTTCAACTAACGTACGATTCCTCCGTTCCACAACTCCATTCTGCTCTGGAGTTCTTACAGCCGAAGTTTGATGAGAAATCCCAACTTCGTCAAAATAAGCTTTCAATTTCTGATTGGTGAATTCTGTTCCGTTATCCGTTCTCACAATAATGACAGGGGCTTGCAGTAGTACTGATGTTTTCTTCAAGAAGTTAATAATTACATCAGGGGCTTCATCTTTTGATGCAAGAAAATGAACCCATGTGTAACGAGAATAATCATCCACAATTACTAGGACATACCGATTTCCATTAATGCTTTCGATTCTCATTGGGCCACATAAATCCATATGAAGGAGATGCAACCTATTCGTTGAATTTGGGACCGGTTTGGGTTTGTGAGGCTTCTTCTTACTTTTTCCTTGCTCACAAGAAGGACAAAGATGGTCTTTTGTATATTTAAACTTTGGAAGACCGGTAACGAGATCATCTTTCGCGAGTTGGGTGATGGCATCAAAATTGAGATGAGATAACCTTTGATGCCATAACCATGACTTTGTTGATGTGGCTCGGGCCATGAGACAAATTGGAGAAGCAACAGACATTTGAAAAAGATCAATGGTGTAAAGGTTGGTGGTACGATTTCCTTTTAACAAATCTATTCCTTCAAGATCTCTTACAAAACATGTATGACTTCTGAAAGCAACCTCCAAGTCTGAATCACAAAATTGCCCAACCGAGAACAAATTATGTCCCAAGCCATCAACAAAAGAGACTCTGGTGATTATTATATTTCCCCAATGAAGATCAGCATAGCCTAGAATTGTCGCAACATGTTCATTTCCAAATCGAACAGTTCCCATGAAACGCCATACAAAGTTTTTGAGAAGGCTTCGATTCCCAGTCATATGTTTGGAACAGCCCGAGTCCACGCACCAGAGACAAATTTCAACAGCCTGCCAATGATAAGAGAATAAAATATTTTGGCAACCGATGAAATAGGTTCCTGTAGGGTTAGAAGATAATTAAGCCATATCACATACCGACGTTTCACTGTTAGTATGAGATCTACTAGTGTCGATAATTTTGCCACTACAGTCAAAATTTCTACCAGTAGGCAACCATTTAGAGGTGAATCTAGGGCTACTAGGCTTAGCAAGACTTTCTGTGGACCCTACATGCGTACTTTTTGGAACATACACCTTAGCCTTAGGAGCGCGTTGTTGTTCACTGACTGACAGCTTGTCAATTCGAGTGTAACCACCATAATTCAACAAATAACTTCAGATTTTTCATTCCAAATAGCAAGCTTAAAGTCATTACATTCAGATGAATTAGGTTTCTGATTATGATTAAAAAGCGGTAAATTCTTAGGGTGTTCTTCTACTTCCACATTATTGATCTTGGGGCGACTACTTCTAGAGGCAAAAGGGACCCTATCATTCCTTGTATTGCTCGTAGGCTGTGGCCTTCTGCTCTTAGTGTAGTTGTTTATTCCTGTAGAAGAAGACACGCGTCTATTGAATTAGCACTTTTTAAATCAATAACTTGTGGTTGAGTTATAGTGATCGGTTTTGTCCTAACGCTTGCTTTACGTTGTTTGCTAGGCACAGAGGGAGAACTAACACGAAGCATTCCTGGGGCAATCACAACAGTTTTCGTTCCAGCAACGCTGGGAAAAGGTGTCACAACAATACGAGTGGGTCCCGAGGTTGCTGGTTTCTGAATCATCGTATCCACAATCGAGCTAGGTTCAAAAGTCTTATCTTTTAACAAGGCCTTTAACTTACAGTTCTCACAGATTTTATGAATAAGTTTCTGATAGACAGACTTACTTTGTTCAACAGCCCGTTTATATGAAACAACAACAGATTCTAAATCTGCAATCTTAGCCTTAAGCTTCTAAACATTACCATCACTAGCACTCTCTAACCCTGAAGAGGCCAAATTCGTTTCCGTAACCCCTCCTAACTGAGCCTGCAACCGAGCGATAGTTTATTGCATTTCATTGTAAGTTTTTTCATACGAAATCTTGTCATATTTGCATTCATCACATTTTTTGACAAATTTATTCCAAAGATCGGTGAATTCTTTATCCTTTTTAATGACATAAGATTCCATTTTCTCTTTCATAAGATCAAGCTCAGTTTGAAGGTTTTCATTATGCAACACAGAGGTACTTAACTTAAGAAAGCTACTATCAATACAATCACGTGCTTTAGAGATGCGTTCAAGATCGTTTTCCAAAACTTTGATTTTATCAAGAGATTTATCAGCTTCCTTCGCCAAAGATTTAAAGTCTTCAACAAAGTTGGCAAATTCTTTTAGAAAAGCGTTTTCCAAATTGCCTAACCGAGCATCAACTTGATTAATAATCGGGTTAATATCGTTTTGAAGAATTTTCTGGACCTCTATCTGAACAGGTGATGTAAAATTTCCTCTAGTGATTTTGGAATTAACAACACGTTTAAGGATGACAAAGTTATCTTTAAGCTCGTTCAGAAATCGGCGTGTGATACTCGGTTTAGGAAGGTCATCAGACAATTCCTCACTTGGAAGCAAACGCATTTCAGTACTCGTTTTAGACCGAACAAAAACAGTTGGAGGATTAACTTTCGGTATAAACGGGTGTCATTTCTCTATCAAGCTTTTTCATTCTTAAACGAGTCTCTACTGAAAGATCAGTAGTTTCCTCGGAATCATGCACACTAGGAGGTTCATGCTCATCAGATAAGAGCACACTACCGTTATATAAGGTTTCATTAGTGGCCTGAACTTGCTTAAGATATCCAGGGTTAGGGGGAGAGGACAACCTAAAGCGAATTTGTATCGAGTGTAATTTATCTCATTCACTTTTGGTGCGAGCATATTTATTGTCTGCATAGTTTGGCCGTGTTTTACTAAGAGGTTGTATAATTATCTAATCCTATCCCGAGCTTTGCAAAAATCCTCAAGAAGCCCATCTTCTCGAATTTTGAAATCATGTTTCAGCTTCTTACGTTCTTCTTTTAAATCCAAAATAGTAGATTTTTCAGTTGAAAGCTGTTTATTAAGAGAAGTGATTTCATCATTCAATTCGCTTATCTTTTTAGCACTACTTAAGTATAAGACATTTAATTTCTTAGTTGTGCATTTTTCTTGATAAACAGATGTAGCATGAGCTTGTTCAAGTTCTTTAATTTTAGCCTGATGAATTTCAAAACTTTTCTCCCGTTCCTTATATCCCACAAGTTCAGTGGTCAATTTGGCATTAGTTTCTCTAAACTTATTATTAACCACCGTAGCATGGTCAACATCCTTAGCAATCTTATCAAATAGAGATTTTTAATACGCATGTGCCGCATCAAGAAGGTTTGTAGGCTAGGCAACTTGATCCACACTAAGGTCCACACTGGGCTCATTCGAACTAATATTACTATTATTCGTTTGATCCCCGTGTGTCTCAATGTAGGGCTCAAGCTTCTCAGTATACTCCTCCTCCTGATTAGACGTACTATATATATCATTATCATCAAAACGTGGATGTACCTCAGAGGGACCGTCTGAATGATAAACGGGAGCTCTGTCAACATGCATTCCTGAGGTAGATGCTTGTTGTAAGTTTGCCATCAAGATGTAGTTGGCATTCACCTCTTCTTCCTCGTCATATTCTGCAGCAGAAGCCATAAGATCAAATTCCTCAACTTGAAGTAGAATCCGTGCCTCTTCTTTTTGTGGTATGAGAAACTAAGTCTGAAGATAAGCAGCATCCCTCTTCTTTTTGGCTGTGCAATCTCGAGCATAATGACCAAATCCCATGCAGTTGTAGCACTGAACCTAACGATTGTTGTTTCTATTTCCCGTACCAGTATTCTCTGTCCTTGCAGCCATAATGTTTCCCATTTGATTACCAACCGCTGGCATAACTATTAACCCATTCTGATTACCCGCATTCGGAACACCCGGATTTTGATCACGGTTTTGACCATACTGATTTCCTACATTGGCAACGGTCTGCCCAGCATTCTGACCATATTGTTGAAACTGAGTCCCCGTGTTTCCAGCAACTACCAATTGGCGATCTTGATTCGCATTCATGAAAGGTTGAGCAATCTGCCTATTTCTAGTGTTCGAGGAGATTCTCTGATTGTTGTTGGTGGGGTTAATGGTGAATTTGAATGCCTTTGAAAGAAGGGCAAGACCAGTATTAATAGCATGAGTAGGATCGGTGATGTCATCAAAACATGCAATGGGTTGTTGTAAGTAATTCATAGCAGCAGGAGGTTGATATCCATAAGCAGTGAGTTGTTGTTGTTGTTGTTGTGGCATGAAGTTACTTGATGAGGGTTGTTGGTAGGGTACCATGGGATATGACATAGATGATGAAGAGTTTGCCATAAAAGCCAATGGATCTTGTGTCTTGGCACGTCTTTCTGTCCTAACTTCGTTAGCTTCATATTGATTCATCTTCAAATAGTCATATACTTGAGTGTAGTCCACGACATGAAGATCCTTGGTTTGATTGACAAGAGTGACATATCGTGACCATTCAGAAGGAAGATTATCAAGAAATTTGATGTTGGCAGCAATTTGTGCAGGTTCATGTTTGTTTCTTCTAAGATGATTCATGAGGGTTGAAAACCGATGATAATAAGGTTCAATTTGTTCCCCTTCAGTAGACGTAAATTTCTCCCATTCACGAAGCAACTTAGTTTCCTTTTCTTGTAAACCAATTTCACTGCCCTTCATCATTTTCTGAATCCTAAGCCACATCTCGTGTGCGGTTTCACAACTATCGACAGCAGCATAAACATCTTCAGGAAGTCCCATAAGAATGACTTGAATTGCTTGATCATCAGCGTCGAGTTGTTTGGATTCAGCTTCAGTTAATTCTTCATCCGTTTGCTCATGACTAGAGTCAGCCACTGGGTTAGCATTCGTAGGGTCCCCAGGCACAATAATTGTTCTTCTAACATACGGACCCTTTTGAATCGAGTTGACAATCAACTTTCCCAAAGGTTTACATTTTACATAACGAAGGAGACGACTAGCCCATGTAGTGTAGTTCTTCTTGGTAAGCATGGGTGGACGATTCTCAGTACCCGAAGCATAAATATCTTGTTGAGACATCATCGTAGAAGTCGTGTGAAAAACAGTATCTCAATTCGTAGAAAGCGTGTGATGTTGTTGAAATTCCGAAACTTCTGATTTTTTTCAGTCGGACAAATAAATTCCTCAGTCCGAAAAAACGGTAAGCTGAAAAAATTGTGTATCGCCAAATTTTGAAATTGAGTTAGAAATAGCCAAAAACTAGTAGGGAAAAAAATTTGATTTTACTTGACCAAAATTTTTTTTAACTCTTTTTGTTTTTATTTTATTTATTTATTTATTTATTTTTAATCTTCGTGTAAACTATGCTCCAAGACAAGTCTAGATGGTGGCTAAGACTAAAAATTACTCGAACAAAAATTTAATCAAACAGATCGCAATGTTATCACCCATCGCAATGTCGGAACATCCATCTCAATGTCACACTTATCGCAATATCAGTTCTATCGGAATACCCCTCCTATCGCAATGTCACACTTATCGCAATATCACTTCTATCGGAATACCCCTCCTATCGCAATGAGTCCACTGTCGTAATATGAGAACTGTCGCAATGCTACTAGTATCAGAATGAGACAAGTATCGCAATGCTACTAGTATCGGAATGAGACACCTATAGGAATATGAGGACTATCGAAATAAGTGTAAAATCCATGATTTTACCATAAGAATAATGTAATAAAAGTTCACCCGATGACACTAGAACATTTCTCAACCTAGTGATATTAATCAAGTTTCGAGGACGAAACTCAAGATGGCATGTGGATGGTGTAAAACCCGAGATTTTTCGTTCATTAGATAATAACGAAGTATACTTCAAAACCTATTTTGAAGCAATACAAAAGTCATTGGATTTGAAAATGTGACAAAAGTCGTATAACCCGCGTACCGAAAATTTAATAATTTAATTACATAAATTATTATCGGGGGATACTTGATAAAAATGATTCATTAAATTATTTAATAACTCATTTTAATAATTGTACGGAGAGATTAACGAGAAGTATTCTTATTAAAACGATCCTTATCTTATTAAAACAATAAATGATGAATATTTGTCATTTAAATAAACGAACATATTCTTCATATTTATACGCCATATAAATACTCCATTTTATTGGAAAAATGATTTTTAGATCAATTACGCAATCCTCGTAAGATGAATCAAAATTCATAAACCACGAACGTGACCCGAACCGTTTATTAATAAACGCATGACAAAATGTTATACATTAAGCCCTTGTAAAATAATTGGAACCCATGCCCCTCAACTATTATAAATCTTGTAATTAGATTTATAACTTTGAAATGGGTATAAAAAGGAAATAAGGGTTTGTTGCTCATTTCTAACCCTAACCCTAGCCACCATCTTCAACACACACACCTAATATGGAAGCCGCCATTCTATGGCCATATCCCTGCCACCCTAAATCGGCCGCAACCATGGCTGCCCTCCATGCCACCGCCGCTGTCAACATGCATCACCACCACCTACATGTTTATCTAGCCGCCATAGTTATTGTATCATTGTGGGTTTTTGCCCCGGATCTATACTCAAGCCGCCACCACCATTTTCGCGGCCACCAATCACCACAGCCATGACCCCCTGGTCACCAGCCACCATCATCACCAGCCGTGGCCACCAGCCACGCAGCCACCACCATCCTCTATCACTGCATGCAGTCATGCATCCACCTGCTACCATCATCGCCACCACCCTCCAGCCGTGACCCCACCAGATCCAAAAGTCACCACCATCCGCCACCCTTAGCTACCCTACGTCGCAACCATGACCACCATGGTCATCCCTTGTGCCTCCCCCACCAACGTGACCATCACCCCTCCCTCCAACAGATGGCTGCCGCCACTGTTTAAACATTAAGGGGTGTTTGTTTCTGCGTTTAACAAACAGCATAAAGGGGCATTTGGTTTTAGGGCATAAAACAAATAAGGGTGCATTCGGTCAGCCTAGATTCACACGGATCTATACGGATCTGTTTTGATTTACTGTCGGGAGCGACATGCATGGCGTTGGGATCAAAGATCTGCGGTTAAGCAGCTTCGGGGGCGTTTGGATCTGCTGATAAGGGGGTGTTTTGGACTGCATAATGTTTAAAGGGCTGTTTGGGACTGCTGATAACATGCATGCTGATAAGGGAGCGTTTGGGACTGCTGGCTGACATTAGAGGGCGTTTGGGGTTGCTGATGACGACAAGGATGCGTTAGCTTACGAGGTTATAGCGTAGGGGTATGCTTATGATGTAATATAGACATGCATGTAGTTTTCCCACCGTTAGTTGTAATCTTCCTACCGTTAGTTATGTAGTACCTACTGACCTCGATATGTTACCACCATTAATATCATACAAACTAACTTACCACTGTTAGTACTAAACCACCAACAGTTCCCACTGTAAGCTTTACAGTTCCCACTGTTAAGCTTAGCAGTTTCCACTGCTAGCTATGCAGTTGCCACTGTTAGATTTAAACTTACCTCTGTTAGTTTAAAGTTACAACTAACAGCTTAACCTAGCCACTGTTTCCATAATTATTCCCACTGCTTTTATGAAATACCCACTGTTAGCTTTTAGTAGCCACTGTTGGTACACAAAAACTAATTTTGTAGTTTTAGAATAAAAATATAAAATTTTTATCAACGGAAGATATTTTGTAAATTAAAGATTTAATTAATAATAGTTTATTAATTACTTTTGGAACACAATAAATTATTAAATAAATTTAATAATTTATTTTTAAGGACAACAATATCATACACGTTTTGTAAACATTGGGAATACACGGAAACATACACACTTAAAAACCATCTTAAGTATTAATTAAATATGCTGTGATAACAAGAATAAACGTATGACCAATTAGACCGCATGCATTTATTATTTATGCATATACTGAGACATACTTAATTGCTTAGGTATTTGATGTACTGTGTGCTTAGTGATTGTATACTTGATCATCCTCGAGCTGTATTATACAGGTGAGTTCATAGCCTCGCTTTTTAAATCTTTTATGATTTCTCAAACCCGCGAGGGGGAGACATGCTAATAAATAACTGCAACTTGTTTTGACAATATGACTATAATTTAATTATAGAATGTAAATTGAACTGAAACCTGTTTTGACTATATGATTGATAGATATTTAGTCTATAGAATGTAAATAGAACTGTAATGTGTTTAAACAATATGATAGATATTTATTCTATAGAATGCAAATTGAATGATACTCTTAATTACCATTACCTATTATAGAAACTGTTAAAATGTTGTAGATCGCCCGAATGTTATAAATAGATCTATTTGGGATTGACCATCCCCATCTGGGTGAGTCATGCTCACTGTGCCTCGACCGGGACAACAGATGTATACCATGTTGGAACTAGGGTTGGGTGTCTTTTTGTAGGACAGTACGTTCTCATCTGTTGAGAACTATGGAAGGTTAAGCTTCAGTTTCGATTAATAGAAAATGTAATTATCTTTTGTATATATGCTTTGTGCATTGCTACTATCTATAAGGTTTGCGTTACTAAACTTAATCATATACTACTTAGCAAACACTAAAATGGGAATAATGGAAATGCTAAACTTGGTTACTTTACACTGCTTAGTAAAACTTACTAAACTTGATTATTTTACACTACTTAGTAAAATACTGTAATGGTAGTATTAGATATACTAAACTTGATTGTTTTACACTACTTAGTAAAATACTGTAATGGTAGTATTAGATATACTAAACTTGATCATTTTACACTACTTAGTAAAATACTGTAATGGTAGTATTAGATATACTAAACTTGATTATTTTACACTACTTAGTAAATTACGGTAATGGAAATATTGGATATGTTAAACTTGATTATTTCACACTACCTTGTAAAATACTGAAATGGAAATATAGGAAGTACTAAACCTAATCTTGCTCTGCTTAATAACACTTACTGAACTTGATTTTATATTGCTTTGTACATTAAGGAATGGAATAATTGGAAACTTTAAATTAGACTTTGATATCTAATACTGAACAATACCATGTAGGACAACTTAAAATCCTAAACTATGATTTTACAAAACTCTATGAATTTACCAACTTTATGTTGACTGTTTTAAGCATGTTTTTCCCAGGTTATTTAGCAAGATTGTTTGAGCATGGATTGAGCATCATTTATGAGCATAAAAATGACGGGGGGGTATCTTTTACCGGGATATTCATAACAAATGTTATTCAACGATTTAAACGATTGTACCAAATCAATGTTTACATCAATTGTATTTCAAAAATCATATAATTATGATCTGTGCTTTGTAAGCTATTTGCTCATCGATCCACCACTATGATACCCGGTCTGGGGGTGTTACAGAGAATGGTATCAAAGCTTTAGTTATAGCGAACCAGATAAATTTTTAAATAAAATAAGAATAAAAAATATATTTCTTTTATTTAAAAGCTGGACTATAACTTTACAAAAATCTTTTGGGGATTTTTTTGGGACATACTTAGAAAGCATATAGCATAGAGAGCATGCATAACTATATGATTTAAGTGCGCATTCATTATTATATGCATTGATATATGTTGATTGTATTATATGATAACTCTGTACGTATTTACGTATTATGACTATTTAATATTTATTGTGGAAATATTAAATACTCAAGCTTACTTAATAAAACAAATAAGCATGCCATGTTAGTAGGGAGCTTTATACTAAAGATGTTCCATCTCCATATTACGTCTTGACTGAGTGGTTGGGTTCACAATTTAAAGTGCCCTCGCTCCTCAAACGTTTATAGAATGGCTTCTAAAGTATGATGGCCTGAACAATGCATTATAACCACGAACAATCTAATACATGACGAAACCTTGGAGATATTTAAATGGAAATTTAAATAAAAACTTTGGGAACATTTGGAAATCTAACATAATCTGTAGAAATCATTAGAAAATCTAAGAAGATTATTAAATTTCTAAAATCTAAATTAGATTTTATAAACCTCGAGGAATCTAACCAAATCTTTTGAAAATCTTGGAAATTTTAGGAAATCTTTAGTAAACCTAATTAGATTTTATAAATATTGAAAAATCTAATAAAATGTTCGGGAAAATCTTAAATTAGATTTTCTAATTTTCTTTAGAGATCTTGAATTAACCTTTATAAACCAGTAATAAACTTGTAAGGTTACCTAAATAACACACCTAGATAAATGGTAAAGTATTATTAATGGACTAGTTAAGCCCATGCAATAATAGCCCAAAACTTGAATAGGCCTATTTAGCGCCTTGTGAGCCCACTTAGTAAATCTTAAATTATTAATGGACTAAAATATGTTTAGGTTCATTAGGAAAACCATTAGGCCCAATTATTGTCTTATGGATCTATGTAGTAAAACTTGTAATATTAATGGATCTAAAAATATAATTAGGCCCATGAAGAAGTCCTTTGCTTAGAAATTGTAAATGGATCATGTAAGCAATAAGGGTTTGAGAAGCCCATTAGCTCTTTTGATACACTTAATAAGCCCACTTAGTGATGTTATACTTGAATAAAGGTTTTATACCAGAAATAATTTATAAAACCTTTTTGACTAAAAACGTTAGTTTATAAGACATATGGATTAAAACCGTGACACTGAAACTTGTCTTGATAAAACAGAAATTACAAGGACTAATATTGTAAATATTTGAAAGTGTAGGGATTAATAAATGCCATTCGTGACTTATTATACCTTAAGGACCACTTTTGTAAATTCTTGGAAGTTAGATTGTCATTTTTGACTCTAAGGACTAATGGTGTAATCAGCCGAAACAATTATAAGCCCTAAGGGTTAGTTCGCCACTTATTAGAAGTTATAAAACCTAATGTTAAATAGAGGGACTATTTTCACCATCTCACAAAAATACTAGAAACCCTAAGGACTAAAGTTGTTAAGAACCGGAAAGTGTATATTTGGTAAAATATAGAGGGATTTGTTTTGCCAATAACCGAAACTTAAGCAAACCCTAGCACCTTTATTTCATTTAATGTGTTATAACTTGAGTATACTATCTTTACATAGTTATTTGGTGAATAGGAACCAGTTAGTCTATTTTGACTACTAGGATAACTGATAAGCCACTTAATGAAAACGAATTTACAACAACAGTACATGTTGGATCATTTAATAACAGACTAGGGAGCATTATCTCATGTACTACATTTTATTTAATGTTTGAACTCGTTCTTGTGTGTATATATATATATATATATATATATATATATACCTTATTAGAAGGAATTATAGGATATAATGCTTATGCTTATGATTGTCATATATTATTATATTATATTATACATATGAACTCCTTGTTTGATGCGTACTCTTGCGCACGTTATCGTGCATCAACATGTATTTTCTCTCGCTTATGATTTTGTACGTATATCTACGGAACACAACTTATTAACGACTCATATACGCGTGCTTTTAATAATATCATGTGGTATTATTTGGATAAATTTGCATCTTTAAATGATGCGGTGGAACCCAAAATCAAGGTACTTATGATTCTATATTTTTAATATGAGACCTGAGACTCTTGATCCTAAGTTAATTATGATTACGTCTTTAGACGGAATGGGGCGTCTAAAGGTGAAATCATGAGCCACCGGACCAGAAGTTTACTTATAAAATTCGTATCACGGTGGAATGGGACGCCCGAAGAAGAAAGTTATAACTAAACGGGCTGTAAAGTATCTTAATAATATCTATTATTTTAGATGTTATATTTATCCTAAATAATAAGAATTGCCGGGAATATTTAAGTAAGGTGGGCTATGAAATCGTTATTGAAACGAGTAAGGACGCTTGTTCGTTTGAATAAAGAAATCATAGGTCACCGAATGGAGTTATAAATTTCACCTTACATGGATAAGGAAGCTTATCGATGTAAATAGAAATTTATAATCACATGGGCTTAAATGTATTCGGCATGACTCATTATTGATATTATTTTATGTATCCGACTATGTACGTATCCCTTTTGACTCGCGATTTCCTCTAGTAGTATCTTATCATTAAGATACTCATAGTTGATGTTATTACATCACCATCTAGAAACCTAAGAAGACTCGTATTCATCTCTTTTGGATCATAGCATTGTGCTCTTGATTTTTGGCTTATCCTTAACCCTAATGTCATTTCTGCTGCATCTGACCCCTTTCAAGGAGTATTCTTTTACGCTGCATTTTGAACCCTTTTTGGGAGTGCTCACTTCCATTTCATTTGACCCCTTTGGGATGTCACAAAAAAATAAAGCTTGTTCATCTGCCATGAGGAAACGAACCCCGATCATTCGAGGAGACGATAACACAGACTTTATCGACACTAGACTTAGTGTCATCTCTTGTACCAAAGACCAAAAATACTTGGTAAGAGGATGCCCAATCTTCTAAAGCTCGTATTTCTCAAATCAACAAGGAGGACAGAACCAAGCATAAAAGACATCCCAACTCTCAATGGGTGTATTTTGTAGGGTTATGTTTGTCATCTCCCAAAAAGCGATAATGGGTGTCCAATACTCTTTTGGACAATCTTCTTCCACTTCGGATCCAATTAGTTCGACAATACCATTGTCTAACAAGCCTTGAAATGAATGACTTCCTACTTTTAGAAGTCAAAATTTGTGAAAATTTTGGAAGCACCAACAGTAGAGGCATGACCCTTTCAGCATCTCACCAGGGATGCACACTTCTTTATTCTTGGTATCTTCTTTGATTTCCATCATCTGAATTAATTATTTTCTATGCAACTTATGCCCCGACTCAGCCACAAATGAAGCAGATTCTTTGCAACTTCCTACCCAAGCAAAACCAACAAAAATCTTAGCCATCTCGCTGAGTAAAGCTTTGGTGTCAAACTAACGTTTGCTTTCACAGGCTAGAAGTATATCGGGAAGCCCTTCGCGTGAAAATTGTTGACACAAGAGCGGTACCAGCCAAAAACTATATTTCTAACTCGACATAGCATAAGCCTATTAAAGCTTAATAGACTTAAAAATCTCTTAAAGGACTAGTAGAAACATTAATGGACGGTTATCTATGCTCATCAAGACACATTGGGGCCCCGGAGGCACATCTTAGTAAAACCAAGACTTAAGACGAGTGGTTTTGGTCAACCTAACCTCGTAAACTTAGAACTCGAGTTCACAAGATTACACACTCAAGAAAAAGTGCCCTCACTTGTTCCCTGAACAAGTAACTTCATCTTTAGCTTCGAGAACGAAACTAATATAACGGGGTGGTGTAAAACCCCTGAAATTTGGGCTTTTACACACGTCACCGGTTTCGTTATTGTTGTCATTCATCATACCATATTGTAATGAACTACCATTACAACATACCATCACAGGACTTATTGTGTTTTGGAGAATGATTTCTTAAACTTCTAAATAACTCGTGAATTGTGCATGATAGCTTGAATACAACCCGAAAGCTTATCATGGTGAACAAAAGATCTAGTACGTCTACTCAAACCTTGTCTAGCAAGTCTGCTAGATAGGGCTGGTACTGGTAGGGCTGATAAGGCTGCAGGTGCCGACAGGGTCCTCTGCAGTGCCTGTATAAGCCAATCAGGACTCCTTAAGAAAACTGAGTACAATCAGCAACTAGGATCGTAGTCTGCCAACGACTCTTCAAAGGTAGGCGGTCTCTGCTGTCACTCCATCGTGACAAAAAGCTGCAAGATCAAAGAAGGTGGACAAGGACTGCCCTTGTACAGTAAGATAAGTGTGGGTCTTATGCTGAAGGCCCCCTCCAAGGTGTGAATATGCCGATGAAGGTAGTAGTTCTCCTCCAACAACCATTGAAAGACCTCGTCGGTCGTGCCCAAAAACCTCGTGCTATCTGGGCATCTGCCCATATGGTCCAAGAGAGAAAGTCTATGCGCTCATGCATGACAGTGTACCCCGCCTGACCTGCTATCAACAGGCTGTGGACGTCCGTCATGTCCTGCTCCTGGCTCATGGCCAGAGCAGCAATCCGAACATGAACAGGACCAGCATGTCTAGTTCCGGAACCCTCTCCGACCTCAAATCTTGGTTTGACAACTTCCTAGTTTTCCCTCTCTTAATTGTCATTAATCGTTCCGTGAGCTCCTATTGCTTTGTCGGATTGAAGGTCAAACCTTCGGATAATACTATCCATCCATAGTAGTAACAACATCCAAATATTACTCAATCGGATGTATAGTGCTAACTGGATAAAGATATCTTTGCATTACTTTCTATCCATCCATAGTAGTAGCAGCATCCAAATACTGCTCAATTTGGGTGTATGGAACGATCAGGATAAATATCTCTTTGCATTGCTTTCTGTTCATCCGTAATGGTAGCATCACTCAGATACTGCCCAATCAGACTTATAGAGCAATCCGAATAACTATCTCTTTACATTGTTGGCACCATTCGTTTCTGAGCATGTCTAAGACGAACCTTTAGGATCTATGACATCTATACCCTAACAGATGACAAAGTTTTTAATAGCTTCGAGGACGAAGCTAAAATAACGGGGTGGTACTGTAAAATCCATGATTTTACCATAAGAATAATGTAATAAAAGTTCACCTGATGACACTAGAACATTTCTCAACCTAGTGATATTAATCGAGTTTCGAGGACGAAACTCAAGATGGCATGTGGATGGTGTAAAACCCGAGATTATTCGTTCATTAGATAATAATGAAGTATAATTCAAAACCTATTTTGAAGCAATACAAAAGTCATCGAATTTGAAAATGTGACAAAAGTCGTACAACCCGCGTATCGACAATTTAATAATTTAATTACATAAATTATTATCGGGGGATACTTGATAAAAATGATTCATTAAATTATTTAATAACTCATTTTAATAAGTATACGGAGAGATTAACGAGAAGTATTCTTATTAAAACGATCCTTATCTTATTAAAACAATAAATGATGAATATTTTTCATTTAAATAAACGAACACGTTCTTCGTATTTATACGCCATATAAATACTCCATTTTATTGGAAAAATGATTTTTTAGATCAATTACGCAATCCTCGTAAGATGATTCAAAATTCATAAACCACGAACGTAACCCAAACCGTTTATTAATAAACGCATGACAAAGTGTTATACATTAAGCCCTTGTAAAATAATTGCAACCCATGCCCCTCAACTATTATAAATCTTGCAATTAGATTTATAACTTTGAAATGGGTATAAAAAGGTAATTAGGGTTTGTTGCTCATTTCTAACCCTAACCCTAGCCACCATCTTCAACACACACACACCTAATATGGAAGCCACCATCCTATGGCCATATCCTGGCCACCCAAAATCGGCCGCAACCATGCCTGCCCTCCATGCCACCGCCGCTGTCAACATGCATCACCACCACCTACATGTTTATCTAGCCGCCATAATTATTGTATCATTGTGGGTTTTTGCCCCGGATCTATACTCCAGCCGCCACCACCATTTTCACGGCCACCAATCACCACAGCCGTGACCCCCTGGTCACCAGCCACCATCATCACCAGCCGTGGCCACCAGCCACGCAGTGTGACAACCGTGGTTTTGAGGTTCGTCACTTTGTCTTATTTTAAGGTTAATTTATGTGTGACTATGTTATTTGCGTGTTTACATGTTTATTTGGCGTGAACGAGGTTGGTGTGGATATCGTTTATGGGTATAAAGTACTCATAAGTAAATCGAGGAACGGCTATTTCATGTTCATGAGCTCACAAATTAGTGAATATGAAATGAAATGGTGTTATTTTAGTGGTTTTACGTATACGTATATGTATTATAGAAAATCGTATTTTTACGGTTTAGGGTTTTGCATTTAGGGGTCTCGGAAGAGGTATTTAGTCACGGGAGTATTTTTCGGGATGGTTTTAAGTCATTTAGGACTTAGTTAATTTGTTTATTTCATATTTCAAGAGTTTTATAAAACTGTACATTTTTACGTCTTTTACGGTATACGCGTAAATTTGACTAGTTTTACGGTTTTGAGGTTTTGGAGGCTTTAGGAGCTGAAATAAATTAAGGAAAATTAAGGTAATATTATTATTACAAGCATTAATAAATTAAATAAAAAAACGAAATTATGGGTGCATAGGTCGGTATATGCGATTAAAAAAAGGGGAAGGAAAGAAAAGGAAAAAAAGAGAAAAAGGAAACATTGTATTGGGCTAGGATTAGTATGTTAATTATATAAAGCATTGTTATAAACCAAAACACATCATTAATCCTTGAGGAAAAAAAAGTCGACGGTCACAAGAGTTTTTTTAGGGTTTCATTGTTTTTTTTGTCTTCCATCATTCTTAAGGTAAAAACCTTCAATCCCTTTTCAATTATAGTGTTTTAATTCTTTCTTAATCATCCCATGATGGATTTAGGTTAGGGTTTATATTAAAAAATAAGTATATTAATGATATGTAATGATTAGAATAATTAGAGCTTGTAATTAGTAAAGTTATGGGTAATTAATTAGGTTAATTTAATTGAATTCGTTTTTTAAAAACTGGGCAGAATTTTAGGTCAATTGTTTTGATCATATATATAGTTCTACAAACTCTTATTTTGAGTTCCAAGTATCCCTGGAAAGGTAATTGAGTTGGCTTTCAAATGCAAGAAACGAGAACTAAATTGGAGGTCAGAAAGTGGGTCAAAAACAGGTTACAACAGTCGGAGGTCAAAACGGTTTTGAAATTTGTCGGGTTTGGTTTAATTTTTTAGGGTGATTGGGGTACTTAGGAGTACACTTGAGCCCTCTAATGGGAATGGGAGTTGGTTTATATATTAAATAATAGACCAGGGGTGGGGCTAAGAAAATGGGTTAGGGTAAGACCCCCTAATCATAACAAATGTTTTGTATGTTCAAAATCAGTAAAATCAGGATAGACAAAAGTATATATATATATATATATATATATATATATATATATATATATATATATATATATATATATATATATATATATATATATATATATATATATATATATATATATATATATATATATATATATATATATATATATATATATATATATATATATATCGGGGCATTAACAGTAGCTTTAAGGTTGGGGCAAAGGGGAGGTGTTAGCTAACATATGTAAGGGCATAGGGTTTCCTTTAAAGAGGTCACGGGTATGGTTAGGTGGGCGTTTGGCTTATAATTTGGAGACCTAAAAACCGGGACTGTTTTGGGTAAAATGTTAACGAGACGGGTTATGAAGTAAACTAAGTTAAGGGCTTTATAGAGGGGTGTAATGAGATGCTTAGAGCATATAAATGAGGTAAATATATGGGAGAAGGTTAGATGTTCATCATAGGTTGATGAGCCATCTTGGTGTTTGGTTCATGTTTTGATTGTGTGCTTTTGTTTGTTAGTTTTTTTACTAGTGCACAGATTTTTTGAGAAGCTCAATCAGGTTAGTTTCATAGTCCCATATCTTTTAATAATTTTGACATCCAGATGGCATGGAAGAGACACTCGTTATAGTTTTGTAAATTGTTGCTGTGAATGTTTTACGATTGGTGATGGACTTGTGTGTACACTTATGTGATTAACTGCTATGTGATTCTTGATTGTGTTTATAATTTAGATCGGGGGACACGTACCGTCTCAGTTATTGTGGTTTGACTTGTTACCAAGAGGATGTTGACAAGGCGGGGCCTTGGGGAGGTACATAGATGTGTGAGCATCTATGGGACCAATGGATAGTGACAAGGCGGGGCCTTGGGATTGGTACATAGGTGTATGGGCGCCTATGGTACCATGGTGTTTGGTAAGGCTGGGAGCCTTGAATTTTGTTTGGAATGATTGATCTTGAATGTTAGTTGTTAATGCATATTTGTAGCACATTGTCCATATGTGTAGTGGTTTATGGTTGTTCACAGCTTTTTATAATCTGTTTTCGGTTGGAGTCTAAACCTATGACTCTCACCAACATTATGTTGACGTGTTCCTTCTTAGGATTGCATTAGAAGGAGATCCCTGTTCCTTCTTAGTTTATTTTTCTGTTTTTTTCAATAAGTGATACTATGAACCTATATGTTGATTTGTTTGTGTTATTTGTTTGTCTTGGGTAAGAGGTAGGACTGTTAACTACTTACCTGGACTCCTGCATTGTTGAGATATTGTCATGACATGTGTGTCACCTTTTATGACATTTCTAATTCATATAGTTCTCTCTATAGACACGTTGTTGTTGTGATGATATCCATACGTCGCATCCCATATTCCGCCATGTTGGGGTATGATAGAATGGTATCAGAGCCAATGGTTATAGAGAATTAGGTTGCCTAGTCTAGTAACCTAGTCTATAGCTTAAGGGTCCCTACATATAGGTGTCATAGGAGTATGTGTGCATTTTATATTAATTAAAGTTTTCTGGATGTTATTGGTTTTTACTTGCGATGTTTGTTAAGTTTTGACTAGTATGGGTTGAACCATAGTAGTTCATACTTAGCCACATGTTATTTTCTTTTCGGGGTGTGACTAGTGTTGGTTGAACCATAATCATCCACGCTAGTCATTGTCGTATTTTGCTTAAATTGTACATTATAGTACATAATTTGGTACATGGTAGTTTCTATCTTTTGTTGGGTTATTTTATGTACCTGATGTATAATATTTTTCTTTTGATGTTTAAAGTCATGTTCCCTAAGAATCATGTGGTGGTTCGAGTTGGATATGAAGGATTTTATGTTGTTTCCACTCTTATGGGCGACATGACTTATAACTGATTATGTTTTCGTTTTGGATTTAGTCTATGCTATTTTAGCTAGACTATGGATTTATGTATTCCAAGAGTTTGACTATGTTATTTTAATGGATGGAGTTTTAGATTTTTTTTGGTTATGTGGTTATGAGCTTATGTGAGTAGATGGATATATGTGTTATGTGTTGTATTAATTCTTATAAGTGTCATCATAGGAGGGAGTGCGTTGGGGAAAGGGTAATTGTATAAGTATGGTGGCCAACATAGTTATACAAGTACCACAACTTCAATTGATTTCTAAGTATGATTGCATGAAAGAGGGTTAATACATGCTTGTATAGTGTATGTTGGACGGATTTAAGTATATGTATCCCGATATGCCTACATATGTATGATCCCTCGCTATTATCGATTGTATTCGTAGTAGGGTTTGCTAGCTCGCTTCTTTTTTGGTATTCAATCTCTGTTGTGGCGTATTCTTCAAGTTTCTTATTTCACGTGTACGTTTTAAAATGGTGTCCTTGGTGTTAAGTATATTGAAATAAATTGAGATTTATTTTGGGATAATGAAATCTTTTGTGTTGAGTCTTACATTCCTTTTTGGTCGGTATATATTGAAAAGACTTGAAAATCTACTATAGAGTTGGATAGTTTGTTGTATACGATAAAATAAGGGTACGGTGTTGGAGACGTGTCTGAAACAAGATGTAACATAATAAATTTTAATCAACACTTATTTATTTCAAAATTGTAAAAGACTCTTTAAAATAAAGCGAAATAAAATTTCTTTCTACTTACATAGTTTATATAATTGGGTTTAACCGATTCACGTCATTTATAATTATTAATACAAGGTTAAATTGAGTTTATGAAGATTTCACATACAATTATATCTTTCATTTAAAAGGATTACATTAATCACTAAGATTATTCTTTAGTTTTTAAAAACAACTAGTATAAAACTATTTTGGTCATAACTTGTTCGTTTTTAGTGCTTTTTGGGTGATTCAAAAGCCTAAAATTATGTACTCGGAAGTACTTTTCAAATAGTCAAAATGTATAGTCATGGGAGGTCAGTAGACTGGTCGAAATTGTTGTACAAGTGTCGGGTTCAAGGTTGAGTTTTGAATGGTAGTTTTTTTAATGATTTGGGATGCTCGGGATACCTAGTCTTTGAGTTGAGTTTTGAGTATATAGAGGGTTGTTTTTAGATTGTTTGAGTCATATAGATGTGGGGAGGTAAAGAAAAATAAATTATTCTTTTGGAAAAGTCGATCTTGTGCACGGTTTAAATAATATGTCGCGGGGCGTAAGATGTTTTGGCAGCCATTAAGTGTTTCTTGGATCATTTTTCGTTGTCATGAGTCATTTGAATTGGTACATGTTTGAGTTTTCCTTTTGAGTTTTTTGTGGTTTTGGTCTGTTTTAACTCATGCACGTGAAATTTCGTTAGTTATCCATGGGTTTGATTCGTTGATCGTATCTAGTGGAATCAGGATGTAGTTTTGGGTTCGTATTGATTGGGAGCGTTGAGGTAGACATATGAAAGACTTGGTCGCGCCTACACGATTAAGTAGGTGGCCTTGAGAGAATGGTCGGAATGCCCTTAGTGGGGATGAAAGAGTTAAAAGTTCGTAGACGAACTAATGTGGTCATGAGGTCTCTTAGGAGTGCCAAGGGAGATGAATAGAGATTTGTATAATGTATGGATATTGGCACAAGTAACGCGCCATAGAGAGTGTTAGAAGGGGATATAATACCTCAAAGGTATTTATGATTGTTCGTAAGGCATATAAGTTTTCCGAAAATTTCCTGAGATTTAGTAGGTTTGCCTATTACTATGAGGTAGAACCATAAATAGAGCAAGTAGGAGAAGTGAGAGGAGTTGTAGTTAGTGCCTTTCCAAGGCAATCGTTGATGGAATGATTTAAAAACAGGAGTTGTTAGAAATAGCAAGGAATGCAAGATAAAAGTTGAGTTGCTTAGTAGTAGATTGGATGTGGAAAGCGGTTGAATGGTTTGATAAGAGGAAGTTGATGAGACTGCTTTTATACATAGTCTCATCGTCCAAAAAGGGCTTAAAATGCATTAAATATCATCAAAATACCCATATATATGTTTGTGTTTTTTGCTTGTGTATTTTAGGTACGGATATTGAGAAAATGACAAAAGATCACATGAATCATGCAAAAACGAACACGGGAAACGAAGCCGCACATTAAACCAAGCCCTAATGAAGAATTTTCCAAGAAAACCCTTGAAGATTTGAAGATTTATGAAGAAGGGTCCTCCAATATGGAAGAATTGACACTCTATACCCTTGTATCTTCATAATTACAAGATTGGTCCCTAAAGTTTATAATGCGTTTTATTTTCAAGATTTCAGATCAGATCTTAGCTAGTCCTACATTTAAAAAACAAAAATTCAAAGCTCTTAACCAAAGTCAATAGGAAACTTTGAGTAGTAATAGAAACATTGATTTCTTTCCTTCTATTCCACACGTCTTTCACGCATTTGTTCCAAAGGGTTAGCATTACATTGTACATAACCCTAGATCAACTTTTCTACACCTAAGAAAACCGCCGTTGCATATAAACCTACTATTAATCTATTCCGAGTGACGTCGGAGTGATTCTTTATTAGAGGCATGTCCGGTCATATATCGATAGGTTTACTTTTGGTTTTAGGATTCTTTGTGCCTCTCATAAACTTGCGTTCGTGTTCGTGTTTTCGGTTTCAATCGTCTCATCATCTTACCTAGAGACATTATATGAAATGTCTCTTAAATTTATCAATCTTAAGTATCTTACAGAGAAATATTTTGTATGCTCTAAGAAGACATTGTAATGAGACTACAAGTAAAGAAAATGAGACATACATGCATGTAGGCTACAGACGAGGTATAAATTTACTCAATAAGCTAACTGTTAACTTGTGTTTCGAATATGAAAATAAGTCATTTGATATCAGATCATATAAAAAGATATAGATTGAAGTACATATGTAATTAAGGAAATTTATTTGAAACCATAGAGCAATTTATTTATTACCTGTTAATACATGTTACACATATATCTACATATGAATCTGAAAATAAAATTTGCATGAACATGTATGGGTACTAATAGCAAGATTTAATCAAACTTGATTCTAGTCATTACCTTGTGATATATATGAACATGGTTTTGGGCATAAGTAGAAGATAATGTATACTAATGATTGTCTACAACATAGATATATAGTCACCATTCACGATCTATTACGAAAAAAATTTTCGAGTCAGTCTAGGCTATAATGGTTCCAATTAGGTATAGAAAAAAAACCGACAATGTTTATAAATAAATTAAAACGCAAACGACATCGAACATGTTAGCCAAGAAACCAAATTGATGTAAGATAACCGTAAGTAGTAGCAATCTAGAGATGTATTTTTATGCATGACCAAGTGATCACAAAATTGTTTCACATGAATAAATCTTGGTCAACTATACATCGTGTGATGTATAAAGTAAATGGAAATATTATAGATAATACAAAATGACATCAGTAGCAACAATAACTAAGTTAATTTATAAGCCAAAATACAAAAATAATTTATGAATAACTAATTGTTAGTATTAATCGGTGTTAAAATCAATGTAGATAATTTGAAGTGGGAGTAAGTCGATTTTTCACTAAGCGTTTGGATTTTACCAGGTACGGATTTTCCGTCTTTTCAGTTAGGACTTCTTTTCCTATGCATGATTAGGATTTCCCGTCTGCAGCCAAATGTTTTCCTCAGTATATGATTAAGCTTATCAATAATCATGTTAATAACTAAATACATTGCCTGAGCATTATATACAAGCATGACCAGTTTATGTACTAGTTACGAAGGTACCGTAACCATGGCACTAGAGGCACCGGTGTCGTGACTCACATGCAGGAGAGTGATGTCCTGCATCGTCCCACTCATGTTCAGTTTGGCCATTTTATCAGTATGTTTAGTGGGGCGTATGGATGCATCCTAGGCTTATCAGTTTACAAGTTATTAGGGTGAATGTGGTGTGTGCTCTACATCCTTCACATTGGAGCTGATCCCTCCACCTAGCACAGTATTTAGAGGTCACCCCTCTACAGTTATTTAGAGGTCACCCCTCTACAGCATGACGAGGTCACCCCTCTAGTTATTCATGCACCGTTGTTACAGCACATGACCTATATAAGCTCTGGCAAATAAAATACAGTAAATGCATGTTTTCAGATTTTACAGATAACAGTTCAGCTTTATTATTTATAAATCAGACTTTACAGATTATACACAGATTTCCGCTGTAACTTTACTTATCAGACTTACAGCTCCAGTATTTCATCATCTGTTTCATTTCAGTAATTCCTTATCATGCTTTATATCCGTTCATTGAGCGTTATGCTCAGCCGTAGTTCCCTTTCATATTCTAACGGCAGGTACACCAGGATGCTCTTAGGATTCTGTGAGCATGTGCATTTGGAGAAGCTATTCAGACTTCTTACTTTATGTACTTACATTATTCTGCTTATTTGGACATTTTTTAGTCCTTTTCTTTAGTATTTTACTTTTCATGTTTTGGGCATATGTTTGGATTGCCGATGTTTGATTCCGGTATTTCTTTTATGGTCAGTTAATGTTTTAGGACATTTACCTTATGCTTTGATGACACGCCATAAATACACGTAACGGTCCACTTATCCAAGTGGGGTGTTATAATTATGGTATCAGAGCTATAGGTTCGACCTATAGGCTCTAAAACTTGACCTGTGACTAGTGGGTAGTCACAAGGAACTTCCCAGATTTTGGCGTTGTTATCTTTCATGTTTCTCATGCATTTATCAGTCATTTTTCTTTAGTTATCAGTCGGTTTTCTTAAAGTTTTTGACTAAGTAAAAGGTTGGTACAGGACTGGCCATATTTAGTCGCATGTGCTTTTCTGCGAATTTTGTTTTGGTGAACCGACCCATAGGCGTTCAACCTTGCCCGTTCAGATTTTTGTATTGGTTACTCTTGACAAATTCATGCTTTCAGTTGAATATTACTTGGTGAACCAGTCCATATACGTTCACCAATGTTCAGATCAAATTTCATGTTTTTCAGTTGAATGTTGTTTTGTGAACTGATCCATAGTTGTTCACCTTTGTCATATCATGACGTTTCATAAAATCTTGACAAATATGAATTGGACTACAACCAACCACATTTAGTCCAGATTGTACATTTCTATACATGACAGTTCTTAGAAAATTTTGACAGCTATGGATCGAAACAGAATCGCCCATACTTAGTCACATGCTTCTGTGGATTAAACCATACCTATCCACATCAGTTGATGTTAAACCTTAGTTGATTATTCTTCTATGTTATTAGTATCAGTCAAGTTTATACTTTCATGTGAATGTCATTTTCATGCTGACTAAGTTCATGTCGCCTTATGAGGATTATGTTTTCACCAAGGTGATGATGTTTTCATGCTAAGATACAGAAGGGGTTACAGTTAAATCCTATTTTCATAATAATCAAGTTTGATCTTCAACAGTCATGTCTTCATGCTGACCATTGTTGAAATTCTCTTTAATCATATTCTTCAGCATCGATACAACCAGCAGTAAGTCGACGCAAGAATTGTTAGCCTATCATGTTCCAGATCAGTTTACTACTGTTTAAATCCATTTATTTCTTTGATCATGTCAAACAAGCGACACCAGTACCGATCATCTCATAAAATTTCCACCAGTGCCATGTACTGTATTCCCTATATACCCACGTACAATGTCTCAGTTATACTCCATGGACAGTATTTCATGAGTACTCTACGTATAGTGCCTCATATATGTTCTAAGTGCAGTATTCAGTTTGTACTTCATGTACAGTAGTCGAGGTGTACTCCAGGTACCCTACTCCATGGATATTGCTAATCGATCCTCAACCATCTCAGGCGTTGCCACTTGTCAATATTCTACCAGGTGCTGATGCTGCTCGTGAGTTGAAGATTGTACCAGATGTTGATGTTGCTAACACTTTGAAGACCTCACAAATGTTTATGCTGCTGATACTTTGGAGATTCCACAAGATGCTGATGCTGCTTATATTATGAAGACTCTTCAGAGCAAGGACGGAAACTATAAATTTGAAATTCCTGACAAGAATATACTTCAACCATCAGACGCTACCATACCATTCCATGCTTTTACTTCCTCAGTTTGATGTCACACTTCACACAACTATTTTCAGTCAGAAGAGTGGGGACCGGTACCCAGCCGACCACTCAGCAAAAATAGTTACATGAATCACGGTCATGATAATGACTGCCAGGAAATTAACAGACAAGGCGGTAATGACAGACACCGTGCTTATATTAATCAAGTCAGTAGCCATCGGAACTCCGGAACGGACGTGACCAGAAATACAGAGGTCAACAGTCTAACCAGTCCGCCAATCCTAACAGTTACCAGAAACTCTTAACCCGATTCAGACTCACCTACTAAAAACATATGTCAAGACATCAGTCAAGACACAGGTCCCAAGTATCATTTCGGAAGACACATATCAAGACACCAGTCATGGTACATGTCATACGAATATTTTCTCAACATACGAGTCAGAACTCATAACTCCAGTATGTTTCTAAACCAGGCCCTCAGTAATTCAGGTTACCCTTCAGAAAGGGGTATACCCATTCTATTATGCCACGCATGTATCAACCCATTAAAGATTCAACCACCACCACTTGAGTATTATTCAGGTGAGACACGCAGTATTCATTCTTTGAAGTTACAGACGAACACATTCAGTGAAAATCGCCATGTTTACTTCACGTATTCCTATGACAGCTTTATTTTAAAACAGGTATTTACCGACCTCCCAGCCAGAAAAGACTTCACAGTACCAACCATGTTTATTAAAGTTATCCTTTCGGTTAACGACGAGATCCATCTTATTAAATCCCATATATATTCATTATATCTTCTACCAAAAAAATCATTACAAGTTGTTTCTGCCTTACAAGCGCGTGACTTATCAGTCCATATCTACGAACACTTTCTATCCACCAGTTATAATCCACTTCTGAAGTTCTTTAAAATCATGACCAACAGATTACTCCATAGTTTCCAGATGTAATTTCAGAAAGTTTTCAAGAAATTCCTTCCTAACCACGAGACAAAATTTAACATCGAGCTTTTCTCAAGACCAGAACCTATTTTCAAAAATCTTTATTGCAGGGCTTCAGCTAAGTTAAAATAGCTGCAACAATTACTGCAAGAATTACCGAAACGAGGCTTTAATCGCCCTAGCACACCACCCGAAGGTGCCTCGTTTCTGTCTATCAGAAAGAAAGCCGGTAACATGAGATCATGTATCGACCACCTAAATTTTTACAAGATCACCATTCTTAATCGATGTTCATTCCACGTATAGAAGATTTCATGATCTTCTATGATGTCTTAAATATTTTCTAGAACAATTACACCATGTCACCATTAGTGGTGAGAGAAAGAACATGATGTTTTTCAAACTGTTGTTGCACACGTTATAGTCTCCCTAAAAATTTTGATTTATACTTCTAAGCTCCCTAATGCTCCAACTATAGTATGAAATTTATAAATAATTTTTTTTTCATGACTTCTCAGACAAAATCGTCAGTATATTCATTGATAACATTCTGATCTGCCAAATTCTAGAGAAGTACAAGAGAATCATCTTCTCACATTTGTACAGAATCTCCGATAGGAGAAAATTATATAAGCAGCTTCCCAGATGTGATTCCAGTTGAACAAGGTGGCATTTCTGAACCACCCTATTTCAGCAGAAAGAAATTTCAGACAATCTTACGAAGGTAAAGGCCATCACCAGATGGTCAAGACCGACGTCTGTAACTAGAGTACAAAATTTTCTAGAACTCAGTTGACTGCTACCGCAGAAATTACTGACAGTCCTCACTAAAATCCTTCCATGACTATTCATCCAGATTCCACAAGAATGTTCCTCAATCCCAGACAGAATTTTGATAGAAGCAGTATAACACAGTTGATGCAGCTATGTTCATATCTAGATGCCTGACATACCGCAGGTTCAAGATAGAACACCGACATGCTAGTAAGTTACTACAACCCTTAGAAATTTTGAGTCGACATGAGACAAGACTCCATGAGGGTGTTATCATTTATCACAGACTCATAAGTGGTATAATATGATCTAAGTCATTATCGACCATTTAACCAGCCTACACATGTTCTTTCATCCGAAAGGAATACGCGTAGCAGATCTGCAGGAAATTCAGCAGTAGATCGTACGATTTTAAGGTATTCCACAAATAATCATGTCAGATAGAATTCACGCTCACGCTCACATTATGATATTATTTCAGTCCACAATTGTGCGGTCTCAGGATTTAAGTCTATGTCTGCATTTATGACATTGTTCACGTTCAGTTTCGTGTTCCATCTTACAATATACGTTTCACAGCTTGTTACTGTATACGGTCACAGGAAACTTAAGAAACCAGACTCAAGTTTAGCATAGCTTTTCCATACCCAGTCCGACATTTCACGTCTCAGGCCGTATCGTTTGGAATTCTCTCCTCAGTCGGCATGCGTTCATGATATGTTCTAGTATCACGTTTACAGTATGTTTCACGTATCACATTCACGACATACTCCAGGCTCAACGCTCCTCATATAATCGCGAGCCACGTTCACGATTTCTCACGAAGCACGTTCACAATTATTCGCGTAGTTCGTCCCAATATGTTTTCAGCAGCTTTACTCAGAGATATAAATGTTAACTTTTCAAGATAATTGTACGTACCATTTCATGTACCCTAAATGCTATAGTTATTCATTCTATCAGATTCAGAAAATCCATCTTAACTAGGGAATCAGAAACTATTCAGCATCAACAGGACAGGGTTATCAGAACCTAGGTTTTCATTGTGTTTAGACCTTTGAAGGAATCGTTTCGAGCGGCAAGCCACTCAAAACAGAGGAGTCCATCCGGACCTCTCATCCCTTTTCCTTCAATAAATCCAGTTAAGTTCTTTCAGTCATGTTACGTTCCATGTCCTCTTCAGCCATGTCACATTCAATGTTTACTTTAGTCATGTCACGTCTATACCTTTCAGCAGCATCATGTTCTAAATCAACGACGAATGATCCTTCAGCTTATATATCCTTTCAGCCTTTATACTCTTTCAGCCTATGTACCTTTCAGCTTATATATAACTATACCAACTTAATTTACCTTTAATTCGAGGACGAATTTTCTTTTTAGAAAGGGAGAATTGTAAAATCCACAGCAGAATCGCATCCTTAATTCGAGGGCGAATTATTTTTTTTAGAGGGGAAGAATTGTAAAACCCGTATTTAAAATCCCCAAATATTAAATACGCGTACTCTCAGCTCTAACTTTAATTAAACGTTGACAGTGAATAAACAGTCTCAATTTTAAGTTAAGAAATAAAAAAAAACATGTCGTAATAATACTAATACAATAATCCGCTTACAAAAATGAATCTCAAGTTTATAATGCGTTTTATTTTCAAGATTTCAGATCAGATCTTAGCTAGTCCTACATTTAAAAACAAAAATTCAAAGCTCTTAACCAAAGTCAATAGGAAACTTTGAGTAGTAATAGAAACATTGATTTCTTTCCTTCTATTCCACATGTCTTTCACGCATTTGTTCCAAAGGGTTAGCATTACATTGTACATAACCCTAGATCAACTTTTCTACACCTAAGAAAACCGTCGTTACATATAAACCTACTATTAATCTATTCCGAGTGACGTCGGGGTGATTCTTTATTAGAGGCATGTCCGGTCATATATCGATAGGGTTACTTTTGGTTTTAGGATTCTTTGTGCCTCTCATAATCTTGCGTTCGTGTTCGCGTTTTCGGTTTCAATCGTCTCATCATCTTACCTAGAGGTATTATATGAAATGTCTCTTAAATTTATCAATCTTAAGTATCTTACAGAGAAATATTTTGTATGCTCTAAGAAGACATTGTAATGAGACTACAAGTAAAGAAAATGAGACATACATGCATGTAGGCTACGGACGAGGTATAAATTTACTCAATAAGCTAACTGTTAACTTGTGTTTCGAATATGAAAATAAGTCATTTGATATTAGATCATATAAAAAGATATAGATTGAAGTACATATGTAATTAAGGATTTTTATTTGAAACCATAGAGCAATTTATTTATTACCTGTTAATAAATGTTACACATATATCTACATATGAATCTGAAAATAAAATTTGCATGAACATGTATGGGTACTAATAGCAAGATTTAATCAAACTTGATTCTAGTCATTACCTTGTGATATATACGAACATGGTTTTGGGCATAAGTAGAAGATAATGTATACTAATGATTATCTACAACATAGATATATAGTCACCATTCACGATCTATTACGAAAAAGTTTTTCGAGTCAGTCGAGGCTATAATGGTTCCAATTAGGTATAGATAATAAACCGACAATGTTTATAAATAAATTAAAACGCAAACGACATCGAACATGTTAGCCAAGAAACCAAATTGATGTAAGATAACCGTAAGTAGTAGCAATCTAGAGATGTATTTTTATGCATGACCAAGTGATCACAAAATTGTTTCACATGAATAAATCTTGGTCAACTATACATCGTCTGATGTATAAAGTAAATGGGAATATTATAGATAATTTATAAGCCAAAATACAAAAATAATTTATGAATAACTAATTGTTAGTATTAATCGGTGTTAAAATCAATGTAGATAATTTGAAGTGGGAGTAAGTCGATTTTTCACTAAGCGTTTGGATTTTACCAGGTATGAATTTTCCGTCTTTTCAGTAAGGACTTCTTTTCCAATGCATGATTAGGATTTCCCGTCTGCAGCCAAATGTTTTCCTCAGTATATGATTAAGCTTATCAATAATCATGTTAATAACTAAAGACATTGCCTGAGCATTATATACAAGCATGACCAGTTTATGTACTAGTTACGGAGGTACCGTAACCATGGCACTAGAGGCACCGGTGTCGTAACTCACATGCAGGAGAGTGATGTCCTGCATCGTCCCACTCATGTTTAGTTTGGCCATTTTATCAGTATGTTTAGTGGGGCGTATGGATGCATCCTAGGCTTATCAGTTTACAAGTTATTAGGGTGAATGTGGTGTGTGCTCTACATCCTTCACATTGGAGCTGATCCCTCCACCCAACACAGTATTTAGAGGTCACCCCTCTATAGTTATTTAGAGGTCACCCCTCTACAGCATGACGAGGTCACCCCTCCAGTTATTCATGCACCGTTGTTACAGCACATGACCTATATAAGCTCTGGCAAATAAAATACAGTAAATGCATGTTTTCAGATTTAACAGATAACAGTTCAGCTTTATTATTTATAAATCAGACTTTACAGATTATACACAGATTTGCGCTGTAACTTTACTTATCAGACTTACAGCTCCAGTATTTCATCATCTGTTTCATTTCAGTAATTCCTTATCATGCTTTATATCCGTTCACTGAGCGTTATGCTCAGCCGTAGTTCCCTTTCATGTTCTAACGGCAGGTACACCAGGACGCTCTTAGGATTCTGTGAGCATGTGCATTTGGAGAAGCTATCCAGACATCTCACTTTATGTACTTACATTATTATGCTTATTTGGACATTTTTTAGTCTTTTCTTTAGTATTTTACTTTTCATGTTTTGGGCTTATGTTTGGATTGCCGATGTTTGATTCCGGTATTTCCTTTATGGTCAGTTAATGTTTTAGGACATTTACCTTATGCTTTGATGACACGCCATAAATACACGTAACGGTCCACTTATCCAAGTGGGGTGTTACATAAGATTTTGGTAAAATCTAAAATTTATGCATGCTTAGGGTTAAAAGTTGTTTAAAAATCATTAATATAACATATGTGATAGATTTGAGTGATTGAATCTGGCTTGTTGGACAATTGCATCAACAAAAGTAAAAAATGCATGTTTTTGTGTTCATCAGTAACTTTAAGTGCTTGAATCTTGCTTAATACTTTGAATCAATGCATGAAACCTGTTTAGACTTGCTTATTTAAGTTTAATATTGCTCGTGTATGCATTTGGTTAAGTTTGACTGGTTGGATTGTGCTCTAAGTGCTTATTGAACCTCAACTGCTTAAGTGTTCATGTCTGTGTCAGATCTGGTGATTGATTGATTAAACTGTACTAATTGGCTGTTGGTTGTTTGTGATTTCTTGTTTGTTATTGACTCCTCTTGATCCACTGATCAATTGGGTGCCTTTGTGTAACCTGAATCTCCAAAAAAGTCACTAAAGACAAAAAAGTCAACAAGTCAAACAGTGGAAAAAGTTTCCACTACTCAACACCCAAAACTAGCCCCTGCTAGTATAATTTTTCAGTTTGCTTATCAATAAGCCATTTTGGCTTATCCAGACCTGCAACAACTTATTTTTTTGTAATAGATCTTCATTATTTGACCTATTTGATTGAAGTGGAGCTTATTAGACTTTAACTTTGACTTTTTGCTAGAAAACCAACTTATTTGACTTTTTCATAAGTGCTTATTTGCTTTTTCCAGCTTATCGAGTCAACTTATTTGAAAATTTTTTGTTGATTAAGCTTAGTTAAGTCATTTAAAAACTTTAGAAACTTGAATCAGCTCTTGGGATAGCCTAGAACTCAAAAACGACTATTTTGTCGTTTTCTTTAGATTGCTTTTTACATTTTTAGGTTTATTCCTTTGGCTTATTTTAAATTTCTTTCTACAGAAGTCTTAAGCAACTCAAAAGAAGCTTGTGTGTCTAATTTGAGCTTATGGCATCAACTTATAGCTTAATGGGCCAAAAAGCCCATTAAGAATAAGCTGTTTGGTATAAGTCAGCTTATTTCACATTTTCAGCTTTTGGGCCTTTGAAAAGTTGTGTTTAATATCAAATTTTGAGTCAGATAGGAGCTTTTGGGCCATTTTTATAAACTTTTTCTTATTGGGCCCAATTTTAGCCCAATAAGGGACTGTTTTGGGTTTTGGCCCATCTGAAGGCCCATTAGGGGTATTTTGTAATTTTAAGTTTATTTATGTATTATTTAGGTTAAATTAAGCTAGTTTGCAAGTTTTTAGAATTTTTATAACTTTTGGATTTTTAATATTATTTTATTATTATTTTAATATTATTTTATTATTAAAAATTAAAATTTAGATTTTTCAAGTTTTTATATTTTACTTAGGTTAAACACATTAAGTTAGGAATTTTACAACTTTTAGAATATTTTTATTGTTCTTAGATTAATTTTTATAATTATTTTAAGTTTTAATAGTTTTTAATTGTTTTTAAATAGTTTTAATTAACTTTAAAATTTTCAAAAATAGTTTTAAATTAAGTTAGGTTGTTTTAGAGGTTTATAAAGTGAAATATCTCATTTTGGGATTTTTATTAATTAAATTGATTTTTAGGGCTTTAATTAGGATTAAAAAATCATTATTTAATTAATTAAAAGGTTTGGGTGATTTTTTATTTTTTGTACACTCTTTATACATTATTTAGGATTTATTGAAATTTTTTAAGAATTTTTTGAGTAAATTTTTAAATTTGGTGCTTTTACGGTTTTACGTGTACGACCTTTTCGTCTTAGTGTAATCCGTCATCGTAACCGTCATTCTCTTCTTATCCCATTTATATTTTCTTTCTCATAATCATATAATCACATAATTAATCATTTCATTACACACACCAAGCCTCCTTGAGAACGATCCCCACTTTGGGTCATAACTCGTGGTTTTCCTAAACTACTTGTGTATTTACCCTAATTACACTTTGTTTTCCTAAACAAGGTTGTAAAACTACACTATCATTTTGGCGCCGCTGTCGGGGAGGCGTGTTGTGTTTTGATTTGTCAATTGTTGTTTTTATATATAGCCATAATATCTATTATATTAGTAGCACTCTACTAATACGTATTATCGGTTTTTCATTTTTTGTGTGAATACTATTACTATATTGTAAACGTAGAACAATAAATACACAAGTACTCCAAAAGTGAGAAATCACAACCTTGACTTGGGAGGTCATTACCCAATCATTGTATTCGAATCTCAAACCAAAGAAAAAGGCAAAAATAGATAAATACTTTCATGAAGCTCGATTTTGAAAAATACAAACTATAAGGTGGGTATAAGGCGGATATTATAAAATATATCCTAAGGAAAAAGGCTCTTAAGTGCTTCACGCCGCCTCGTTTCCCTGCTTGCTTGTGAGTATTTGATTTTGAGAGCTAATCGAGGGTTTTGCCGCCCAAAGTATTATTAAGTATCATATATACTTTCTTGGTTTCATTGATTAAACCCTCTTGAACGTTTTGGTGTTCCACCAACGTTTTAAAGTCATCGAAGGCGTTCACTTCACGTGATCGTTTTCATTCCTTGAGGCTTCTTTAATCAAGAGATTTGATTAAGGAGGAGATTTGTAGATTTTGGTCTACTTAATACAATCACAAAAATCAAAAAAAAAAGTGAAAACAATCAAAAACCACAAAAAAATGGAAAAAATACAAAACACCAAAAAGAATCTTCTTTACTCACCCCCCACGTTGTACCTGACATTTATGCTTACTCGTAATCAAGCATGACGTGCACGTAAACGAAAAAACCGAAAGGATTCAACACCTACTCCTAATCTTTCTAGTGAGGAGTCTCCTATTGACGAACCCATTGTAAGAGAAGAACCAACCATGGCAAATCGAACTATGATGGAGTTACTTCAAGCACCCACCGAGGGTTATGGAGATGCTATTGTGATTCCCGCTATCCTTGCGGTTTTGAAGTGAAAACGGGTTTGTTGTCGATGATCCAAAACAACAAATTCCGTGGTGATGAGAAGGACAATCCACACAACCATATCCGCCAATTCAATTGTAACATCCCGCCTACTTAGACTACAATATTGTCCGCTTTGCCCGCAGGCTCACGGCTTTGCTTTGTGGCCCTCTTGTAAGTACTTCTCGGCTGGTCACCCAACCTAGTACTACTCTGACATGAGCACGCTTAACTGCCAGTTCCTAAGAACCCCACTTGCAGTAGACCACAAAACGCGTTGTGTCATGAGAAGGCGACTATTATCTTATGAACCATGGATCTCTCCTGGCCACAGCCGATGTGGGATTTGCCTGGGGTGTCACAATCACCCCCCTTCGGGACTCATCGTCCTCGATGAGGTTTGCCCCACCATCCCGAACGGCTCAGGAGTGGCTCTGATACCACTTGTAACATCTCGCCTACTTAGACTACAATATTGTCCGCTTTGCCCGCAGGCTCACGGCTTTGCTTTGTGGCCCTCTTGTAAGTACTTCCCGGCTGGTCACCCAACCTAGTACTACTCTGACATGAGCACGCTTAACTGCCAGTTCCTAAGAACCCCACTTGCAGTAGACCACAAAACGCGTTGTGTCATGAGAAGGCGACTATTATCTTATGAACCATGGATCTCTCCTGGCCACAGCCGATGTGGGATTTGCCTGGGGTGTCACATCAATCGTCTTACCGCCACTTGCAAGTTTAAGGATGTTGCTAATGACTCGATTAAGATGATGCTTTTTCCGTATTCCTTAGCGGGGCCCGCTAAAATTTGGTTAGAGAAAGAGCCACCCAATTCTATATTGACGTGGAAGGATCTCGTGTCTAAGTTTGTGAACCAATTTTGTCCGCCCTCTAAGACTACGCATTTGAAAAACGAGATTTCAAAATTTTCACAAGAGTTTAATGAAAGTTTTTCAACGGCTTGGAATAGGTTTAAGGAAATGTTACATGAGTGTCCTCATCACGGTTTTTCCGACTTGCATCAAATTGACACGTTTTATAGTGGACTTAATGATCATGAAAGGGATTATCTTAATGCCGCCGCGGGTGGTAAATTTTGTGTAAAACGGTTGAGGAAGCTTTGGTGATAATTGAGAATATATCTAAGGTGTATAGTCCTCGTAGCACGCCTAGTGTTCGTAAGGCTTCGTCTTCGGCTTCACCTTCTTTGTCTACTACCATCGATGCTTGCCAAATTGAGGCGAACTTGGAAAACAAAATCTTTGATAAGCTTAAAGGTCTTTTGATTGAGTTCAAAGTTGGAGAACCAAGTGCTCCCACTACGGCTAAAGCGGTTGAGGTTTCATGCATGTATTGTGGTGGAGGTCATGATTTCTCCGAGTGCATTACCAACGGTGGTAACACTTCGAGTGCCTACGCGGCCACGGGAACTTACAACCAAAACGGTCAAGTTACCCGCTCTAATCAATTGACTCCACCGGGTTTTGGTTCAAATCAAAATGCTAACAACAACTATCGCAACAATCAAGTTGGTTTCAAAAACAATTACAACAAGGGAAACTATGGTAATCAAGGGGATAATAATCAAGTTTCAAACAAAAATCAAAATGATTTTCAAAACAACAACAAGAGTTTGCAAACGTTGAAAGATCTTCCAAATGAATTTGTTGAAAACACTAATGGGAACGATGCTAGATTTGACAACATTCTAAGAGAAATCATTAGCCTAAGATCCGAGTTTAAGAACGACTTGAAGAAAGAGTTGAAAAATGAGTTAGCAAATGAGCTTAAAATCCATACAAACAAAATGGAAGGGAATGTAACTAGGCTACAACAAAACCAACAAAAAATGGAACAAGGGAAACATGAAATTAAGCAAGAGATGATTAAGGCCGAGAAGAGGCAATCCATGTTTGAAGACAAAATTTCATCTATGTTTGAGGCAATTATGTGTAAACCGTCTTCGTGTAGTCTTCCTAGCAACACCGTGTTAAACCCTAAGGGTGAGATGAAAGTGATTACCACACGTAGTGGTAAGATACTTAAGGAACCGACTCCTCAACCAATTGGTCCTACGGAGGAAGCAATTGAGGAAGAACCCGAGGTGGTGGTCCAAAAGGAGCATGTCCCAATCCCACGAAGTACCGCTCATGCCACACCTATGGTTGACCCATTACCAACATTGGAACCCGAGATTCCAAAGGCTATGCCTATGCCTCAACCCACACCACCTTTGCCCTATCCATCGAGACTTAGAAAGGAGAAACGTCAAGAGCGCGACAATTACCAATTTGAGCTTTTTATGAAAATGTTTCGTGATTTGCACTTTAATGTGAGTTTCGCCGATGCTTTGGTCATGATGCCTTGATTTGCCGCTAACTTTAAGAGTATGTTGAACAACAATGAGAAATTGCACCAATTGTCTAGTTGTTCGTCGGTTTATCTTAATCGCATACCTCAAAAAGTCAGTGATCCCGGTAAATTTTTGATCCCTTGTGCAATCCAAGATATGGAAGAATGCTTTGCCTTGGCCGATCTTGGTGCTAGCATTAACTTGATGCCACTTGCAATCTTCAAGTCGCTCAATCTTCCTAATCTTACTCCTTCACTAATGTCTATCGAGTTGGCCGACCATTCCACGATTCCCGCATGTGGATTGGCGGAAGACGTTTTTGTGAAAGTGGGAAAGTTCTATTATCTGGTAGACTTTATCGTTGTCGATATTCCCACGGATCCTCAAGTTCCTCTCATTTTAGGTCGTTCGTTTTTAGATACGTCTATGGCTTTGATCGAGGTTCATGCTAGAAAGATCACCTTACGTTTCAACGACGAGGAACTTGTCATAAACGCAACTCAAAACTCTCAATTTTTTCATGTTTATTCCGTTACAACCATAAACCTCGTTGATATGATTGACGTGGTTTGCGAGTAATTTTCACAAGAAGTTCTAGGTTTTGGTGATGATGAAAATAGTGGCAATCCCACTATGTTAGATCCCATTCTTGATAACTCGACACCAACCTTCACTCCATTTGAAGGTGGTGGTTTTACGTTGGAAGAATTCGATGTTCCACGTACTTGTAACGAAGACCTCGACAACGATGAGGACTTCTCGATTATCAATGATTTCCTTAACGATTTCCCATTTCCTCCACCTGAGGAGGTTATGAGTATCGAGCCCAAATCTTCGATTGAGGAACCACCTATCCTCGAGTTGAAAGATTTACCTCCTCATCTCGAATATGTCTTTTTGGAGGAGGGCGAAAAGTTACCGGTTATTATTGCGAAGGAACTTTCGGATGATGAAAAAACCGCACTTGTCGATGTTCTAAAGGATCACAAAGGGGCAATTGCGTGGAAGTTATCCGACATTAAGGGGATTGATCCCAAATTTTGTACCCACAAAATCTTAATGGAGGAGGATTACAAGCCCGCAATCCAATGTCAAAGGAGGGTGAACCCCAAAATTCACGACGTCATCAAAAAGGAAGTCCTAAAACTCCTTGACGCGGGAATGATTTACCCTATTTCTGATAGCCCTTGGGTGAGTCCTATTCATTGTGTCCCTAAGAAGGGAGGAATGACCGTTGTGGCAAACGATGCCAACGAGTTAATTCCTACTAGACTCGTGACCGGATGGAGAGTGTGCATTGACTATCGTAAGTTGAATGAAGCCACTCGTAAAGACCATTTTCCCTTGCCCTTCATGGACCAAATGTTGGAACGTCTTGCGGGAAACGATTTCTATTGCTTTTTAGATGGTTTTTCCGGTTACTTCCAAATCCCCATCGATTCTCGTGATCAAGAAAAAACTACGTTTACGTGTCCATATGGAACGTTTGCCTATCGTAGAATGCCATTCGGACTTTGTAATGCACCGGGAACCTTTCAAAGGTGCACGATGGCTATTTTTCATGATATGATCGAGAAGACGATGGAAGTCTTCATGGATGACTTTTCCGTGTTTGGTAATTCGTTCACTTCGTGTTTGTCGAATCTTGAGAGAATGTTGAAGCGTTGTGAGGAAACAAACCTTGTGCTCAATTGGGAAAAATGTCATTTTATGGTTAAAAGTGGAATCGTCTCAAGGCACAAGGTCTCGAAAGCGGGGATTGAGGTAGATCAAGCTAAGGTAGACGTCATCGCCAAATTACCTCATCCCAAAACCGTTAAGGGATTTAGGAGTTTCCTAGGCCACGCGGGCTTTTATCGTCGATTCATCAAGGATTTTTCAAAGATCTCTCGACCTATTACACATCTTCTTGAAAAAGAGGCACGTTTTGTCTTTCCCGAAGAGTGTGTACGAGCCTTTGAAATCCTTAAGAGGAAACTTACCGAAGCTCCCATTCTTGTTTCTCCCAATTGGAACCTCCCCTTTGAGCTCATGTGTGATGCTAGTGACTACGCTATTGGGGCCGTATTGGGGCAACGTCATGAAAATCACTTCTTGCCTATTCACTATGCTAGCAAGACGATGACCGAGGCTCAACTTAAATACACTACAACGGAGAAGGAGTTCCTTGCCGTGGTGTATGCATTTGATAATTTTCGACCTTATCTCGTCTTGACGAAATGCATAGTGTATACGGATCATTCGGCTATCAAGTATCTTATGACTAAACGAGATGCTAAGCCGAGATTACTTCGTTGGATTCTCCTCCTTCAAGAATTTGATCACAAAATCGTTGACAAAAAAGGAGCCAAGAATCTAGCGGCCGATCATCTTTCTCGTTTGGAATATCCTCACCAAAGTGTTTACGAGCCCAAGGAAATCACCGAAACATTTCCGCTCGAGACACTTGGTGTATTGAATTCTAAGCTTGATTCTTCCACCCCATGGTTTGCGGACTTTGAAAATTACCATGCGGGTAACTTCATCATCAAGGGTATGACGACTCAAGAAATACGAAAAATTTTTCGTGACGTCAAGTTATACTTTTGGAACGACCCTTACTTGTTTCGAACTTGTGCGGATCAAATCATCCGACGTTGTGTATTTGGCACCGAAGCTTCTAATATCCTTAGAGCTTGTCATGAGGGACCCATGGGTGGTCACCATGGTGCTAATCTAACGGCTAAGAAGGTGTTTGATGCCGGCTTGTTTTGGCCTAATATTTACTGAGATGCACATGAGCTTGTGAAGACGTGTGACTCATGCCAACGACAAGGAAAAGCCTCACAAAAAGATGAAATGCCACAAAACATCATCCAAGTATGTGAGATCTTTGACGTTTGGGGCATCGACTTTATGGGGCCGTTCCCATCATCTCGTGGTAATAAGTACATCCTTGTTGCGGTTGACTACCTATCTAAGTGGGTGGAAGCTAAGGCTTTGCCCACCAATGATGCTCGTGTGGTATTCAAGTTCTTGAAAAGCTTGTTTTCTCGGTTTGGAACCCCTCGTGCGATCATAAGCGATCGTGGAACCCCTTTTTGTAACGACCAATTCGAAAGGGTCCTAAAGAAATACGGGGTTACACATCAGCTTTCTACGGCTTATCACCCACAAACGAGTGGGCAAGTCGAGGTTTCAAACCGAGCGTTGAAGAGGATCTTGGAGAGATCCGTTGGGGAAACCGACAATCTTGGTCGGATAAGTTGGACGATGCTTTATGGGCCTTTAGGACCGCTCATAAGATGCCCATTGGGTGCACTCCCTATAAGCTTGTGTATGGGAAAAATTATCACTTGCCAATTGAATTGGAACACAAGGCTTATTGGGCCCTAAAGCATTGTAATGATGACATGGAGACCGCGGGAAAACACCAAAAAATGCAATTAAATGAATTGGATGAATTAAGGGATATTGCTTATGAAAATTCATTGATTTATAAAGAAAAGACTAAAAAGTTGCATGATTCTAAAATTAAAAACCGGGTTTTTAACATTGGGGATCAAGTTTTGCTTTTTAATTCTCGTTTGAAAATCTTTTCCGGTAAGTTGAAATCCCGTTGGTCCGGTCCATTCACCGTGACTCAAGTATTTCCTTATGCGACCATCGAGCTAGCTCAAAATGATAGCCCCAATTTCAAGGTGAATGGACATAGGTTGAAGCACTACTTTGGCGGGGAAGTTCCATCCTTGAACTACCTCGACCAAATCACCATCCCCAATGATAATTAGCATTGAGGGGATCGAGTCGAGCTCATGACTCGGTAATAAAAAACGAGGTGCCTCGTGGGGGAGTCCCATGATTATCCTATGTACATATTATCGCTTTCTAATGTAGTAACGTGTGGGGATTTGTGCCCTTCCAACCCTTGTTCCATGGTTGTTTGTGAATTATGGATTTTAGATGATCATGATCTTCACGATTGGAGCCTCTAGTGTTCGTTTGATGGGAGCACTCGATCGTTTGCTTTGAAGACTTTCTCAATATCCATGATATATCCTTTGATGTTCTAACCTTAGGTTTATAGCACACTTCATAAACGACTTTAAATTTAACGGTTACACCCTTTCCATACTAGATTAGGCATTCGACTACGTCTCTAGTATGGGGGTGTTTGCACCCCTAGAATCGAAACATTGAGGACAATGTTTAACTTTAGTATGGGGGGGGTGAATAGATACTTGCCTTGCCAAACCTTCACGCTTTCCAAAGTTTATCTTTTTGTTTATCGTTTTTGTTGCAAAATAATGCTAAAAATGGCCAAATTTTAAAATTTTTCTCATATTTTATAAGTGTTTGAAGACACGAATGTAGGTTTTCTGATGGCGAGAATAAGAGTAATTTTTGACTCGACCGTGCGTGTTGAGCACTTAGCTTTGATTCCTTAACTTCACATTAGGCTAAGTCTCTTAAATGAGGACGAGAAATGATAGGGTTAATTATAAGTTACTATGCTAAACGTAGAGTACTCGTATTCTTTCAAAAACTCATGTGTTCTCGTTGTTTGCTTATTCTCCCTTCGCTTGTAAATATTTTTTGCTTAATAGATATTGATTTAGCGGTTTAGTCTTGATTGTTGGGTTTCTAGTCTTTTCTAGTAGCTTCCGTGTAATTAAATTGGGAAGACATTAAGGTATCGCCAGCGTCACGGTTTTGAAGTATTGGCACCCAAATAATCAAAAGCTTCACCCAATAATAAGATTTCAAGTGCTCACCTAAATCAAGAAAACAATTTGAAGCCCCACAAGGCCGAAAAATCTATGCAAAATTGAAAGTGAATCAAGCCTTAATCTTTGAAGCTTTAAAGATCCAAAATTCGCCTTAGCGTGAGGATATACGTCTTTGGCTAATAAAACTATCGATGAGGTGGATAATAAAAGGCAAGGTAAGACCGAAGTCATAGTAAAAGCTTCATGGCGAAGTTGAATAAAAGATGGAGGTAAGCCAAAGATAATAAGGCCCTTCCGTTAGGGGGCGTATAAAAGTCTTGGTAATAAGTCTCATGTTCAAAACCGTTATAAAACCGTGTTTACCGATTCTTCTTGTTGACTTATTTTTTTGACATCGTTGTCTATTAGGAGGGGTTATTGATTTGATGGTATTGGTTACACCATTAGGACTCTATTTTTAGACCTAAATCTCTATTATCGCATAAGTCAAACAATGTATCCTCGTGAAACATTCAAGACATAATAACATATAAGAGATACATATTAGGAAATTGGGAGGATAAGTACGTGATTAGGGCATATGAGTAGTGTTAGCATTACTAACTTATAATGACAATAATCTCGTTGCACGCTTGGCATGGAACTTGGGTGAAAATCGAGGACGATGAAATATTTCTAACGAAGCATTCACGTGTTCTTGTTCTATGAACCTAAACGTCCCATTTTGCGATGAAAATCATACATTATGTCTAAAACGCAAGTAGTAGCAATAGTAGTAGTGTAGCTAGTTTATCGTTCAATAAAGTGAATAAAAATGAATTTTGGAGATGCTACGATACTTTATTCTAGCATTGCATGAGGGCACGACAATGGTTTAGTATGGGGGAGTGATGAGACTGCTTTTATACATAGTCTCATCGTCCAAAAAGGGCTTAAAATGCATTAAGTATCATCAAAATAACTATATATATGCTTGTGTTTGTTGCTTGTGTATTTTAGGTACGGATATTGAGAAAATGACAAAAAATCGCAAGAATCATGCAAAAACGAACACGGGAAACGAAGCCGCACATTGAACCAAGCCCTAATGAAGAATTTTCCAAGAAAACCCTTGAAGATTTGAAGATTTATGAAGAAGGGTCCTCCAATATGGAAGAATTGACACTTTATACCCTTGTATCTTCATAATTACAAGATTGGTCCCTAAAGTTTGTCAATATTGCAAAAAGGGCCCTCCACTTTGAAGAATTGGCAATTTTAGTCCCTCAACAAAACTAAAATGTCAATATTTATCCTCCTCAAAGTCAAACATACCAAGAAGGACTCCAAGTTACAAAAATTACAAGTTTGGTCCTTTGAAAATATCAAAATTACAAAAAGGACCCTTGACTTTAAAGAAATGGCAAAAATGGTCCCTCATTAGTCATGACTTGGCAATTTCAGTCCTCCAAAAGGTCAATCATACAATTCAAGACCATTATCAATAAAAAAATGCCAAATCAGTCCTTCAAGAATCAAGAATTGGCAAGAAATACCCCTGAATTTACTTTATAAAACTTTTTGGGGAAAAAGTTTGAAAAAGGAAAAGTTGTTACAAAGGGATTAGGCGTTGATAGAGTTTTAAGATGAAGTGACAAAGGGAAAAGAAAGGAGGGGCTAAACATGGCAGACATCAAAGATACCTTAACCAACCACAACACGCCACCTGCCCACTAACACCTTTCCACCAATGGGAACTCTCCCTGCTGCCATGTCACTACTCCACTCACCTGGATTAAATAATTAACTAAACCTTGGCGCCATTAACACTTATTTAAAATTAATCCACCCCTAAACCAGATCAAACTCTCAACTATTCACCTCAAGAACATAATTAGAGGTTTACTAATTACTTGTAATTAGCCTCTAATTATCTCCAGATTTATGATTAATGATCCTTTGGATATATCCCAACCTTAAAATCACTTGCCACATCACCAAAGAGTGACAGGGGACCTCCCCTGCTACACCTTTGAGCAAGAAGACAAGATTGTAACAGGCATCCAACGTCCCAGGATCCAGCTTACATTTCAAGCTTAATACAAGCCATTTGATCAACTTTTCACTTGCCAGCTACCACAAGACAACAAAAATCAGTCACATGATTCTCCAAGAGTTCAAACTTCAAAGGGAAATTTGGGGACTTCCATAGTTAGGGTTTTACGTTTTTTAGCTCTTAACTAGTTCATGTATGCCTGTATAAAGGCCTTAGTTCATTACATTTTAGCTTGCTCTTGAATTTTCCTTGGTTCACTTTTCTGTAAATCATATATTCAATCTTAATGAAATGTGTTTGAAATTGTGAAGAAAACTCAAGTGCCATTGTTGTTTACTGCTTACTATTGTTACTTGTTTGCTATTCTTAAATCGCAAAACCTGTTTTCAAGGAGTGTGCAAAAGTTTGCACATTTTCCTTCAAGCTTGATATTTTGCTAAGTTCTTGGTCTATCTTGGAATTCTTGGGCTATAAGGCTGATCATAGCATCCTGATATTGTGTTATCAAGGTGTGGTGAAGCTTATAACTTGGGGATAATCAAGTGTGGAGTACAAGAGTTGCATTATTCAAGGCTTTTCAACCTTACTGTTTTTGATATTTTGCTTCTAACCTTGTTGATTCTTAGCAGGCTTTGTTGTGGAAGCTTGTACTTGTTCTTGCTAGTACATAAGCTCTAAATTCGTGGGTGTGGATGTAAATCCATGAGGTACACACCCTTAATCTCAAAATCTGATAAAATATTAGATATTTGTTATATTTGAGTGTTGCTTGTGTTCTTGTGAATTTTGTGGCTTAATCTTGTTCTAATTTGTTTATCTCATCTGTTATTGTGTTCATTTGGGCTTGGGTAACCTTGGAATGCATTTTTGCTTTGAAAATCTTGATTTGAAAAGTTAAAAGGGTGTTTGGGATTACCTGTCTTGAATCATAACTTGGTATTGTGTTGTTAGAAGTTTGTGTATTTGCTTGGTATCTGATATATGCTTGGTTGAGTGCATTTTGCTGCAAGTTATTCGGTTTGAAACCTCAAATCATACATTGTGCTATAACTACTTAATTTTAACTGATTTTGACCTAAGATTTTGGTAAAATCTAGAATTTATGCATGCTTAGGGTTAAAAGTTGTTTAAACATCATTAATATAACATATGTGATAGATTTGAGTGATTGAATCTGGCTTGTTGGACAGTTGCATTAGCAAAAGTAAAAACTACATGTTTTGTGTTCATCAGTAACTTTAAGTGCTTGAATCTTGCTTAATACTTTGAATCAATGCATGAAACCTGTTTAGACTTGCTTATTTAAGTTTAATATTGCTTGTGTATTCATTTGGTTATGTTTGGATGGCTGGATTGTGCTCTAAGTGCTTATTGAACCTCAACTGCTTAAGTGTTCATGTCTGTGTCAGATCTGGTGATTGATTGATTAAACTGTACTAATTGGCTGTTGTTGATTGTGATTTCTTGTTTGTTATTGACTCCTCTTGATCCACTGATCAATTGGGTGCCTTTGTGTAACCTGAATCTCCAAAAAAGTCACTAAAGACAAAAAAGTCAACAAGTCAAGCAGTGGAAAAAGTTTCCACTGCTCAACACCCAAAACTAGCCACTGCTAGTACAATTTTTCAGTTTGCTTATCAATAAGCCATTTTGGCTTATCCAGACCTGCAACAACTTATTTTTTGTAATAGATCTTCATTATTTGACCTATTTGATTGAACCAGAGCTTATTAGACTTTGACTTTGATTTTTTGCTAGAAAACCAACTTATTTGACTTTTTCATAAGTGCTTATTTGCTTTTTCCAGCTTATTGAGTCAACTTATTTGAAAACTTTTTGTTGATTAAGATTAGTTAAGTCATTTAAAAGCTTTAGAAACTTGAATCAGCTCTTGGGATAGCCTAGAATTCAAAAACGACTATTTTGTCGTTTTCTGTAGATTGCTTTTTGCATTTTCAGGCTTACTCCTTTGGCTTATTTCAAATTTCTTTTTACAGAAGTATTAAGCAACTCAAAAGAAGCTTGTGTGTCTAATTTGAGCTTATGGCATCAACTTATAGCTTAATGGGCCAAAAAGCCCATTAAGAATAAGCTGTTTGGTATAAGTAAGCTTATTTCACATTTTCAGCTTTTGGGCCTTTGAAAAGTTGTGTTTAAAATCAAATTTTGAGTCAGATAGAAGCTTTTGGGCCATCTTTATAAACTTTTTCTTATTGGGCCCAATTTTAGCCCAATAAGGGACTGTTTTGGGTTTTGGCCCATTTGAAGGCCCATTAGGGGTATTTTTGTAATTTCAAGTTCATTTCTGTATTATTTAGGTTAAATTAAGCTAGTTTGCAAGTTTTTAGAATTTTTTATAACTTTTGGATTTTTAATATTATTTTATTATTATTTTATTTTTAAAAATAAAATTTAGATTTTTCAAGTTTTTATATTTTTCTTAGGTTAAACACATTAAGTTAGGAATTTTACAGCTTTTAGAATATTTTTATTGTTCTTAGATTAATTTTTATAATTATTTTAAGTTTTAATAGTTTTTAATTGTTTTTAAATAGTTTTAATTAATTTTAAAATTTTCAAAAATTGTATTAAATTAATTTAGGTTGTTTTAGAGGTTTACAAAGTGATAAATCTCATTTTTGGCTTTTTATTAATTAAATTGATTTTTAGGGCTTTAATTAGCATTAAAAAATCATTATTTAATTAATTAAAAGGTTTGGGAGATTTTTGATTTTTTTGTAAACTCTTTATACATTATTTAGGATTTTTTGCAATTTTTTAGGAATTTTTAGAGTAAATTTTTAAATTTGGTGCTTTTACGGTTTTACGTGTACGACCTTTTCGTCTTAGTGTAATCCGTCATCGTAACCGTCATTCTCTTCTTATCCCATTTCTATTTTCTTTCTCATAATCATATAATCACATAATTAATCATTTCATCACACACACCAAGCCTCCTTGAGAACGATCCCCACTTTGGGTCATAACTCGTGGTTTTCTTAAACTACTTGTGTATTTACCCTAATTACACTTTGCTTTCCTAAACAAGGTTGTAAAACTCAACTATCAGAATTATTGGTCTTTTAGAATGCGTGTAGAATTTTGCGAGTAGAACGAGGTAGGAATTTATTCGTATTGCCACTAAGAGAGGGTGCAAGTAGGACGTAGTTGAAAACTACTAAGGATGTTGTATGAACGCTTTGGGTTACGGTTATGCATTTAGCTTCGCCAGAGCACTAGCATTTTTCATGGAGTAAATGAACCGAGTGTGCATGAACGTATATAAACGAGTTTTCATCGGGAGTATCGATGACATCTTGATCTACTCAAAGTCTAGAAGGAGAGTGAGGCGAATTATGAGTTGGTTTTGGAGTTGTTAGGAAAGGGAATTATACGTGAGATTTTCAAGTGTGAGTTTTAAGATTAAGTTGACCAGGATGAGTAGTTAGAGATGATGGTATATCATGGAACCAGCAAGGGGCGAGGTAAAGAAGGATGAGGAAGCGTTTTGGAGGCTGAAGAGGTGGATTGGATAATGAGCAGATCTTGGAATTATCGGAAGGACTGGATGAATTCGCGAAGCATGACGATACGTGGAGCAAGGATTTGGATGTATACGAGAACGACAAAGAAAGGCGGTTGTTTATACGTTGTGGGAACTAAATATTTGGAAGAAATAGATAGACTTAGTTAGTGGAGCTGGATTGTTATATCTGCCTAGAATGCTAGAGGCATTTGGGGTACGAGACGTAGAGAATGACCTATACAGATCATGAACATCTCCAACACATATTTAATCATCTTGATTGGACATTTGGAAAAGGTGATGGGTGGAGTTAAGTGATGAAAGAAAATTGCAAGGCCAAGTACAATCTGGGAAAGGCAAGCATGGTTGATGAGACATGGAATAAGAAGAATGAAGTGAAGCTGAGACGAACTTGAACTATATGGATGACGTATTAGGGTGGTTCGGATGAAGGATGTAGGTTGCACGAGTTGAGTTGTCTAAAGCAGAGAACGCGTCAACATGTATGTTGCGTGGCTTGGACAATCATATTGAGAAAAGGGACGTAGACTATACTTCCTACATAGATAGGAGTAGCTTAGAAAGGGCGATGTAAGGACGAAGTTGGTGAAAGGGATACATAACGGGGTGGAGGAATAAGTACGACGAGAGTTGGGTGATAGTTGATAGACTGACTAATTCATCTCATATTTCAAGAGGAATGAGAAGTCACGTAGTTGAGAAGTTGGAAGGATTTCGTACGGATGTGATGGAATAGAGGGTTTTGCGTAAAAGTTAGCCTAATATGTATGGAATGCCTTATAAAGGATTATGGCAAGGGAAGAAACGATTAGAAGCAAGCGTAGTATACCGTTGATATACTAATGTTTGGTATGAGCATACTATAGGGGTAATTGAGAAAGACGCCTAGAGCATTGGCGTGAGATTTGGAGATAGTTGGAGAACGCATTATATTAGGAAGAATTCTCCTACAAAGAGAGAGTCACCGGTGAGAGGGGCATATTTCCCATTGATGAGGATGTAAGGAATAAAGGAGGAAACACCAAAATTATAGGCTGAAGATGGGATATAAGATGGTATGGAAATTAAGATTGTGGAGAGACAAGCGAAAAGTAGTATGGAGGAAGAATGATTCGAGGGAGCAAGAGGTTGTGAAGATAGTGCGGCGATATCGAAGAGAAACCGTTAGAGCAAGAGGTTAGTAGTCACGAACAATGGAACGTCCACCTAGAGAAAAGGTGTAACACGTGTTAGTATGAAGGATGGTTAGTTACTTGGTGCCGAGCATGGGAAAGCAAGGATGAGGTGGTGGTTATGACATGTTTCTTGTGAATATTATGGGAAGCTTTTGGTTATGCAATCCTGCATATACCATTGGATGTGTTTAAGGTTGGGAGAACTTCCGAATGATGGAAAATCCGTAGAGGATAGAAGCCGTTAGGTATGGTGATAGGAATTGTAGTAGAAACTGCTGGAGTTAATTCATAGGAGATGAGGTGGATCACCGTTACAGTGGGATGAAGTTAGAAGCGGCCAACGTATTGGACCGGAGGTGGATCAGAAAACTATGGAGGTGGTGGAAGTGCTTAATTAGAGGTTGAAAATAGCAAAGAACCGACAAGAGAGTTGTGCGGATGAGAGGCATAAGCCGTTGGGATTTAAGATTGGAGGTAAGGTTATGCTAGAGGTTTCACCATGGAAAGGAGTGATGTGGTTTGGGAAGAAAGGGAAGTTAGCACCTAGATTTGTGGGTCCATTTGAAATCCTTGAAAGGATTGGACCAGTGGCTTATAGGTTGAGGAATTTCTGGGAGAATTGAATAATGTGCATGATGTATTTCGTGTATCAAGCTTGAGGAAATGCTTAGCAAGAACCGACTTGCAAGTACCGTTAGATGATATTGGTATGGATACGAGTCTTTGTTTCATCGAAGAGACGGTAGAGATTTTGTGTCGTGAAGCTAGGAAGATGGATAAAAAGGGTAATATACCGTAGTTATGGTTAGATGGAATTTGGAACGTGGACTGGAGTTCACGTGGGAACGCGAAGGATTTATGAGGGGCAAGTATCCTCAGCTATTTGATATTGTCGATCCTAAGAAGTAAATCTCGGGACGAGATTTCTATTAGGAGGGAGTGATGTGACAACCGTGGTTTTGAGGTTCGTCACTTGGTCTTATTTTAAGGTTGATTTATGTGTGACTATGTCATTTGCGTGTTTACATGTTTATATGGCGTGAACGAGGTTGGTGTGGATATCGTTTATGGGTATAAAGTAATCATAAGTAAATCGAGGAACGGTTATTTCATGTTCATGAGCTCACAAATTAGTGACTATGAAATGAAATGGTGTTATTTTAGTGGTTTTACGTATACGTATATGTATTATAGAAAATCATATTTTTACGGTTTAGGGTTTTGCATTTAGGGGTCTCGGAAGAGGTATTTAGTCACGGGAGAATTTTCCGGGATGGTTTTAAGTCATTTAGGACTTAGTTAATTTGTTTATTTCATATTTCAAGAGTTTTTATAAAACTGTATATTTTTACGTCTTTTACGGTATACGCGTAAATTTGACTAGTTTTACGGTTTTGAGGTTTTGGAGGCTTTAGGAGCTGAAATAAATTAAGGAAAATTAAGGTAATATTATTATTATAAGTATTAATAAATTAAATAAAAAACGAAATAATGGGTGCATAGGTCGGTATATGCGATTAAAAAAAGGGAAGGAAAGAAAAGGAAAAAAAGAGAAAAAGGGAACATTGTATTGGGCTAGGATTAGTATGTTAATTATATAAAGCATTGTTATAAACTAAAACACATCATTAATCCTGGAGGAAAAAAAGTCGACTTTCACAAGAGTTTTTTTAGGGTTTCATTGTTTTTTTTGTCTTCCATCATTCTTAAGGTAAAAACCTTCAATCCCTTTTCAATTATAGTGTTTTTAATTCTTTCTTAATCATCCCATGATGGATTTAGGTTAGGGTTTATATTAAAAAAAATCAGTATATTAATGATATGTAATGATTAGAATAATTAGGGCTTGTAATTAGTAAAGTTATGGGTAATTAATTAGGTTAATTTAATTGAATTCGTTTTTTAAAAACTGGGCAGAACTTTAGGTCAATTGTTTTGATCATATATAGAGTTCTACAAACTCTTATTTTGCGTTACAAGTATCCATGGAAAGGTAATTGAGTTGGCTTTCAAATTCAAGAAAAGAGAACTAAATTAGACGTCGGGAAGTGGGTCAAAAATAGGTTACAACAGTCGGAGGTCAAAACAGTTTTGAAATTTGTCGGGTTTGGTTTAATGTTTTAGGGTGATTGGGGTACTTGGGAGTACACTTGAGCCCTCTAATGGGCATGGGAGTTGGTTTATATATTAAATAAGAGACCAGGGGTGGGGCTAAGAAAATGGGTTAGGGTAAGACCCCCCTAATCATAACAAACTTTTTGTATGTTCAAAATCAGTAAAATCCGGATAGACAAAAGTATATATATATATATATATATATATATATATATATATATATATATATATATATATATATATATATATATATATATATATATATATATATATCGGGGCCCTAAAAGTAGCTTTAAGGTTGGGGCAAAGGGGAGGAGTTAGCTAACATATGTAAGGGAATAGGGTTTCCTTTACAGAGGTCATGGGTATGGTTAGGTGGGCGTTTGGCTTATAGTTTGGATACCTAAAAACCGGGAATGTTTTGGGTAAAATGTTAACGAGACGGGTTATGAAGTAAACTAAGTTAAGGGCTTTATAGAGGGGTGTAATGAGATGCTTAGAGCATATAAATGAGGTACATATATGGGAGAAGGTTAGATGTCCATCATAGGTTGATGAGCCATCTTGGTGTTTGGTTCATGTTTTGATTGTGTGCTTTTGTTTGTTAGTTTTTTTTACTAGTGCGCGGATTTTTGGAGAAGCTCAATCATGTGAGTTTCATAGTCCCACATCTTTTAATGATTTTGACTTCCAGATGGGATGGAAGAGACACTCATTATGGTTTTGTAAATTGTTGCTATGAATGTTTTACGATTGGTGATGGACTTGTGTGTACACTTATGTGATTAACTGCTATGTGATTCTTGATTGTGTTTATAATTTAGATCGGGGGACACGTACCATCTCAGTTATTGTGGTTTGACTTGGTACCAAGGGGATGTTGACAAGGCGGGGCCTTGTGGAGGTACATAGATGTGTGAGCATCTATGGGACCAATGGATAGTGACAAGGCGGCGCCTTGGGATTGGTACATAGGTGTATGGGCGCCTATGATACCATGGTGTTTGGTAAGGCTGGGAGCCTTGGATTTTGTTTGGAATGATTGATCTTGAATGTTAGTTGTTAATGCATATTTGTAGCACATTGTCCATATGTGTAGTGGTTTATGGTTATTCACAACTTATTATAATCTGTTTTCGGTTGGAGTCTAAACCTATGACTCTCACCAAAATTATGTTGACGTGTTTTAGTGTCTCTTTCAGGTGAGAATGTGGTTAAGCTTGAGAATAGGAGTGGCTAGCTTTGGAGGCATTAGGATTGCATTTAGAAGGAGATCCCTGTTCCTTCTTAGTTTATTTTTCTGTTGGTTTCAATAAGTGATACTATGAACCTATATGTTGATTTGTTTGTGTTATTTGTTTGTCTTGGGTGAGAGGTAGGATTGTTACCTACTTACATAGTGTAACACCCCCAAATTTATACAACTCAGTACAGCGGAAGACTAGTTGGTGTTACGGGATAGCACATTACTCACATCATAGACAACGCATAAAAATCGCGTCGTTTATTTTATAAAGCATTTCCATTCATAAACATCAAAGTTACATCGGTCCCAAGTCATTATATTTCATACAAAGTTTTACAAAGCATTTTGAATGGAAACTATTGTTTAGGTGCGGGCCATGTATTCTTGTTGTCTTCCCGAGAATTACCTTCAAGTACCTGAGATGAAACATGTTAAAAGAAAACGTCAGCGATAACGCCGAGTGAATTCATAGAGTTTAATAAATTCCATCAATATAACTTTGGTATAAAATTAGTACCAAAAATCAATTCGTACAAATCATTGTAATAGGCCGTAAAATAGCCAAAATCATTTTATACAAATCCTTATTGAAAATCATAATATAGGCGTTTGCGTTAAAAATCATTATACGAGCCAATGTCGTAAAAATATCATACAATACGTCTTATGACGTTGTATAAAATCAAATAAAAACCGTTATATGAGTATGGTTAAGAAAACCAAAATACAATCATAATATCAATAGTATGACCCTGTATTGCTAGTCAGGCAATACATCGTAATTCAAAGCGTCTATTAGTATTTCGTTAATTCGGATTATTATAAGCCGCATGACATTGTTACCTTACTAAACCAACAACGGGTAGCTAACCCGATACCAATTTTGCCCATCTAAAGTAGCGTGTCGTCACAAAGGTCACGCTATTGGAAATCTTCTCATACATAAATTCGCTTACCAATCAATGTGGCACGACGGGGATCAACCGTCAAGGCGCGAACTGGGGTGATCGTCCCCAAATAGTACTATTATATGCATAAGCGTCTACCAACTCCCGGTAGTTCACAATTCATGCTAATGGGACTTTTAGTGACATAACCTAACTTTAATAATCCATTTGATTTCATCTATCGGGTCCATTAATCATTTATCGGGTCATACAATCGGGTCATTCAATCATTCGGGTCCAAAATCAATAAACAAACAATCGGGACAAATGGTGTCTATTTTATAAAACTAACATGTTATCTCCCTCGCGAGTTTATAAAATATTTATAAAAACATTTAAAAGAGTGCGAGGCTATGAACTCACGTTGATGTGGGAAGGCGGGTTATCGGCAATTCGGACGTACGGTACGTGCTTCGATCACGGAAACCTATATAAATAATAATCGGTCTTAGACTCGGTCCAATGACTTTTATCAAAATAACAATATACATATATATGATTATTGTACATATGATGATGATCAAGTGGGTTTATAAATCCTCGTTTACTCATTTTAGCGTTTACGTTTTAGTATCGTCTTACTAGTTCACTAGTTTTACCGATTTTACCTATTTTAAGTTCATTAAGTCTTTTATAAGTTCTTTTACTTGTTTTTACCCATTATATACTTATATGATCAGTATATATACTTTTCATGTTGGGCCCTATTGGGTTAAGCCCAAATAATTCTTTTTACAAGTATTTTTCTTATTAAGTCCAATTATTAGTCTATTAGGTTTAGTTAGCTCGTAATTGTCCGTAATTCTTGTAGTTCGGGTTTTATCGGTTTTTACTTGTCTTAGTTACTTATACATCAGTATATAACTTTTATAAACTTTACATTAGACGGGTTTGGTCGTCTAAGTTTTATTTGATGAAAAACGTTAGTTTCACGGCGATAGCCGAAAAAGTCGTAAAAATCTAGTTTATAGTTTTTATTACTTATAAGTATTACTTTTACCACCATTTATATATTTTACCCATTTAATTAACCTTTTATACATTTATATAAATAAGTTTTACAAGTTAGTGGGTTTATACTTTACATTTTATAAATTATAAAGTGAGTGCTTATATAATAATAATAAACATTATTTCCAAAATCTGATTTTTAACTTCACATTCACCATTTTTATCATATCTAGAGTTCTACAATGACTTAGAAGCTCATTTTTAAATGACAACTTCTTCATAATATGTGCTAAATATAACTTAGTTATAGCTACTGCCCATTTTGAGTTTAAGTTGCCTTAATAGTCCCTACAAAACTGCTTATTCAGATTGTACTACCTAACTTGTTTTGATCATATCTCACTCATTATTTTGATTCCATTGCATGGCCAACTCTCACATGTGTATAACATCATATACTTTACTGTAAATAGATCAAACCATGCATTTTTATCAGTTCTTCATTTAGTTATCTACTGTTTTTATACAGCCAACTATTTAGACATGATTTTAGCTTCATTTCTTATGGTTATCATCATTTTTAAGCATATTTATCAACACTTGATCCCCACACAACATTTTTATCATCATATATACATCATATACATATACAAAATGAAAGAAAATACATTTGTTCTTTACAAAATAATAAGAGAAAAATGTAGAGGATGATCTTCTTTACCAATCCAAGTGGATTTCTTGTTTTAGGAAGGCAAGAACTTGATGAACACAACAAGTATCTCCAAGACCATCAAATAGCAAGATCATATGTTGGAAAATCAGCCCTAGGACACAAGCAAATCACCTCCAAAGTTGGTTATATGGCCACCAAATGATCAAGGTTTCAAGGAAACACCTTAATAGGACTAGTAAACATGTGGTTTGTAGTTGGAAGAGATCAAAAATGGTGTTTATGGCTTGAGTTGGGACGGCACATAGATGAAGTTGAGAGAGTTTTGAGAGTGAAATGCATGGATGAAATGGTTAAGTGAAAACCATGTGTTGGTTTTGTGTAGTTTGGTGGAAGGCTTAGCCTAAAGTGTAAGCTAAAGCTTACACTTGTTATAAACAAGTTATGACTTGTGCCACCTATGGTGGTGAGTCATTTTTAGCCGTCCCATATAAGCTAGTGGGATGGGGCAAAGTGTTTTGTCCCATCTCACTAGTTTACGGGTATTTCTCGATTCTAGTTTTCTCGATTTGCGTGCCCTCGGGTCATTTTACGAAAAACGTTTTTATAAATTATGAATCAACGTCACAAAACGAATCCAATAAAAATTGTTTCATCAAAAACGGAGTTCGAAAACGTAAATACGTAATCCTAAGGTTTCCGGTTTAGTCGTAAAAAACGTTAAAATAAAATCGTAAGTCCTAATCTTTTCTCGTAAATTTGTGAGTTTATGAACCAACACAAATTTAAAACTCCAAAATAATATTCTCAGATAAATTTATTTTCTGAAATGTCGGACTGTCACCAAAGACGGTGTATGTAAACGTAAGCACGTAACGTTGAATCCTCCGGTTTAAACGTAGTCGATGCTACTTCAAGACGTAAATCCAAATTTCTTCCCAAAAATATGTGAGTTCATATTGTAAATTGTTTTCAAGTAATATTGAGAATAAAATATCAATCGTAAACTGACGGATTGTCACAGTATTTACCCCGAAACAGGATCTTTGTCCTCAAAGATCATCTTACCTTACTACTCGCTTCTTATAGAGTGAAAGCCATGTGGGTATTTCTTCCACATTCGGTCCTTTCTCACAAATGCAATTCATTATAATACGCGAGTTTCATCAAACATAACTACGGGAATAAGATCAGGCTTAATGTTGACTTACTTTCTCTATCCATGATGTACACGGGTTTTTGATGAATGCAACTTTTCGCCGATCTAAGCTTTACTAAGAACTATTAGATTTTCACTTGATAGATATTCCATCAAGTTCGATTTACGAAACATAATTCACGCAGTCTTTGAAGTCCTAGGGTAGATCCAGCTTATATGCCTTTCAATCCCAACTTTTACATCATTTCAATGGTCCCATACAACGGGGACTTATATCCCATGATTTGTCAGATCATGAATTCATTTTTCCAAGGTTAAAATTTTTGGCATAACTTCGCTACCCATTTGGCACTTCAAGATCTACATTTCACATTCACATAACCTCTTGCCCACTACCGGCTGTCAATAATCAGATCCTAATTTCAACAATCATTTCAGATCTCGCGGGTCGGGTATTTTGCAAGGATAGGTTCGCCATCACAGGAAACCTTAAACCTAAAAGACATGTCCAACTCACAATGGGTGTATGTCGGATGTCTTCATCTCAACTCCTGCTTACAGATGCTCTAAGATTCAGATCCTAACAAGATTCGATCTCGATCCTAATACGATGATTATCAATGATAATCTCTTCAAGGGAAAACGATTATACGGTTCATTACCAAAGGTCAATCATTCAAACATAAAACAGCACTTATATTACTCTGTATCGTTACTTTACCTCGTCCCTTTGATTTGGGATGGTACATAGTACTCTCATCAAGGTTCGTTCTCAATGATTTCTGAGCAAATCTCTAGAAATTCGATGCGAAGCGAGGATCTTGATATAGATGATCGATACAGGCATGCTATGTTTACATAACTCCTTTGCATTTATCATTAACGAGAATGATATTAGCAGATTTGGTCAGTCTGTCGACGATGACTCAAATCGAATCAAATTCAGATGATGACCTTTGCAATAGCTCGATGTTTACTAATGTATGAGGCGATGTCTGCCTTCATAATTGCCATTAGTACAACTTCTTCAGACAAAGATACTTTTAGTCATAAAATGACATACATATAATACTTTTACTTACAAATTCCATCATAAATATATCTCACAATCCTCCATATTTAGACAATCACATGTGATCTTTAAAATATTTAACGCCATTGGCTTCTCAAATCTGTTGGTTCACATTAGCCGCGAATTCCTTTTTATAATCTATTTTATCCTTTTTACAAACATCGTTTATTTTAAATTGTTCGGCAATTTATTTTGCACCTTCATTATTAAGGAACACATCTTAATTGATTCTTCATCCTTTTTATATAATATGTCAGTATCTATATTCACTTCTCATGATGTTATAATTATCATGTCCATATTTATTCAAAAATTATTTCTTCACATTTTCTAAGTTTTGGTTTCTTCTCAATTATCATTTTTATCCGTTTTACTCAATCCGTCGTCTAAAGTGTCGATAATTATTATAATTAATTAAATAATTATTAGTTAATTTTTATGAAGCGTAAGCGTAAAAGTTTTAAATTTCTTAGTTCGACCAATTATATAAAATGTTCAAAAATAAATTTGAATTTAATTAACACGATTTTTGTTGATTTATCGAAAATAATTAATAGGATTCGTAAATGTTCGAAAAACCTTTGTTTATACTTTGGTCAAAGTTTTCTTAGTTTGAAAAGTAAAAATTATCGTTTCAGATTTCAAGTCATGGTTTAAATGGTTTCCTCAATCCTTCTTAGGTTATCTTGAGGTATACACAAACATTTACCCCTAAACAGAAGTTTAGTTAAGTGATTTGTGTATAAGGAAATAATCCCTTAAAATCCTTTGTTAAAACATTTTTCAAAATATATTTGAACTTTCTTTTTAGTATAACTCAAAGTCTTAAATGACTTCTAAATTTTTGAAGAGTCAATTTATATTCCATTATCTATTAATCACACGGTTAAATCATGTAAAGGATTAAGTCTTAAGTCTTATGTTTAAATATTCAAGGTACAAGTTTTAATTGTTCGGATAATTCAGGGCAATCTATAAATAATTATTAACTCATTCTTATTCTTATAAACAAATAAATGGTCCTTAATGATCACGAGCATGAATTTATCAAATTACAGCCTACACACGAGATTCACCAAATTTATGAATACTACATGTGCATTAGTCAATCCAAACGACATCACGTGGAACTCATAATAGTCATTACAAGCACCGGATGTAGTGATTGGAATAGATAATCTCTTTCGCAGATGCGAAGTTGATGATAAGCATGCTATGGATCAAATTTGCTAGAACCTTGTAAATGATCGAACAATTCTTCCATTTCGAGTTATGGATATCGTTTTCGATTGTCAATTTACTCAGTCACAGTAATCTATAAATATAAGGAAAGATATCACCATAGCTCTTCAGGATGACAGGCTTGGTATAATAAAATCTTTCTCCGACAACTTTCTCAGTTGTACGGTAATTCCTTTAATTTAGATGGTGCTGACGTATAGTGCACAAGCCACAAGTGCAGTACCGTAATTACAATCAATACCAATTTCTACTTGCCTTAATGGCGAAAGTCTAGGTAATTCACCAACAAATACTTACTAAAGTTTAGATAACAGAAATATCTTTTAATAAATTCATATTATGTTCTTTCTAGATTATAATATCTATGACTAATTCACAACTATTCACGTTATAATTTCAAGTCTTAATACAGGATATGGTCATCCATCAAGAATTATTTAGATCACTTTTGATAATCAACATCTTATCATTTAGGGGGAATTCTACTCGAGTTCCCATCAATTAAGACAATGTCGTCATGTTATAATCAATCAATCCATTCTACTGGCACTATCAACTTTCCAGTTTCATTGCCGTTGATAAGATGTGAACTTCTCAAAAGACTAATAATAATTCATAATCCTTCACAAATTCAAGGATATCAGAAGACACAACTAACCTTAAAAGAGTAAGGTCAACGCATAATCTATGCGAGAGAATTTCAAATCAGATACAGACGAAACATTTAACGAATATGAATAAATCCCATGTTTTCATAATTTGAGTACGCATTCGAAAGCTCCTCGGATGGTTACCCAGGTCATTCAAATGAAATCAAATCATAAGAAATGATAAGAACGTCAATACATCCAGTCGGGTATCAACACTCGGTAATCATATACTTTTCCTAAGAATCTCACTACGGGAGAATTGGACAAGAAAGAATTGTCAATTGTCATATAAGACGATTTCCACAGATGAGTAAATTCGACTCAGAAGAATAAGTGTTACAGGCACATATGTAGATGTCTCTAACATTATGTCCCTATTTTACACTTCTTGCAGATCTCATATAATTTAATCTTTCACAATCTTCAAAGAAATTGTAGTGCTTATTAATCAGTTTTATGGTGACTACTAATCAGTCTTGCATAGTCCATTCCAAATTGTATGTAGGCGCGCAACTATATACAATTTCAAGATTAACGATGCAATACTCAGTTCGTCAAAATTTTATCATCATATTTATAAAAACATTTTCATGCTGAATTCTTAAATAAGAATCAAAAATATATTTACAAAGATTTTCTTTGTTATGAAAACAATAAGGTTTTTCCAAAGTGTTTTATAAACAACTTCATTCAAATAACAATCACTTATAAATCTCACTATGAATAATCCTTATAGTGATGAAAATTCAGTTTTTCTCAAAGGATACCGTTTTAACTTTATAAAAACAATGTGTGATCTGCAAAAGAGTGATGAAAAGTTGTTCACCAAGATCTTAACTACAATATGATAGGGATTGAGCTTTAGCCAAATAATCATGAGGTTCATGATCTCGATGGCACTCAGGAAGAATAATTCACAATGTAACTCAAATCAAGATGAGTACTTGTTCAATGGTTGCATCACTAATGCGAACACTAGGATGAAGCAAATAAAGGATAGATAACATCGATACATGTAGAATTTAGTAATCAAAGGTAGTCTTTTTCATTAATCGCAAACAAGTCAAAATTGTACCGCAACACATTATGTGTCACTGTGTCATACAATTCTCAGAACTCATCCTACCAACTGATGTCTCAGTTGAGTTAGAGATTATTTTTAAAAGATACCACAATGAATACTAATCTACAAGAGTCATTAGGTGTCCCGCCGGTCCCGGAAGATCCATCGGTCTCAATTCCGAAGAAGATTTCTTCGATTTATTTATTGGACACTGGGCATCTTCATTAGTGGACAATGGCCTAGGAACAACACTTAACACGAATCAACAATCAATTAAAACCTTATAATTCAATCGCAAGACTTAATAATTTCCTCTTAACAATCTCATATTCCATACGGGTTACGTTCTACTTTATTCAAGTTTTAACCAATTTTTATACTCAATTCGATATCCTACCTCAATCTCCAATACTTTCAATCTTATTCTTCGGCCTTGTAAAGGCAATACAATCTCAATACGAATCAACACTTAATTTCCAATCCTATTAGCTCTTGCAACAACAATTATCAAATGAGTCATTAATATGAAATGACTTGATCATTCAACTAGACTTCTCGGAAAGGTATTAGTGGCATGAGGCTTTTGGGTAATGGTTCCAATAACAGCCTCAAGTGCAACATTCACCCTTTCGATTTCAAATTTAAGAATTGGATGACAACGAATCAGATGACATCTTTCCAGGTGATAACGTTTTGTCAAACTCCACTCTATAAGGAAAGATCGTCATGACATCGATATCAGATTTAATCTTGCCAATTCTTCTTCAATATCACAATCAACTAATATCTACATTTCTACGAATATCAACCATGTGTTGGGATCATAAATATCCACAACTTGGTTTAGATCTAGGATAGCTAGAATTCCTACGAGAATAGCTTCGATTAATTTACTAGGGGATTTAGGGTTTCTTGTGACAATCTACGTCGTATAAATACCTCGTATAAAAATCAAAATAATCATCAAACAATCATGTAATAAAATTACATCATATATATATATATATAATCCAAGTTATATATATATATTAAAATAACACTTCTCAGTCTTGGCCTTGTCGGTAACTCGGGAATTCTTCGGCACCGTTATAGTCAAAAGATTTTTAGACATTTTTAGAAAAATGTTTATAGTTAAAATATTTTGAAAAGTTTTATTCAAAACCTTGGTTTTAAAAATCTTTCTTTCTCTATAACGAGAGCTCTAGTACCAAACTGTAACACCCCCAAATTTATACAACTCAGTACAGCGGAAGACTAGTTGGTGTTACGGGATAGCACATTACTCACATCATAGACAACGCATAAAAATCGCGTCGTTTATTTTATAAAGCATTTCCATTCATAAACATCAAAGTTACATCGGTCCCAAGTCATTATATTTCATACAAAGTTTTACAAATCATTTTGAATGGAAACTATTGTTTAGGTGCGGGCCATGTATTCTTGTTGTCTTCCCGAGAATTACCTTCAAGTACCTGAGATGAAACATGTTAAAAGAAAACGTCAGCGATAACGCCGAGTGAATTCATAGAGTTTAATAAATTCCATCAATATAACTTTGGTATAAAATTAGTACCAAAAATCAATTCGTACAACTCATTGTAATAGGCCGTAAAATAGCCAAAATCATTTTATACAAATCCTTATTGAAAATCATAATATAGGCGTTTGCGTTAAAAATCATTATACGAGCCAATGTCGTAAAATATCATACAATACGTCTTATGACGTTGTATAAAATCAAATAAAAACCGTTATATGAATATGGTTAAGAAAACCAAAATACAATCATAATATCAATAGTATGACCCTGTATTGCTAGTCAGGCAATACATCGTAATTCAAAGCGTCTATTAGTATTTCGTTAATTCGGATTATTATAAGCCGCATGACATTGTTACCTTACTAAACCAACAACGGGTAGCTAACCCGATACCAATTTTGCCCATCTAAAGTAGCGTGTCGTCACAAAGGTCACGCTATTGGAAATCTTCTCATACATAAATTCGCTTACCAATCAATGTGGCACGACGGGGATCAACCGTCAAGGCGCGAACTGGGGTGATCGTCCCCAAATAGTACTATTATATGCATAAGCGTCTACCAACTCCCGGTAGTTCACAATTCATGCTAATGGGACTATTAGTGACATAACCTAACTTTAATAATCCATTTGATTTCATCTATCGGGTCCATTAATCATTTATCGGGTCATACAATCGGGTCATTCAATCATTCGGGTCCAAAATCAATAAACAAACAATCGGGACAAATGGTGTCCTATTTTATAAAACTAACATGTTATCTCCCTCGCGAGTTTATAAAATATTTATAAAAACATTTAAAAGAGTGCGAGGCTATGAACTCACGTTGATGTGGGAAGGCGGGTTATCGGCAATTCGGACGTACGGTACGTGCTTCGATCACGGAAACCTATATAAATAATAATCGGTCTTAGACTCGGTCCAATGACTTTTATCAAAATAACAATATACATATATATGATTATTGTACATATGATGATGATCAAGTGGGTTTATAAATCCTCGTTTACTCATTTAGCGTTTACGTTTTAGTATCGTCTTACTAGTTCACTAGTTTTACCGATTTTACCTATTTTAAGTTCATTAAGTCTTTTATAAGTTCTTTTACTTGTTTTTACCCATTATATACTTATATGATCAGTATATATACTTTTCATGTTGGGCCCTATTGGGTTAAGCCCAAATAATTCTTTTTACAAGTATTTTTCTTATTAAGTCCAATTATTAGTCTATTAGGTTTAGTTAGCTCGTAATTGTCCGTAATTCTTGTAGTTCGGGTTTTATCGGTTTTTACTTGTCTTAGTTACTTATACATCAGTATATAACTTTTATAAACTTTACATTAGACGGGTTTGGTCGTCTAAGTTTTATTTGATGAAAAACGTTAGTTTCACGGCGATAGCCGAAAAAGTCGTAAAAATCTAGTTTATAGTTTTTATTACTTATAAGTATTACTTTTACCACCATTTATATATTTTACCCATTTAATTAACCTTTTATACATTTATATAAATAAGTTTTACAAGTTAGTGGGTTTATACTTTACATTTTATAAATTATAAAGTGAGTGCTTATATAATAATAATAAACATTATTTCCAAAATCTGATTTTTAACTTCACATTCACCATTTTTATCATATCTAGAGTTCTACAATGACTTAGAAGCTCATTTTTAAATGACAACTTCTTCATAATATGTGCTAAATATAACTTAGTTATAGCTACTGCCCATTTTGAGTTTAAGTTGCCTTAACAGTCCCTACAAAACTGCTTATTCAGATTGTACTACCTAACTTGTTTTGATCATATCTCACTCATTATTTTGATTCCATTGCATGGCCAACTCTCACATGTGTATAACATCATCTACTTTACTGTAAATAGATCAAACCATGCATTTTTATCAGTTCTTCATTTAGTTATCTACTGTTTTTATACAGCCAACTATTTAGACATGATTTTAGCTTCATTTCTTATGGTTATCATCATTTTTAAGCATATTTATCAACACTTGATCCCCACACAACATTTTTATCATCATATATACATCATATACATATACAAAATGAAAGAAAATACATTTGTTCTTTACAAAATAATAAGAGAAAAATGTAGAGGATGATCTTCTTTACCAATCCAAGTGGATTTCTTGTTTTAGGAAGGCAAGAACTTGATGAACACAACAAGTATCTCCAAGACCATCAAATAGCAAGATCATATGTTGGAAAATCAGCCCTAGGACACAAGCAAATCACCTCCAAAGTTGGTTATATGGCCACCAAATGATCAAGGTTTCAAGGAAACACCTTAATAGGACTAGTAAACATGTGGTTTGTAGTTGGAAGAGATCAAAAATGGTGTTTATGGCTTGAGTTGGGACGGCACATAGATGAAGTTGAGAGAGTTTTGAGAGTGAAATGCATGGATGAAATGGTTAAGTGAAAACCATGTGTTGGTTTTGTGTAGTTTGGTGGAAGGCTTAGCCTAAAGTGTAAGCTAAAGCTTACACTTGTTATAAACAAGTTATGACTTGTGCCACCTATGGTGGTGAGTCATTTTTAGCCGTCCCATATAAGCTAGTGGGATGGGGCAAAGTGTTTTGTCCCATCTCACTAGTTTACGGGTATTTCTTGATTCTAGTTTTCTCGATTTGCGTGCCCTCGGGTCATTTTACGAAAAACGTTTTTATAAATTATGAATCAATGTCACAAAACGAATCCAATAAAAATTGTTTCATCAAAAACGGAGTTCGAAAAAGTAAATACGTAATCCTAAGGTTTCCGGTTTAGTCGTAAAAGACGTTAAAATAAAATCGTAAGTCCTAATCTTTTCTCGTAAATTTGTGAGTTTATGAACCAACACAAATTTAAAACTCCAAAATAATATTCTCAGATAAATTTATTTTCTGAAATGTCGGACTGTCACCAAAGACGGTGTATGTAAACGTAAGCACGTAACGTTGAATCCTCCGGTTTAAACGTAGTCGATGCTACTTCAAGACGTAAATCCAAATTTCTTCCCAAAAATATGTGAGTTCATATTGTAAATTGTTTTCAAGTAATATTGAGAATAAAATATCAATCGTAAACTGACGGATTGTCACACATAGACTCCTGCATTGTTGAGATATTGTCATGACATTTGTGTCACCTTTTTTGACATTTCTAATTCATATAGTTCTCTCTATAGACACGTTGTTGTTGTGATGATATACATACGTCACGCCCCATATTCCGTCATGTTGAGGTGTGACACGCAGCCACCACCATCCTCCATCACTGCATGCAGTCATGCAGCCACCTGCTGCCATCATCGCCACCACCCTCCAGCCGTGACCCCACCAGATCAGAAAGTCACCACCAGCCGCCACCCTTAGCCACCCTACACCGCAACCATGACCACCATGGTCATCCCTTGTGCCTCCCCCACCAACGTGACCATCACCCCTCCCACCAACAGATGGCTACCGCCACTGTTTAAACATTAAGGGTGTTTGTTTCTGCATTTAACAAACAACATAAAGGGGCGTTTGGTTTTAGGGCATAAAACAAATAAGGGTGCGTTCGGTTAGCCTAGATCCACACGAATCTATACAGATCTGTTTTGATTTACTATCGGGAGCGACATGCATGGCGTTGGGATCAAAGATCTGCTGTTAAGCAGTTTCGGGGGCGTTTGGATCTGCTGATAAGGGGGTGTTTGGGACTACAAAAGGTTTAAAGGGCTGTTTGGGACTGCTGATAACATGCATGCTGATAAGGGAGCGTTTGGGACTGCTGGCTGACTTTTGAGGGCGTTTGGGGTTGCTGATGACGACAAGGATGCCTTAGCTTACGAGGTTATAGCGTAGGGGTATGCTTATGATGTAATATAGACATGCATGTAGTTTTCCCACCGTTAGTTGTAATCTTCCTACCGTTAGTTATGTAGTTCCTACTGACCTCGATATGTTACCACCGTTAATATCATACAAACTAACTTACCGTTGTTAGTATTAAACCACCAACAGTTCCCACTGTTAGCTTTACAGTTCCCACTGTTAAGCTTAGCAGTTTCCACTGCTAGCTATGCAGTTGCCACTGTTAGCTTTAAACTTACCCCTGTTAGTTTAAAGTTACCACTAACAGCTTAACCTAGCCACTGTTGGTACACAAAAACTAATTTTATAGTTATAGAATAAAAATATAAAATTTTTATCAACGAAAGATATTTTGTAAATCAAAGATTTAATTAATAATAGTTTATTAATTACTTTTGGAACACAATAATTATTAAATAAATTTAATAATTTATTTTTAAGGACAACAATATCATACACGTTTTGTAAACATTGGAAATACACGGAAACAGTGGATAAACAACATACACACTTAACAACCATCTTAACAGTATTAATTAAATAGGCTGTGATAACAAGAATAAACGTATGACCAATTAGACTGCATGCATTTATTATTTATGCATATACTGAGACATACTTAATTGCTTAGGTATTTGATGTACTGTGTTCTTAGTGATTGTATACTTGATCATCCTCGAGCTGTATTATACAGGTGAGTTCATAGCCTCGCTTTTTAGATCTTTTATGATTTCTCAAACCCGCGAGGGGGAGACATGCTATTAAATAACTGCAACTTGTTTTGACAATATGACTATAATTTAATTATAGAATGTAAATTGAACTGTAACCTGTTTTGACTATATGATTGATAGATATTTAGTCTATAGAACGTAAATAGAATTGTAATCTGTTTAAACAATATGATAGATATTTATTCTATAGAACGCAAATTGAATGATACTCTTAATTACGATTACCTATTATAGAAACTGTTAAATTGTTGTAAATCGCCCGAATGTTATAAATAGATCTATTTGGGATTGACCATCCCCATCTGGGTGAGTCATGCTCACTGTGCCTCGGCCGGGAAAACAGATGTATACCATGTTGGAACTAGGGTTGGGTGTCTTTTTGTAGGACACTACGTTCTCATCTGTTGAGAACTATGGAAGGTTAAGCTTCAGTTTCGATTAATAGAAAATGTAATTATCTTTTGTATATATGCTTTGTGCATTGCTACTATCTATAAGATTTGCGTTACTAAACTTAATCATATACTACTTAGCAAACACTAAAATGGGAATAATGGAAATGCTAAACTTGGTTACTTTACACTGCTTAGTAAAACTTACTAAACTTGATTATTTTACACTACTTAGTAAAATACTGTAATGGTAGTATTAGATATACTAAACTTGATTATTTTACACTACTTAGTAAAATATTGTAATGGTTATATTAGATATACTAAACTTGATCATTTTACACTACTTAGTAAAATACTGTAATGGTAGTATTAGATATACTAAACTTGATTATTTTACACTACTTATTAAAATACGGTAATGGAAATATTGAATATGTTAAACTTGATTATTTTACACTACCTTGTAAAATACTGAAATGGAAATATAGGAAGTACTAAACCTAATCTTGCTCTGCTAAATAACACTTATTGAACTTGATTTTGTATTGCTTAATACATTAAGGAATGGAATAATTGGAAACTTTAAATTTGAGTTTTATATCTAATGTTGAACAATACCATGTAGGACAACTTAAAATCCTAAACTATGATTTTACAAAACTCTATGAATTCACCAACTTTATGTTGACTGTTTTAATCATGTTTTTCCCAGGTTATTTAGCAAGTTTATTTGAGCATGGATTGAGCATCATTTAGGAGCATAAAAATGACGGGGGATTATCTTTTACCGGGATATTCATAACAAATGTTATTCAACGATTTAAACGATTGTACCAAATCAATGTTTACATTAATTGTATTTCAAAAATCATATAATTATGATCTGTGCTTTGTAAGCTAAATGCTCATCGATCCACCACTGTGATACCCGGTCTGGGGGTGTTACAATAAGGCAAATGAAATTTTGGTAGAATGATGATTCAATACGCCTTAATGTCGTCGCAATCCACGATCGCAATGAGCGATCACAATACACGTCGGAATAAGGGTATCGCAATACCTGGTGATCGCAAAGTAAAACCCTAGGGTTATTGCGATCAAACTCTACTTACCTGTGCTATTCCGATGAAGTCTGTCGCAATGGGAAGATCAATTTTGCAACTTTGAGCCAAAGAAATTCGCAACATGGAGCCAAAAGATTGGAGTTTTAACCCAAACCAAAATACCTAAATCATGAATACTACTATGATGAGGGTATACGAATCACTTAGAACACTAAAACACGAAAAAAAATTTGATCAAAAGGACACGGATGTCAAGAAAAAACACGGACAACACCAAAGAGCTATCCACGAATCCCTTGTCTCTAATACCACTTGTAGTAATGATACACACGACTAATATAGAACAAGAAATAAAGATGAAGATTAAACCAAAAAATAAAGATTAGATTAGATGAAGAAAAAAGAGAAAAACAAGGATGGTTGTGAATTCCTAGTGAGAGAAACACATATGTTTCTCTCTCTACAATCTATGAAAAATGGAAGACACACTCCACAAATGAGGTGCGTTGGGCCTTTTATACTACACGTCTAATGTATGGAAGGCCTTCCTCATTTGTGAGTTCAAGACTATTCTCGTTACATACATAACATTATACTAGAACTCTCAACACTGTTAAGTAGCATTTTCCACGAGCTTAGCAACGGTATATTATATGACCATCACTTTAAATACTTCTAACACTTTTACTTTTCAATAAAGGATAACAAAATTGAATTTTGGAGATGCTTAGATACTTTATTCTAGCATTGCGTGAGGGCACGGCAATGGCTTAGTATGGGGGAGTGATGAGATGGCATTTATACATGATCTCATCGTTCTTTTTGGGCTTTAAATGCATAAAGTGTCATAAACATACAATATATATATGCTTGTGTTTGTTTACTTGTGTATTTTAGGTATGGATATCGTGAAAAAGACAAAAAATCACAAGAAACAAGGAAAAACGAACATGAGAAACGAAGCCGCACAATGAACCGGGCCTTAGTTATGGATTTCTCAAAGAAAAACCCTTGAATACTTGAAGATGTAAAAGATTGATCCCTCATTTATGAAGAAATGACAATTAATACCCTTGTATATTCATAATTACAAGTTTGGTCCCTTATGTTTGTCAAAATTACAAAAAGGTCCTTCAACTTTGAAGATTTGGCAAGTTTAGTCCCTCAACATTTATAAATTGTCAACAAGGGTCCCTCATGAAGTCAAAGATCCATTGAAGACCTTCAAAGATGAAAAATGTCCAAGATCAGTCCTTGAAATATGCAAAAGTGGCAAAAATAACCCTTAAAAACCCGTTTCCAAAGTTTGGTGGCCAAAACATAAACTAGACAAGTTTATGAACAAAGGGGTTATGTGTTTAAAACTTGAAACCGGCCAAAGCTAAAAGAAATAAAATGTGGGGGATTACTTTTGCCAATATTCAAACTTTAAAAGTAAAAAAAGCACCTAACAAACACTATTCACCATCAAAGGATCAAATCACGTGTTCTTGGTTACTTTTACCCAGCTCTAAATTATTACCCTTCCCATGGTAATTTCCCAATTAATTCCCCCAACTCCACTCACTCACTCCCACACTTACCATACACGCCTCAAAAGTCCATCTCATCATTCCATGGTCCCCCACAAACTAACCCGTCACCTATAACCAACCAACTATCCTTAAATATAGACACATGGCCAAATCCTAGCCGCTCTTCTCAACAACGTAGCCTCCAAGCATCAAAAGAGCGGCCAAGATCAAATGGAAGATTCTACAAGGCACACAACGCATCAAGGGCAATTTGGGAAGTTTGTAGCTTTATTTTCTTGTAATTTCCGCATTTGTAAACCCTAGTTATTGCCTATAAAAGGAGGCCTAAGATGTGGAGTACCCCTTTGTTCCATTTTCTAGCATCCTAAATCGTATTTCCTGTCAAATTTTAATAAAACTTGGTTTTTGAAAAGTTCAAGTGTAATTCCTTTTTATGAGATTGAAGTTGTTGTTTAGGTGATAGGATTTGAGTTCCATTATCATTGTGAATGTTTGTATGTGGTTTGTTTTGGCCACATATTTGTTTGGTTAGGATTTGAAAATTTTCACAAAAATATTTTCAAGTTTCTGTCAAAATGTTTAAGGTTCTAAGTTCTTGATTCTTCAAGTAAATTTGGATCTTAGGGTTTGTAAACACTCATTTCCATCTTAGGTTCATCATATCTAAGGTGTGAGGTTTGGTTTCAAATCTAGGATAGTGAACACTTTTGAGATTTGGTTTTCAAAAGTGGTCAGAGGTAGCATCTTGACATGTTGTTCATAGCTTCAACTATTGGAGTTTGTGGATATAAGGGTTGTAGATCTATTGTCTTGCCCCTCAAGTTGTTCATATTTGAAGGGCTTAGACTGATCTTACATAACAAATCTTTTATAAGAACTCAAAAAGTGCTTATTAGGTCACTGTTATAGCTTGTCCCATTGTTTTGATTACATCTGTTACTAACCCCAACCCTGCTTCAAGGATTGATCAAAGCTTGTTACCAGCAGGCTTTAGGAAAGACTTGAGGCATTGGATTGGTTGTTTGTTCATTGTGGAAGGAGATCAACCATTGAAGGCCCTTAGGATCAACCTTTGATCCTTCTTTAGGGTGTGATATTATCCAAGTACCTTGGTCTTGTTCTAGCTATTGAACAAGGTCCAAGGAGCATAGCTGAATCCCCCAAGGAAGTTGTGGGTGATAGGTTTGTGTTCTCTTTAAAATTCCACTCAACAAATTTACTTAAAAAATCTGTTAAGTGAAAGTTGTTATGTGATTTTGTGTACCTGTGTTTGTAGGATCAATTTTTCAGTTTATTTCTATTAGTAGTCACCTAGTAGACTTGTAGGAATCATAAAAAAGGTAGGTTACTTAGGAAAATTTGGAAATCACGCTAAAATCAGTCAAAAAGGGATTTAAGGGGTGTTTGGTTGAGCAAGGCCGTAAGGTCTTTCCTCCTTGGTTTTTTAGGTTTGTAGATAAGCATTAGTTGTTTTTAAGCTGTCTTAGCTATTTGGCAAGGTCTCTAAATCTGTAACAAAGTTTTGCACAAGTAATCAAAAATATGTCAAAAGGGATTTCGTTTGTGGTCAAACACATCAGAAGCTGCCATTTGTTTAATACTTTGATTCAAGGGTTGAATTTTGGTTTGGGAGTAGTTTTCATTGGTGTGAATCTATGCATTATCTAGTCTCTTTGATTGGTAGCGTATTGGATAAGCTAGGAGCTTACGAAGTTCACTGAAGTGGTCAAATGCATCAGCAAATGACCACCTCTATTTGACCTCCACATTTGCTTGCACCCATAAGATTTTTGGATTGTGTTGCTTGTTATCTCTTAGTTGGCTGCTAATTTACTTGTTTCAACTTGTTGTGTGCTTATTTGAAGCCTATTAAGCTAACTGGCTTATAGAGCTTTTCTTGCCAAAATTAAGCATAGTAAGACCACTTTCTTGCTAAGTCCATTGGTCTAGACCTCTAGACTTTCTCCAAAATAGCTTCAAAGAAGCTTATTTCCACCCCATAATCTAATCCTGCAAATTTGGTAACTTTTTGGGCGCGTTAACTTTCGTTGACCAAGGCAAAAAGAGCTTATCAGTTATTCCATCTTTTTGAAACATGCCACAACTTTATTTTTGTACTTTTCATTAATTATCTCACCTCATAAGCTTAACTGGAAGAAACCAGAACTTAAAAAGAGCTTTTCACTAGGAAAGCAACTTTTCTCATTTTAAGAAAGAGCTTATTGGTTCACACAGCTTATTGTACTTGACTTATTGGGGTTTTCTTTGTTGATTATTCTTAGTTAAGCTAATTGTGAACTTTTGCAACAAACCAGAGCTTCTGAAACGTCCTAGAACTCTAACCCGACTATTTTGTCCTTTAGTGAGATTTTACTTTGCTTATTTCTGGCTTATTGGGTTTGCTTTTTCAAAATTTCTTTTCGCAGATCTCTTAGGCATCTCAAAAGAAGGTTGTGTGTCAAATCTGAGCTTATGGCATTGGCTTATTGCTTAATGGGCCAAAAGGCCCAATAAGGATAAGTTGTTGACTTATTAAGCTGTGATAAGCTCAAAACCAGCTTTTGGATCTTCAGACTTTTAAGTTCAGAATCAAATTTTGAGTCAAATAGGGCTTTTTCAGGTCTTTTGGGCTTAGTTGAACTTTTGGGCCAAAAAGCCCATTTAATTGGACTGTTTTTGTTTTTAGCCCATTTGGGGGCCCATTAGGGATATTTTGGTAATTTCACTTTCATTTTCTGTTTATTTAGGTTAAAATAAACTAGTTTGCAAGTTTTTAGAATTTTTTATAATTTTTGAATTTTTAATATTATTTTATTACTAAATTTCAATTTTCACATTTTTGCACTTTTATAGTTTTCTTAGGTCTAATACATTAAAATAGGATTTTTGCAACTCTTAGATTAATTTTATCATCATTTTCTTAATTTTTAGAATTATTTAAAGTTCTTAATTATTTTTAATAATTTTAAATAGTTTTAATTAGTTTAAAAATTTATAAAAAAACGTTTTTAGTCTTATTTAGTCTTTTAAGAGGTTTAAAAAGTGAAAAATATTTATTTGGGCTTTTTGATAATTAACTGGATTTTTAGGGCTTTAATTAGCATTTAAAAATTATTAATTAATTAATTAAAAGGTTTGAAAAAGTTTTGATCATTTGTAAACTCTTAGTTTATTTAATTTGATTTTTGATAATTTTTTGGGATTTTTTAGAATTAATTTTTATTTTAGCACTTTTTACGGTTTTTAATTTAGTCGTCGTAGTAAAAAATTTCACGTATCTGTCATTCTATTTTCTCATCCCCTTCTTTCTCAATATTAATCTCAAATATCATTACATTTTAGTCACACACATATACCTCCTTGGGAAACGAACTTATTTTGGTCATTAGTGCTTGATTTTCCTAAATCATCACTTAATACTTTCCGATTTTACGCCTTTTTCCTAAAAGGTGTATTTTACCACAATCAATGGCTTAGGCGCTTATTCTAACATAAGTATCAAACATATAAAACAAATACTAGGAAAACAGTTGGCTGCAAACGGGGAATCCCAATAAGGAAAGAATGTCCATACTGAAAGGACAGAAAATCCGTACCTTATGTCTAGTGAACGAAGAAGACGAACGGAAGAGAGTCCTACTTCGATCTCACTAATGCTACATAAATAGTATAAGTATTCTGATTACTGAATACGTAACTGATTTTATATCGTGTCTTAGCTTGTTTTATATGATCATGTCTTATTTTACTGATTTTAACGTTATGGTGTGTTTATCATGTATTCTATGTATTCTGATTAAATATTACTTGTATTTCTTGTATTATTATACTTGTTGTGTAATAATAAGTAACTTTCTAAAAATAACAGGTTTCCTAAAATAGAAAGTTTACAAAAATAAAAAGTTTCCAAAAATAGAAAGTTTCCAAAACTAGATTAACTTCTTAAAATATAGTAGTTTCTAAAAATAGAAAGTTTCTAAAAATAGAAAGTTTCCAAAAATAGTAAGTTTCCTGAATTAGAATGTTTCCATATTTAGAATTAAGCTGAATTAATAAGCTAATAATATAAGATTAAGTTTACTGAATAAATATCATAAGTCATGTGATTATAGTATAGTTTATTAATAATAGCATTTTAATTAAGTAAACTATAGGTTATGTGATTTAATTAAATATAAGCATGATTTAATTAAATTAAAGTGTATAAAATACTAGGGTTAAAACATGTATTAATATTATATTAACAATAACCTAGGTCATGTTTATTAATTAATTATAGTTCATGTCTTAATAATTAATTAATACTATAGTCTAAATTAAATAATTAAAATACTTAGGTTAAAACATGTATTATTTCTAAATAATATTTAACCTAAGTTCATGATTTAATTAAATTAATTATATGCCATGTTAAATTAATTTAATTAACTTGTAAAATTTTATATCTTGTAAAATAAATACTTGTTCCATTTGAGTCACGAACCGGACCCATGTAATTAATTTAGACATGTCGTGAACCGGACCTGGAACCCCTTGAACCGGTCCGAACCAAACACCCCATAACAGTGGCAAACCGGCATGGCCGGTTGCCACTGTTTTTGTTATTCTGCTACCGGCTTAAGCCGGTGGTCTGTCTCTCGGCTAGCCGCTGCCCAGCAGTGCTTTCCCACCGGTTGTGTGTCGGTGGTTTCCCCTGCTAGCGCTGTGTTCCCCCTGCCTGACCAAGTCTGCCACCGGCTGTGTACCGGTGGTGGGCTGTTGCTGCCGAGACCCAACCAAAACCACAAGGCATGTCGGGGTCCTTTGTCCCTGCTATCGACCAAACCAAACCCCACCGAGATTGTGGATCTCGGTTGGTGGCGTGACAAAGAACACGCCGAGAGCCTTGAGGCTCTCGGTTTGTGTGTCGTCCGAGCAAACCAAACCCGAACAACCGTTAATTTTTACCCCTTTGATCCCATGACATGTTTTTAATCCATGTTTTTATTTAATTAACGTTCATGTGCTAATTAATTAAATAAAAGAAAAAAAAACAAAAGGGTTTACGGATTACCTAATGCGTGAAAAGATTAAAGAAGAATAACACGAATACGATCTTGGAATTGATTAGCTAAAAATAAAACATTCACCCCTTTGGTGGTGATGATGCCGCCGGCCACAAGAGAGAAGAAAAAGGAGTAGGGTTTTTAGTTTCTTGAAAATTTTCTATAAGGTGAAAGTATTTTCCTTTTTGTTATTTTTAATAAAACAAAACATGGGCTTGGACCTTTCCTTCTCTTGGTGCCACGGCTTGTAGGGCCCACAAGGGAAACCCGAATCCTTTCTCATGTCTAAAGTATTACATTCTCGTGTGTTCGTGTTTACGTGTTACGTTATTATTAATTATTCTTGTTATTATAAGTACTTGTACGTAACGATATTAATCATATTAATAATATACGTAAATACATAATTATATGTTCGTGATTCTTACGTTCATGATTTCATTTTTGTGATTATAATTATTACTGATAATAATTATCGTGTACAAACACGTACTTAATACTTATCGTGTAATTATACGTACATAACTTTTGTAATTACTAATCGTGACACGTGTTCATGCTATAAAAGGAAAGTTTTAATATGTACATACGTTTACTAAGGTACTATTCATGGTAAAAGCATGCGGGTTTTACATGTATTGAAGTTTTAAATCTATGATTCTTGTTTCTTTTACATCAGAGGGTCCCTCATGATAGAGAATAAGGTCCTCCCATGTGGATTTTGTTGTTTTGCAGTTTACAATAGAATTCATTTGATCATTTGGGAGTACAGACATGATGAGACTTTTGAGATGCTGGTCTAGGTTAGCAACTTTTCTTTAATCAGCAGTCTATTGTACTTCAGGTTTTCTATTGTCCCCAACCATAGGAATACAAGGACCATTTTCAATGATTATAAAGAATTGAGGTTCAATCCCAACCACGTGGACAAGGAACCTCTTCTTCCAATTTATGAAATTAGCAACCTCTAGGACATGAGTAGCATTTAGTTGGCCACCTCTATACTCTAGGGTTTGTTTTATTACATGAGCCATTTTTAGATATTGATTTGAAAACTTTAAATTAGCATCTTAATAAAATAAGAGTTTAGCTAATCAAACTACTCTGATACCACTTGTTGGTGCCTTGTAAATCGTTATTACTTATCAACCTTAAGTAATATCTCTTTACCAAGACTCAAGTGTGTTGTTTTAACAATAGATAAGAACTATGAACAATTAAAACAACAATACCAATAACTTTTCAATGTATAGACTTTTATTAGAATCAAATAAAGAATCTATAACCAACTTTGTTTGCGGAATAACAAAGTGGTTGAATGACAATGGGTTGTGGTCTCCTCTAGTTAAATGTATAACCAAAGTTAATGTCTAAGATCCAATCTAAACGTTCATATGATTCTTGACTATCTGGTTTAGTTGGTATTGAGAGAGAAAAGTTTTCTAGAGTTTCTACTGTTGTATTGGTTAACACTTTCCCTCTCAATGTACACTCCTTATATTGGTAGTGCAAAATTAGGGTTTGCATTTGCATGTTTTGAATGCATCGGTTTATCCAGTGGGTGGTTGATGCCCATGCTCGATAAATAGTACAAAGTACATGATAAACTATTCTAGAAAAGATAAAGGTTGTACTTATAGCTAAGTATACAAGCAACCTACTTTGACTTAAAGTTATCTTTTCCCGCCTAATACAAACCATCAGAATACTGAAGAGTCTTTAGTATCCTAGAGGAGATCGACATCATTCAGTTTGGTATTATCAAACCAAACTGAATTGAAAGCTCTTCTTTAGTACATGTTCTTCAGCAACTAGACCGCCTAGTATCTGTAGCAAAGACTCCTTTGTCTTCTAAGTTAACTGGAAGAGGAAAGCTGAACATCCTTCAACAACAAAGTCTTCAGTATGAACTTTGTTCCTCTGGTCATCCTTTAGCAGACTGGCTTTACTGCTGAGCATGAAACACTTAGGGGGATTTTATATTCAAATCCTACAGTTGCTTCAGGGTCAGTAAATATTGACCCAACAATAATTCTGCTCCTCGTAGCTATCAAACGATCCTTAATCTTTACAATCTTATTAGTAATCACCAACATCATTCCTAGTTCAGTCATTTAATTCTTCCTACATTACTTCAATACACAGAAAACCTAACTTACATCCATAACTCACAATTTTTAAATTTTCACAATTTGAAGTTCTTTATGAACCTTCAAACAGTACAACCTCATTAATAGCATGATAACCATTGTCATATAAGAATTCTAAAAGTTCCTAAGTCAATCACACGCACACAATCTAACACCCCTAAATTACATGTGCAGCGGAAATACATAATTTGGGTGATAGGCAGTTATCATCACACACTAGTCATACATAACGACTCAAAAGAGACGTTTAAAAGTTTACATTTATAAAAATGTAGAAAAACAAAGTCTAATTAGTTTTTCCAACCCAAAAGTAACAAAAGAGAGCGTTTAGGTCCCCACCGAATCTCAACCAAATATACAAATTCTTAAATTTTAAACAAAATAAAATTTAAATTGTTTAAACAACAGGGAGGAAAACATAACAGACCACAAAAGCCACACAAACTTTCCATAGCATGCTCCGTCACATTCTAGCCTTGATTACCTGAAAAACATGCTTAAAAGGGTCAACAAATAATGTTGAGCGAAATCTATAGGTTTTACAATCACTTTTGAACATAAGAGTATAAAATTCATTCACGATCATTCATAGAATTGTTGATCAAACAATCTATTATTCAAGGTTGTCATCTTTAGCATTAGCTAATAATTGTGTTTGAGCTCATGACACCGAGCCGTTAACTAATTAGTCACCGTCGCCAAATGCCGGCGTAGCTTATATGAAACCATTTCCCCTCTAAAGGCATTAGTTGCAATTAATCCTTATTTCTCATACAAAATATCTGTACCCAGAGGGTACTCAATGTACAACTCTCGTATCAAATTGGGTCGTCAACCCCGTAGTACCACAAATTGTATAAGCGTATATTTCCAATTCACACAAGAATTAGACAATAAATAACGGTTCACGAAATTAGGGACTTTTTGCAACTAGGTACTCAACACAATTCAAGACATCATTCGGGTCCAACAATCATTCATGACCTATGTTAATTTTCATTTAAATAGCATGTATCCCCCTCGCGGGTAAAAATCATTTGAAATACAGTAGAAAGCGAGGCAATAGAATCACATTATGTAGAAGTATTAGTCGAAGTAACGGATGACGATCACCGACGATGAGGATGCCCCGGAAATTCGATCACAACACCTAGCGAATAAACGCGAAATGAGTCAACTCATTTATATACCATTAGGTACTGTATAATACTTAAATTAGTCAATTGTCATTATTACAAACTCAAGCCAAAACCAAACAAGTGATAGTTACTAGACCTGTACCATTTATCTACGTAACTAAAATTGTTGCTTATTTTATAATTCTGCCGGTACTTACCAAAAGTATGGGCTGTTTTCCTATACATAGAAATCACCATAAATTATGAGAAAATTTGTAAAATTCACTTATAATCTGTAGATAACCCCTATTAAATTTCATAAAAAGTTTTCACTTATAAGATTTTCTGCTCATCACATTACTAAACGTCAATTTTCAGACAGTTTTATACCTTTACGTTGTAAGACCTCTTTGACACATTTAATATGTAACACTTGCTAACTTGACTCCTAAGTCTAAAAATAAACTAAAAAACACAGGTTTATAGTTAAAGAACAACTCTAAAAGATTTTTAAAACTCTAGTTATAATCCCCGAGATTTGACCTAAAATTCAACACAATTTCGGATTATGTCGACTTTCATCTCCCGGTACACGAAATTTCAAACTAACGTAAGTTTTGACTCGTTAGGAGTTAAAAGCTCTATGATATATCAAAACGAAGCTTAATAAAAGCTCTACAACTACATCTAATCCTTATAACCCGGACATAGACATAAGACTACTAAAAATGGCCTTAAACAATCTGTTTGAAAAAGACATTTTAAAACTCACATCAAATCACCATTTCAACTATTTCCAACAACTCTTAGACCTATTACGATATCACATGAACAACATAAAACATCCCTAACACCCTATATCACTTGTATGATCACTCATTCACAAAACCCCATTTCAAAAAATAAATATGCAATGTGTTTAAACAAATTAAAAACATCAAAAACATCATCACAAACAATTATCCATGCTAAAAAATAATCAACATCAAACCAAACAAAAACCCCCTTTGGGCCGTGGGTTTATAAGAACAAAACAAAAAAAATTGATTCCAAGCTTAATTAATCAATACACCTTGTTTATAAACACCCAATTACAACATGCATTCAAGAAAAATCAATCAAAACATATTTGTTCATAAGAAATAATTTTTAGAGAAATTAAGTTGTTGCATGGTTAATTTTATTGAACAAGAAGACTCACAAGGATGAAATATAAGGTGGTCTTTGATTACTTACTTCCAAAACACAAGAAAAAAATCAAGTGGTGGTGGTGGTGTTGCTATGGCCGGCGCCTCAAAGAGAGAAAGAAGAAAGGAAAATTTTTTTGAAATGAAATTATGTGTATGTTTTTCCTTCTCTGTTTTTTTTACAAAATTAGAGGGACCCTTCTTGAAATTTTAGCATTCTTTTGGCCTTAAATTTAAACGACACTTTTAAAATGCGGGAATCGACTCACTAGTCGGTTTTGAAATTTTGCGGGAGTCGGGGTTAGTCCCGACTTTCTAAAACATGTTCATAAGCCGATTCTCACACAATAAGAAAGTAAGAATTGTTCCAAATCGACGTAACACGTAAGTAAAAATAAAAATCTCGAAAAATTAAATATCGATCAATCGATAATAAAATATAATTTTTTGGGCATCCGTCGGTATCGCGATCTCTATCGATTCTTCTTTAATTGTCAGACATCAAAATTTGGTCTCGTATATCGGTTTCAACTTAAACCGTCAAATAATTTCACGATAAAAAATTTCAAAAAATTTCAAAAATATGCGTAAAATAGGATAAAATAATGACCTAGGTTTTTTAGGTGTTACATCCTCCCCTCCTTAAGAGAACGAGGTCTCGGCATTCGCCTCCTCTTATGCTCACATTTCGTACCACTAGAACAAAAACGGGTACTTCTCCTTGAAGAAATCTTCACGCTCCCACGTGAATTCTGGTCCACGTCTACAATTCCATCGTACCTTCACAATCGGAATTCTACTATGCTTCAGCTTCTTAACCTCTGGATCCATAATCTCCACTGGTTCTTCAATAAAATGCAACTTATCGTCAAGTTGTATCTCATCCAAAGGAATCACTAATTCTTGGTCCGTTAAACACTTCTTCAAATTCGACACATGAAATGTGTTATGAATAGCACTAAGCTCAACTGGCAACTCCAACTTATAAGCAACTGGTCCAATTCGTTTTACAATCGTAAATTGTCCAATATACCTCTGACTCAACTTTTCTCTCTTCCCAAAACGAATAACACCTTTCCATGGTGATACCTTAAGCATAACCATGTCTCCAATCTTAATTTCCAAAGGCTTCCTACGATTATTTGCATAACTCTTCTTTCGGCTTCTTGCAGCTAATAATCGATTCTTGATTTGCACAATCTTCTTAGTCGTCTCAAACACCATTTCAGGTCCAGTCAGTTGACTTTCCCCTACTTCACTCCAACACACTAGAGATCTACACTTAAGCCCATACAACGCTTCAAACGGTGTAGCCTTAATACTCGCATGATAACTGTTGTTATATGAGAATTAATACAAGGTTTTAGCCAAGTATAAAAAGTTATCGTCCGATCTTTTCGAATTGATTACTAGTTAAAAGTGCGACTCAGTCGTTCTTGGTGGAAAATAAAAAGGTTTGATTATCTATTTTAAGCTAAAAGCAAATATGAAAATGTCGTTGAGTAAAATAAAAGCTTTAAAAATTAAACTAAAAATTACTAGAAAAACACTTGGTAAAAACAGAGATTACGGGATGCGTTCAATTTTTGGAAATTAAAACGTAATGAATTTAAAACTTGAAAACTTTGTAAAACTAAAAACTTAACCCATAGGAATGTTAATGTCGGAATGTATCAAAACTGAATCCATCGGAATAAATGAAAGTAAATTCTATCGGAATAATCTTGATCAGAATCCAAAGGTATCGGAATAATTCTATCTGAATGTCAAGTATCGGAATGGTTAAGATTGCAGCTATCGGAATATTGGAAATCAACTCTGTCAGAATGTAACTTCTATCGGAATAAGGCTGACAAAAATTGGGTAGCGTTTCGTCTTAATATAGCCTTAAGACCCGTCGCAATGTACGATCGCAATGAGCGATCGCAATCACGATCGGAGTAAGGGGGAAATACTATCTGAATAATGATCGCAAAGTAAAACCCTAAGGGTTATTGCGATCACAATGAACCCGTCTGAATGTACCGTCGCAATGAGTAAACCCTAAGCTATTACGATGAAGCACCAAGCAATCCGAAAAGGTGATATAAGCTAAAAACTCAATAAGCACTTCCAAACAAGAACACTTAACCGAAACTTAACCAACTCAATAAGCATAAATTTAACAACTTTTGAAATACTAAATACGCACACTCTATAAAACTAACTTTAAAAAGACTAAACTTTTTAAGAAAACTAAAAGGTAAATAAGCTAAACACTAAATAAGCCAATAAGCATGATAAGCTCAAAGCTTAATACGTGTAAAACTTGTAAATCTTTTAACACACGAACCAAGAAACTCACAAAAGTAAAGAACTATTGTGGCGTCTAAAGAAAGTAGATGAACAAGAATGATGAACACAAAATCATAATTAACAAGAGAGATTAAAAAGTGAAGATTGAAACAAGATTAAGCTTAAAAAGTAAAGGTTTGATTAAAACAAGAAAGATAAAAGATGAAGTTTTAGTGAGAGAAAGTTAAACACTTTCTCTCTCTAAAAATGAAAAAACTACAAAAAGTAAAATAAACTAGCTAACACCCTCCTAATGTGTCATTAGGAGGGTATATATAGGAGGTGGGGAGTGCATGTGTAGCTTCCTTCTTTCTTTTCGTCTCGACTCGATTTAAATTCTTTGTCTTTCTCGACGTCGTCTCGGGATTTGTCGATATAAATTGAACTTGTCTTATAATTTTCTTCTTCTATTAGACTTGAGTTCTTCGACTTCATTAAACTTCCGTCTTTAGACTTTTTCTTCGATAAATCTTCAGAATAGGCCTTGGACTTCCGTTCTTTTTACACTCTTGATCTTTTGACTTCGTCTTTTCTTCTTTTCTTCGATAAAAGCCCGTGATAGCCCGTGCTTTCTTCCTTTTTCATATTGTTATCTTGAAACACAATAAAAACACAAACCACGCATAATTCTGACTTTTACGACATAAAATACACGTTTTGGTCTTGTTATTATTGGAAATAAGTGGTAAAAGGATAAGTGTTTTCACACTTATTAAATCCCCTACATTTGACCATTGCAATGCCCTCATGCAATGCATTAATTTCAAAGCACAGATAATATTTCTCATCATATATAACCCACTTTGGCCTTTATTAAAAAGATAGAAATATATACAAAACAAGTAAAGAAATCAAAGACTTACATTGGGGTTTTGGCTGTCATGAATGTTCATCATCCTCAAGTTTCACGTTCCCTAAACCAAGCTTAAAAACAAGATCATTGTTATTATAAGTTAGCAAACTAACACGAACTCATGTGGCCCAATAATTTACTTAGACTCCCTTATTCCTAGGTGTATCTCTTATATTTTAATTTTGTCTTGAATGATCACGAGGATACATTGTTTGACTTATTTCGATAGTTTATTTAGGCCGAAAATAAAGTGGGACGATTTACTCAATAGTTAGCTAAAGGACAAAATCTTTTAATCGGGACCTCTTAAAGTTCATATCTTGGCATAACTCGCTTCACGATTTGAGTCCTTTCTCGGACCGATATTTGGCAGCGACTTCATACTTCGAATCTTGAGAGACGTTCTTGAAATTATGGTCTTCTCTTCATAATAGGAATTTCTTCACTTGAAGTTTTTGAGAGATTCCTCATATTTGGACCACGACTTCTTCATTTTTCTCTAATCTTTATTTTGGAATTTGATATACAATGATCCGCCTCCTTTTAGGACTTGGATCTATTGATCCCCATACCTTGTTAGGGCCTTTTTGGATAGACTTCTCCATGATCTTTAGGGGAGTATTTGCTTTTCGTCGTGTGTCTATATCCTTCATATTGATTTTTGATAAATGATTCTTCACATCACTTTGGATCTTTAGCAACAAAATGTAGCCCTCATGTCTTGTTAGGACCTTTTCGGACTCGCCAATCTTCGCATCCCGCTTCAATAAGTCATGCCTTGGCTATGAACTCTAATTAATACCGAGCTAGGCGATCTTGTGCTAGAAGCTAAGTAACTTTTCAAATCGTACAACCTTATTTATTGCAAATATATTTATTAACAGGCGATGGGAGAAGAAGCTTATAATCAACTCACATAAATTCACGAAAGAATACCAAACTTATAATTGACTCTATCATCTCTCGTTCTCAAGTCATCTATAGGATCTTGCAAATTCTTAGACCCTTTCAAGGTTAGAATTTGCATTTTAAAGTTCCCTTGATAAACAACTTTCTCGGATCATTTATAGGAACTTGCGAAAAGTTCTTGTTCTTAACCCGTGAGAGTTAAGACTTTCCCGTTTTAAATTTCCCTATATAAAATCCTAGCAAAACTTGACTTAAACACGTTAAGGATACTAGCTAGATTAAACTTAGATAAGTAAACTCGGGTTGAGTCAAAAGATTCACAACGTTAAAAAAAATTAAAACCACTTTATTAAAATTTACTCTAACACAGAAAGTAAATAACGATAACAAAGGAAAATAGTACTAGACTAATAGGCCAAAATAGATTAAAATTTTTGTAAAATGTCGAAAAATTAGGTTTTCCGGTTAAAATGAGGACAAATACATGGAAAAGCCCACTTACTTCGATAGAAGTCCCCCCTACACTTGATATAAACATTGTCCTCAATGTTTAAGCATGTGGGAGTAAAATCCCCTACACTTAGGACATTGTGCACGTTGTTTAAATCTTTCTAAGGAAAGGGAAACTATAGTGATTTCAATGTGAACATATAAGATATGAAATATTGAATCGCGGTAGTTCAGGATAGAACCAGGAAGACGGGTACACGGGATCACGGTTCGTCAAATGTCATCAAAAGTGCTATTTGAAGCTTTAATCCCTGCACATCAGAAGAAACAAGGCAACAAACACCTACGGGGCTCCCCTACACTTATTATGAAAACGGTAAAGGATAGATAAACGGATTCCCTCCCGAGAAGCGCTTGTTTTTGTTAACCGAGTCACGAGCCTGACTCGACCCAGAACTAATTCAAGGGAATCATGGTGAGGGATGGAATCATCTCATGAGAGATGTCCTCACAAAAGTACAACTTCACACGCTGGCCATTCACTTTAAAATTAGGCCCATTTGGCTGGGAAAGATCAATGGTGCCATAAGGGAAGACTTTGGCGACGGTGAATGGACCAGACCAACGGCTCTTCAGCTTTCCCGAGAAGATCTTCAACCGAGAGTTAAAGAGTAAAATTTGATCACCAATGTGAAACTCTCGGTTCTTAATCCTTGAATCATGAATGATCTTGGTCTTCTCTTTGTAGACCAAGGATTTCTCATAAGCTTCATTCCTCAGTTTATTTAGCTCGTTGAGTTGAATCTTCCGAATATTACCGGCTTTGTTGATGTCAAAATTGGCCCACTTCAAGGCCCAGTACGCCTTATGTTCCAGCTCAATAGGGAGGTGGCATGCCTTCCCATACACAAGATGATATGGAGTGCAACCAATCGGCGTCTTATATGCGGTACGGAAAGCCCACAAAGCATCGTCTAACTTATCGGCCCACGAGGCACGATGCTCCCCCACAGTACACTCAAGAATTCGCTTCAATCCACGGTTAGATATCTCGGATTGACCATTTGTTTGGGGATGATAAGCGGTGGAAAAACGGTGATTGACACCATACTTAGCCATGACTTGTGCAATTTGATCATTACAAAAATGTGTCCCGCGGTCACTGATGATAGCACGAGGAACACCGAATCGAGCAAAAAGTTGCTTCAGAAAGTTCACAACCACCCTCGCATCGTTCATAGGGAGAGCCTTAGCTTCAACCCATTTAGATACGTAGTCAACGGCTACGAGGATGTACTTGTTCCCTTTAGATGATGGAAATGGCCCCATAAAGTCGATGCCCCATACGTCAAAGATTTCACATTCTTGGATGAAATTTTGAGGCATCTCATCTTTATGTGTGATCTTGACTTGGCGTTAGCAAGCATCACAATTTTTAGCCATCTCGTGAGCATCACGATAAATGGTGGGCCAATTGAATCCCGAGTCAAACACTTTCTTCGCGGTGTAGTTGGGACCAAAATGACCACCGGTGGGTCCTTTATGGCAAGCTTCGAGAATGTCTAAAGTTGCGGGTCCATCAACACACCAACGAATAATCAGATCAGCACATTGTTTGAAGAGATAAGGGTCATCCCAAAAGTAAGTCTTAACATCCTTAAATAACTTATTCTTTTGTTGGGATGTTAACCCTTCGATAAGAATACCATCCGCTAAGTAGTTTGCAATGTCCACAAACCACGGGGTGTCATCAAGATTGGAATTGATAGAAATTAAGGCCTCAAGGGGAAAAAATTCATTGATCTCTTGATCCGGATGATCCCCTTGATAAGGATCCTCAAGTCTACTTAGATGATCCGCGGCTAGGTTTTCCGCTCCCTTTTTATCACGAATTTCCATTTTGAATTCTTGAAGGAGTAAAACCCAACGAAGAAGTCTTGGCTTGGAATCTTTTTTAGTTAACAAGTACTTCAACGCGGAATGGTCGGTATAGACAATGGTGGTGGAAAGAACAAGATAGGGGCAGAATTTCTCAAAGGCATACACTACAGCTAAAAGCTCCTTTTCGGTAGTGGTATAATGTAATTGGGCCCCCGTCATAGTCTTGCTAGCATAGTGGATTGGTTGGAAGTGTTTGTTCACTCTTTAGCCCAAAACCGCTCCAATAGCAAAGTCGCTAGCATCACACATCAATTCAAAAGGTATCTCCCAATTAGGGGTAACCAAGACCGGTGCCTTAGTTAGCTTGTCCTTAAGAAGATTGAAGGATTAAAGAGACTCTAAGAAAAGATAAAGGGAGTATCTTTTTCCAAGAGGTGGGTCATCGGGCGAGCGATTTTAGAAAAATCTTGAATGAATCGACGGTAGAAGCCCGTATGACCAAGGAAACTTCTCACACCCTTCACGGTTGAAGGTGGAGGTAATTTGGCTATGACATCAACTTTAGCACGGTCCACTTCAAGATCGGCTTTTGAGATTTTATGTCCAAGAACAATGCCTTCTTTTACCATGAAATGGCATTTTTCCCAATTTAGCACAAGGCGAGTGTCTTCACACCGCTTAAGCATGCGCTCCAAATTGGCAAGGCAAGATGAGAAAGAATCACCATAGATCTAGAAATCATCCATGAAGACTTCCATAGTTTCTTCAACCATGTCATGGAAGATAGCCATCATACACCTTTGGAAAGTCCTAGGAGCATTGCATAAGCCGAAAGGCATTCTTTTGTAAGCAAATGTTCCATAAGTACAAGTGAATGTGGTTTTATCTTGGTCTTTAGGATCGATGGGAATTTGAAAATACCCAGAGAAACCGTCTAAGAAGCAATAATAGTCATTACCCGCTAGACGTTCAAGCATTTGGTCCATAAAAGGAAGGGGAAAATGATCCTTTCTCGTAGCATCATTGAGTTTGCGATAGTCTATACAAACTCTCCACCCTGTAACGAGACGAGTAGGAATCAACTCGTTGTTTTCATTAGGCACAACGGTGATTCCGCCTTTCTTAGCACACAATGGACCGAACTAACCCATGGTGAATCTGAGATAGGGTAGATCATTCCCGCATAAAGAAGTTTGATAACATCTTTTTTTATAACGTCATGGATCTTGGGATTCACCCTTCTTTGGTTTTTAATAGTGGGTTTAAAGTCCTCCTCCATGAGAATTTTATGTGTGCAAAAGTGAGGATCAATTCACGAATATCGGAGATTTTCCAAGCAATCGCTTTCTTATGATTCTTCAGCACGTCGATAAGTCGAGACTTTTCATCCTCTTTCAAGTCCTTTGCGATGATGACGAGTAGCTTCTTATTGTCGTCACGGAACACGTATTCGAGATGAGACGGAAGATCCTTAAGCTCTAAATCCGGAGGATTTTCGATGGAAGGCGTAGTCAAATTCGGATCATCGATAGAGATTTCCTTAGGAGATGGTGGAGAAATATGGTCCTCATTGAGAAGTTTCTCAATGGTACGAATGTCTTCATCCCAATTGGAGGGAGAATCGTCATATTGTAAGTCCACATCTCCCAAAGTTGCTTCAAATTCTTTCAAAAGGAAATCACTTTCTCCAAATGGAGTCACTGAAGGAGCAATAGAGGCAACTGTAACACCCCATTTTGGAAATGGAAATATCACAGTAATTATGGCGTGTCATCAAAGCGTACAAGGTAAAATGTCTAAAACATTACTTGACCATATAAAGGAAAATACCGGAATCAAACATCGGTAGTCCAAAAGTAAAGATCATCACACACAAACATAATATAGTAAAGGAAAAGGACGAAACAATGTCCAAAGCATAAGTATCATAAAGAAAGGAAATGCATAATGTAAAGAAGGCTAGACAGCTTCCAGTCCATATGCACGTACTCTTAGTGTCTACGAGCGTCCCTGAGTACCTGCCGTTTTGGGAACATAGAAAAGGAAAACGGCTGAGCAATACGCTCATTGCACGGATGTACAATAAAGCATGAATAGGATAAGCATATAACATAATAACAGCGGAAGAAACTAAGTCCCGAGTAACCTGGTTAAGTCTTAATAAAACTGGTTTTATAGTTTGAAAGTCTTATGTTTATCTTATAAAACTGTTTGTCATATTTTACCATTTAGCCAATATAGGTCATGAATATCCACCGTGCATGAATAATTGGAGGGGTGACCTCATCATGCAAATTAGAGGGGCTGCCTCTAATTTAATATACTGGTTTTATGGGTAGGAGGGATCAGCTCCTTGTGAAGGATGCAAGGAACACACCACATTCACCATGTAATCCTGAATAAAAACGTGTAACTAGGATGCCCCCATACGCCCCACATGATAAATATAAATAATGGCCAAAAGCTGAAGGGACGCCACGAGCAATCACTCTGCCGTGGTGAAGTCATAACATCAGTGCCTCTAATGTTATGGTTATGGTACCTCCATAACTAGGTGAAACTGGTCATGCATGTATATGGCTTTAGGTAATCATATTTAAAACATAAGCAATCAAACTCATACTTATACTACGGGAAAACAGTTGGCTGCATACGGGGAAATCCTAATAAGGAAAGAATGTCCATACTGAAAGGACGGGAATCCGTACCTTATGTCCAGTGAACGAGAACGATGAACTGCGAGAATCCTACTTCTGAATCACTAACGCTACATAAATACGTACATGAAATAAGTATCTGCTTACTACATACATAACTGGTTTTATATCATGTCTTAGCTTATTTATGTGTTCTTACCATTTACACTGTTTAAAACCTTAAACTGTGTTAAATCCTATATTCTGTTTAATCTGATTAAGTATTTCTGATATTTCATGTGTTATTATACTTATTGTGTAATAATAAGTAACTTTCCAAAAATAGCAGGTTTCCTTAAATAGAAAGTTTCCAAAAATAGAAAGTTTCCAAAAATAGAAAGTTACCAAAAATAGGAAGTTTCCAAAAATAGAAAGTTTCCAAAAATAGAAAGTTTCCAAAAATAGATTTACTGCTTAAAATAGATAAGTTTCTAAAAATAGAAAGTTTCCATAAATAGATTAGCTGCCTTAATTAAATAAGTTTCCATAAATAGATTAGCTGCCTTAAATAAATAAGTTTCTAAAAATAGCTGGTTTCCATAAATAAAATAGCTGCCTTATTTAATTAAGTTTCTAAAAATAGAAGGTTTCCATATTTAGAAATAAGCTGGTTAAATAAGCTAAGTAAATAAGCCTAAGTATTTCCATGATTATTTTCTAAGTCATATTATATATTATATAGTTTAATAATTATTTCATGTAATTTAATTAAACTATAGGTTATAATATTTAATTAAAGTATGACATGTTTTTAATTAAATATATTAAATACTTAGGTTAAAATATGTATTATTAAATACTAATAATATAACCTAAGTCATGTTTAATTAATTAATTATATCCATGGTTTTAAAATAATTAATTAATTATAAGTCTTAATAATAAAAATACTTAGGTTAAAATAATTCATGTTTATAATTAATTAGTTAACCTAAGTCATGTTATTAAATTAATTACATCATATTAATTTAATACTTAACCTAAGTTTATATCATAAACAATTAACATAATCATGATCCGGATCTAGGCTTAAAAACATGCACCGGATCTGAATAAACACCGTACCCCGAACCAATTCGGGGTACCCCCTTGCTGCAGTAGGACCCACACGCACCAACCAAGACCCAAAAAGGTCTTGGTGGTGGTCAGTTAGAACAAACCGAACCCCCTTGGGGTTGGTTGTTCCTGCGGCCCAAAACAAACACCCCTTAGATCGATCCCATTGATTAATTAATGCTCATAACATGTTAGATCTAGGTTTAATTAATATGTTTTTATGAAAAACATCATGTGTTCTTAATTAATAAAAGATTAATTAAAAAGAAAACAAGTAAAAAGGTTTTACCGTATTCGTGGATCAAAAGGGTGAAGAACAAACACGAACAATTACTAAATCAACAAGATCCAAGATCAAAATCACCCCCTTATGGTGATTTGTAGGTGGCGGCACACAAGGAAGAAGGAGGAAGGGTTTCTAGGTTTTATTGAAATTCTTCTGTAAAAATAATCTAAGTAGTGAAACTTAATTAACCCCCCTTAAGTAAAATTAAGAATGGGCTTGGCTCATTGTTTCTTGTTTGGCCGCGGGTAGGGACTCCCTTGTGGGGGTCCCGTACCTCGTTTCGTGTCTTGTAATTTTGTACACGTTTACGTTTAATTATGTTCGTGTTTTAAAAGTTCTCGTTACGTAAATATCCTACACTTATATAGTTAATTACGCTCGTATTAAATATATATACGTAATTAATAATATCTCGTGTTTTAATTACGCTCGTGATCTCGTGATCGTATGTTCGTGATTAATTATTGCTAAATAATTATTACGTGATCGTTCATATAAAATACTTATCGTGTTCTAACACGTACGTAATACATAAACTCCTAATACGTAATCGTAATCATGCTATATTAGGAAAGTTTTTAACTAGTACGTACGAACTTAAGGTATTATGCATGGTAAAAGCATGCGGGTTTTACAACTCTTCCCCCCTAAAAGAATAATTCGTCCCCGAATTATAGATAAAGTAAACTGGAAAAGAAGAACATACCCCGAATTCAAAATATGAAATGAGGGTAAGAAGTCCGGATAGAATCCTCTGTTTCCCAAGTGGCTTCCCGCTCGGTATGATCCCTCCATAGAATTTTGACGAATGGAATCGTCTTCTTCCTCATGACGCCTTCTTGCCTGTCAAGAACTCGTTCGGGTTCTTCTATAAAAGTGAGATCTTCACGAATCTGTTCCAGTGGATATTGAACCATGTGTAGGGGATGATATTGGTACCCTCTGAGTAAGGACACATGAAACATATTGTGTACATGCGAAAGCTGCGGAGGTAACGCCAATCGGTAAGATACTTCACCGACTCGTTCAATGATATCAAACGGTCCAATGAAACGAGGACTGAGCTTCCCTTTAATCCCAAAGCGTCTAACACCACGTGCCGGCGAAACCTTAAGGAAGACGTGATCTCCTACGTTAAAGTGTAAATCCCTACGATGCTTGTCGGCGTAACTCTTTTGACGTGACCGTGCCTCCTGAATCTTCTGCCTAGCTACTGCGATCTTCTCGTTTGTCATCTCTATGATTTCAGGTCCTTCGAGGGTTCGCTCGCCAACCTGATCCCAGCAGATTGGGGCGCGACACTTCCTGCCATACAACATCTCAAATGGAGCACACTTGATGCTCGCATGCCAGCTGTTGTTGTACGCAAACTCCACCGAACAGATGTATTCGTCCCAATCACCCGTCCATTCCAACGCACATGACCTTAACATATCTTCCAATGTCTGAATGGTTCGCTCCGACTGTCCGTCCGTTTGAGGATGAAAGGCCGTGCTAAGCTTAAGTTTTGTACCCCAAGCTTTCTGCAGACTTTTCCAAAAGCGCGAAGTGAATCGAGGATCTCTGTCTGAGACGATGCTGGATGGTGCACCGTGTAGTCTCATGATCTCTCGTCTGTACGTATCTGCGAGTTTACTTACCGGATCTTCCTTGCGGATCGGTAAGAAATGAGCTGATTTGGTAAGTCGATCAACGATAACCCAAATTGCATCGTGCTTCCTTTTGGTAGGCGGAAGACCGGTAACAAAATCCATGGTGATTTTGTCCCACTTCCACTCTGGAATGTCTAACGGTTTGTTGGAAACTCACTTTATGTGACGACATTTAAGAATTCCCGTTAGTTATCATAGTCACGCACATTTAGACTAGACTAGGCTCGTTGTAAAGTTTAGGTTGTGTGCGTGACTATATATACCCCTCCTTAGCTTCCAAGGAGGGGTGTTGATTGTCATTTTGTTCATTTGGGAATACATACATTTTCACTCTCAACCTCTCCTATCTCTCTCTAAGTCATCAATGGCTTCCACCACCATCTACCACCACATTAGACCACCGGATCCATTTTAGCATTTCTACATTTGGCATCAGAGCCTCGGTTCTATCCTTGGATCGTGTTTATATATGCGATTTGGTGGTCTATTGTATTCTTTGTGTCTCGTTATAATATTTCTGTCCATTGTCACAAATTTTTTTTTTTGGGTCACGTCTTGTTCTTTTGTCCAATTGTCCATTCAGTCACATGTTTTTGGGGTCTCAAACTTATTATCTTACTCTCGGTTTCATCATTTTCATGGTCAAAAGGTATTCAAATTTGGTCACTCTTTATGGGTTTATGTCTTTCTTGTTTATGCAGTTAGAAAAGGACAAAATGTGCAGATCCACTATTTTCGGGTCCTTCAAAACCCTTTTCAGATTGGGTTTCCGACAGCCTATTCAGATTGACATTCAGATTGGGTTTCAGATTGGGTTTCCGATTGGATATTCAGATTAGATATTCAGATTGTACTTTCGGATTGGTTATTCCGATTGGGGTGATTGTTTGATTCAGATGACAGACTCACAAATTAAATCATTCCGATGAGACACTTTCAAAACTATTCCGATGGGATTTATTCAAAACATTCCGATGGACTATTTAGACAATATTCCGATGGGATTTTTTTTACTTTCCGATTGGACTGTTTTTAAAAAAAATTTGTGAACCAAATTTTGTGACCAAAACTGTGACAACTACACCCATCTCAACCGAGTCAACTCGGTAATTACCGAGTTGACTCAGTCAACCCACTGAGTCGACCATAACTCAACTGCCAACCTTTTGTCTCCACAACTCCAAAACTAAACCTAATTCCCTTCGTCACTTATATCCCATCTAGACTCGGACTTAAAACAGTAAAATAAAAAGATCTCAGATAAAGCTTCGATTACATCTTTTAAAGATGTGTCAAGATCTCATTAAGATCTATATATCGAATCCTAACTCATCACAGATCTGTAATGGAGAAACACATCAAAACCCGACCTCTAATTAAATCTCAGATGCAACTCGTATATGGCATGCATGCCAAGATCTATATAGATCTCACGAATTGGAGTCATCATTGATCTATGTGAGTTCAAAAACCCTCTAATATTCGAATCATAATTTCAGAACTTAAACAAGAGTGTTTAGTTCGTATTCGATTCGTTTATATACAATCAAATTACATCTTATATACTTACCCGATAAATTCTTCCACGAGTTCTTGATGCTTAATCATGTTTCGGTTGTAATTTGAAATCATGATTCAATCTGAGTAATAAGAGGACGGGCGATGTGTATGGTTTGCAAGATTGATCATGTTGTAGAGATGTGATGGGGGCAGATTCATTTTTTGAGGTTTGAGGAGATGAGTTTTAGGTGAGAGAAATCTGGTGGCGGATGAAACAAAGTGAGGAGTTTGGTAGGAGTGTTTGAGAGGCGGAAGTTTCTATGTGTGTTTAGGGATTAATGTATCTGAGTAAATTTAGGGTTGTATAGTTTTCTATCCCCAATTCTTGGATCGGTTTGATGTGTAGTTGGGTTGGACGGTTGCAACGAATGGGCCATGAACTCACACGGGCTGAAAAAATGTGATGGACTCACATTGTTTTAAAAATTCAATGATTTCAGCCGTGTGTTAATGTGTTTTGATAAAACATACACACAAATTTTTTAAAAATACAAATTTTTAAATAAATATGTTGTGTATTAAGTTTTAATTCGGTCGTCATCGGGTCGAGACAAAAAGTGACGAGACATTGTTAAGGAGAATGGATGCTCAAACAAACAAGTTCCTTTTTTGAATTTGTAGTTTTTTTGTTGCATTTGTGGTTCTTTAATTTATTCTTGACACTGATTGGGTGACGAGAAATGTGACGCGACAAAATGACGTGACAAATGTGACAAGAATTTATTTTGACGAGACCAAGAAAAAATGGGCGATTTTTTAGTAGCTACAGATTTTGTTTGATCGGGTATTAATTACGTGACGTTGAAGACGGATTTTTCGAAGGCGTGTATTTATTTTATCTTTTACTAGATAACTTGCTAGGGCTTAATCCTAGAATGAAGACTTGGTTATCTGGTTTCCGGGTTCGGGGTGGATGGTTGATGACTCGGATAACTATCACTTAAAGGGGTTGCATTGTTGTACTCAGTGTCACGCGCGTAGTCGACGTGGATAATTTCAAGAGGTGTTGTGCTTATAGACTTCTTCAGTGATGCATTGAGTACTTAGAGATTTCTCCACCGTTCTTCATTCAACAATAGTGCAAGCTTAAGTCACAAGATCGAAGGATTTTTATTTAGCTTCACGTTTGATGTATCCGGTTCATTCTTTCAGTGGTCACTTCAAATTGCTTTCACGTGGAATGGTAAAGGTGGCCATGGAGTGTTTATGAGAAGAGATTTTCGATCAACAGCTGATTCTCACAAAATATATAATTCAGCTTATTTATTATTCTCACGAGATTTCAGGTTCATGTGTGTACAATTTATTGATGGTTCCGAGTTTCGAAACCATCAAGGGAGAAGAAGAAGACACACTGAACGCACAACGAGTACACGTGATGAACTTCATACCTTCTTTTGATTTGAAGATATTCCGGGATGACATTTGTCATAGCCGCAGAGAAAATCAGTGTTTTAACTCGTGTCGTTATCAATCTCCAAACGGTACACTACTGATTCGAGGTTTAATTGTTTGATTGTTGCAATTAAACATCATCATTATCCTATATGCATTCCCGGGACTTAATTGACTCTGGTGCATCTCCGGAAGAAGACGTGTGCATTTCCGGGACTTAATTGACTCTGGTGTTATGATGTCAACTTCATGAATGGGATAAAGTGTCCACTTCAGTATTTGAGCTTCATAATTGGGATTGATTTACCTTCTTCAACTATGTGGGGGAAGAAGTGTCTTGATTCTTTCTGGTATGCATAACTTGAACTCTCAGGGGGAAGAAAAATTCAGAAGAATTATTCAAGCGTGAGATGAAAAGTTGTTGATCTACTTGGTGTGCCCCAAACTTTCAATCCCTCTTAGCAACATTATTATGTTATATGATGGGATTTGCTTGTTAGATTCCGTTGTGCGCTTAATCATTCTAAGCTTTATTGAAAGCTTTGAAGTTGCTTACGAGGATTGTTGGTTTAGGGGGAAGCTATTTAAAATACTTCTACATCAAGTTTACGTGGCATGAATTAGGGGGAAGCTAATTCAGAAGCTTCTCCTTAACCAGAAGTGTATGGGTTACTTAGCTCGTGCCGTTACAGTATTTCTTCTACAAGTTACTTTAAAGATGAGTCGTTTTGAAGACGAAGGCCTCAGAAGACTTCATCAGCATTGGATGCTTCAAGAAAGCTCTTATTCTTAATTATTTTGTACTTGTTAGGAAGAATATTGTAAGGAATTCTACACGTCGTCCCATGGGGGAAGATTGTTGGAAACTCACTTTATGTGACGACATTTAAGAATTCCCGTTAGTTATCATAGTCACGCACATTTAGACTAGACTAGGCTCGTTGTAAAGTTTAGGTTGTGTGCGTGACTATATATACCCCTCCTTAGCTTCCAAGGAGGGGTGTTGATTGTCATTTTGTTCATTTGGGAATACATACATTTTCACTCTCAACCTCTCCTCTCTCTCTCTAAGTCATCAATGGCTTCCACCACCATCTACCACCACATTAGACCACCGGATCCATTTTAGCATTTCTACACGGTTGAAGGAGACCGCCAGACCGCTGATGGTCGATATTAACCTGCTGGTAGGTAAGACATTTGGAGACGTAAGTGGCCACATCCTGCTTCATACCACTCCACCAAAAGTACTGCTTGATGTCATGGTACATTTTAGTCGAACCCAGATGTATCGAGAATGGGGAGCTATGAGCTTCTGCTAGCAAAGCTTCCCGGAGTTCTTGGTCATCAGGAACACAAAGTCTAGTGCCCTGCCATACGATACCATCTGCATCTACTCTGAATTCTGTCTGCTTCTCCAAATTCTGTATTATCGCCCATATTTCCCCGTCATCCTTCTGAGCTTCCTTGATCTTAGATAGTAACTCGGGTTCTACTCTAAGATTAGCCCAGTAACCGTGTTGTCCACGTACCATGATCTCGATGTCTAGTCGCTCCAAGTCTCTTATGATTTCCTCTTCGATTCTAATGCTGTTGATCATTCCGGACTTCCTGCTAAGGGCATCTGCTACTACATTTGCCTTTCCGGGATGATACTGAAGATTAATGTCATAATCCTTCAACAGCTCTAACCATCTCCTCTGCCTCATGTTCAATTCACGTTGAGTGAAGATATACTTCAAACTCTTGTGGTCCGTGAAAATATCACATGATTCTCCATATAAGTAGTGTCTCCATATCTTTAATGCAAACACGACTGCAGCAAGTTCCAGGTCGTGCGTGGGGTAATTCTCTTCATAAGGCTTAAGCTGCCGTGAAGCGTACGCGATCACTTTCCCATGTTGCATGAGAACACAGCCAAGTCCCTTCCCTGATGCATCGCTGTAGATTTGAAATCCACCTGTACCAGACGGTAGAGTAAGAATAGGTGCAAATACTAGCTTCTGCTTCAGGTCTTCAAAGCTCTTCTCTCGATCTTCAGTCCAGACGAATTTCTCCCCTTTCCGCATCAGTTTGGTCAATGGTAGTGCTAAGCAGGAAACGTTCTCCACGAACATACGGTAATAGCCAGCTAAGCCTAAGAAACTGCGGACTTCCGTCGCTGATGTCGGCCCCGGCCACTTAGTGATGGCCTCAACCTTCACTGGATCCATTGTGATTCCTTCTGCTGATACAATGTGACCTAGGAATGCCACCTTGTCTAACCAAAACTCACACTTGGAGAATTTAGCATACAACTGCTTCTGGCGAAGAATCTGTAGTACTGTACGAAGATGGTCTTCGTGTTCTTCCTTGGACTTAGAGAAAATCAGGATGTCATCGATGAAAACAATGACGAATTTGTCCAGGAATTCATGGAAGATTCTGTTCATCAGATCCATGAACACTGTTGGAGCATTTGTTAGGCCAAATGGCATAACTACAAACTCGTAGTGGCCATAACGAGTACGAAAGGCAGTCTTAGCAATATCCTGCTCCTTGACTCGTAACTGATGATAGCCTGACCTAAGATCTATCTTGGAGAAGTGTTTGGCCCCTTGGAGTTGGTCAAACAGATCGTCAATGCGTGGCAGTGGATATCTATTCCGAATGGTAATCTTGTTGAGCTCGCGATAGTCTATGCAAAGACGCATACTGCCGTCCTTCTTCTTAACAAACAAAACCGGTGCGCCCCATGGAGATGCGCTCGGTCGAATGAAACCTCGTTCAAGAAGTTCTTGTAGTTGATCCTTCAGCTCCTTCAGCTCTATGGGAGCCATACGATAAGGATCCTTGGAGATTGGTTCAGCTCCTGGAACCAGCTCGATACTGAATTCCACTTCTCGTGCAGGTGGTATGCCCGGAAGTTCTGCTGGAAACACGTCTTGGAATTCCGACACTATTGGTTGATCCTGAATCGATGGAGACTCAGCATCCAGGTCGTGAACCGTAGCTAGATAACCCTCGCACCGTGTGACAGTAGTGCACGCGCTTGTAGGGTAGATATGACTTGTACAGACCGTCCGGGTATGAACCCGTTATGAATGTACTTTGGTGCATTGACATCACCGAAGATAACCCGATATGAATGGCAGTCGATGGTAGCATGATACTTGGATAGCCAATCCATGCCCAAAATCACGTCGAAGTCATTCATGTCCAGCGGAAGTGCGTCGACAGGTCGAACCTTATCATCAAATTCTAGGGGAAGACTCTTGTATACATGGGTGATTAATACAGAGTCCCTCAAAGGCGTGGAAATAGTAATCCTATTTTCTAGTGGCAAGGGAGGCATCCTAATGTTCTTAGCATAAGCAGTAGAAATAACCGAGTGAGTAGCACCCGTATCGAAAAGAACACATGCAGCGCGACCATACATATACAAGATTCCAGTGATGGTACCTGTAGACTTGTTGGCCTGGTCTCGAGATGTCGTGTAGACACGCCCGGCAGTAGGAGGCGGCTTGGTATCAGCATGTCCCGATGTACCCTCCATCTCGCCCTTACGGCAATCCTTCATAATATGGCCAGGAAGACCACACTTGAAGCACGCATTAGTATTACGGCGACATGGTCCTGGGTGCCTACGGTAGCAAGTAGAGCAAAGAGGATGAGTGTATCCTCCAGCAGGTGCTCTGGCTGGCTGAGGACCTGATAAAACATTTTACATGAGACATAATAGTTGGGTACAAAGGACAAAGCGGATAATCGTAAGATTGAATACCAGTGATAGCTAGACGGCTAGGCTGCGAACCTCTTTGGTTCTGGTCCCTACCGTTTCCATGGTTCCTGGTAGAAGTTTGCTTAAAGTGTCAGAATATGAGTCATAGCATAAAACATAAGGAATTTCGTAAGTATTAGGACCTGCTGTTGCTGGATTGCCCGGCGTTGTTACGGTAATTGTCATTACCGCCACGCCTATCCGTAGCAGATCAGTCATTAGTCTGACCGTTTCCCTTGGGCTGATGAGGCTGCTGCTGAGTAGCCGGCTGAGACCGGTCCCCAGTTTTCTGCCTGGAAGATACATTTTAAGAGATGAATAATTGACATATGGAAAGATATACGGATTGAGCACCGCTTGAATATGAAGGTTTTACCTCTTGTCGGGTCTTTCAGCTTCCCCGAACTCATCTCTCTCCTGCAGCATCTCCAGTCTACGTGCTGCATCTGCTACTTGTGCTACCGTATCCAACGGAGCACCTGACAAGTTATTTGCAATCCTTGGATTTAGAGCCCAACGAAAATGAATTGCCTGTTCTTCAGTGGTGCCCGCAGCTGCTCTCAGGACACCAGTATAGCGAAGGAAACGCTGCATGAAGTCATTGCTATCTTCGTCAGGTCGCTGTCTGATGCTATAGTATTCCCTCATGAGCCGATTCCTTCCTTCCATGGGGAAGATGTTAGGCGGAGGAGGATAACCGTCGTTATGAAGAAGAGCATGTTGCATCTCTGCATCAGCAGCTGCAAATATTGCCCAGATATCGTTTGCGTTTGCCATCTGACAGTATGACATGAAACATAAGATTAACAGTTCAAAACATAAAATATAACATATATACATGAAAAAATTTTCTACTAAAATTCCACGAGAAAAATTTTATGCAAGAAAATTTTTGTATGAATGCATGATGCAGTTTTATGAAAACTTTTGATGCTCGAGAGTGAACGCCTCTGGTCAGTTCACCTAAAACAAAATACATATCGAGGGGACGCCTATGGGTCGGTCCCAAATCTAAAAGTTTCGATAAAACACATGCGACTAAATATGGCCAGTCCTGTACCAACCATTACTTAGTCAAAAACCCTGTAACAATGACATATATATGTATGCTTAAAAATGATGAATGCATGAAAACAACTGTCAGTTCTAGGAAGACCGTAGTGACTACCCACTAATCACAGGTCATATTTGAGAGCCTACAGGTCGAAGCCTTGGCTCTGATACCATAATTGTAACACCCCATTTTGGAAATGGAAATATCACAGTAATTATGGCGTGTCATCAAAGTGTACAAGGTAAAATGTCTAAAATATTACTTGACCATATAAAGGAAAATACCGGAATCAAACATCGGTAGTCCAAAAGTAAAGCTCATCACACACAAACATAGTATAGTAAAGGAAAAGGACGAAACAATGTCCAAAGTATAAGTATCATAAAGAAAGGAAATGCATAATGTAAAGAAGGCTAGACAACTTCCAGTCCATATGCACGTACTCTTAGTGTCTACGAGCGTCCCTGAGTACCTGCCGTTTTGGGAACATAGAAAAGGAAAACGGCTGAGCAATACGCTCAGTGCACGGATGTACAATAAAGCATGAATAGGATAAGCATATAACATAATAACAGCGGAAGAAACTAAGTCCCGAGTAACCTGGTTAAGTCTTAATAAAACTGGTTTTATAGTTTGAAAGTCTTATGTTTATCTTATAAAACTGTTTGTCATATTTTACCATTTAGCCAATATAGGTCATGAATATCCACCGTGCATGAATAATTGGAGGGGTGACCTCATCATGCAAATTAGAGGGGCTGCCTCTAATTTAATATACTAGTTTTATGGGTAGGAGGGATCAGCTCCTTGTGAAGGATGCAAGGCACACACCACATTCACCATGTAATCCTGAATAAAAACGTGTAACTAGGATGCACCCATACGCCCCACATGATAAATATAAATAATGGCCAAAAGCTGAAGGGACGCCACGGGCAATCACTCCGCCGTGGTGAAGTCATAACATCAGTGCCTCTAATGTTATGGTTATGGTACCTCCATAACTAGGTGAAACTGGTCATGCATGTATATGGCTTTAGGTAATCATATTTAAAACATAAGCAATCAAACTCATACTTATACTACGTGAAAACTGTTGGCTGCATACGGGGAAATCCTAATAAGGAAAGAATGTCCATACTGAAAGGACGGGAATCCGTACCTTATGTCCAGTGAACGAGAAGGATGAACTGCGAGAATCCTACTTCTGAATCACTAACGCTACATAAATACGTACATGAAATAAGTATCTGCTTACTACATACATAGCTGGTTTTATATCATGTCTTAGCTTATTTATGTGTTTTTACCATTTACACTGTTTAAAACCTTAAACTGTGTTAAATCCTATATTCTGTTTAATCTGGTTAAGTATTTCGGATATTTCATGTGTTATTATACTTACTGTGTAATAATAAGTAACTTTCCAAAAATAGCAGGTTTCCTTAAATAGAAAGTTTCCAAAAATAGAAAGTTTCCAAAAATAGAAAGTTACCAAAAATAGAAAGTTTCCAAAAATAGAAAGTTTCCAAAAATAGAAAGTTTCCAAAAATAGAAAGTTTCCAAAAATAGAAAGTGTCCAAAAATAGAAAGTTTCCAAAAATAGATTTACTGCTTAAAATAGATAAGTTTCTAAAAATAGAAAGTTTCCATAAATAGATTAGCTGCCTTAATTAAATAAGTTTCCATAAATAGATTAACTGCCTTAAATAAATAAGTTTCTAAAAATAGCTGGTTTCCATAAATAAAATAGCTGCCTTATTTAATTAAGTTTCTAAAAATAGAAAGTTTCCATAATTAGAAATAAGCTGGTTAAATAAGCTAAGTAAATAAGCCTAAGTATTTCCATGATTATTTTCTAAGTCATATTATATATTATATAGTTTAATAACTATTTCATGTAATTTAATTAAACTGTAGGTTATAATATTTAATTAAAGTATGACATGTTTTTAATTAAATATATTAAATACTTAGGTTAAAATATGTATTATTAAATACTAATAATATAACCTAAGTCATGTTTAATTAATTAATTATATCCATGGTTTTAAAATAATTAATTAATTATAAGTCTTAATAATAAAAATACTTAGGTTAAAATAATTCATGTTTATAATTAATTAGTTAACCTAAGTCATGTTATTAAGTTAATTACATCATATTAATTTAATACTTAACCTAAGTTTATATCATAAACAATTAACATAATCATGATCCGGATCTAGGCTTAAAAACATGCACCGGATCTGAACAAACACCGTACCCCGAACCAATTCGGGGTACCCCCTTGCTGCCGTGGGACCCACACGCACCAACCAAGACCCAAAAAGGTCTTGGTGGTGGTCGGTTAGAACAAACCGAACCCCCTTGGGGTCGGTTGTTCCTGCGGCCCAAAACAAACACCCCTTAGATCGACCCCATTGATTAATTAATGCTCATAACATGTTAGATCTAGGTTTAATTAATATGTTTTTATGAAAAACATCATGTGTTCTTAATTAATAAAAGATTAATTAAAAAGAAAACAAGTAAAAAGGTTTTACCGTATTCGTGGATCAAAAGGGTGAAGAACAAACACAAACAATTACTAAATCAACAAGATCCAAGATCAAAATCACCCCCTTATGGTGATTTGTAGGTGGCGGCACACAAGGAAGAAGGAGGAAGGGTTTCTAGGTTTTCTTGAAATTCTTCTGTAAAAATAATCTAAGTAGTGAAAATTAATTAACCCCCCTTAAGTAAAATTAAGAATGGGCTTGGCCGCGGGTAGGGACTCCCTTGTGGGGGTCCCGTACCTCGTTTCGTGTCTTGTAATTTTGTACACGTTTACGTTTAATTATGTTCGTGTTTTAAAAGTTCTCGTTACGTAAATATCCTACACTTATATATTTAATTATGCTCGTATTAAATATATATATGTAATTAATAATATCTCGTGTTTTAATTACGCTCGTGATCTCTTGATCGTATGTTCGTGATAAATATTGCTAAATAATTATTACGTGATCGTTCATATAAAATACTTATCGTGTTCTAACACGTACGTAATACATAAACTCCTAATACGTAATCGTAATCATGCTATATTAGGAAAGTTTTTAACTAGTACGTACGAACTTAAGGTATTATGCATGGTAAAAGCATGCGGGTTTTACAGCAACGGTCTCAACAATGGGTAGAGAAGAAGAACCACTTTTACAAGCGTCTTTGAAATGTTCTTCACAAGCCTCATCAAGAACGTCAATGAAATTAACGCTCTCGTTTTCAGAAGACTGCTTAGAAAGTTTACCCATGTTGAAGATGATATTATCGTCACCAACTCTCATGATTAATTCGCCCGTGGCTACATCAATGAGAGTGCGAACGGTCCTCAAGAATGGACGTCCAACAATTAATGGAACACGGGGATCCATCTCGTAGTCAACGACAACAAAATCCGCCAGAAAGGTGATTTTGTCGACACCGACAAAGACATCTTCGGCTAACCCTAGTGGATAAGAAACCGTACGGTTAGCTAATTCCAAAGTCATTCGTGTAGGGACTAGCTCGGGTAGAGATAATTGTTTCCAAACACTTAATGGCATTAAGTTTATACTAGCACCTAGATCGGATAGGGCCATACAATTCTCTACCGCGGAGAAATTGCAAGGAATGAGAAAACAACCCGGATCACCAAGTTTGGTGGGTAATTTCCTTAAAAGCACTGCGGAGCAATTCTCATTAAGTTGGGTCTAAGCGATATCAAGAATTTTCTCCTTATCAATGATAAGATCTTTAAACATTTTAGCATATTTCGGCATGTAGCGAGAGCCTCAGCAAAGGAGATGTTGAAATTCAGTTGTTTAAACATTTTTAAGAAAGTTAGAAACCTGAATTTCATCCGTGTTCTTCAACTTCTCTTTCCTTAACCTTGAGGGATAAGGTATATTGGGTTGAGATGAAGGCTTTGGAATATAATTCTCACTCACATCCTTGGGTGGTGAAGGGGTGGAAGTAGAAGGTGGAGGAATTGGTGAAATAGAAGGTGGAGGAATTGGTTAAATAGAAGGTGGAGGAATTGGGGAAGGGGACTCGTTTTCCTTTGTCACAATCACCGGTGTAGGTGTAGGAAGCTCGGGTTCCTTTAAACCTTTTCCACTTCGAGTGGTGATTGCTTGCATCTCCCCTCTTGGATTAGCAACGGTGTTACTTGGAAGAGAACCCGAACCAGAGGCTTGATTACTTTGGAAGAAACTAGCCATCATATCCCTTAAGTCATTCGTTTGACTGCTCAAAGAGTTTCGCATATCGGCTCGAAGATCATTCCCTTGTTTCACCATATCTTCTTTCAAGTTGATGAGTTGCCGCTAAAGATTCTGCACTATCGCATCATTAGTCCTCATGTAAGTGTCAACCTCTTGATTAAATGCGGTGGGTTGCGTGGGAGGAAGAGCGTGGTAGGCAGGTAGTTGATAAGCGGGTGGTTGGTGAACTTGATTGTTTCCTTGAGGTGGATATGGGTTTCTTTGGGTTTGATATTGATTTGGAGCTCGTGGTTGGTTTTGATTGTTGCGATTGAGGTTTTTTTGGTTTTGAGGTGGAAAACCGGGTGGTGAAAGGAAATTGTTTGAACGATAACTGAGCAAATTGCGGTCACCTTGAGGACGTGCTTGATAGCCTCCCGTAGAAAAGTTATCGTTGGCGGCATACACATTTTCCGGATTGTCATGAGTCGAAGGACAATTGGTGTATGACTAAGATCCCCCGCATATTTCACATGACTGAATCATAGCATTAACTTGCGCATTGATGGCTTTGGTATTGTTAGCGGTTTGTAGAGCAAGTGTTTCAACAAGAGAAGTAAGCTTATCAATTCTATTGTCACTCTCACTAGTACTAGCACTAGCCACATTAGTCCGAACACTCTTAGTTTGCACTCTAGACTTATTTTCAATAATATCCCATGCGGCATTAGAAGACTTAACCAAAATATTACCCCCCGAGGCACTATTTAGTGAATCTAGGTCATTCATGCTTAAACCATCGTAAAAATTATTAATTTGATGTACTTTTGTGAAACCATGTTGTGGAGACTTTCTTAAAAGTTCCTTAAAACGATCCCAAGATTCACTAAATGTCTCACCGTACTTTTGTTCAAAGTTATGTTGATCCCAAACTTAGATCGATTAGCTTTGTGTATACGAGATTAGATCAAGTACTACACGTAGAGAAACCTTTGCTTATGAATAAAGTAACAAAGTGTTATGCGGAATTAACACTTGATCTAAAACACAATGATGTTAAACAAACTTTCACTTGTATTAGAATAATCGTGTTGATTACAATGAAAGGTTTAACTTGCGAATACTATGTAAACTGATATATGACTTTAACCTAAAAGACCTTCTTTTATAGAACAAGAAGTCTTGTACAATAAGCTATGAATCAACTATTCTAGGTAAAGATAATAATAGAAAATACAATGTCGTGCTTATCTTCACCATACATAAATAAAGAAACAAATAAACAAAAGATATTCTATCAGTGTCAATCTTCAAGGCTGTCAGCGTTGACTTCTATCAGCGTCCAAAATCAATCTATCAGCGTTGACTTTCTTCTTATCAGCGTTTGGTGATCTGACCCATATTTTATTCCCAACAATCCTCCCCTAAACTTGATATCCATACCAATGATCAAGTTTCTGAATAAAAACTAAAGACTTAGGAGGAATCTTTCAATAACTTCTTATGTTGGTGATAAACATATCTGATCAAGTCCTTGGCCACATCACTCGTATAATCAATCTCCAAGGGTGTCTCTAACATCTTCTCCAATACTTCTTTGGACAAGAAATAGTCAGCATCCACAAGCAAATATTCTGAAAACTTTGTAGAGCTCATATGAAATACACCACAAGTAGAATATAGCCTCCAATGAAGATTATTGAGATCATCTTCAAGATCCTTCCAAATGGCAGGATCTGCTTCTTTTGGACCACACAAAGTCATAAATGTGTTCCAAAGTCTTATTCCATTAGCTGAAGTAGGTGCTTCAGCTGTATACTTGGCCTCTATTAACCTCCATAGATGCACCAAGTCTTCCCTGTCTATGCTTGCAAATATAGAAATAACTGAAGTGAAAGTATGTACCTCCTTTCCAAATCGTCCAACCTTCCAAAATCCACACTCATCTTCATCAAAACTGATAATTGGATTTCTGTCATCTAGAGGTATCACATTTACCAAATCTGAAGCTTCCAAGGGAGAAAGCTTGAGATGTTTCCTTATAACACCTTCAGTTGGAAAATATACATCCATGTCTTTAGGAAATTGAAAAGGATCTCCTTTCTTCACTGGTCTTTGAGCAATCCTTATTTCCTTTTGAATTTTCATCTCCTCTGCAAGCTCTTGTTTTCTTTCTTCTGAAAGAAATTGGTAGACATTCTGTTCTTGCACCTTCCTCCAAATAGGATGTGCCCTATACTCTAACTCCTCAAAAGACAAGGCCAGCAACTTCTTTGATGTCCAATTAGGCTGATGACATCTAAGCAACTTATAGTACAACTGCCTTCTATCTCTTTTGAGCCAGGTCTTGACCTCTTGTGCATTAAATCTCATAATCACCTTTATGTCTTCTTGTACCCTAAGAAGAACTTCCAACCCCCAAATTTGATCTGATAAACTCATACCTGGGTTGTCCATCACCTGGTCTTCCCAAGCATGGTACATTCTGGTGATTTCTGGTAGGTCCCAATCAACCTGATTCTTCAACTCACTCAACCTTTCCTTTGCTAGCTCATCTCCATATTCAAGCCTTTCTGGATCTTCAATAATTTGAATGCTTGAATCTGAGCTATCATCATCTTTTCCATCACCACTTTCTTCCTCACTTTCAGAAACAACAAATGGTGATCTTCTACTCCTCCTCAAATCTCTTTCCACAAGTTGTGCAGCCAACTGTTCATCAAATGCTATTTGTGCTGCATCTTTCTTTGGAATATCTTCTTCAATCAAAATACCTTTACCTTTGTCTTTTGGATCAATAATTGGTAAAGTAGAAGAAGAAACCTGTGTGGACACATCTTTGATAATTGTTGATGGCTGGAATACATCAACACTACCTGCAACTTTGTCAGCGTCCAAGTTGCTCCTATCAGTGCCACGATTACCTTTATCAGCGTTGGATGTGTCAGCGTCCAAACCTGTATCAGCGCCCAATGTTTCTTTGAAAGACCCTTCCAAGTTCTTTGGTGTCATCTTGGATATATCAACAACTGGATGCTTCTTCAAGTTGGTGAGAGCTTCAGCAATCTGCAAAGATTCACTAAATTGTGAACTCTTTTCTGAACTCTTTTCACTAGCTGTGTGAATCAACTCATCCTCCTCATCCTCTTTTTCCTCCCCTTTGGAAGATTCCTCCATTAGACTCCTGCTACTTGGATTCTCCAAAACAGTTACTCTCTCCCTCAAAGCTTGGAGTTCTCTTCCCTGGCTGTTGACAGTTTGTACAAGACTGACATTTTGCTTTTGCAAGCTAATGACAGCCGCCGTCAATTCAATTATGGTCATAGGTTCCAATCTGCCCTCAGCTAGAATGGGGATTTGACCTCCCAAAATAGAATCATGGGGCATGGATGAGGTCTTAATGATGTTGGGACTGTCTTGACCAGCATCTAAGCCTGTGTCAATAGCCCCAGCCTCACCCATTTCACCAGCCACACTTGTGGAGGTGGTTCTCTCTGCTACAAGGCTAGGATCACTAGAGGAGAACACTCCAGTAACCCTTTGGCGTTTAGTCAACCTAGATTGTAATGGGGTAGAAGATGAAGTAGATTGTGTGGGTGTGGGTAGATTAAGGGGTGTTTGGGATTGTTCAGGAAGTGTATCAGTGTTGAGATTGGCTGTGTCAGCGCCCACATTGTGAGTGTCAGCGCTGGGTTGGTCAATGGCCATGTGTTCTGGTGAAGGTGATGGTTCATGAATAGGCTCAAGTTGGGGTTCAGGGCCTGGTTGTGGTTGAGCAGCCTGAATTACTTCAAGCATGGGTTGGGTAAGAGGTATGGGGTCATTGGTGGAGCTCATTTTAGCAAAAATGGTTTTCTGTTGTTTAGGGATCTCATAAAAAGTGTCATGATCCCTAGAACAATATTCTTGTAAATCAAAGACCATTTGCAAAAATCTAGGGTAAGCCAAAGTCATTTTACTTCCCTTGTTTTTACACATCCCTTCAAAAATCATTTTTGAAAAATTATACTTAAGCCCACGTGTTATACAAACCAAAGCACTTGCAATTGACCTGTTTATCTCATTAAAAGAAGTACATTTTGGACTTAAGCATTGTAAAAGGACATGTATCAAATATTTCCAGTAAGAGGGAAATTCCTGCTTATGATATTTATTTAAAGTGACATCAGCAGGAATAGGATAACCCAATTCCCTAAGACCCTGTTCTATTGTTGCTATGGCAAGAGTAGTCACACCATCAGCGTCATCAAGACGCAAAGCTTGGCGAACCAAAGCTTCAGTGACCACCCATGTTCTTCCATGAACAGTAGAGGTTAATGTGGTCACACCATTAGTTGTTGTGGAACTAACATTGTTCCAAAACTGTCTAATGTGTGCGACAGGGACGAATGGTGTATGAGAAAGTGCATACCTCAATGAAGATGCATTTAAAAATGCCACCATCTGTGAATACTGAGGAAATAAAGCATCATCAGCAGTCAAGTAAGCGATCATATTGTGTTGGCTCTTGAACTCCAATGTTAAATTCTTTGAGTTGAATTTGGGTGCCATGATTTAAAGCTGTTTAGGTTATATGAGATGGGAAAAATCTAGGAAGAAAAGTGTTAGACAAGAAAATATGAATACCCAGAATAAAAAGATTAGCCAAATTTATAGGAGAGATGCATGATTTTGATTGGTCAAAAATGAGGCGGTTATATTCAAAGAGCAATCATGAAAATCTTGAATCAAATATAACTTATCTCATGCATTAATTAAAAGTAACTTCTCCCCAAAATTACGGCCAAAGATTAGTCAAAAAATAACAACTGGGTAGGGCCCACTAGGTGTCAACGGTAAAAAATAGCCCATCAGCGCCCAACGGCTATATTTCCTTGTCAGCGTTTGCCTAAAGCCTTGTCAGCGTCACGATTGAACGTAACAGCGTTTGGAGAAAAACTTGTCAGCGTCTAAAAAGTAAAAATACAAATATTTAAAAAGAAAAAGACCTTAACAAAGTAATTTATCCTAAGGGAAATATCTTACAAGTTGATAATAATTACTGGGCGGCAAGCACTGTCCATTTATACACACTTGCATAAGCAAGATAGACACAAATGTCCTCTAGAGTCCCTTGCTAACCAAAATACTTACCAACAAAGTTATTTCATAAAATTCTTTGTAACTCCCAGGTAAACCCATATCCAAAGTATTCCCAAGTCTCCCATCAGACCATAACCAATTCTAAGTCAGAAATGTCTTGGCAGCATGCAAAGTTGATATACTATGCATGCTACAGTGCCTCATGGTTTAGTAAAACTAACCCATACTCACCTGTGGACACAATCTAGAATTGTGATGAGAGTATTCTAAGAATACCCAAGAGTCCTAAAGGTTCCTTAAACCTCCCCTCAAACTATGATACATGAGTTCTCAACAATATATATGAACATTAAAAATTTATGTCAAGATAGGAATATAAATATTCCAACCATCATCCATAAACAAAAACATGTCCAAATAACTCTTCAAAGATCCATAAGCAACTCTGTATCCAATGGCATAAAGCTACCATTACCTGCACATTTAGATGAAAACCACAAAACTAACATTTGTTGCTGACAGCGTCCCGTCAACACTTAACAGCGTTGAAGAAACTCTTGTCAGCGTTAGACCATAATATCTCCAACAACGGCAAAATAACACTTGACAGCGTTACATTTACCTTTGTCAGTGTTAGAAAAATAATGTGGAAAATCTAAATCATCACAAAGACCAATAACAATGCATTATCCTGTACATACTTTTACAAAAATGTTCCAAAACACATATTAAGTGAGATTAACCATTCCAATATTTGTTACCAAATATTGAAATCTTCCAGCATCAAAAGGTTTAGTTAATAAATCTGCTACATTATCATCAGTATCTACCCTATCTGGTTGTATTAAACCTTTCTCAAAGCAATCTCTTATAAAATGATGTCGAATTTCTATGTGTTTGGTTTTAGAATGATGTACAGGATTTTTAATAATGCATAAAGTACTGTTATTGTCTACAAAAATCTTGGTATGCATAAAATTATACCCATAATCCAACAGCTGGTTCTGAATCCATAAGACTTGTCCACAACAAGCAGCTGCAGCAACATATTCTGCTTCAGTTGTAGAGTTGGCCACCACTGTTTGTTTCTTGCATTGCCAAGATATTAATCTGCTCCCAAGAAATTGGCATCCACCAGTTGTGGATTTCCTATCAAACTTGTCACCACCATAATCACTGTCTGAATATGCAATAAGGTCCAAGGGAGAATCTTTTGGGTACCATAATCCAAGATCTGGATAACATCTTAGGTACCTAAAAATCCTCTTCACAGCAAAAAGGTGACATTCTTTGGGAGTCACTTGATGGCGTGCACATGCACACACAGCAAACATGATGTCAGGTCTTGAGGCTGTAAGATACATCAATGAACCAATCATTGATCTATAGTGCCTAACATCCACATCCTTTCCAGCTCCAAGTTTTCCCCAGGGGTGTTGTCTGTCCATAGGAGTAGAAGCCTCCTTCTCATGTGGAGAAAAACCATACTTCTTCAAGATTTCAGCTACATACTTGTCCTGGGAGATGAAGATACCATCTTCTTTCTGCTGAACTTGTAAACCTAGAAAGAAGTTCATCTCACCCATTGCACTCATCTTGAATTTATCTGTCATGAGCTTGGAAAATTCCTCACTCATTTTTGGATCAGTAGATCCAAAAATGATGTCATCAACATAGACCTGCACAAGTAACACATGTTTTCCTTTCTTCTTTGTAAACAGTGTCTGGTCTATGGTGCCCCTCTTGAAACCATTTTCCACCAAGTAGGTGGACAATGTACCATACCATGCTCTTGGGGCTTGATGAAGGCCATACATTGCCTTCTTTACTCTATAAACCTTGTCTGGATTCTCAGGATCTTCAAAACCAGGAGGCTGCATTACATAAACCTCCTCAACAATTGTGCCATAGAGGAAAGCACTCTTCACATCCATTTGATAAACAGTAAAGTTCATGCAAGAAGCATAAGCTAAGAAAATTCTGATAGCTTCAATTCTTGCAACTGGAGCAAAGACTTCTTCATAATCAATTCCTTCCTCTTGTGTATAACCCTGAGCTACCAAACGTGCCTTGTTTCTGACCACAATGCCTCTTTCATCTTTCTTGTTCCTTAGAACCCATCTTGTCCCAATTGGTCTCACATATCTAGGACAATCAACCAGCTCCCAAACATCCTGTATAGCAAATTGGTGAAGCTCATCCTGCATTGCTTCCACCCAACTTGGTTCCTTGAGAGCATCAAAAATTTTCTTGGGTTCTTCCTGTGACAGAAAACAGGCAAACAAACATGCTTGTACAAGAGGGGTATCAACCTTCTTGTGTATATTGGCAATAAATCCACCAAGACCTTGATGGGATCTTCTTGTCTGAACTGGAGCCATAACATCACCAATGATTTGAGACGTGGGGTGATCTTTAGCTGTGGAAGTGAGAACTCCTCCTTCAAAAAGTCTGGTGTCCTCAATTTCACGCTCCATGTTGCCAATATCTTCTTCAGATTCTTCTTGATCAACAGAGATCTCTTCATGAACATTGGAAGGTCCACCTTGTTCAAAATGAGAAGAGAAAAGCTGTGTAAAAGTGTCTCCAAAGTCTGAACCTTGCTTGTCAGCGTTAGGGTTAACAACGTTTGAACTGTTGTTGTCAGCGTTGGAGCCATCAGCGTCTGAAGTGGTCGTGTCAGCGCTGGATTTCCCTTTGTCAGCGCTTGAAGAATCATGCATGTTTGTAGTTGGTGGTATCTGAACACCACCATTATCTTTCCTTGCAGCAGTAGCAGCAGCATAATACTCATCTGTCCATATAGGAAGTGTAACAAATTCTTGTGTGGGAGATGATATAACTGCTGGTGGTCCATCCTCCTTAGCAACCTGTATACCTGAAACATTACCAATTCTCTTTTCCAAAACACTTGAAGTTACCTTCACAATGTCTGGATCAGTAACAGGCATATAATTTAAAGCTCTAGACAAAGGTTCTAAGTCAAACAACCAATTTGGACCACTCTCAGGATCACTAGGTTTACTTTCTAAAAACCTAACATGTACCTTTTCAAGTATACGTTTTTCCTTTTTAATGTAAACCCTATATCCTTTACTCTGCACTGAATAACCCATGAAGTAGCCTTCATCACCTTTTGAATCAAATTTACCTAGGGCCTCACTAGTTTCTAACACAACTACATGACAACCAAAAGGCTTCAGAAAACCAATATTTGGCTTCCTTCCCCAAAGTAATTCATAAGGTGTCTTATTATGTATCTTGTTGACCAATGCCCTATTTTGAACATAGCAAGCTGTGTTAACAGCTTCAGCCCAAAAAGCTATAGGAAAGTGGGCATCAGCCAACATGGTTCTGGCTGCTTCAATAAGGGTCCTATTCTTCCTCTCAGCAACTCCATTTTGCTGAGGAGTTCTAGCTATGCTGAACTGCCTAGTAATCCCTTTCTTGGCACAAAAATCATCTAATAACTGATTTCTAAACTCACCCCCATTGTCACTTCTAATAATTTTGACCTCATTACCATTCTTCTTTTCAATTTGGGTAATGAAATTAATCAGACTTAGGGCAGTTTCACTTTTCTTAGCTAAAAAGAAAGTCCATGTGAACCTGGAGTAATCATCAGTAATGACAAAACAATATGATTTACCCTTCAAACTCTCTATATTAGTAGGACCAAAGAGGTCCATATGCAATAAGTGAAGAGGTTTAGAACTAGAGTGCACCTGTTTAGACCTGAATGAGACCTTGTGCTGCTTGCCCTTAAGGCATGCAACACAAGAGTGGTCATTGTGGAAAGCCTTTTCAGGCAAACCATCAACTAAACCAAGCCTCACAAGTCTATTAATATTCTTAAAGTTTATGTGCCCTAGTCTCCTGTGCCAAAGATTACTTTCATCTACTGAGGCCTTAGCATACAGACATGACATTTTATTATTTACCTTAATTCCATTAAGATTCACATTATATATGTCTTTATGCCTTGGTGTTCTAAAGTCTATGTATTTCTCATCAGGGAGCTTATAATCTTTGCTTAACACCAAGCACTCAGTATCTGTGAAAAGAACCTTATTTTTGTTATCACACACTTGTGATACACTAAACAAATTATAATCCAGGTCTTTCACCAAGAAGACATTATCAAACCTTAGATTGTTGGTGACAAGGGTTCCTTTTCCTGTGATTGTGCCGTAGCCCCCTCCAAAGTATACCTTATCACCATCTTGAATAGGAGAGAAATTGGTCAGATAGTCTTCCTTTCCTGTCATGTGCCTTGAGCATCCACTATCCCAGTATCCATAGTCATTGATCTTCTTCTGAATGCCCTGCACATAAAGAAAACACATTAGTTTTCTTTGGGAACCCAAGCCTTGGAAGACTTGGATTCATTTGGTTGTTCAACAAGAACAGACTTGGTTCTCATAACAACCCCATTTTCATCACTGTTTGAATGAAATTCCCAGTTAACCCCAATTGGTGTTGACAATGCCTTAGAAATATAATGAAACCTGTTGCATGTCATAGAAATACCAGTATTATTAGGGTTCTGGTCTTGTTTTGGTCTCCATGTTAAGCTAGTAGAAGCTTTAGACCTATTTCCCTGTGGCTGCAAATACCTAGGTTTGTCAGCGCTGAAATTTCTCTTGTCAGCGCCCCGATTGCTCCTATCGGCGTTGTACCTAGGGTTTGCTACAGGAACCCATTGCCTATTTGACCAAGTATTTGACTTTTGAAAAGGTCTTAGGCCTTGTGTGTTAGACCCTCTAGAAAAGAATGGGGCTGGTCTAACAACTTGTGAACTTTTGTTCACAAAGGTATTGGGTCTGACAGTGTTTGACCTATGTTGACTTTTGTCAGCGCTGAAATCTCTCCTGTCAGCGTTGACATTGGAAGCATTGACACATTTGTAGGCCAAATGTGAGAAGCTACCACATGTATAACAAGCTTTTCTAGACATAGTCTTAGGTCTAGAGGCAAAGAAGCCTGTTCCATGATTACTTACTTGGCTTTTTGGTGACCTAGAATTTCTATACATCTCTGCATATTTAACACTAGGTTTTCTAACATTTTGTTGGCCAAGGTCAACAGGTTTGCCAGTGGTAGGGTGTGTGATCTTAATAGGTTTAGGATCATAGGACTCCACAATTGGTATCATGTTTGGTGTGGGCTCATTTGGACTTTCACACAACAATCCTCCCTTAACAAACAAGGTGTGGTTAGCTTTCTTCCACTCTTCTAGGTCAGTCAGCTTTTGCTGATATTCCTCAACTGGGGAAGTCACTCTAGGTGGAGGAATAAATTCCTCCTCTTGGAATTCTGGCAAGCCAGTCCAAGATAAGTCCTTTGATTGGACACCATAGAAATCCCCAGCTGGTGGTGGAACAACAGTATAATTATTCATCCCAATCCCACTCATATCCTTAGAGTCTCTTTGTTTACTAACACACTCTCCTAGGGATTGTGTGGCCTTATCAAATCTCTGGATTTTAAGACTCACATTATCTTTGTTTTTGTTAGCCTCTTCTAACTGAGCTATCAAATCAAGATTAACCCTATTTACAATATCTTGAACATCCTTACTCTGATGTAACTCATGTTTTAAGATATTTATTTGATCCTTTAAATCAAACTCCATTTTCTTATACTCAGTTACAGTCTTTTCTGTTTGGGTAAGAGCAATTTGATAGTTAGATAATTTGCACCTTAGAGTACTTGCTTCATCTAATAACTTAACTATCTCTTGTTTTGATTTTTTAGTATTTAAACGACAACCCTTAGAACAGAAAGCATCATCATATACCTCATTATCTGATGAAGAGGAGGAGTGTGCCATGAGAGCATATTCAGCATGCTCTTCTTTAACTTCAGCAACCAAAGCTCTGTCCTCTTCCTCATTCTTAGCCATCCAGCTCCAATCCCATTCCCCAACGCCATCAATTTGTTGAACAGCAACCATGGCCTTGGGATCTGGGTTCTTAATCATTTGGCTAGAAGGCTTCCCAGCATCAGATCTCCTTGGAGATCTACATTCCCTCATAAAGTGCCCCATCCTATGACAGTTGTAGCACTCCACCTTGGACTTGTCAAATCCAGCAACATCCTTAGCATTAAAGGTCATCTTCTTCTTGAACCTTTTGTTGAACCTGTTTGCTCTTAAACTTACAAGAGCCATAGTCCACTTTATATCCATCTCTTCCAATTGTTCATCACTTATCTGCTCAAGATCTTCATAAGTGATCCTTGAATCACTAGGCAAAGAAGCAATGAAGGCACACACAGTATCAAGATCAAAACCAGCAGGTTTAATTCTATCAGCGCCATGATTGTGTGTGTCAGCGCTTGAGTACAAGGCGTTGACAGGATATGATCCAGCGCTGACAGATTGGCATCCAGCGCTGACACCTTGAGATCCAGTTGCTGAATGTCCATAGAAGTTCATGGAATCAAATTGGCCTTCACTTTGTGAAAAGAAGGCCATGTTGCTGCTGGAAGATTTGTTATCACTCTCTAATTGCCATTCATTCTCCAACAGCCTTAACTTGTTGAAGATGTCATCAAACCTGGAAGTCTTGTGGGTGTTATTGACAAGAATAGATCTTGTCTCAATCTTCCATACATCACCAAGGCTTTTGAGAAACGTAGCATTCAATTCAGGATCATCAATCTGTTTTCCCATGAAGGCAAGTTGACTTGTGATGTCAAGAAGTCTACTTCTCACACTGCTGAGATTCTCATTAGGTTGAGCTTTAAAGACAGCATACTCATGCAAGAGTTGCTTCTTCTTTTCTTCTTTTGTGTCAGCATTGCCACCATGTGCTACTTCAAGAGCTTCCCAAAGCTCTTTTGCAGAATCAAAACGTTTGTACTTATGCTGATTCTCATGACCTAGGGCATGTTTCAAGATGTTCAAAATTTTCATGTCCACCCTCTTCTTGGCTATGTCTTCAACAGCTACAGCTCTCCCATCATCAGGCTTTTCCACTTTATCAGCTTCTGGACAATTAGGAATAGCTGACCTTGCCTCAATAGCAGCAGTAATCTTTGCTGCTTTATCGAATGTGTTCCCATATTCGATAATTTCCCAAAGAGTGTAGTCATGAATAGCTATGTATTGCTCAAAATTGGACTTCCAAAGTTCAAAGTTCCTGGCATCAAACATGGGAATTTTGATGCTCGGGTTTGAGAAGTTGTTTTGAAGCAAAGCAGGAGGTTGATTTGTGCCAGACATGATGTTTTTAGGGTTTTGAGAATTTAGGGTTTTTAGGGTTTGGTGTTTTAGGGTTCTGCGTTACTTAAAGATCAAAAGTTTCTCAACAAGCTCTGATACCACTTGTTGATCCCAAACTTAGATCGATTAGCTTTGTGTATACGAGATTAGATCAAGTACTACACGTAGAGAAACCTTTGCTTATGAATAAAGTAACAAAGTGTTATGCGGAATTAACACTTGATCTAAAACACAATGATGTTAAACAAACTTTCACTTGTATTAGAATAATCGTGTTGATTACAATGAAAGGTTTAACTTGCGAATACTATGTAAACTGATATATGACTTTAACCTAAAAGACCTTCTTTTATAGAACAAGAAGTCTTGTACAATAAGCTATGAATCAACTATTCTAGGTAAAGATAATAATAGAAAATACAATGTCGTGCTTATCTTCACCATACATAAATAAAGAAACAAATAAACAAAAGATATTCTATCAGTGTCAATCTTCAAGGCTGTCAGCGTTGACTTCTATCAGCGTCCAAAATCAATCTATCAGCGTTGACTTTCTTCTTATCAGCGTTTGGTGATCTGACCCATATTTTATTCCCAACAAGTTAATGATTTCATTCCGCAAAGCGGTAGTACGTGAGGATGGGAAAAAGTAGTTGATGAATTTGGTCTCTAAATCCGACCATGTAAGAATACTTTGTGCCGGTTCCTTATCAATCCAATGGCGGGCTTGTCCCTCTAAAGAGAAAGGAAAAAGTTGCAAGCGAATCACCTCTTGTGAAACCCCATTATACTTAACCGTATTAGTGAGTTGAAGAAACCTTTTTATATGGTCATGAGGATCATCAAGTGTACGCCCCAAGAATGGTTGAGCAGAGACCATTTGAATGAAGCCAGATTTGAGCTCAAAGTTGTTGGCTCCAATCTCCGGTATGACAATAGCATCGGTGTTGCCCTCTACTTGCGATTGCAAAAGCTCGATCATAGGTCGATTGTCCATGGTGACAATAGGTGGAGTTTTGACTTCGGCTTGAATTGCTTTCTTCTTACGAGCACGGGTAAGCATGCACACCTACAAAAAGAAAAGAAAAATAGACAGGAAATATTTTGGTTTTTTTATGTTTTTCTATTTTTTTGTATTTTTGAAATTTTTTAATTTTTATGGATTTTTTGAAAATTTTAAAGCAAGAAAAATAACGTTCAAAAGTGAACGGATCCCAAAATCCAACGCGTCTCTCACTAAAAACCGTTAATCTTAACGAAAAGAGCCGGCAACGCGCCATTTAATACAAGGTTTTAGCCAAGTATAAAAAGTTATCGTCTGATCTTTTCGAATTGAGTACTATTTAAAAGTGCGACTCAGTCGTTCTTGGTGGAAAATAAAAAGGTTTTATTATCTATTTTAAGCTAAAAGCAAATATGAAAATGTCGTTGAGTAAAATAAAAGCTTTAAAAATTAAACTAAAAATTACTAGAAAAACACTTAGTAAAAATAGAGATTACGGGAAGCGTGCAATTTTTGGAAGTTAAAACGTAATGAATGTAAAACTTGAAAACCTTGTAAAACTAAAAACTGAACCATAGGAATGTTACTGTCGGAATGTATCAAAACTGAATCCATCCGAATAAATGAAAGTAAATTCTATCGGAATAATCTTGATCGAAATCCAAAGGTATCGGAATCATTCTATCTGAATGTCAAGTATCGGAATGGTTAAGATTGCAGCTATCGGAATATTGGAAATCAACTCTGTCAGAATGTAACTTCTATCGGAATAAGGCTGACAAAAATTGGGCAGCGTTTCGTCTTAATATAGCCTTAAGACCCGTCGCAATGTACGATCGCAATGAGCGATCGCAATCACGATTAGAATAAGGGGGAAATACTATCTGAATAATGATCGCAAAGTAAAACCCTAAGGGTTATTGCGATCATAATGAACCCGTCTGAATGTACCGTCGCAATGAGTAAACCCTAAGCTATTACGATGAAACACCAAGCAATCCGAAAAGGTGAGATAAGCTAAAAACTCAATATGCACTTCCAAACAAGAACACTTAACCTAAACTTAACCAACTCAATAAGCATAAATTTAACAACTTTTGAAATACTAAATACGCACACTCTATAAAACTAACTTTAAAAAGACTAAGCTTTTTAAGAAAACTAAAAGGTAAATAAGCTAAACACTAAATAAGCCAATATGCATGATAAGCTCAAAGCTTAATCCGTGTAAAACTTGTAAATATTTTAACACACGAACCAAGAAACTCATAAAAGTAAAAAACTATTGTGGCGTCTAAAGAAAGTAGATGAACAAGAATGATGAACACAAAATCCTAATTAACAAGAGGATTAAAAAGTGAAGATTGAAACAAGATTAAGCTTAAAAAGTAAAGGTTTGATTAAAACAAGAAAGATAAAAGATGAAGTTTTAGTGAGAGAAAGTTAAACACTTTCTCTCTCTAAAAATGAAAAAAACTACAAAAAGGAAAATAAACTAGCTAACACCCTCCTAATGTGTCATTAGGAGGGTATATATAGGAGGCAGGGAGTGCATGTGTTGCTTCCTTCTTTCTTTTCGTCTCGACTCGATTTAAATTCTTTGTCTTTCTCGACGTCGTCTCGGGATTTGTCGATATAAATTGAACTTGTCTTATAATTTTCTTCTTCTTTTAGACTTGAGTTCTTCGACTTCATTAAACTTCCGTCTTTAGACTTTTTCTTCGATAAATCTTCAGAATAGGCCTTGGACTTCCGTTCTTTTTACACTCTTGATCTTTTGACTTCGTCTTTTCTCATTTTCTTCGATAAAAGCCCGTGATAGCCCGTGTTTTCTTCCTTTTTCATATTGTTATCCTGAAACACAATAAAAACACAAACCACGCATAATTCCGACTTTTACGACATAAAATACACGTTTTGGTCTTGTTATTATTGGAAATAAGTGGTAAAAGGATAAGTGTTTTCACACTTATTAAGAATTCCACTAAAGGCAAATTACGTTCCCATCTACCACCAAAGTCTATTACACACGCTCGAAGCATGTCCTCCAACGTTTGTATTATCCTTTCACTTTGGCCATCGGTTTCGGGATGATAATCAGTACTCAAACTCAACCCAATGCCCATATCACGTTGAAGAGATCTCCAAAATTCTGAAGTAAACCGACTGTCACGATCCGGAATAATCGACAATGGCACTCCATGACGACAAACAATCTCTTTCACATACACCTCAGCGAACTTTCCCATACTATCTGTCTTCTTCATTGGAAAAAAGTGTGCAGATTTTGTCAATCTATCCACAATCACCCATATCATATCACAACCACTAGGAGTTCTTGGTAAACCCATGACGAGATCCATAGCGATCTTCTCCCACTTCCATTAAGGAATCTCAGGTTGAACCAATAATCCAGATGGTATCTTGTGTTTAGCCTTAACCTTCGCCCAAGTCAAACACTTACTAACATATCGCGCAATATCTGCCTTCACATTCGGCCACCGATACACCTTCTTCAAATCATGATACATCTTATCCGATCCAGGATGTATCGAATACTTCGTCTTATGAGATTCATTCATCACCAAATCTCGCACTCCTTGTGCTCCTTTCTTAGGTGGACACAAAGGTAACCAAATTCTATTCTCAAAATATCTTATCCCATTCGACCTCACTTCGAACAACGGATTCATCATCCTTCCCAAATTTTCTTTCTTAACATGCTTCCTCAACAAACCATTGGCTTGAGCTTTCAATATCAACTCGGTCAAGTCAACATTTTCAGCCATCACCAAAGCCCTAACTCTCAGCAGCTTTTCTCTTTCCTTCTTACTAAGCGCATCAGCTACAACATTCGCTTTACCAGGATGGCAACGAATCTCGCAGTCATAATCGCTCAATAGCTCAACCCATCTCCTTTGACGCATATTCAACTCTTTCTGATCCAATATGTGTTGTAAACTCTTGTGGTCAGTAAACACCACACACTTGGTTCCATACAAATAATCTCTCCACGACCTTAAAGCAAAAACAACAGCTCCAAGTTCCAAGTCATGAGTCGTATAGTTTTCTTTATGCTTTCTCAGTTTTCTTGATGCATAAGCGATTACCTTCTCGCGCTGCATCAATACCGCTCCATAGCCCTTGTGAGATGCATCACAATAGACCATGAAATCTTCAGTGTTGGAAATACGTTTTTACGTATTTAGGAAGATTCTGTCACTCTGACAATATATTAAGTAGTAGCTCGTAGTCTAGATATCTTTATATATATCAAACAAGGAAAAGCCCGGTCAATGCTTGTATGGCCGGCCCAATTATAAGCCCAAGCCCATCATATGGGCTTGGTATATAAACCCTCTCCTTAGATGGAGAGGGTGTTGGTTCACATAACTTTACACATAGTAAAAGTGTGTTTTCATACTTTCTGTCTCAAAGTGTGTGTGTGTTCTTACCAAGTTTCTATCTCTTTCTCTCTTTAAAACATAAGCATAGATTTACAATATCCTACAAATGATATCAAGAGCCATGGGGATGATTGTTTGGTCTTTGTTTTTGTGTTCTTGATTCCTACGCCTATTTTGATCCTAAAAACGTTTGGATAATTTGTTTTTGTTTTTATGGTTTAATCTTGATATACTTCATCTGCTTACTTGTTGTAGTGATTTGGTATTATTATTTTGATTAAAAACACAAAAATTTTGGGTGTTTGATTCATTTTTAGACTTAGAATCTCGAATTTTTTTGTTTTGTACTGTCCGAGAAAAGTGGTAACCATAGTACGATCTGTGTATTTTGATCGCATAAACCTGGGGTTTCTACTTGCGATCCAATAGCACGATCACAGGCCACGGTCACTCACTGTGATCATAGGCCATGATCACTCATGCGATCACAGGCCACGATCACCCACTGCGATCACAGGCCACGATCACTAGTACGATATGAGTAAGATCATTGGATGCGATAACTAGTACGATCCGAGTACGATCGTTGGGTACGATCACTAGTGCGATCCGAGTATGATCGTTGGGTACGATCACTAGTACGATCCGAGTACGATCACTTGTCATGATCAAGGAGTGCGATCACTCGTCATGATCAAGGAGTGCGATCTCTTGTCACGATCAAGGAGTGCGATCACTTTTCACGATCTGAGTACGATCCCCACTTCGATCAAGTGTTGCGATCAAACATTTTTCAAAAACGTGTTTTTGGAAATTTTTAACAGACTTGCAGTTTGTGGAATCTTGTGTAATTTTGACTTGGATTTTTTGGTTTATCGAGGACATAATTTAGAGGTTTCAACATTATTTCTCAGATTTAACACACGACAACAAATACATTTACTTTCTCTCATTGTACGATCAACATTTGTAAATCTTAACTTATGGAAATGGAATACACATCTCGTACGGATAAGTCCATCCTCTCGGGTACGGATAATGGTCCACTAATGTTGGAGAAGTCTATGTACGAGGATTGGACTTCACGAATGGAACTTTACATGTTGAACAAAGAGAACGGACATCTCATTTGGTAATCGGTGCTCAATGGACCATTAGATTATGGTACAGTGACGGAAGGTAGAGTTACTCGTCCTCGCACAACGGGTGAATTGACTGGAGATATGAAGATTCAAGACAAATGTGATAAGTATGCTACAAACATCATTCTCCAAGCCCTTCCTCCAGATGTCTACAAGCTCGTCAGCAAACATAAAGTTGCCAAAGGGTTACGGGATATAATTCGTGTTCTAATGCAAGGCACCTCGTTAACTAAACAAGAACGAGAGTGTAATCTTTATGATACTTTTGATAAGTTTGCCTATGTCCCCGGGGAGACTCTCAATGACTACTATTTGAGATTTACCCTATTGTTGAATGAGCTCAATATCTATGGCATGTCAATTCCTACGTTTCAATTAAACACCAAGTATTTGAATACCCTTCCTTCAGAATGGCGTAAGTACGTGACAGATGTTAAATTGGCTAAGGACTTGCTTAACACCAATGTGGATCAACTTCAAGCTTTTCTTCAACAACACGAATGCCATGTGATCGAGGCTCGGTTGTCTACACCTCAAGTTCATGATCCACTTGCCATGTATGCTTCTCAACAAAACATGGCTTATACTTATCAACAACCATCATACTTGCAGCAGCCACCACCACACACCTATCAGCAACCACAACAACCATCTTATCAACCACTAATGATGCCACAACAAGCATTTCAACAAAGTGTTCATCAACAATCTTTTCCACAGCAACCACCACATCAGACATCACCATCACAAGCCAACACTTCTCCAATGGGCTATACTACTCAGCAAGGATATTTTCCAATTGAAGCACAACCAGCACAAGCCTTCTACTCCAATGAACTTCCACCAATCCAAGCATCGGTCTTTACTCCAAATGATACGCCAGCTGATGTTCTAAACCATCTTACTTCCTACTTGTCAAAGCTTGTTTCAACTAGAGGATTTCCATCAACAAACAATCAGTTCCACACCTCTTCAAATCCTCGACAACAAGCCACTGTTTAAGATGGTCAAGTGACGGTGCAACCTATTCAGGGAAGGAAAACTTCATATGGACCTCCTACAAGGACGGTGAATGCTCAAGCTGTGAATTCTCAAGCTAATGGAAATGGAAGCCCTATTGATCCTCAAAAGATTGCGACTTGCTATAATTATCGAGGACAAGGTCATATGGCTAGGGAATTCACTCAGCCAAAAAGAAGAAGGGATGCAACATGGTTTCGTGAGAAGATGTATTTGGTTAATGCTCAGTCTAAGGGAAAGATTTTGGATTCAGAAGAGTTAGCATTTCTTGCAGACCCAAGGGAAGCAGATAATGAAGGCAATGCAGTCGTTTCTACTTCTAATGCAACATATCAAGCGGACGATATTGATGCATATGATTTAGATTGTGATGACATTCACTCAGCCTCAGCTGCTCTCGTTGCTAATCTTTCTTACTACGGTTCTGATGTCATCAGTGAGGTACCCACCACACCCAATCTTGGTAATGATGATAACCCACATCAAGTTGGGCATGAAAATGACAACCTCGAACAGCATTCGGGAATTAGTAACTCAAATGATGTGGTACCCAATCCTACACATTTGAGTGAACCTCAACCAAATACTACGACGGGTATGGAATCTTATGCTCAACAAGATTTGGTCATGGTGCCTAAACATATTATTGATCAAATGCATATGGCTCTCAGACAATCCGTAGATACGAATTCCACCCTAACAGCTGAGCTTGTGTTGCATATAGAAAAGGTCAAAACTTTTTAAATGGTCCCTCAGGCAGAGAAAATAACATAATCTAAATTTGACCAATTTCGTTTTGAAAAGATTGAACACTTAAAAGAAATATAATCATTAAAGCTAATCTTTCTAATGAATTAAAAGAAAAAGAGTCGGTTGTCAATGATTTTCAGAAACTTAAAATTGATTTCGAAACTCTCGAGTCTAAAAAGTTTGAATCGGAAATTAATGCTACCAAACTTCTTAAATTCAAAGAACAACAGCTTTAAAAACAATATGCTTCTACAGAAAAGGTTCATCTTTTAACTAAATCGTTTAAAGAACTCGAACTTAAGCGTCTTTAAGATTTACCACCTAATCCCGGTTATGCAAAACATGCTCAGGAATATTTTCCTTGTCTTAATGATGTGACCCTAATTGGCAAATCGAAATAAGCACCTTATGTTCGTAGTACTGAGGAGACACAGTCACTTGCGGAAGAAACTCATTCTAAAATTCTTTCAAAAATCCATAGGATTGATTATGATAAGCATAATAAAGATCAATTTGATAAAAAGACTTGTATTCGATTACAAAAGGAATTATCTCAATTAACAGCTTTTGTGCCCCAAAGTTTATCAACATAAAACCTTCCTAGTACGTCTCCTACACTTGTCAAAAAGGATTTAACTAAGTTAATTCCACCGGTAAGTAAGGCATCCGATAGTTCAAATGCGGTGCACCAACACTTCCCCGATTTTGACAAGGTCATTGTGGAACGTACGACGCCTTCGGCCATAACGGAAGGTGAATGGAATTTTGAGCACACTAGAGCTGCATTTCGAGACGAATTTTTTCCATTTGTAAACAATATTAAAGCTTGTCTTCGTAATGTCGATCAAGAATTAATTTTGGAAATAGAAGAAGTTAGACGCGTTTTCAATGAATTGGATGATGCATATGAAAACGGTTTAATTGAAATTGAACGAATTTCACGTCAAAATGATCATCTTCTGAAGCAAGTGATGTTTCATGATATTGTCTCCGTCTGTGTGAATAAAAGTGTTGATAATGATTCTATTGTGCATACTGTTGAATCTGTGGATAATGTGGTAGATAGTACTTGTCATAAATCTGACGCTGAATTTTTAAAGCTTCAAGATTCCTATTCTTTGCTTTCAAAACGTTTTGATGAGATTCAAACACATTGTATTTCGCTTGAATGCAAGCAACAATTTAATCAAGAAATCTTTGAAACGTCATTCGAAGGTGTTAATATCGATGATGTAAATTTTCAAAAGAATTTTCGATTGACTTTACAATCAAAACAACGTCAGCCAAGTGACAAGGTTGCTAAATCATTGCCGATAGACATAGAGAAATCTAAACGTACTTGAGGCCGCTGAGAATTTTAAACTTGATCTAGATAATCGAGTTTCCAAGATTTTGTCCAAAGTTGATAACTTAAAACAGAAAAATACACGACTCTTCGATTCAGTAAAGCCCGCACGTGCTAATACCACTACACAAAATCAATAATTGATCGAACAATTGAATCGAAAGTCGGTGAAAAAATCTGATTTGAGGGAACAAATTTGTGATAAAAATCTGGCTTCGACTGAGTTAAAGGAAACACTTCGTACCCTAAAAGGTAAGAATGTTGTGGATAACGCAGCCACTGTCTCAGCATCGTCCTCTAGTGCCATCAAAACGAACCTCATCGTCGTCACACCATTTAACAAGGGCCCTAAGACTAAACCATCTCAAACTTTGGTCACTAAAGATAAGGAAAAATCAAAACCAGCTTCTAATATTCCTGTGTTGCCTTCTACAGGAGTAAGCACCACTACTAAGGCTCAAAGATCTAAGCTTAAAAGAAACAAGAAGAATGATAGGATCTTGCCGTCAAGTGAAGAAGAAAGTAGAAGCCTACCCTAGGAATGTTATTTCTGTTTTAAATAATAAGAATCATGTAGCTAAACCTAAAGGCTCTGCGGTTGTGCAGCGTTCTAAGCCTACTGTGAATTCTAATTTGAAATGTTGGAATTGCAATGAATGTATGTTTTCTAGTCGTTATGATTCTTGCCTTATTGACCATGTGAATGAGATGAATACCCGTAAAAATGGTTTAGAATGGAAACCGACTGGGAAAGTGTTAACCCAAGTTGGTTGGATGTGGCGCCCCACTGGTAGAACTTTCACTATAGTAGGAAATACGTGCCCTTTAACTAGGACCACTCCCACTAAAGCAAAGAAAGCGTGCCCTTTAACTAGGAGTAACAAGGCTACCAAAACACAAGTGTGTCCTTTAACTAGGAACACCAACACTACCGTAGGAACCAAGTGCCCTTTAAATAGGTCTACTCTTACTTTAGTGCCCGCTAATAATCCAAAACCTCAGAAAGTTGGAACAATAAAACCTGCTAGTGATAAAACTCACATTAGAAAACGCAGGAAATCTAAGGGTCACACAAATGTTAGCAATTTGGATAATATTATATCTATATCTGCTAACACTCTGGAACCAATAGTTTCCAATGCATTGTCTACTGTTGTTGTTGAAAACAGGTGGTCCAAATTGTTCTCTGGTATTTGGACTCTCGTAGCTCTAAACATATGACCGGAGATCGATCTCAGCTCAGAAATTTTGTCAGCAAGTTTCTTGGTACGGTTAAATTTGGAAATGATCATATTGCAAAGATAATGCGTTACGGTGAATATCATATTGGGAATGTTATAATTTCAAGAGTGTATTATGTGGAAGGTCTCGGTCACAACTTATTTTCGGTGGGACAATTTTGTGATGCAAACCTAGAATTTGCTTTTCGAGAGCATAACTGCTTCATTCGTAATTTGGAAGGGGTTGATTTATTGAAAGGTACTCGGGGGAATAATTTGTACACTTTGTCTCTACAAGACATGATGGCCGCTTCTCCCGTATGTCTTCTCTCCAAAGCATCGAAGACTAAGTCATGGTTATGGCATCGACGGTTATCTCATCTTAACTTTGACGCTATTAATCATTTGGCGAAAAACGAACTTGTTCGTGGTCTTCCTAAACTTACATTTCACAAGCATCATTTGTGTTCCGCGTGTACAATGGGGAAAAGCACTAAGAAATCATACAAACCCTAGACTAAAGACACCAACCAAGAGAAACTTTATCTGTTGCATATGGATCTTTGTGGGCCAATGCGTGTTGAAAGTCTTAGTGGTAAAAAGTACATCCTCGTCATTGTCGATGATTACTCTCGGTTTACATGGGTGAAATTTCTTACAACAAAAAATGAGGCACCTAAATTCATCATCGGATTTCTCAAGATGATTCAAGTGCGTCACAACACTACTGTCCGACGCATTCATACAGATAATGGAACCGAATTTGTGAATCAAATTTTGCGTGATTATTATGAAGAAGTTGGTATATCTCATGAAACATCCGTTGCTCGCACTCCACAACAAAAACGGTGTCGTTGAAAGGTGAAATCGCACACTTATGGAAGCTGCTCGAAAAATGTTAATTTACGCATAGGCTCCATTGTTTATATGGGCAGAAGCAGTATCTACAGCAGTGTACACCCAAAACCGGTCACTTTCGTAAACGCCATGGAAAACACCTTATGAGCTTCTCCATGGAAAAGTACCAGATTTATCATATCTTCATGTATTTAGTTCTCTTTGCTATCCAAATAATGATGGTGACAATTTGGGAAAACTTCAACAAAGGCTGATATTGGTATTTTCATTGGTTACGCACCCGCAAAGAAGGCATACCGAATATACATCCGTAACTCTCGCAAGATCCTCGAAACTATGAATGTTGATTTTGATGAGCTGACAGCAATGGCTTCTGAGCAAAGCAGCTCTGAACCAGCACTTCATGAAATGGGACCCAGTAACGTTAGCTCTGGTCTTGTCCCAAACAACCCTACATTATCATCATTTATACCACCCACTAGGAATGAATGGGATACATTGTTCCAACCGTTCTTTGATGAGTTTTTCACTCCTCCAAGTATTGTTGCTCCAGAACCTAAGGTAATAGCTCTGGTAACCGAAGTTTTCGCTCCTGCAACCGTTGCACAATCAGATACGTCTGCACCTACAATTGGTCAATATATACCTTCAACGAGTAATTCTCAACCAACACATGTTTCAACTACCCATGTCATGCCTATTAATGATGAAAAGGATGATGATGATCACGATTTGGAATTTGCTCAAATGCGTGAACTTCCATTCTTTGGTGTACCAATTCCCGACTCTAATCAAGCTGGGTCGTCCACCTCAGAGGAAGCTCCTACTACGGTCTAATCCAATCCACGGATTCGTGAACATGACAGAAAGTGGACAAAGGATCATCCTATAGATTCTATTATTGGTGACCCTACTCACCCGGTATCCACAATCACACATATCATATCACAACCACTAGGAGTTCTCGGTAAACCCGTGACGAAATCCATAGCGATCTTCTCCCACTTCTATTCAGGAAATCTCAGGTTGAACCAATAATCCAGACGGTCTCTTGTGTTCAGCCTTAACCTTCGCCCAAGTCAAACACTTACTAACATATCGTGCAATATCTGCCTTCATATTCGGCCACCAATACACCTTCCTCAAATCATGATACATCTTATCCGATCCAGGATGTATCGAATACTTCGTATTATGAGATTCATTCATTACCAAATCTCGCACTCTTTGTGCTCCTTTCTTAGGTGGACACAAAGGTAACCAAATTCTATTGTCAAAATATCTTATCCCATTCGACCTCACTTCAAACAACGGATTCATCATCCTTCCCAAATTCTCTTTCTTAACTTGCTTCCTCAACAAACCATTGGCTTGGGCTTTCAATATCAACTCGGTCAAGTCAACATTTTCAGCCATCACTAAAGCCCTAACTCTCAGCGGCTTTTCTCTTTCCTTCTTACTAAGCGCATCAGCTACAACATTCGCAGTCATAATCACTCAATAGCTCAACCCATCTCCTTTGAAGCATATTCAACTCTTTCTGATCTAATATGTGTTGTAAACTCTTGTGGTCAGTAAACACCACACACTTGGTTCCATAAAAATAATCTCTCCACAACTTTAAAGCAAAAACAACAGCTCCAAGTTCCAAGTCATGAGTCGTATAGTTTTCTTTATGCTTTCTCAGTTGTCTTGATGCATAAGCGATTACCTTCTCGCGTTGCATCAATACCGCTCCATAGCCCTTGTGAGATGCATCACAATAGACCATGAAATCTTCAGTGTTGGAAATACGTTTTTACGTATTTAGGAAGATTCGGTCACTCCGACAATATATTAAGCAGTAGCTTGTAGTCTAGATATCTTTATATATATATCAAACAAGGAAAAGCCCGGTCCATGCTTGTATGGCCGGCCTAATTGTAAGCCCAAGCCCATCATATGGGCTTGGTATATAAACCCTCTCCTTAGATGGAGAGGGTGTTAGTTCACAAAACTTTACACATAGTAAAAGTGTGTTTTCATACTTTCTATCTCAAAGTGTGTGTGTGTTCTTACCAAGTTTCTATCTCTTTCTCTCTTTAAAACATAAGCATAGATTTACAATATCCTATCAATGGTATCAAGAGCCATGGGATGATTGTTTGGTCTTTGTGTTTGTGTTCTTGATTCTTACGCCTATTTTGATCCTAAAAACATTCGGACAATTTTTTTTTGTGTGTTTTTATGGTTTAATCTTGATATACTTCATCTACTTACTTGTTGTAGTGATTTGGTATTGCTATTTTGATTAAAAACACAAAATTTTTTGTGTTTGATTCATTTTTAGACTTAGAATCTCGAATTTGTTGTGTTTTCTACTGTCCGAGAAAAGTGGTAACCATAGTACGATCTGTGTATTGTGATCGCATAAACCTGTGGTTTCTACTTGCGATCCAATAGCACGATCACAGGCCACGATCACTCACTGTGATCACAGGAAACGATCACTCACTGCGATCATAGGCCACGATCACTCACTGTGATCACAGGCCACGATCACTAGTGCGATATGAGTATGATCGTTGGGTACGATCACTAGTACGATCCGAGTACGATCGTTGGGTACGATCACTAGTGCGATCCGAGTATGATCGTTGGGTACGATCACTAGTACAATCCGAGTATACATCACTTGTCACGATCAAGGAGTGCGATCACTCGTCACGATCAAGGAGTGCGATCACTCGTCACGATCAAGGAGTGCGATCACTTGTCACGATCAAGGAGTGCGATCACTTGTCACGATCTGAGACGATCCCCACTGCGATCAAGTGTTGCGATCAAACATTTTTCAAAAACGTGTTTTTGGAAATTTTTAACAGACTTATAGTTTGTGGAATCGTGTGTAATTTTGACTTGGATTTTTTGGTTTATCGAGGACATAATTTAGGGGATTTCAACATTATTTCTTGGATTTAACACACAACAACAAATACATTTACTTTCTCTCATTGTACGATCAACATTTATAAATCTTAACTTATCAAAATGGAATACACATCTCTTACAGATAAGTCCATCCTCTCGGGTACGGATAATCGTCCACCAATGTTGGAGAAGTCTATGTACGAGGTTTGGACTTCCCGAATGGAACTTTAGATGTTAAACAAAGAGAATGGACATCTCATTTGGGCACCGGTGCTCAATGGACCATTAGATTATGGTACAGTTATGGAAGGTACACTTACTCGTCCTCGCACAACGGGTGAATTGACTGGAGATATGAAGATTCAAGACAAATGTGATAAGTATGCTACACACATCATTCTCCAAGCCCTTCTTCCAGATGTCTACAAACTCGTTAGCAAACATAAAGTTGCGAAAGAGTTATGGGATAGAATTCATGTTCTAATGCAAGGCACGTCGTTAACTAAACAAGAACGAGAGTGCAAGCTTTATGATACTTTTGATAAGTTTGTCTATGTCCCCGGGGAGACTCTCAATGACTACTATTTGAGATTTACCCTAATGTTTAATGAGCTCAATATATATGGCATGGCAATTCCTACGTTTCAATTAAACACCAAGTATTTGAATACCCTTCCTTCAAAATCGCGTAAGTACGTGACGGATGTTAAATTGGCTAAGGACTTGCATATCACCAATTTGGATCAACTTCAAGCTTTTCTTCAACAACACGTATGCCATGTGATCGAGGCTCGGTTGTCTACACCTCAAGTTCATGACCACTTGCCATGTATGCTTCTCAACAAAACATGGCTTATACTTATCAACAACCATCATACTTGCAGCAACCACCACCGCACACCTATCAGCAACCACAGCAACCATCTTATCAATCACTAATGATGCCACAACAAGCATTTCAACAAAGTGGTCATCAACAATCTTTTCCACAACAACCACCACATCATACATCACCATCACAAGCCAACACTTCTCCAATGGGATATACTCCTCAGCAAGGATATTTTCCAATTGAAGTACAACCAGCACAAGCCTTCTACTCCAAAGAACTTCCACCAATCCAAGCATCGGTCTTTACTCCAAATGATACACCAGCTGATGTTCTAAACCATCTTACTGCCTACTTGTCAAAACTTGTTGCAACTAAAGGATTTCCATCAACATACAATCAGCTTCGCACCTCTTCAAATCCTCGACAATAAGCCACTATTCAAGATGATCAAGTGACGGTGCAACCTATTCAGGGAAGGAAAACTTCATATGGACCTCCTACAAGGACGATGAATGCTCAAGCTGTGAATTCTTAAGCTAATGGAAATGGAAGCCCTATTTTTCCTCAAAAGATTGTGACTTGCTACAATTGTCGAGGACAAGGTCATATGGCTAGGGAATGCACTCAGCCAAAAAGAAGAAGGGATGCAACATGGTTTCGTGAGAAGATGTATTTGGTTGATGCTCAGTCTAAGGGAAATATTTTGGACTCAGAAGAGTTAACATTTCTTGCAGACCCAGGGGAAACAGATAATGAAGGCATTTTTGTCGTTTCTACTTCTAATGCAGCATGTCAAGTGGACGATCTTGATGCATATGATTCGGATTGTGATGACATTCACTCAGCCTCAGCTGCTCTCGTTGCTAATCTGTCTTACTACGGTTCTGATGTCGTCAGTGAGGTAACCACCACAATCAATATTGGTAATGATGATAACCCACATCAAGTTGGGCATGAAAATGACAAACTCGAACAGCATTCGGGAACTACTAACTCAAATGATGTGGTACCCAATCCTACACATTTGAGTGAACCTCAACCATATGCTACGACGGGTATGGAATCTTATGCTCAACATGATTTGGTCATGGTGCCTAAACATACTATTGATCAAATGCATATGGCTCTCAGACAATCCGTAGATACGAATTCCACCCTAACACCTGAGCTTGCTAATAAGTGTGAAAACACTAACCTTTTACCACTTATTTCCAATAATAACAAGACCAAAACGTGTATTTTATGTCGTAAAAGTCGGAATTATGCTTGGTTTGTGTTTTTATTGTGTTTCGGGATAAAAATATGAAAAGGGGAGAAAACACGGGCTATCACGAGTTTTTATCGAAGAAAACGAGAAAAACGAAGTCAAAAGATCAAGAGTGCAAAAAGAACGAAAGTCCAAGGCCTATTCTGAAGATTTATCGAAGAAAAAGTCTAAAAATGGAAGTTTAATGAAGTCGAAGAACCAAGTCTAATTATAGAAGAAAATTATAAGGCAAGTTCAATTTATATTGACAAATCCCGAGACGATGTCGAGAAAGACAAAGAATTTAAATCAAGTCGAGACGAGAAGAAAGAAAAAGGAAGAAACACATGCACCTCCCCACCTCCTATATATACCCTCCTAATGTGTCATTAGGAGGGTGTTAGTTAGTGTTAGCATTATTCATTTTTTCCTTTGTAGTTTTAATTTTAGAGAGAGAAAGTTCTTAACTTTCTCTTACTAGAATTTCATCTTTTCTTTTCTTTCATGTTTAAGCTTTGATTTAATCTTGTATTTGGAATCATTAATCTACAAGTTCAAGTTTAAGCTTTTCATCATTTAATCTTCTTCTACCTTTCTTGATTTTTATTTGTTTTTGATTCGTGATAATCTTGATCTTGCTTCATCTTGATGTTTATGTGATTAAAAAGTTTATCTTTTTATTCATCTCTATGTTTTAATACGAATTGAGGTTTGAGCTTATCATGCTTATTGGCATATTTTGTATTTAGCTTATTTGCTTTTAAGTTTTCTTAAAGGTTTTGTCTTTTTAAAGTTTGATTTAAAAAGTTACTTATTTAGAGTTTTGAAAGTTCTTATTCGTTCTTATTTAGTTCGTTTCATTATAAATTTGATAAAGTTTTGGATTGTGCTTATTAAAAAGAAGCTTTTTGATTTAGCTTATTACGAATTTCATCCCATCGGAAAGGTAAACCCTTTTCCGACGGGTTATTCCGATACCTTCCATCGGATTGGGGTTTCTACTTTCCGACGTAATATTCCGATACTTTCTATCAGATTAGGGTTTTGGATTCCGATGGTTATTCTGATAAATATTTAGATAGCTGTCTTCTTATACATTCCGATAGCCTTAATCTTCATTATTCCGATACATTGGTTGTTATTCCGACAGGGTTACTTTTGACATATTCCTATTGTTTTCCGATAGATAGTCATTCCGATACCGTACATTATTCCGATGCTTAATTTGATATTCCGACAGGATTTACTTTGATACATTCCAATAGGTTTATTCTGATACTGTTCCGATGGGATTCTGATCAAGGGCATTCCGACGGGTTTAAGTGTTAATATTTAATAAGTTTTCAAGTTTTAAATTCAATTTCAAGTTTTTGATCATTTATTTTTAACTCGTAATTTTTAGTTTAATTTTAAAGCTTTCATTTTTACACAACGACATTTTCATATTTGCTTTTAGTTTAAAATAGATAATCAAACCATTTTATTTTCCCCCAAGAACGACTGAGTCGCACTTTTAACTAGTAATCAATTCGAAAAGACTGGAATAACGAACGAACAATTTTATACTTGGCTAAAACCTTGTATTAAATGGCGCCGCTGCCGGCTCTTTTCGTTAAGATTAACGGTTTTTAGTGAGTGACGCGTTGGATTTTGGGATCCGTTCACCTTTGACCGTTATTTTTCGTGTCAAAAATTTTCAAAAGTCCATAAAAATTAAAAATTTTCAAAAAATTCAAAAAAATAGAAAAGCGTAAAAAACCAAAAATATTTCCTGTCTATTTTTCTTTTCTTTTTGTAGGTGTGTATGCGTACCCATGCTCGTAAGAAGAAAGAAATTTAAGCCAAAGTCGAAACTCCACCTATTGTCACCATGGACAATCGACCAATGATCGAGCTTTTGCAATCGCAAGTAGAGGGCAACACCGATGCTATTGTCATACCAGAGATTGGAGCCAACAACTTAGAGCTCAAATCCGGCTTCATTCAAATGGTCTCTGCTCAACCATTCTTGGGGCATACACTTGATGATCCTCATGACCATATCAAAAGGTTCCTTAAAATCACTAATATGGTCAAGTATAATGGGGTTTCACAAGAGGTGATTCGCTTGCAACTTTTTCCTTTCTCCTTAGAGGGACAAGCCCGACATTGGCTTGATAAGGAACCGCCACAAAGTATTCTTACGTGGTCAGATTTAGAGACCAAATTCATCAACTACTTTTTCCCACCCTCACGTACTACCGCTTTACGGAATGAAATCATTAACTTTGAACAAAAGTACGGTGAGACATTTAGTGAATCTTGGGACCGTTTTAAGGAACTTTTAAGAAAGTGTCCACAACATGGTTTCACAAAAGTACATCAAATTAATACTTTTAACAATGGTTTAAGCATGAATGACCAAGATTCACTAAATAGTGCCTCGGGGGGTAATATTTTGGTTAAGTCTTATAATGCCACGTGGGACATTATTGAGAATAAGTCTAGAGTGCAAACTAAGAGTGTTCGGGCTAATGTTGTGTTGGAAATACGTTTTTCGTATAAAGAAAGTCTCGGTCACTTCAACAATATAGTTATAGCCTCGTAGTAATGTTTAAGTAATGTTTATGTTAAGCCTGACCCATGAGCATGTTCATGGGCCGGAGGCCAATTCCATTTAAGGACTTGGGTACATAAACCTCTTTCCACCATGGAAAGAGGTGTTGGTTGTTTTAGTTTCTCGAGGTAATACACATAGTTTCTCTCACTTCTCTCTCTAGTTTCTCTCTCTAGAAAAACATCAACCCTCTTGAAATACAAAGATTATCACGATTCTACAATTGGTATCAAGAGCTATGGGATGAAATAAAGATTTGTTTTATGTTTTTCATACTTTTCTAAGTGTGTTCATCTGTTTTTGATTGATTTTTCCAAAGTTTCAAAATTTTTTCGTGTTTTTGTGATTCCAAGTGATCTATATCTCTTCTAAATAGTTTTAGTAACGATTTGGTGATATTCGTTTGGTTATAATCACGTATTCCAAGGTAAAAATCCATTCTTTCTTGTTGCTTCCAAGTCTCGGATTATTTCTTGTGTTACGATCTGATTCTGTGATTGCATAAACCCTGGGGGTTTCTACTTGTGATCCATAGTCACGATCACATACTACGATCATAACTTCGATCACAAGTACGATCAAGGTTACGATCAGTGACCACGATCACCAGTACAATTACATGTACGATCTAGACTGCGATCACTGCTTACAATCATCAATACGATCAGGGAGTACGATCGTTGGATTCGATCGTTGAGTTCGATAACAGAGTACGATCGGTGGATACGATTGTTGAGTACGATATCATAGTACGATCATTGGATACGATAGGGAGTACGATCGTTGTCTAGTTTCTAGTTTCTGTCTCATCATTGTCTAACCCTGTGTTCAAGCCTACTGAAATTTGGGTTGAGGATACTCCAAAAATTACTGAAGTAGTGGTTGAAACTAAACCAAAGCCTACTGAAGTTGTGGTTGAATCTAAACCAAGACCTACTGAGGTTGTGGTTGAAACTAAACCTAGACCTACTGAGGTTCTGGTTATGACAACCAAGAAACCCAAATTTTGAAGGAACTAATGCTAGGTTGTTATCTCCTTAGAATAAATAGTTTGTGGTATATCTCTCATAATTCTAGGTGTGATTCTGAATGTATGAACTTAGTCCATATGAACTATGTCTTTATCTTGTTACTCAATCATATGTGGCGACATTTGTTGTGATTTATTCCCTATGCTTAGGATTTACATAGTTTATGATATATATATATATATGTATATATCAAGTGTGCTTGTGTTTATCTAAAATCAGGAAAATGTCGATAACCGAAGAAGAACAAAAACGACTAGATCTTATCCTTGTTCCACTTAATGCTAGAATGCAACATGTACTAAACAATTTTCGTCTGAAAGACGATTTTGATCCTTCTTTGGTGGCATTCAAAATTGCAACGGACATCCTAGATTGTTCACCAATAAAGGATGCATCACGTGTCACTGCATCAGTTCCTGAAGTATACATGCACGAAATTTGGGCAACAGCCACAATCACACAGGCAAAGCAATTGTCAAAGAAGATTATATCTTTTACGCTAAACAACAAAGACTTGACACTTGACTTGCGTCAATTTAGGAAACTATTCAAGCTTCCTAAGTTAGCAAAAGGAGAACACTTTGTGCCTGACCCAGATACAGATGAACTGCTTCGAGTAATCCGAGAATTGAATTATGAGGGTGAAATTGGTTTCCTTTCTCAGTTTAAATCGTCACATATTGGGCAACCTTGGAAAGCAATTGTCACTATACTAGTAAAATGCCTTACTTCTAAGATTCGTGGATCAGACGCAATGCGACCCTCTCATGCTATTATCTTTTGGGGTCTCTATACTGGATCTAAAGTAGACTATGCACTACAACTTTGGGAGGAATTCTGTCATCAATTCACAAGTTCCAAGAGGAAAGCGGTGCATCTTCCATTTCCAAGGTTCACAAAACTAATCATCAATTTCTTCATGAAGAGTGACCCAGATATTGATCCTCGTGGGAATTTATTCTATCATCCTCAAGATAGTGACGATGTGTTGGATACTATGACTGCGGATAATCAATTCACAAAGTATTCACTCAGACCAGCTCTAGTGCCAGACATCATGATGAATGAAGGAATCAAGGAAAGTGATCACTACCAAGAGATGCTACTGGATATTGAAGCACAGTTCAAACGAGCAAATGCAGCTCCCTCTAAGAAACAATCAGAGAAGCAAAAAGGTAAACGAAAGAAAAGAGTTTCCAAGCGCCAATCGACTGCTTCCTCAAAAGATAAAGGCACAGGGAAAGAGCAATTAGTTGATGAAGATGTTGAAGAAGATGAGATGACCCACACTGAGGATGACCACGAAGAAGTACCACTAAGAAGGCCAAAGAAAGCAAAGCAAACCAAAGGTAAAGAAGCACTTGTTGCTTCAGCTGAACTGGCTAAGCAAACCATTTCTAAAAACAAACAACTACGTATTACTCTTCAACAAAGCAGAGTAGAGGCTTTTGCAACATACAAAGGATCAGGTTCAACAATGTTTGAGGACTTAGAGGAATTTGGTAATCCTGATGCCGATATTGCTTTTTATGAAGATCCTAACGATGAAGATGCTGATAACTTCCATTTTGAAAGTCGTGACCAGAGTGAAGAGGGTGCTAGCAGTGAAAACACAGATACAAATTTTATGTATCATGATGTCAATATCACCACATATTTACCGGAACCAACTAACACTGTGATTAACGACGATGCTCACGCAACTCTCATTCCAGGAACTCTACTTCAAAGTAAGTCAACTTCCGGCTCTGATGATATTATGAAATATGTTAATTTTGAAAGGGAGGGTGTCGAGGTTACAAACACTGATCCATCAACAAATGAAAATATGGTGGATGTTCTTATAACTTCTGTTACTTCAACTACCATTCCACCACTATCCACCCCGGTCATCACTAATGTCATCACACCAACTGTCACACCCGTACCTGTTGAATAACCTGTATCAACTACCGCCCCAACGATTGAATCTACACTGTCATCAGTCGTTGAACAACCTGTATCAACTACCGCCCCAACGACTGAATCTACACCGTCATCAATCGTTGAACAACCTGTATCAACTACCGCCCCAATAACTGAACCTACACCGTCATCAATCGTTGAACAACATGTATCAACTACCGCCCTAATGACTTAACCTACACCATCACCTATCCTTGAACAACCTGTATCATCCACCACCACTCTAACACTCGTGGTTACAACTCCACCATCAGTACAACAAGTATCATCCACCTCCAACCCATTCCTCACAGTTAGTGATCCACTGATTCAGTCTCTTCAACAATAGCTGGAGGCTCAAGCTAAACAAATAACCGCACTGACTGAAAGATTCACCACTCCTACTCTCAAGGAACCGCAACCTGATGAGCCTACACTTAAGAAAATATCCGACAGCGTGTCTAAACTTAAAGAACAACACAAAACATTTCTGGGAGAGAAGAAAACTCGTGACAAAGAGAATGCTGCCTTTCTTGGGTCAATTAATGAGAAGATGACTAAAATCATTCGACGATAAGTAAGTCATATGTTGACCAGGAGCTACCAACTCTTTTCGGTACTGGTTTATTTACCCTTCAACTAATGAAATTGTTGCAGACACGACTGAAAGATATGAGGACTAGTAAATCGAAATATAAACGCAAAGTTCTACAATATCTCAACAAAGCAATCATTGAAGATACACCTACGGACACTGAAGACTCTGAGTCTGAGGATGAAGAAGAGCTCGAGGAGGAAGATAACGAGGGTAATGGTGATGAGGATGATGGTGAAAATGAGGAAGAGGATAAGGAAGAAGAGGATGAGGAAGAAGAGGATGAGGAAGAAAAGGATAAGGATGAAGATGAAGATGAGGACGAGGATACATATGAGGATGACAATGATGATGATGATAATGACGACGGGAATGGAACCAAAGAGGGTGACAAGAATGACAAAACAGGTACGAATGCCGACGAGTCAAATAAGGATGAAGGTGATAAATCAATGGAGAAAGGTATCAAGGAAGCTGAAGAAAGCGTTGCTGAAACCGCAGAAAAGTCGGTGGACTCTACTGTACCAGAATCTCAGCATATTGACACAAATATATCTATTGAACCAGTTTCTACTACTGCTTCTCACAATGAATCTGTAGAACATATGCAAGAAGACTAAATTCCTGTGTCTACGCATGAAGAAGAACCCATAGGGTCAATGCTAGAAGACGAAATTCCAGTCTCCATGCCTAATGATGATATACCGGTGATACAAGAACTACCTTCAACACCATCTGAAGATCAGCACAACTCTGATATGGAAGTTGAAGACTTAAATATGCCAGAACCAACGTTTGCTGAATCTCTTATCATCGATGACACGGTACATGAGCAACTATGGCTTACAAATGCAGCACCACAGCATCCTTTCGCTATAGCAACTGAAATGGAGCTCACTTAATACCTAAACAATCCTATCGATTTCTCGCCCTTTCTAAGGTATCATCATAGGAAACCGACAATGACTTCGGATCTTATCAAAATGGCAGCCGCAGATGTGGACTTCTTTGATACCTTGAAGATCAGCAATAATGAGGAAAAATATCACTTAAATGAAGCTTACAAAGGTAATGAGAGCGACGACTACGGGAATTCAGACTCCAGTGTTATGACCTCTTACACCCACAATCATCTCCGGTTCTATAATGATTCCAATAGAGCACTTCGTATCTCATGATCTTGAGTATCTTAAAAAAGGCGCGAAGAAATATGCCACATCACTTACTATGCTCAAGGTTTTTAATCTGGATAACGTACCATGGATCGAAGATAAAGTACCTGATGCGTTATGGAGAAGTAAATTGCTCAAGTTTTAGATACTTTTGCATCACTTGGCATCTCTCACTGGAATGCAAAGAAAAGGTTAGCTTACAATCACTTCCATCGTCCAAAGAGAAGTTCTTCTATTGTTTCAGCTCACACAATTAAAAGCATTCAAGGAGCAACTACTCAGACTGTATTCGGTTATGTTTACTTGAATGTAATCGTGTTCAAACGTACTGATGAAAAGGAATACAGAATTGACGAAAGTGATCTCCAATACCTTCGCCTTGAAGACATCGAAGATCTTCTGTTTTGGTAAAGGGTTTCCCCGGTAAATATATTAACCAAAAAAGCGTTGAAGTACAAAGGAATGTGGCTAAGATACCACATTAACCGCATGCTACAGGCAGCATGTTAACACATGATTATGTTATGGCATAAACACAAACTAATCTAGAACTACAATGCAAGTAAACTAGAAAGAAACCAAGATGCAAACATGAAGTCACACATGGTCTTTAGCTTCCACCAACAGCACGAAAGGAGCAAATGATATCCAAATGAGCCTGCCTCCTTAAAAAACCTTGTCAAAGAAAACCCAGTGGGAAAAACCTTGGACAAGGAAAAAAGAGTACAACCCTCACCCGGCACTCCCATCATGAAGAACTCTAGAGCTCGGCACCCTCCATTTGTCAAGCAGCAAACTCGACCTGGCAGACAACTTCTTAAAACGAAATGAAATCAACTTCAACCGAATAGTATCACAAATAAGCTGAACAATCTGATCAACGGCCAACAGCTTTTTCTTGAAAAGTCTTGAATTACGTTCCATCCATATAAAGTACGCAGTAGCAGCCAACACAAGACGGGCAAGGATGCTAGGACAAGACTTTCCCTTAGAAATTAGAATAACATAGGCTAAAATATCATCAATCCGAGGGGGGATGTTATCCATATCACATAGGCCCCGAACCTTAGACCAAACCTGCATAGAATAAGAACATTTAAAGAAAAGATGGTCATGAGAATCCGGCACCAATTTACACAACGGACATCGTAGAAGGCTTAGATCCACCAAAGGGCCAACATCCCATTGCCTAAGCCGATCTTGTGTCTTGAATTTTCTTCTAACCACTAACCATAAGTGGATAGAGTGACGAGGAATACAATGAGCAAACCAAACAGCATGAAACCAATCAACCATCAAAGCCCTATCCCGAATAGAGTCCCAAGCTACAGAAACTGAAAAAGGATGTAAAACCCCATTTATATCCCGCCACATCAAATCATCATCCTGAGCATCATTAATAACAGGGACCGGGATAGAGACAATGTTCGGAAATCTAGCATACCAATCCTGCGGCCACTGCCAAATACCATCAGTAATAAGATCCCTTACCTTATTAGATAGAGAGAGCCCCGATCTTGTAATACTTCGAAACAAAAGAACGTCCCTTAACGGACATAAATCTGCCCATTTGTCAAACCACATAGAAGCCAATCTACCATTATTAATCTTGTACCAAATAAATTGACGAATGCGTGGTCTAATCTGTAGAAGTTTTCTCCAGCCCCAACTCATATCACCTATACATGGAACGTCCCAGAAACTTCGATCCTTTAACTTGTAAGAATAAATCCATTTAACCCATAAAGACTCTTTACGAGTGAGAATACACCAGATATGAGAAACCATTAAAGCAGTATTAAAATCAGAGAGCTTACGAATACCAAGTCCACCTTCATAAAATGGGGTACAAACAGAGTCCCAAGCAACTTTAGCCTTACATTTCTTCATTTCACCTTGACACCATAAGAAGCCTCTCATAAGCTGTTCCAAATCATGAATAATCTGAACAGGTAAGACAAAGACAGACGCCCAGTAGATATGCATTGATGAAAGAACTGAACGAACTAATTCGAGTCTTCCTGCTAAAGAAAGAAATTTATTGCGCCAATCATTAACTCTACTTTCAAGTTTTTCAACAAGTACTTTACAATCCCTATATAGAAGCCTGGACGAAATGAGAGGGACACCAAGATATCTGACAGGTAACTTGCCTTCAGCAAATGGCATGATATGTAAAATACTACTCTTAACAGCAGTAGCTACATTACAGAAGAAAACTGTGCTCTTTGGGATACTTGGAACCAAACCTGAAGCTATTTTAAATTCCTCCAACGCATCCATAATAACCTGCACAGAGTCGAAGTGACCCCTAGCAAACAAGAAAAGATCATCTGCAAAACAGAGGTTGATAATACGCTGTTGCTCACAACGGTGATGAAAATAAAAAACCTCTGCATTAAGAACCCTCCGCTGCAACATAAGTGAAAGGATCTCTATGATCAACGTGAAAAGATATGGAGATAACGGATCACCTTGCCGGAGACCTCTTTTTCCTTGAAACAAGCCATATAAATTACCATTTATGCAAATGGAATATGAAGTAGTAGAAACACACGTCATAATCCAATCAACCATTAGATGGCGGAATCCAAAACCAATCAGAATGTTACGCAGAAACTGCCAATCCACCGTATCGTAAGCTTTCTGAATATCCACCTTAAAAGCACATCTTGGAGGACCAAAATTTCTGTGATAATTCCTCATTATCTCCTGCGTCAATAAGATGTTATCCGAGATCCTACGCCCCGGAACAAAAGCAGATTGATTAATATTAACCAAATCGCCCAAATCCCCTTTAATACGATTAGTAATTATTTTACTAATGCATTTGAAAATAACATTACAACAAGAGATGGGGCGATAATCAGTAATCTTATTTAGAACAGACACCTTAGGGATAAGAGCAATAATAGTATGATTAACCTCTTTAAGAAGTTTTCCATTAGAGAAAAACTCTCGAATAGCACATGTAAACTCATCACCCACAATATCCCAAGACTTCTTAAAAAACGCAGCAGTAAAACCATCCGGCCCAGGCGCTTTATCATCACTCATGGAGAATAACGCACTCTTAATTTCAGAATCAGAGATGACTCTAACCATATGGGCAGATTTCTGAGCACCAAGCTTTCGAACAAACAAATCAGACGTATTAAAAGAACCTAAAACACTTGCCTGACCAAGAAACTGCTCGTAATGAGCAACGAAAGCTCCAGGCACAGCATCTCCATCATGAAGCACATTATGAGAATCACGAACCATTTCAATACGATTACGAGCCGCCCTACTCTTAACCGAGTTATGAAAATAAGCCGTATTTGAATCACCTGCATCAAGCCATTCAATTTTAGATTTCAGACGTAAGAAGCGTTCCTCATCAAGAGAAGCTTCCTTAAAAGCAACTAGATAATGAGCATGCTCTTCTTTCAATAGCACATTGGATGGGTCTCTATCAAGGGCTTGTTGAACAACATCTAATTCCACACGTAGTCTAGTGACACGATCATGAAGATTACCCTGTTCAAACTGCAGTTTACGAAACGGAGCCTTTAAACCTTTTAAGCGTTTAACAAGCCTAAACATAGCACAACCATGAACATTAGCCAACCATCCGTTAGCTGCCACTGCATGAAAACCCTCCTTATGCACAAGAAAATTACTGAATTTAAAAGTTTTAGGCTTAGGTTTGCTAATTGTAGGGATTCGTAACACACAAGGAGAATGGTCAGAAATCCTGTAAGGTTGGAATATCGCAAAACAACCTGGAAACTCATCAAGAAACTTAATGTTAGACATAATCCGATCAATCTTTTTGAGAATACCATCATCACCCTGTGGTTTCTCATTCCAAGTAAAATGTAAACCTGTAGCATTAACATCCATAACTTCCATAAGATTAACACACTCCTTGAATTCTCGCATGGCAATATTAGGACTGTAGCCACCACATGAGTGATCCTCAATATTAAGAGCAGCATTAAAATCATCCATAACAGCCCATGGCTTATCCCGCATAAAAGTAGCATGAGTAACCAAATTATTCCAGAGAACACGCCGATGGATATAGTAGTTATCAGCATAAACGAAAGAGCAGAACAAAGTACGGTTATCCATACGTGTTTTAACCTGACAATGCATAACTTGACTTGTTTGAGACAACACCATAACATCCACATTATCATCATTCCAGCCAAGAATTATACGAGTCCCTTTAGGACACAAGCCACCATTTGACGTCCATTTCCATCTACTAAAAATCTTACGACACATATCATAAACACCCGAAGCATCAACATGAGACTCCAAGATAGCACAAACACTCATATTATTTTCGTTAATAACCTGACGAACCTCTATTCTTTTAGGGGATTGGTTCAGACCCCTTATATTCCATGAGGCTATACTAAACATTTAAAACATTCGTGGCAGGAGTGCTTGCCCCTGATTGAGAATTAAGAAGATTAGCAGATTCATCATAAATGTTTTGAACCTCCTCATCATCATCATCTCCACTTAGGTCACCTATATCCCCTGAAAGAGTCCCAAATGAATTCGAAGTAGAAACGCCACTCACCACAGATTTACCTTTATTTGAACTACTAGTATGCAACCCAGATTTGGTACCACTATCAACTTTGCTATTATCACGTTTAGATGCATTCAAAGTCTTACCAGGATTAGATGAGTTATCATGTATATGAGCACCAGAAGTAGACGACTTCTGACTAAAAGTAAAATGATTACCAATATGGAAGCCTTTGCTTAACGGGACACCTCTCGAAATCTGGCTTCCTTGCTTTCCTTTGTTGTTATGCTTTCTACTATGAACTTGTTGAAATCCATCATCTTGTTCATGTATAACTGTAGGTGCCACTTTAGGGATAACACGTTTAGGACAAGATTCAGCCGTATGACCAAAGATATTACAAGTAGGGCATCTAGGCGGCTTCCACTCATATTCAACTTTAATAGTTTCCTTAGTAAACCCCTCACCCTCCAAATCAGGAACACCAATAGTAATTGTCTCATGTAAATCACAATCAGATTTAATTTCAATTAAACAGCGAGCAAAACTACTACGACCCCAAGATTCTTTACACATAGTGCTAGTAAAAGAATCAAGCATAATAGGCTTACCAAGATATGTAGCAATCAGACTAATACCCTCTTCTTCAAACACTTGAAGAGGCACATCATGAAGTTTAACCCACACAGGAATACAGGTAAATTCTTCTTTACGAAGGCTAGTCTTCATAGTATACCTTTTAAGAATAATGGGAGAATTACGAATCATCCATGGTCCACCTTCCAACACAGCTTCATACCCAGATTGTGCATCAAATTGAAAGAAAAAGAAACCATTGGAATTCATCATGATCCTTTTTAACCCAAATTTAGCCCAATTAGTTTTAGCATAATACTCAACCACTGGAAATGCCATTCGTTTACCAATAAAGTATCCATAGAGCGTATTATGAAAACGTGTATTAACCTTCTCAACCACTTTACGTGGAATAGATACCAGAACACCCTCAAACCTGTTTTCAGATATGATAGAACCTATATTAACACGAGCAACAGGTGAAGCTTGTTGGCTTGAACTAGCAGCATCTGCATAGGAGCTAGATGGACCACCAATATCCACCGACTGTACAATAGGACATTCCTTTACAGTTTCCTCGACATCTATCGCTGGATCACTTGGATTAGAAAACGTGAAATCATCCATATTTGAGTCAAATACATCACTCCTCTCATTAGGGTTTATATCCAATTGTTCAAACGATAGCTCATCATTAACCAATTTACTAAACGTAGGAGATGAGACACTCACCTCTTTATGCTGATCCAAGGACATACGCATTGTGATAGATCTTCTGTTGTTATTGTCTCAGGAAAAAGTTGACCATTTACTACCTGAGATAGTCATTGCGTTGAGCTCCAACCTTCGTCAATATGCAAGAAAAATCGTCATCCAGAACCGGGTGGAAGATTTTCAACTTGGAGTGGAGAGCTATCAAAAGCAGCTAAACTTGCAACGTCCCCATACAACTCCGCTCAGTAATTTTCACAAGAACAAGAAGCCTTACATGGGGACCACGACACTGAAAGCAGGGATATTTTATCCAAATGAGACTGCCGTCATGCAGTTTATGCGATTCTCCGAACTGCACAAATTCAGCGATGGTACGCTCAAGCATGTTCGAGATGATCTGACTGTTCTCAATGCCGACCTACCGCTTCCAGCAGTCAAGTACAACTGGACGAGCCAGTGCAAAAAGGGAGCTAAGTACGCGATCAAAAAGATCGAGGAACTTTTAAGGAAGCGTCGGTTGCTACAAAGTGTGGAACGATTCGTAGGTGGAAGACCATATGAAGCTCACCATAGGTTCACGGAACGATCCATTTATTATGGATCGTCTTATAACAGGTCAACTCCATATGTCTATTACTATGAATATGTTAATTTATGTATAATAAGCTTTTGTAGCATGTTGTAGTGTAAAAGTATGATATTTTTCAAGAATTTCTCTCGAGATTCTAAATCTTTCAAACATATCATACTCGAGCACTACAACTAACCCTCATTAATTTGAGGGGGAGCATTAATATGTTCTTTGGCCAACATCTAATTTCATTTTATTACCCAAAGACCGGTTAATCCATTAATATCCAAAATATTGATGGTTAACATTTTGGAAACGGGGAGAAAATAGGATTAAGGAGACTTAATGATACTTGGCTAAACAATGAAAAAGGCTTAAAAGATAAACCAACTTAATATGTGTAATGCACATGTTAAGGGGGAGGGTTTTTGATGAACAAAACACTTAAAGCACAAAAACTTTGATTATAATATCACAAGTGCTTTAAGTGATTTTTCAAGGATTTTTCATGGTGACAATACTTACCCAAAACACACTTAATTCACGACGGATGTGGTGACAAAAGGGTGGTAGGATTAGGTATTAGTCCAATGATTCATCAGAACCGATGGAATCTTCCCAAGGACAATTTAATAGATAGAATTAGTAGTCCTTAGAAAAGATGGAGAAAGATTGTGAACGTAGCTGAATGCCGACCAAGTACTTAAGTTAGCACTGGAACAATCACAACAAGGTGCTAGTTATGACGTATTGGTAAGCATTGAAGGGGTTGAAGAATGAAAAAGAATTGTAAAGATAAAGGGTGTAAAGAAAGAAGCCCTCCTTACAACCTTAGGCAGAAACCGGGTCAATACATATGCTATTGAGATCATTTTTTCAATGATTCTTGATATTGAAGATAGACATCATGGACCCAGTGATGCAATGCACAACCCATCCCAGCTAACTCAAACATCTCTCAAAAGATGTTTGTTTTAATCACACGGATTTCAACACGTTATCTATTGTTTTATTCACTCCGAATAGACTGATATTGAATAGGTGGCAATCCTCTCCAGCCATTGCTCACTAAATCAAAACGCACTATCGAGTATAGAGCCACGAGATCATCAAAAGTCTCATTAGGACACTTTCCATTTATTCCTTTCTTCTTCACACACTGTGAGAAGTAAGAGATCTTTATGAGTCCTACGCAGTATTCTTGTAATATTGCTAGAACATCCGAGTAATACGTCAGTACTACAATGAAGATGGAAATCCTGCTTGAGCCAACATCAAACAAGCTCATGGTAGGTGACACGTGCGGTTCTTTAAGAACCAATCTTGTGAAAACTGGAAAGAAACAGTAGTTTAATTCTTAATTGAACTTAAACTCATTCCAGGCCTCTATGCATTATCGTATGATCTTGCCAGAACACTCAGAGTGACACTCTTTAGTGCTCACAGTGACGAGTGGAAATCCTTCTAGTGTGAACATCAAACAACACTTGGTAGGTGACAAGCAAGATTCTATTTTAATCAAGCTCGTGACAACTGGAAAGCAATGATAGTGAAAATCTTAACTGAAATTCACTTGTTCCAGGTTTCATGAATTGATGGCTTCAATCATAAGGATTTTTAATCCAAATGATTCACTCTTTATGTTCGCAGTCAGCTTTGGACGGTCGAATAAAGAGAACGGGTTTACCCGCGAAATCTTGTCAAGGAGATCTTTAATTAGAGCTACCTGTCACAAGTACGATATTTATTATCGTCCAACGGTCTTCATCGACCGAAGGTAAAATGCTTCCAAATTAGAATAAAATGTCAAAGCCATTTTATTCGTGTCTTAATATGTTGCTGCATTCGAAGACGGTGGCGTTGCGGTGTACCAGTAGAAGTCGTCCTCATATACTTATTCCTTCTGCATCAAATATTTCAGCAAATTCAAGAAAGTTTGACCTAAAAGTCTTCCGCTGTATCGACTCTAAAACTTTCAAGAATTCAACAAAGGATAAGTGTGTGGGACATGAAGTCATGAAGAGGAAAACATCACAAGAAGATAAAGAGTGCACGTGAAAGGCCAAAATAACATGTTCCAAGCAAAAGCCTGATATTATTCAACACATATTCACAAAAAGAAGAAAAAGTTAAAGAAGAAAAGAGAAAGTGGACTACGAGCTCAAGAACAAGATCTAACATGCTAGATTAGGACTTTGTAAATTTGGTGTGACCTCCCTTTGGGGGAGATTGTTGGAAATATGTTTTTCGTATAAAGAAAGTCTCGATCACTCCTACAATATAGTTATAGGCTCGTAGTAATGTTTAAGTAATGTTTATGTTAAGCCCGACCCATGAGCATGTTCATGGGCCGGAGGCCCAAGTCCATTTAAGGACTTAGGTATATAAACCTCTTTCCACCATGGAAAGAGGTGTTGGAAAACAAGGATGATATTCAGGTTTCTAACTTTCTTAAAATGTTTAAACAACTGAATTTCAATAACTCCTTTGCTGAGGCTCTCGCTCACATGTCGAAGTATGCTAAAATGTTTAAAGATCTTCTCAGTGACAAAGAAAAGATTCTTGAAATCGCCCAGACCCAACTTAATGTGAATTGCTCCGCAGTGGCTCTTAAGGAAATTACCAACCAAACTTGATGATCCAGGTCGTTTTCTCATTCCTTACAACTTCCCCGAGGTAGAGAATTGTATGGCCCTAGCCGATCTAGGTGCTAGTATAAACTTAATGCCATTAAGTGTTTGGAAAAATTATCTCTACCCGAGCTAGTCCCCACACGAATGACCTTGGAATTAGCTAACCGTACGGTTGCTTATCCGGTGGGGATAGCCGAAGATGTTTTCGTCGGTGTCGACAAATTCACCTTTCTGGCGGATTTTGTTGTCGTTGACTACGAGATGGATCCCCGTGTTCCATTAATCGTTGGACGTCCATTCTTGAGGACCGGTCGCACTCTCATTGATGTAGCCGCGGGCGAATTAATCATGAGAGTTGGTGACGATAAAATCGTCTTCAACATGGGTAAACTTTCTAAGCAACCTTATGAACACGAGAGCGTTAATTTCATTGACGTTCTTGATGAGGCTTGTGAAGAGCATTTCAAAGACGCTTGTAAAAGTGGTTCTTCTTCTCTACCCATTGTTGAGACCGTTGCCTCTATTGCTCCATCACTAACTCCATTTGGCGAAAGTGATTTCCTTTTGAAAGAATTTGAAGCAACTTTGGAGGATGTGGACTTAAAATATGACGATTCTCCCTCCGGTGGGGATGAATACATTCGTACCTTTGAGAAACTTCTCAATGAGGACCATATTTTTCCACAGTCTCCTAAGGAAATCTCTATCGATGAACCAAATTTGACTACGCCTTCCATCGAAAATCCTCCGGATTTAGACCTTAAGGATTTACCGTCTCATCTCGAATACGTTTTCCTTGAAGACAATCAGAAGTTACCCGTCATCATCGCAAAGGACTTGAAAGAAGAAGAAAAATCTCGACTTATCGACGTGCTGAAGAATCATAAGAAAGCAATTGCTTGGTAAATTTCTGATATCCGCGGAATTGATCCGAACTTTTGTACTCATAAAATTCTCATGGAAGATGACTTTAAACCCGCAATCCAAAGCCAAAGAAGGGTTAATCCTAGACTTCATGACGTCATCAAGAAAGAAGTTATCAAACTTCTAGATGCCAGAATGATTTACCCTATTTCGGATTCGCCATGGGTTAGTCCCGTCCATTGTGTGCCTAAGAAAGGTGGAATAACCGTTGTTCCCAATGAAAACAACGAGTTGATTCCTACTCGACTTGTCACGGGTTGGCGAGTTTGCATAGACTATCGCAAGCTCAATGATGCCACTCGCAAGGATCACTTCCCTCTTCCTTTCATGGATCAAATGCTCGAGCGTTTAGCGGGTAATGACTATTATTTCTTCTTAGACGGTTTCTCCGGGTATTTTCAAATTCATATAGATCCTAAAGACCAAGAGAAAACCACATTCACTTGTCCTTATGGAACATTTGCTTACAAAAGAATGCCTTTCGGCTTATGCAATGCTCCTGGGACTTTCTAAAGGTGTATGATGGCTATCTTCCATGACATGGTTGAAGAAACTATGGAAGTCTTCATGGATCATTTCTCGGTCTATGGTGATTCTTTCTCTGCTTGCCTTTCTAATTTAGAGCGTATGCTCAAACGGTGTGAAGACACTCGTCTCGTTCTTAATTGGGAAAAATGCCATTTCATGGTAAAAGAAGGCATTGTTCTTGGACATAAAATCTCCAAAGTCGGTCTTGAAGTCGACCGTGCTAAAGTCGATGTTATTGTTAAATTACCTCCACCCTCAACCGTGAAGGGTGTGAGAAATTTCCTTGGTCATGCGGGCTTCTATCGTCGATTCATTCAATATTTTTCTAAAATCGCTCGCCCGGTGACCCACCTCTTAGAAAAAGATACTCCTTTTATCTTTTCTAAAGAGTGTATTGACTCCTTCAATCTTCTTAAGGATAAATTAACCAAGGCACCCGTCTTGGTTACCCCTAACTGGGAGTTACCTTTTGAATTGATGTGTGATGCTAGCGATTTTGCTATTGGAGCGGTTTTGGGACAAAGAGTGAACAAACACTTCCAACCAATCCATTATGCTAGCAAGACAATGACGGGGGCTCAATTGCATTATACCACTACCGAAAAAGAGCTTTTAGTTTTAGTGTATGCTTTTGAGAAGTTTCGCCCTATCTTGTCCTTTCCACCACCATTGTGTATACCGATCATTCCGCGTTGAAGTACTTGTTAACCAAGCAAGATTCCAAGCCAACACTTCTTCGTTGGGTTTTGCTCCTTCAAGAATTCAAAATTGAAATTCGTGACAAAAAGGGAGCGGAAAACCTAGCCGTGGATCATCTTAGTAGACTCGAGGATCCTTATCAAGGGGAGCCCCCAAATCAAGAGATTAATGACTCTTTTCCCCTTAAGGCCTTGATGTCTATTAACTCCAATATTGATGAAACCCCGTGGTTTGCGGACATTGCAAACTATTTGGCGGGTGGAATTCTCATGGAAGGGTTAACATCCCAGCAAAAGAAAAATTTCTTTAAGGACATTAAGCACTATTTTTGGGACGACCCTTACCTTTTCAAACAATGTGCGGATCTTGTCATTCGTCGGTGTGTTGATGGGCCGACAACTTTATTAATCCTAGAGGCTTGCCATAAAGGACCTACCGGTGGTCATTTCGGTCTTAACTATACCGCGCAGAAAGTTTTCGACTGTGGATTTTATTGGCCCACCATTTATCGTGATGCACACGAAATGGTTAAACATTGTGATGCTTGCCAAAGACAAGGCAAGATCACACGTAAAGATGAGATGCCTCAAAATTTCATACAAGAATGTGAAATCTTTGACGTATGGGGTATCGACTTTTTGGGGCCATTTTCATCATCCAAAGGGAACAAGTACATCCTCATAGCCGTTGACTACGTATCTAAATGGGTTGAAGCAAAGGCTCTCCCTACGAACGATGTGAGGGTGGTTGTGAACTTTTTGAAGCAGCTTTTTGCTCGATTCGGTGTTCCTCGTGCTATAGCCAGTGACCGCGGGACTCATTTTTGCAATGATCAATTTGCTCGAGTCATGGCTAAGTACGGTGTGAATCACCGTCTTTCCACCGCTTATCATCCTCAAACAAATGGTCAAGCCGAGATTTCTAACCGTGGACTGAAGAGAATTTTAGAGCGAACCGTGGGAGAGCATCATGCCTCGTGGGCCGATAAGTTAGATGATGCTTTGTGGGCTTTCCGTACCGCATATAAGACACTGATTGGTTGCACTCCATATCGTCTTGTGTATGGGAAGGCATGCCACCTCCCTATTGAATTGGAGCATAAGGCGTACTGGGCCTTGAAGTGGGCCAATTTTGATATCAACAAAGCCGATGATCTTCAGAAGATTCAACTCAACGAGCTAAATGAACTGAGGAATGAAGCTTTTGAGAATTCATTGATCTACAAGGAGAAGACCAAGATCATTCATGATGCTAGAATTAAGAACCGAGAGTTTCACGTTGGTGATCAAGTTTTACTCTTTAACTCTTGGTTGAAGATCTTCTCGGGCAAGCTGAAGAGCCGTTGGTCTGGTCCATTCACCATCGCCAAAGTCTTCCCCTATGGCACCATTGAGCTTTCCCAGCCAAATGGGCCTAATATTAAAGTGAATGGCCAGCGTGTGAAGCTGTACTTTGGTGAGTACATCTCTCATGAGATGATTCCATCCCTCACCATGTTTCCCTTGAATTAGTTCTGGGTCGAGTCAGGCTCGTGACTCGGTTATAAAAAACAAGCGCTTCTCGGGAGGCAACCCGTTGATCTATTCTTTATCGTTTTCATAATAAGTGTAGGGGGAGCCCCGTAGGTGTTTGTTGTTTTCTTTCTTATGATGTGCAGGGATTCAAGCTTCAGAGAGCACTTTTGATAACATTTGACGACCCGTGATCCCGTGTACCCGTCTTCCCGGTTCTATCCTAAACTGTCGTGATTCAATATTTCATATCTTATATGTTCACAATGATATCACTATAGTTGTCCTTTCCTTAGCAAGATTTAAACAACGTGCACAATGTCCTAAGTAAGGGAGTTTACTCCCACATGCTTAAACATTGAGGACAATGTTTATATCAAGTGTAGGGGGGACTTCTATCGAAGTAAGTGGGTTTTTCCATTAATTTGTCCTCATTTTAACCGGAAAATCTAATTTTTTGACATTTTTCAAAAATTTTAATCTATTTTTGCCTAGTAGTTTTTCCTTTGTTAGCGTTATTTACTTTCTTTGCTAGAATAAATTTTCAATAAAGTGGTTTTAAGTTTTTGACGTCATGAATCTTTGACTCAACCCGAGTTTACTTATCTAAGTTTTCTCTAGCTAGTATCCTTAACGAGTTTAAGCCAAGTTTTGCTAGGCTTTTATATAGGGAACTTTAAAACGCGAAAGTCTTAACTCTTACGGTTTAAGAACAAGAACTTTTCGCAAGTTCCTATAATTGATACTAGAAAGTCGTTTATCAATGGAACTTTAAAATGCGAATTCTAAACTTGAAAGAGTCTAAGAAGTTGCAAGATCCTATAGACGACTTGAAAACCCAAAACTGTGATTTAATTGGCTAAGCATCCACGAGTCTCATTCCTTGAGATTTTAAATTGTGGAGAACGAGAGATGATAGAGTCAATTATAAGTTTGGTATTCTTTCATGAATTTATGTGAGTTGATTATAAGCTTTTTCTCTCATCACTTGTTAATAAATATATTTGCAATAAATAAGGTTGTACGATTTGAAAAGTTAGTTAGATTCTAGCCCAATATCGTTTAAAAGTTGCTCGGTATTAATTAGAGTTCATAGCCAAGGCATAACTTATTGAAGTGGGATGCGAAGATTGGCGAGTCCGAAAAGACCCTAACAAGGCATGAGGGCTACATTTTGTTGCTAAAGATCCCAAGTGATGTGAAGAATCATTTATCAAAAATCAATATGAAGGATCAAGACACACGACGAAAAACAAATACACCCCAAAAGATCATGGAGAAGTCTATCCGAAAAGACCCTAGCAAGGTATGAGGATAAATAGATTCAAGTCCTAAAAGGAGGCGGATCGTTGTATATCAAAGTCCAAAAATAAAGATTGGAGAAAATTAAAGAAGTCGTGGTCCAGATATGAAGAATCTCTCAAAACTTTCAAGTGAAGAAATTCCTATAATGAAGAGAAGACCATAATTTCAAGAACGTCTCTCAAGATTTGAAGTATGAAGTCGCTGCCAAATATCGGTCCGAGAGAGGTCTCAAATCGTAAAGCGAGTTATGCCAAGATATGAACTTTATGAGGTCCCGAGAAGCAGTTTTAAAAGATTTTGTCCTTTAGCTAACTATTGATTAAATCGTCCCACTTTATTTTCAGCCTAAATAAACTATCGAAATAAGTCAAACAATGCATCCTCGTTATCATTCGAGACAATCATAAAATATAAGAGATACACCTAGGAATAAGGGAGTCTAAGTGAATAATTGGGCCACATGAGTTCGTGTTAGTTTGCTAACTTATAATAACAATGATCTCGTTTATAAGCTTGGTTTGGGGCGTGAAACTTGAGGGTGATAAACATTCATGGCAACCAAAACCCCAATGTAAGTCTTTGATTTCTTTACTTATTTTGTATATATTTCTATCTTTTAGTTTCCTTAGTGTTTAGTATTTAATAAAGGCCAAGGTGGGTTGTTTATGATGAAAAATGTAAACCGTGCTTTGAAATTAATGCATTGCATGAGGGCATTGCAATGGTCAAGTGTAGGGGATTTAATAAGTGTGAAAACACTTATCGATTTACCACTTATTTCCAATAATAACAAGACCAATACGTGTATTTTATGTCGTAAAAGTCGGAATTATGCATGGTTGGGTTTTTATTGTGTTCCAGGATAAAAATATGAAAAAGGGAGAAAACACGGGCTATCACGAGTTTTTATCGAAGAAAACGAGAAAAGACGAAGTCAAAAGAATAAGAGTGCAAAAAGAACGGAAGTCCAAGGCCTATTATGAAGATTTATCGAAAAAAGTCTAAAGATGGAAGTTTAATTAATTCGAAGAACCAAGTCTAATTATAGAAGAAAATTAAAAGGCAAGTTCAGTTTATATCGACAAATCCCGAGACGATGTCGAGAAAGACAATGAATTTAAATCAAGTCGAGACGAGAAGAAAGAAAAAGGAAGCAACACATGCACCTCCCCACCTCCTATATATATCCTCCTAATGTGTCATTCAGAGGGTGTTAGTTAGTGTTAGCATTATTCATTTTTTCCTTTGTAGTTTTAATTTTAGAGAGAGAAAGTTTTTAACTTTCTCTCACTAGAATTTCATCTTTTCTTTTCTTTCATGTTTAAGCTTTGATTTAATCTTGTATTTGGAATCATTAATCTACAAGTTCAAGTTTAAGCTTTTCATCATTTAATCTTCTTCTAGCTTTCTTGATTTTTATTTGTTTTTGATTCGTGATAATCTTGATCTTGCTTCATCTTGATGTTTATGTGATTAAAAAGTTTATCTTTTTATTCATCTCTAAGTTTTAATACGAATTGAGCTTTGAGCTTATCATGCTTATTGGCTTATTTTTCATTTAGCTTATTTGCTTTTAAGTTTTCTTAAAGGTTTTGTCTTTTTAAAGTTTGATTTAGAAAGTTTCTTATTTAGAGTTTTGAAAGTTCTTATTCGTTCTTATTTAGTTCGTTTCATTATAAATTTGATAAAGTTTTGGATTATGCTTATTAAAAAGAAGATTTTTAATTTAGCTTATTACGAATTTCATCCCATCGGAAAGGTAAACCCTTTTCTGACGGGTTATTCCGATACCTTCCATCGGATTGGGGTTTCTAGTTTCCGACGTAATACTCCGATACTTTGTATCAGATTAGGGTTTTGGATTCCGACAGTTATTCCGAACAATATTCACATAGCTGTCTTCTTATACATTCCGATAGATTTAATCTTCATTATTCCGATACATTGGTTGTTATTCCGACAGGGTTACTTATGACATATTCCTATTGTTTTCCGATAGATAGTCATTCCGATACCGTGCATTATTCCGATGCTTAATTTGATATTCCGACAGAATTAACTTTGATACACTCCGATAGGTTTATTCCGATACTATTCCGTTGGGATTCCGATCAAGGGCATTCCGACGGGTTTAAGTGTTAATTTTTATTAAGTTTTCAAGTTTTAAATTCAATTTCAAGTTTTTGATCATTTATTTTTAACTCGTAATTTTTAGTTTAATTTTTAAAGCTTTCATTTTTACACAACGACATTTTCATATTTGCTTTTAGTTTAAAATAGATAATCAAACCATTTTATTTTCCACCAAGAACGACTGAGTCGCACTTTTAACTAGTAATCAATTCGAAAAGACTGGAATAACAAACGAACAATTTTATACTTGGCTAAAACCTTGTATTACTTGCGTTGAATACAGAATAGGTCAAAACTTTTGAAATGGTCCCTCAGGCAGAGAAAATAACGTGTTCTGAATTTGACCAATTTCGTTTGAAAAGATTGAACACTTAAAAGAAATATAATCATTGAAAGCTAATCTTTCCAATGAACTAAAATAAAAAGAGTCAGTTTGAACTTAAAATGGATTTCGAAACTCTCAATTCTAAAAAGTTTGAATCAGAAATTAATGCTACCAAACTTCTTAAATTCAAAGAACAACATCTTTTAAAACAATACGCTTCCATAGAAAAGGTTCATCTTTTAACTAAATCGTTTAAAGAACTCGAACTTAAGCGTCTTCAAGATTTACCACCTAATCCCGGTTATGCAAAACAAGCTCAAGAATATATTCCTTGTCTTTATGATGTGACCCTAATTGGCAAATCGAAAGAAGCACCTTATGTTCGTAGTACTGAGGAGACACAGTCACTTGCGGAAGAAACTCATTCTAAAATGCTTTCAAAATTCCATAGGATTGATTATGATAAGCATAATAAAGATTAATTTGATAAAAAGACTCGATTCGATTATAAAAGGAATTATCTCAATTAGCAGCCTTTGTGCCCCAAAGTTTATCAACAAAAAACCTTCCTAGTACGTCTCCTACACTTGTCAAAAAGGATTTAACTAATTTAATTCCACGCGTAAGTAAGGCATCCGATAGTTTAAATGTTGTGCACCAACACTTAACCGATTTTGACAAGGTCATTGTGGAACGTACGACGGCTTCGGCCATAACGGAAGGTGAATGGAATTTTGAGCACACTAGAGCTGCATTTCGAGACGAATTTTTTCCATTTGTAAACAATATTAAAGCTTGTCTTCGCAATGTCGATCAAGAATTACTTTTGGAAATAGAAGAAGTTAGACGCGTTTTCAATGAAATGGATGATGCATATGAAAACGGTTTAATTGAAATTGAACGAATTTCACGTCAAAATGATCAGCTTCTGAAGCAAGTGATGTTTCATGATATTGTCTCCGTCAGTGTGAATAAAAGTGTTGATAATGATTCTATTGTGCATAATGTTGAATCTGTGGATAATGTGGTAGATAGTACTTGTCATAAATCTGACGCTGAATTTTTAAAGCTTCAAGATTCGTATTCTTTGCTTTCAAAACGTTTTGATGAGATTCAAACACATTGTATTTCGCTTGAATGCAAGCAACAATTTATTCAAGAAATCTTTGAAACGTCATTCGAAGGTGTTAATATCGATGATGTAAATTTTAAAAAGAATTTTCGATTGACTTTACAATCAAAACAACGTCAGCCAAGTGACAACGTTGCTAAATCATTGTCGATAAACATAGAGGAATCTAAGGAGATTAACTGTGTGAACATACTTGAGGCTGCTGAGAATTTTAAACTTGATCTAGATAATCGAGTTTCCAAGATTTTGTCCAAAGTTGATAAATTAAAACAGAAAAATACACGACTCTTCGATTCAGTAAAGCCCGCACGTGCTAATACCACTGCACAGAATCAATCATTGATTGAACAATTGAATCGAAAGTCGGTGGAAAAATCTGATTTGAGGGAACAAATTTGTGATAAAAATCTGGCTTTGACGGAGTTAAAGGAAACACTTCGTACCCAAAAAGGTAAGAATGTTGTGGATAACGCAGCCACAGTCTCAGCATCGTCCTCTAGTGCCATCAAAACGAACCTCATCGCCGTCACACCATTTAACAAGGGCCCTAGGACTAAACCATCTCAAACTTTGGTCACTAAAGATAAGGCAAAATCAAAACCAGCTTCTAATATTCCCGTGTTGCCTTCTATAGGAGTAAGCACCACTACTAAGGCTCAAAGATCTAAGCTTAAAAGAACAAGAAGAATGATAGGATCTTGCCCCCATCTAGTAGTCAAGTCAAGAAGAAAGTAGAAGCCCACCCTAGGAATGTTATTTATGTTTTAAATAAAAAGAATCATGTAGCTAAACCTGAAGGCTATGCGGTTGTGCAGCGTTCTAAGCCTACTGTGATTCTAATTTTTAAAATGTTGGAATTGCAATGAATGTATGTTTTCCAGTCGTTATGATTCTTGCCTTATTGCCCATATGAATGAGATGAATGCCCGTAAAAATGGTTTAGAATGGCAACCGACTGGGAAAGTGTTAACCCAAGTTGGTTGGATGTGGCGCCCCACTGGTAGAACTTTCACTATATTAGGAAATACATGCCCTTTAACTAGGATCACTCCCACTAAAGCAAAGAAAGCGTGCCCTTTAAGTAGGAGTACCAAGGCTACCAAAACACAAGCGTGTCCTTTAACTAGGAACACCAACACTACCGTAGGAACCAAGTGCCCTTTAAATAGGTCTACTCCCACTTTAATGCCCGCTAATAATCCAAAACCTCAGAAAGTTGGAACAATAAAACCTGTTAGTGATAAAACTCACATTAGAAAACGCAGGAAATCTCAGGGTCAAACAAATGTTAGCAATTTTGATAATATTATATCTGTATCTGCTAACACTCCGGAACCAATAGTTTCCAATGCATTGTCTACTGTTGTTGTTGAAAACAGGTGGTCCAAATTGTTCTCTGGTATTTGGACTCTGGTTGCTCTAACATATGACCGGAGATCGATCTCAGCTCAGAAATTTCGTCAACAAGTTTCTTGGTACGGTTCGATTTGGAAATGATCATATTGCAAAGATAATGGGTTACGGTGAATATCATATTGGGAGTGTTATAATTTCAAGAGTGTATTATGTGGAAGGTCTCGGTCACAACTTATTTTCTGTGGGACAATTTTGTGATGCAAACCTAGAAGTTGCTTTTCGAGAGCATACCCGCTTCATTCGTAATTTGGAAGGGGTTGATTTATTGAAAGGTACTCGGGGGAATAACTTGTACACTTTGTCTCTACAAGACATGATGGCCGCTTCTCCCGTATGTCTTCTCTCCAAAGCATCGAAGACTAAGTCATGGTTATGTCATCGACGGTTATCTCATCTTAACTTTGACGCTATTAATAACTTGGAGAAAAACGAACTTGTTTGTGGTCTTCCTAAACTTATATTTCGCAAGGATCATTAGTGTTCCGCGTGTACAATGGGGAAAAGCACTAAGAAATCATACAAACCCAAGACTGAAGACACCAACCCAGAGAAAACTTATCTGTTGCATATGGATCTTTGTGGGCCAATGCGTGTTGAAAGTCTTAGTGGTAAAAAGTACATCCTCGTCATTGTCGATGATTACTCTCGGTTTACATGGGTGAAATTTCTTACAACAAAAAATGAGGCACCTAAATTCATCATCGGATTTCTCAAGATGATTCAAGTGCGTCTCAACACTATTTTCTGACGTATTCGTACAAATAAGGGAACCAAATTTTTGAATCAAATTTTGCGTGATTATTATGAAGAAGTTGGCATATCTCATGAAACATTCGTTGCTCGCACTCCACAACAAAACGGTGTCGTTGAAAGGTGAAATCGCACACTTATGGAAGCTGCTCGAACAATGTTAATTTACGCAAAGGCTCCATTGTTTTTATGGGCAGAAGCAGTATCTACAGCAGTGTACACCCAGAACCGGTCACTAATTCGTAAACGCCATGGTAAAACACCTTATGAGCTTCTCCATTGAAAAGTACCAGATTTATCATATCTTCATGTATTTGGCTCTCTTTGCTATCCAAATAATGATGGTGACAATTTGGGAAAACTTCAACCAAAGGCTGATATTGGTATTTTCATTGGTTACGCACCCGCAAAGAAGGCATACCGAATCTACATCCGTAACTCTCGCAAGATCCTCGGAAATGTGAATGTTGATTTTGATGAGCTGATAGCAATGGCTTCTGAGCAAAGCAGCTCTGAACCCGCACTTCATGAAATCGGACCCAGTAACATTAGCTCTGGTCTTGTCCCAAACAACCCTACTTCGTCATTTATACCACCCACTAGGAATGAATGGGATCCGTTGTTTCAACCGTTCTTTGATGAAATTTTCACTCCTCCAAGTATTGTTGCTCCAGAACCTGAGGTAATAGCTCCGGTAACCGAAGTTGTCGCTCCAGCAACCGTTGCACAATCAGATACGTCTGCACCTACAATTGGTCAAGATATACCTTCAACGAGTAATTCTCAACCAACACATGTTTCAACTGCCATTGTCATGCCTATTGATGATGATGAGGATGATGATGATCACGATTTAGAATTCGCTTAAATCCGTGAACTTCCATTCAGTGGTGTACCAATTCCCAACTCTAATCAAGTCGGGTCGTCCACCTCAGAGGAAGCTCCTACTACGGTCTACTCCAATCCACGGATTCGTGAACATGACAGCAAGTGGACAAAGGATCATCCTATAGATTCTATTATTGGTGACCCTAATCACCCGGTATCCACACGAAGTTAGTTACAAGAAAATGCAATGTTTCGTCATTTTGATGCTTTTCTTACTGAATTTAAACCTAAGACATGGCAAGAAGCTTTTACTCAATCCTATTGGATAGAAGCTATGCAAGAAGAACTTAATGAATTTATACGTCTTGAAGTATGGGAACTTGTCCCATGCCCGGATCAAGTGCAGTTACTCACTTTGAAATGGGTTTACAAGGTGAAACTCGATGAGTTAGGTGGAATATTGAAGAACAAAGCTTGCCTAGTAGCTCGTGGATACAAGCAATTATTAGGCATCGACTTTATGGAATCCTTTTCACCTGTTACCTGTTTGGAAGCTATTAGACTATTCCTCGCTTATGCAACCCACATGAATATGATCGTCTATCAGATGGATGTGAAGACGGCATTTCTTAATGGTGAAATCAAGGAAGAGGTCTATGTTCAACAGCCGGATGGTTTTGTGAATCCTAAATATCCTAATCATGTGTACAAGCTTAAGAAGGCTCTCTATGGGTTGAAGCAAGCTCCACACGCATGGTATGATATATTGTCACAATTCCTCATTACACAAGGCTTCGCTAAAGGCAAGGTGGATCCCACACTGTTTATTCAGAAACGAGGTAAAGATATGATTATGGTACAAATATATGTTGATGATATTATATTTGCTGCCTCGACCCAAACCTTATCGGATGAGTTTGGGACACTCATGTCTTCCAAGTTTAAGATGTCAATGATGGGCAAGGTATCATTCTTCTTAGGTCTTTAGATATCTAAGAGTCCCAAAGGCATCTTTATCAATCAGTCCAAGTATGCCATTGAATCACTTAAGAAATATAAGATGGAATCTTGCGACCCCGTAGATACTCCAATGGTGGAACGAACTAAGCTTGACGCAGATCCACATGGAGTCGCCGTTGATCCGACACTTTATTGTGGAATGATCGGTACCCTTCTGTATATCACAGCTAGTCGACCTGATCTTTCGTTTGCTATATGTATGTGTGCTCGTTATCAAACTCGACCTACTGAGTTACACTTAGCTACTGTTAAACGGATCTTTCGGTATCTTAAGGGAACCATTAATCGGGGACTTTGGTATTCGAAGGACTCTTCGATTGCACTTATTGCATATGCAGATGCGGATCACGCGGGTTGTCAAGATACAAGGCGTAGCACGAGTGGAACTTTGCAATTACTAGGAGATCGACTAATCATTTGGGCATCGAAAAGGCAGAAAAGCGCTGCAATTTCAAGTACGGAAGCAGAATACATAGCTATGTCCGGTTGCTGTGCTCAAATTCTTTGGATGAGATCACAATTAACCGACTATGGTCTTGGCTTCAACAAAATTCCGATGTACTGCGACAACAAAAGTGCAATTGCCTTATCCTGCAACAATGTTCAATTCTCCCGGTCAAAGCATATTGACATTCGCTACCACTTTATCAAGGAGCAAGTGGAAAATGGAGTAATCGAGCTTTACTTTATCCGATCTGAGTATCAATTGCCGGATATTTTCACGAAGGCTTTAGATCGCGCTCGAATGGAATTTTTTGCCGACAAGCTAGGATTGAGAACTTTCTCGCCCGAGACTCTAAAGGAAATGGCAGATGAAGCGAAAGAATAGTGGTGCTAAACTATTCTCCGTATCCTTGGTGATCATCTGTATATATTGTTTATATTTTTATCCACAAAAGAAAAATACAAAAATATAAAACCATATAAAAAACATAAAAAAACAGAAAAAATTGAAAAATCCAGAAAAATCCAAAAACATTTTTTGAATTTATTTTTCAAAGGCATGTGTTTTGGTACGATAATATTTACGGCCTTAGAAATGTCAATTAATATTGACACGGCGCCATAAATAGAGTTCGTACAAAAGTTGTAAATATTTCATAAAACATGCCCATATGGCTTGTAGTTATTTCAGACTGCAACCCGCTTTTCACATTAAAGTCAAGTATTTCTTATGAAAGCTTTGGCTCTCAACGGGAATTAATTTTCTCGGGAAAGGTTTACTTTAAAACCTTGTAAGGGATCAAGTTTACTTTATAACTTGGTCTAACACAAATTTATGTACGCTTCAGTGCATTTATTTGTTAGAACAAGAGAAGTCTTGTTTTTATGAAGCTATCATCTCTAAAACCATAGCTATCTACAATTGGTATCTACATACTCCACGATGCGACTACTCAAACGGCGACTACATATCTTTCAATAGAACACGGGTCAACAATTGAGGGGGAGCAATTGTCAAGCATTCAGAATCTTCGATGCCGAACGTTCCAAGTTCACAAATTGGTGTCAAGACAACAATACCAATCGTACATGTGGTGTCAAGAGATGACTTCAGATGTGACGAGGCGACCAACATTCGTGAACAAGAACCATTTGATCTTATCATATGATGTTCTCATCGACTAGGTCCAACCTTGTCAATTTATTCTTATATGGTGAATATGTGATCATGTTACAAATCGGTATAATTTCTCACAAATTGGTTAAAACCTCATTAAATTAATTGATATTAAAAACATCGATTGGGTTAATATTTTTAATATGGGGGAGAAAATGTGATTTAATATGGGAAATTATCACAAATGGTTTGACTTAACGTGATGGCTCATCCCGACATGTGCGAAATGTTTTCGAATATCGTGGCATATGTTATGGGGGAGCAACGTGGATTTGCTATATCAAAATGGATTTCATGGTGACATATACTTACCCTAAACCCATTTATTTCACGACGATGAAGATTGTGGTGACATAAGGATGGTAGGATAGGTTGATTCCAATGATGTTAGGACCATTGTAATAGTTATTGTAATAGGTAGACTGGAGGTATGTAGTTCCTCCTGGTCCTAGTAGTAGTAGGAGCAAGTCGTGCTCCTGGTCCTGGTCAAAGTCAACTTTATTATTTATTTATTATTCTGTTAGGATATGCATGAGATATGTTAGGAAAGGATATGCATATCCCATCTACACGTTTTGTTTAATGCTGTATTAGGGTTTCCTTGTAGTATAAAAGGAACCTTGGGCAGAAGGGTTAGGGACACCTTCATCAATCGTAGTTCTAGTCATTATCAATATTAGAAATCCTTAGAAAGGATCAAGTCTTTTTAGTTATTCTGTTCTTCTTTATTATATTTGTATTCTGCTTTCATATTGTGTATAGAGTCTCTCTGTGAATTGACTTGTGATTACAGAAGTCGTTCACCGTTCCTGACAGGCTGCAAGATCTACATCTAGTAGACCCAACAAGTGGTATTAGAGCCTGTGAGGGTCTCTATACAAGAAGAATCAAGTTTTCTTATTTCTGACATTTTTGTTTTATTATGTCTACCTCAACTTCTACTCAAACAGGAGAAGACAACACTCCTAAAATTGTGCAACCTCAGCAGATCGTTGCTACGGTTTCCAACACGAATGGTAAATTCCCTCTTCTGAAAAAGGATGAATACGATAGTTGGGCAATGAAGATGGAATGGTGGATCACCAATACTGATCAAGACCTTTGGAAGATTATTCTGAATGGGAACAGCAAGAAGCTAACTGGAAGAGACAATAATGGTAATATTACTCTTCTTGACCCTAAATCTCATGAAGAAATCATAGCTATTCAGAAAGAGGTCAAAGCAAAAACGATTTTGCTTCAATCTCTTCCTGATGATCACATGGGTGACTTCTACCATTTGGATGATGCCAGAGAGATCTGGAATGATATAAAAGCAAGGTTTGGTGGGAATGAGGAGTCAAAGAAAATGCGAAGATCCATGCTGAGAGATGAATTCACAGAATTCAAAATCTCAGAAACTGAAGGTTTACATCAAGGGTATGACAGGTTCCAAAAGATATTGAGCCAATTGAATCAACTTCGTTCAAAGCCTGACGATGGTGATATTAATGCAAGGTTTCTTAAAGCCTTACCCTACTCATGGAATCAGGTGGTAATCTCTCTCAAAGCCAAAGGTGGGCTTGACTATCTCAATTTTGATGATTTATTTCATAAACTCAGAACTTTTGAACCTCATGTGAGAGGATATTCAAGTGACTCTTTTCCCACTCCTGCTAATTCTGCCTTTGTGAGTTCTATGGCATCCAGTCCCATGTCATATGCTAGTAGCCCAAGCAATACTGTGTCCTCTCAACATACTTTTCAGCATACTTCTGCCCCTGTTCATACTGCCAAGTCTGGTAGTATGGTAGAAGCCGTTCTTCATTCTTTTGTGGCTGATGTTGATGCTCAACAACAACTTGCTTTTGATGACTTCAAACAGGTTGATAAACTTGACCTAGATGAAATGGATCTTAAATGGCAGATGGCCATGCTCACTCTTAGGGTTCACAAGTTTGAGAAGAAAGCAGGTCGAAAATTCAATTACAACCCACGGGAGCCAGCAAGATTCGATAGAAGCAAGGTTCGATGCTATAACTGCCAGCAACAAGGTCACTTTGCAAGGGAATGCCCTAGTAAGAATGACCAGGAGAAGAGTAGGTACTCAGCTTTTAAGGTTCAGGAGGTAAAAGATGACAAGAAGGCACTGGTATCTGTTGACTCTATGGTCAACTGGAATGATCATCAAACTACCACTTTGGAATCCGTTGAATCCTCGACTGACGTATTTGCAATGATTGCTGGGAATCTCTCTGATGCAGAAGAAGCAGACGAGTTTGCTCTTATGGGCATCTCACCTCAGGTACAACATTGTCCTCTTGGTTGTCATGATAAATACTCAGAATTGTTGTCCCAATTTAATGAAGTAAATGATCAAAATGATAAGTATTTTTTAGAGGTTCAAGCCTATAAGGCTTCTTTAAACACATTGGAACAACAAAAGAGGTGGCTACAAGATACTCAACGTGAGTATGAGGATAAAATTAGGATATTGAGCATCGATTTAGAAAACACAACTAATATGCTTAAATATACAGAAAAGGTAAGAGATGCCAGTATCAAAGAAAAACAGGAGATGCAAGAAAGATTAGATGCCACAATGTTGAGATTTGAAAAATGGCAAAAGGCACCTAAAAAACTTTCAAAATTAATCGATAGTAGCATGTCTGGTAGGACTAAAAGAGGATTAGGATTTGATAAATATATTGATTCAGAAGATGTGTTTGATTTATCTTTTTCGAGTGTGTTTGATGCCGACAAAGAGGAAGAGGGAGAACCTAAGTACAATAGGTTTAAACCAGCAGCAGAAATGCATGCTGTCCCTCCCCCCCTTACTGGAACTTTTATGCCCACTTCTAGGCATATTGACTTGGATGGATCACAGATGCATGAGTCCCCAAAAAGTTCTACTAATTCTAATGACTTTGTCTCGTGTACTTTCAGTGACAAAGCCAGTGACTCTGCATCAAGTGATTCAAGTGAAGCGTCGAGACCTACAAGTTCCAAGTCGAATGATCATGCTGCTACTAGTGCTAGGAAGTGTGAAGAGAGAGTTACTTTTAAGTCAACTGTGTCTGGTCCTGGTTTATTGAGTCCTAGGAAGTGTGATTCTCCTAGAATTGTGTGTAATAATGTTAGAAGTATGAAACAATGTCATTCTAATAAAAGGTCGATTAAAACATATTTTGTTTGTGGAAGTGCATTTCATTTGATTAAAGATTGTGATTTTTATGACATACATGCCTCTGTTAATCAAGCATTTCCTTCTCCTGGTCCACCAAGAGCTGCCACATATACCTCTAGAAGACTCAATCCTAGTGCTCAATCGTTTTCTTCTTCTAGAAGTTCCTCTTCATTACCTTCTGATAATTGGAGAAACATTGGGTTTACATCAAATAGAACCACCAGTAACTATTTTCAGAATTTTAATCCAATTTATCCACATAATCTTGGCCACATGTATTTTGGTTTGGGAAGTTTAGGAACTGCTGTTAAGCCCTCAGCAGGTTGTTCTTGGTCAAACAATAATACCCATATGAGGCATAGGCAACCAAGGAACAACGGTGGATCTCATCAATCTTCTTGGCTCTCTACTAAAGATCCACAAGGCAGGCTCAAACCTGAAAAGGTTTGGGTCCCCTTAAGACACTAACTTTTGCATTTTTATTATCTTGTTGTTGTAGGTTACTCCATACCAAGATCCTAGTTTAGGCATTGTTGATAGTGGTTGCTCCAGGAGCATGACAGGAAATAAAAGTCTTCTCTCTAACTTTGTACCATTTCATGGTGGCAAGGTCTATTTTGGTGGAGGTGAAGGCAGGATCACTGGCAAAGGAACAATTAAGACGCCTAATCTAAATTTTGAGCAGGTCTACTATGTGGAAGCACTTCAGCACTTCAACTTGATATCTGTCTCTCAGATTTGTGACAAGAAGCAATTTGTTCTTTTTACGGATACTGATGCACTTGTGCTCTCCAAAGACTTTCAGCTTCCGGATGACTCACAGGTTCTGCTTATAATCCATAGAAGACACAATCTCTATAGCATCAAGCTGAATGAAGTCAACCCTACTAGTCAACTAGCATGTATGGTTGCTAAAGCCTCAGAAGATGAAGCCACTCAATGGCACAGAAGGATGGGGCATGTGAACTTCAAGACCATTCACAAACTTGCAAATCTGAATCTGGTCTCTGGTTTACCTCCCAAGTCATTTAGAAATGATATAAATTGTATTGCTTGTAGCAAAGGCAAACAGCATAAAGCATCCTTCAAGGCCATTACTGCTCTTAGTCTTATTACTGAACCATTGCAGCTACTACACATGGATTTATTTGGTCCTACCTACATTAGGAGCATTGACCACAAACAATTCTGTCTGGTGGTAACTGATGGTTATAGCAGGTTTACGTGGGTGTTCTTCATGGCTGCCAAGAGTGAGACCTACTCAATTCTTAGAGATTTTCTTACCCTTATAGAGAACCAGTTGTCAAAGAAAGTTAAAGGTATTCGTTGTGATAATGAAACCGAGTTCAAAAATAAAGACCTCATAGCACTTTGTAATGCTAATGGCATCAAAAGAGATTATAGTGCAGCAAGAACTCCTCAACAGAATGGCGTGGCAGAAAGAAAGAACAGGACACTAATAGAAGCAGCAAGAACAATGCTTGACGATTCCAAGCTTCCAACCATGTTCTGGACAGAAGCTGTTAATACTGCAAGTTATGTTTTGAATAGGGTTTCTATTACCAATCCTCACAAGAAGACACCTTATGAGCTTCTAACGGCCAAAGTTCCAAATATTGCTCATTTGAAGCCGTTTGGGTGTCCTGTCACCATTCTGAATACTAGTGACTATTTGGGGAAGTTTGATGGCAAGGCAGATGAAGGATACATTGTGGGATATTCAGCTCACTCTCAGGCTTATCGTGTCTACAATCTCCAAGCCAAGCGGGTCATTGAAACTATTAATCTCAGGTATTTTGAAGAGAAGTCAAACATCCAAGGCACGGGTCCTGAATGGTATTTTGATCTTGATTTTCTTAGTGATTCGTTAGGATATTTTCGTTTCAAAACTAACCATGATGCAGGTCCACAAGTGTTTGCAACTTCTAGTACATGTGTTCCTTCTAGTCTTTCTGATTCAGATGACGAGGATGATATTTTTGTGGTTCCATCCTACTCCACCACAGTCTCTCCTACTCCTCCTAGTGATGCAACTCCATTGGATGTACTGGATTCCCAAGTAGCTCTTGACACCCTACTTAAACAACAACAAGAAGCTACTACAGCTGCTCAAGGTGGCTTTGAGTTCCCCTTGAATACGCCTACTGACAAAGCTGCTCCTAGTACCCCAGCTTCTGCTCCTAGTGCTAGCTTATCACCTATTGGTACTCCAGCTAGTGAGTCTGCTTCAAATACTCGTTTCTCCAGTCCTTCCGATTTAGGGAACCATCAAAAGAAGTCTTCTACCAAGCTGGATGATATTCATAAACAACCAGTAGATGGCATCTTCAACGCTGCTTCATATGATGCTGACTTTGTTGGGGATCTCAATAACTTGGCACCAGAAGTGGAGGTAGCTTCCAATCCAGTCTTGCAATCTCACAAAGATCACCCTACCACTCAAATCATTGGAGATTTAGGTTCTACTGTCAAGACACACAGGATGCAGAAGAAGGCCTCGTCTGATCATCATGCTCTTACGAGCTATATTGAAGATCAAAAGCGTAATAATCATACGGACTTTCAACACTGTTTGTTTGCTTTTTTTCTTTCACAGGTGGAACCTAGGTCAGTCTCACATGCTCTTAAGGATTGAAGCTAGGTGGAGGCTATGCAGGAGGAAATGCAGCAATTCTTGTTTCAGAATGTTTGGGTTCTAGTTGACTTACCAGATGGAAAGACAACAATCAATACCAAATGGATTCTCAAAAACAAGAAGGATGCACGGGGAATTGTCATGAGAAATAAAGCTAGGCTTGTCGCACAGGGTCACACTCAAATTGAGGGCATTGACTACACTGAAGTTTTTGCTCCGGTTGCAAGGATTGAGGCCATTCATCTATTTTTGGCTTTTGCTTCTTATGTGGGCTTTACGGTGTTTTAGATGGATGTCAAGAGTGCATTTCTCTATGGCAAAATTGATGAGGAGGTGTATGTCACTCAACCCAAGGGCTTTGTAGATCCACTTCATCCCAAGAAAGTTTACAAGGTGGTCAAGGCTCTTTATGGATTACATCAGGCTCCTAGAGCTTGGTATGAGCGTCTTTCAACTTTCTTGTTAAAGAATGGCTATAGAAGAGGTACTATTGACAAAACACTATTTCTTAAGAGGAATACCAAGGATATTATCTATGTTCAGGTTTATGTGGACGACATTATCTTTGGTGCTACTAAGAAGGAATGGTGTGATGAGTTTGAACACTTGATGAAAGGCGAGTTTCAGATGAGTGCTATGGGAGAGCTTTCTTTCTTCCTTGGTCTTCAAGTCAAGCAACAGTCGGATGAGATCTTCATCAGTCAAGATAAATATGTTCATGAGATCCTTCATAAGTTCGACATGGATCTTCTTAGACCAGCAGCAACTCCTTATGAAGTTGCTAAAGTCAAACTCAAGAATGAGCCAGATCCCCCGGTCAATGTTCACATGTACAGGTCTATGATTGGCTCCCTTATGTATTTGACTGCATCACGTCCGGATATCATGTTTGCAGTAAGTGCTTGTTCTAGACATCAGGTGACACCAACGGTTTCGAACTTGAATGCCGTTAAGAAGATTTTCAAGTATATCAAGGCTCAACCTAAACTGGGCTTGTGGTATCCTAAAGAATCCCCGTTTGTTCTTGAAGCATATAGTGATAGTGACTATGCAGGTGCTAATAATGACAGAAAGTCTACTACTGGTGGTTGTCAATTTTTGGGTCGCCGACTTTTTTCATGGCAATGCGAGAAACAGACGATCGTAGCTACTTCTTCAACAGAAGCTGAATACGTTGCTGTTGCTAGCTGTTGTGGACAAGTATTGTGGATCCAAAATCAGATGTTGGATTATGGGTTCAATTTTATGAACACCCAAATTTTCATTGACAATCAAAGTACTATCTGCATTGTGAAGAATCCTGTTTTTCATTAGCGAACAAAGCATATTGAAATTAGGCACCATTTTATACGGGATGCCAATGAGAAGAAGTTGATACAGGTTCTAAAAGTTCATACGGATGATAATGTTGCTGATTTGTTGACAAAAGCCTTTGATGGTCCTCGGTTTAACCATTTGGTGGTTCACATTGGGGTGGTCAATCCTTGAGGTCTAGGATTAAGGGGAGGCTTAGTGTACATATTACTTTGCACAGACTAACATATTGGTAGATTTTAACAACTTTTTGCATTGGTTCTGGTGGTGTGTGTTACTCCTGGTGGAGGTTTTTGCTCACTTCTGGTGGTTATATTCTTTCATGACTGGCTTCTAGTCCTCATTGGTTAGCTTCTAGTCATTATTGGTTGGCTTCTGGTGCTTAAAAATCCTTCTTTGTCAAGTGATGATTGGCTTCTGATACTGGTCTGGGACTCTGTTCATCGTATTGACTTCTGTTGACCACATTTTGCTTCTAGTATTGACCATTGTGCGCTTTGCCTTTTAGTCAACGCATTCAAATTCTGGTATTTACACTCTTATTTAACTTTGGTAAATTGGAATTTGGAAATTATGTTAAAAGGGGCAAGTGGTTACTATGTAATAACTGTCTAATTTGAAAGGGCAACCCCCCATTATTAGGGGTCAATAAACAGTTACTACCTCCATTATTTATGGTCAATTAACCCCCCCTTGACTCATTTATCTCACTCATAACACACACAACCGATCCTACTCTCTCAACCCTAACAAACATCATCTTCCATTCAATTGATCAAGATCCATGGCTGCCCTGGTATACCAAGCTGCTCACAACAAGGTCGCCTATCTAGGAGATGGTCCACATCGTGATGATTTTACTGACATTCTGGACTTCAATGAGGCTTCAAACCTAAGGTATGCTTTTACTGTATGTCCCACTATTTATGATAGTGTCATTCGTTAATTTTGGGCATCTGCTCGACTTGTGGTTGTGGTTGGTCGTCCACGTGAACTCCATGCTACCATAGATGGTCGTTCATACGTGGTTTCTGAGGCTTCTATTCGATCTTCCCTTCATCTTCAAGATGAAGGTGGTGTTGTGTCAATCCCCAATTCGGAGGTGTTGGAGGGGATGGCTGCTAGAGGGTATAATCATGGGGGGAAGTTTAACTTCCAAAAGAATCGGTTTTCCCCCCAATGGAAGCTTCTAGTGCATTTTCTGATTCATTGTTTAAGTCCCAAGTCTGGGAGTTGGGATGCTTTCCCTACTCCTTTGGCTACTGGTCTCATATGCTTAGCACAGGGTAGGGTTTTTAATTTTTCTCGTTACTTGTTTGAGGGGATGGTTAGCAATCTATCTAGTGTTGGTTCTAGGAAGAAGTTTCTGATGTATCCTAGGTTTTTACAACAAATACTGGTTTGCATTCCTCGAGATAGGACTGAGCATGTGCCTTCTAAGCTTACTGCCAAAGTGTATTATAATATGGTCCATGGGTTTACCGGGGAATGGAACCACTACTCCTGCACCTGATATGGCATCACCATCACCACCAGTTCCTGGTTCTCAACCTCTTCCTTCTTCTAGTGCAGCTCCTGTTGATCCCTTGGGTGGGCAAACTCTTGAGTCTACTTCTCCTGCTCCCACTGCTGCTGCTCAGGTAAAGGTAAAGGTTGCACCCTCACCTGGTGATCCCACACCTCGCCGTTCGCTTCGCCAGAAATCGGCTCGACGTGTTAGACGTGGCAAGACGGTCCCCTATGAGAATCGTGCTTCCGAAAATCTTATAGATGCAGCTTCTGATAGTGACTCTAATTTGACTTTGGGAAATGGATATATTACTGGTTGGACGGTTGCGCATTCCACGACTCTTCCTGGTACGGTATCTCATAGGATTACTCTTAGTGATGGGTCTGTTAGGTTTGCTTCGGGTCTGTAGGGTATTTTGTCTTGGGCGGATCGTAAGGATCTTATGGCTTTATATGGGTTTGTGGATACTGGCATGCCTGTTGATCCTATGGCTGTGTCTTCCTAGCCTGGTCTGCGATTATGGGCTGATCTTAAGATGATGCTTGATGCACCTCCTCATGCTCCTGTTTCTGGTGTCTGGAAGGATCAGATGCAATGGGTTATTCAGCGATGGAAGTTATATGCGGGATGTGGTGTGCATATGTTGGAGTTGGAATCAGGTCATATGGTCTTCATGCTCACAGACATGGTTTATCGGTTGACGATTGCTTCGATGGAGGCTATGTTGGCTTGTCACTTGCAGATTTCAAATGCTCCCTCAGGGAATGAGTCTTCTATGGCAACTGCGTTGGTGGAAGGGATCCAGGCTCGTTTGACAGCTGATAAGAAGGCTGCTTCTGGTCTCTGATATGGTTGGGTTGTAAGTGTTTTGTGTTTTTGTTTATTTATTACTACTGATATTCTTTTCACCAATATGAAAAGTGATTGGTGACTTTCATTCTTTATAGTTAAAAATAAAAAATAAATAAAAAATAAAAAATAAAAAAAAAATAAAAAATATATACTTTTTATATAATATCTGCTTATACTTTACCACATCATGGATTTTATACTTGTGAATATAATACCATCTGCTGCTTCACACTTTGGGTTCTGGTTGCTGAGTTGTACTTGTGCTGGTTACTGGTTTCATCTGGTGTTGGACTTGGTCCTCACAACAAATGGTCCTCAACTCACCATGTCTAATCCACAAGAAAGAGTTGATTTACCTTGAGGGTACGGCTCCTGGTGCGATTCTCAAATCCGTTGATGGTTGCCAGGTTACCCAAAACTGGATGGTTTTCACTTGCCATGGTCCTAGACTGAAAAGTGGCTAATCCAAGGGGGTACGGCTCTTGGTAAAGATTTTATCAAATCCGTTGATAGCTGTAATAGCTTGCTTAAAGCAATAGGGTTTTCAACTCACCGATGCTTCATTGCTAAGAGTTGGCGAGTCCAGAGGGGTACGACTTCTGGTAAAGACATATCAAATCCATTGACGGCTGTGATGGTTTGCCTAAAATCATCAGGATACTCCCACTCACCATTGATTCACGTTCTAAGAGTTGGGCTGGGTTCTGGTCTCCCAGGGTGATGCTTATTCCACCAAAAAGACTGGCTAGCCCAAGAGCGAGCAGCTACTTGGTAAAGGCTCATCAAATCTGCTCATGTTGCTGTAAAGATTCAACATGATGCTGATTTGTTTCACGCTTTGGAGAAGCTTCTAGTGTTTCATGTTGCGGCGGTTCTTCTGTTTCTTATCTTGCTGATGCTGCTGTTTCTTTTGCTGATTCAATCCTCGAGCTTTCATGCACGTTTTCCAGGAAACTTGAACTCAACTGGTCAAATTCAAGTTTAGGGGAGGATTGTTAGGACCATTGTAATAGTTATTGTAATAGGTAGACTAGGAGGTATGTAGTTCCTCCTGGTCCTAGTAGTAGTAGGAGCAAGTCGTGCTCCTGGTCCTAGTCAAAGTCAACTTTATTATTTATTTATTATTCTGTTAGGATATGCATGAGATATGTTAGGAAAGGATATGCATATCACATCTACACGTTTTGTTTAATGCTGTATTAGGGTTTCCTTGTAGTATAAAAGGAACCTTGGGCAGAAGGGTTAGGGACACCTTCATCAATCGTAGTTCTAGTCATTATCAATATTAGAAATCCTTAGAAAGGATCAAGTCTTTATAGTTATTCTGTTCTTCTTTATTATATTTGTATTCTGCTTTCATATGGTGTATAGAGTCTCTCTGTGAATTGACTTGTGATTACAGAAGTCGTTCACCGTTCCTGACAGGCTGCAAGATCTACATCTAGTAGACCCAACAAATGATTCTTCCAAAACCGTAGGAATCTTTCCAAGGACATTTCATAGCTAGAAATAGTAGTCCTTAGGAAAGATGGAGAAAGATTATGAACGTAGCTGAATGCCGACCAAGTAGTTAAGTTAGCACTGGAACAATCACAACAATGTGCTAGTTAAGACGTATTGGTAAGCATTGAAGGGGTTGAAGAATGAAAAAGAATTGTAAATATAAAGGGTGTAAAGAAAGAAACCCTTCTTACAACCTTAGGCAAAAACGGGTCAATACATATGCTATTGAGATCATTTTTAATGATTCTTGATATTGAAGACATACATCATGGACCCAGTGATGCATTGCACAACCCATCCCAGCTAACTCAGATATCTCTTAAATGATATTTGTTTTAATCACACGGAGACAACGCATTAACTATTGATTTATTCACTCCGAATAAATTGGTATTGAAATGGTGGCACTCCTCTCCAGCCTCCGATCAGTAAAATCCAAAATGCACGATCGAGTCTAGAGCCATTTGAGATCATCAAATATCTCATTAGGGCACATTTTCATAATTCCTTGCTTCTTCACACTCTGTGAAAAGTAAGAAAGATCTTAAGAGTCCTACGCAAAATCTTCATGATTTTGCCTGAACATCCGAGTAATACGAAAGTATTTACAATGGAGATGGAAATCCTTCTTGAGCGAATATCAAAAAGCTCATGGTAGGTGACTTGTGCGATTCTTTATGAATCAAACTTGTGATAAATGGAAAGCAACAGTTGTTTAATTCTTAATTGAATTTAAACACGTTCCAGGCCTCTACGCAATATCTCAGTGATCTTGCCAGAACACTCAGAGTGATACCTTAGTGTTCACAGTGATGATTTGGAAATCCTTCTAGTGTTAACATCAAACAGCACTTGGTACGTAACTTGCAAGATTTAATATGAATCAAGCTCGTGACAACTTGAAAGCAACGATGGTGCGATTCTTTAACAAATCAAACTTGTTCCAGGAATCGGAATTGACGGCTTCAATCATGCGGATAATTTTATCCAAATGATTCACTCTTTACGTTCGCAGTCAGCTTTGGACGGTCGAGTAAAGAGAACGGGTTTACCCGCGAAATTTTGTCAAGGAGATTTTTAATTAAATCTACCTGCCACAAGTACGATATTTAATATCGTCCAACGGTCTTCACCGACTGGAGGTAAAATGCTACCGATTTAGAATGAAATGTTCAAATCCATTTCGTTCGTGTCTACTTATGTTGCTGCAATTGAAGACGGTGGCGTTGCAGAATCTGAGAAGAAGTCGTCCCCGCATGATTATACTTTATGCACTTAATACCTCATCTAATTCAAGAAAGCCTAAAAGTCAAAGTCTTCCGCTGTATCGAACTCAGAAGCTTTCAAGAATTACGAAGGTATAAGTATGTGGGACCTGAAGTCACGAAGAGGCGAAAATCACAAGTGATGGATGCACAAGATCAAGGCAAGAGATTAATGCTCAAGTGATATCAATGATCACATCAGCATGTTCACCAGAAAAGAAAAAGAAAATAAAGACGAAGACTACGAGCTCAAGACAAGCATAGTATGCTAGGTTTATTTTATTATTGTAACTTGGGTAACGCCCTTGTTTGGAGTGACCTCCCTTAGGGGGAGATTGTTGGAAATACGTTTTTACGTATTTAGGAACATTCGGTCACTCCGACAATATATTAAGTAGTAGCTAGTAGTCTAGATATCTTTATATATATCAAACAAGGAAAAGCTCGGTCCATGCTTGTATGGACGGCCCAATTGTAAGCCCAAGCCCATCATATGGGCTTGGTATATAAACCCTCTCCTTAGATGGAGAGGGTGTTGGTTCACATAACTTTACAAATAGTAAAAGTGTGTTTTCATACTTTCTCTCTCAAAGTGTGTGTGTGTTCTTACCAAGTTTCTATCTCTTTCTCTCTTTAAAACATAAGCATAGATTTACAATATCCTACATTCAGTTCCTTCAGGTAACGAAAAAATCAGTGTAGAACACAGCTTTTCTTTAAGAGTTTGGAAAGCGGTCTCTTCATCTTGTCCCCACACAAACTCTCGATTCTTCTCGGTCAACTTAGTCAAAGACTTAGCGATCAACGAAAATCCTTCGATAAATCTTCGATAATATCCAGCTAAACCTAGAAATTAACGGACTTCAGTCGGCGTTGTTGGTACCGACCAATCCCTGATAGCTTCAATCTTGGCAGGATCTACACGAACACCTTTGTTGTCAATCACATGCCCAAGAAAATGCACAGATTCCAACCAAAATTCACACTTCGAAAACTTGGCATAAAGCTTCTCTTTCTTCAATAATTCCAAAATCTTCCTCAAGTGCTTCTCATGCTCCCTCTTGATTTTGGAGTAGATAAGGATATCATCAATGAACACAATGACAAACTTTTCCAAATAGGTCTTACACACGCGATTCATAAGATCCATGAATATGGTAAGCGCATTCGTTAAACCAAAAGGCATCACTTGGAACTCAAAATGTCCATATCGAGTACGGAACACAGTTATAGCAACATCTTCCTCTCTAACTCTCAGTTGATGATAACCCGATCTTAAGTCGATCTTCGAGTACACACATGATCCTTGCAACTGATCAAATAAATCATCAATCCTCGGTAACGGATACCGATTCTTAATTGTCAATTTGTTAAGTTGCCGATAGTCAATACACATTCTGAACGATCCATCCTTCTTCTTTACAAACAGAATAGGCGCTCCCCATGGTCATGAACTCGGTCTAATAAATCCCTTATCCATCAATTCTTTCAACTGATCAGATAACTCCTTCAACTCTGACGGCGCCAATCAATAAGGCGCGCGAGCCACTGGCGCAGCTCCCGGCACCAAATCAATCCGAAATTCAACTTCTCGAGGTGGCGGTAGTCCCGAAAACTCTTCAGGAAAAACATCAGGATAATCTCTAATTACTAGCACATCATCCAATTTCTTCTTAACCTCACCATGACTAGTGATCTGAGCTAGAAATACATCACCACCTTCCTCCATATACCTCATCATTTTCAAGCAAGATATCACTTTCAAACGGGAAGGACATCGATCCCCTTTCACAGTTAATACCTTATTCTTCAACGGTATTTAGACTAACCTTTCTCCACAAACAATCACCACACTATGCGAAATCAACCATTCCATACCAACCACTACATCAAAAGATCCTAGCTCTATAGGCATCAAATCGATCTCAAACACGTAATTACCCAACTTCAAGGAACACCCTTTTAGTATTGAATTAGTGCTAACAATTTTCCCATCCGCTAATTCCACATTATAACTAGTTGCTAACTCTATTAGTTCTCTATCGATAAGGCGACTGAATTGTATATCTACAAAAATCCTATCTGAACAAGAATCAAACAATACACTAGCATAACGAGCGTCAAGTAAGAACGTACCATTCACCAAGTTTGGACCTTGAGGCTTGTACACATTCTCTACAGCATACACTAGAGCAGCAACAATTCCACCTTGATTATTCCCAACCTTAGGACAACTCCCTTGCTGGTGTCCTCTTTCTCCACAACCAGCACAAACCATCACTCTAGTAGCATTAGCACCCGTAGTCATGCCTCTAGATTTGCACTCCACAGTCTTATGTCCATCTTTTCCATACTTGCCACACGCAGGCGGACAGTTACCTACATGATACAAATTGCACCGACCATACTTTGGGTAAATCTTGTTTCCTCTTGGCACAGTAGCAGCTCTAACCCCATCATTCCTTCTCTGATTAAACTGCTGATTGTGGTTTGATCCTTGATTGTTTCCTTGCTGACTTTTATGATTTTGACCTTGAGACTGATTAGACTGGGCAGTCTCCCATTTCCTCTTATTTCCTTCAACCACACTAGCTTTCTTTTCCTGAACTTTCACATCCATCAACGCATGAGTCATTTGGACTGCTTCATCAAAGGTTGTAGGCCTTGACGAAGTCGTCTCACCCTTGATATTACTCGATAATCCCTTGATATACTGTCTCATCTTTTTGCGGTCATCCGCAAAAGCATCAAGACAAAGCAAACATAACTCATTAAATATGCGGGTATAACTAGCAATGTCATTATTTCTCAACATCAAGTGTCTCAACTCATCTTCTAACTGACTCAGCTCTTCCTCGGGACAAAACCTTTTAGTCAACAATGCCTTAGTGGCAGCCCAAGTCCTCCCATTGGCCACTTCTAGCCCAACAGTCGCCACTTGGTTCTTCCACCAACTCAAAGCATCGTCCAGGAGGGTAGCAGTTGCAAACTTCACATTTTTAGCTTCCGAACAACCACTAATTTCAAACACACTTTCCATCTTCTCAATCCATCGACACACTTCTAAAGCCCTACCAGTTCCACGAAGCTGTGTAGGTCCACACTTCACAAAACTAGCATTAGTACACTCCCTTGGGCCTTGCGGTCAAGCATTGTCCCGAGCATTATTTCCAGCACCTTGCACTCGGTTAGCACGGTCCTCAGCAAGAGCTACAATGATCTCCTGTGGAATCATGTTGTTGCCGGTATCAGTAGTCAACTTGGGAGGCATATTAAAGGACTAGTCAAGTAGTGATCCACAAACGACTAAAAATGCCTCTTTACTCCTTCTCTGCAATCACAGGGAAAAAGAACATGATAAGTATACACATCAATATCAAGAAGGATTTCTTTTTTAGGACATAATATAAGTATAACATGTCACTAAAACTACAAGCATTCATCAACCACATCACAAAAGAGCTAATGAAGACGTAACATAGATCATGAAGGTTAAACATCGATTGAATGGATATCCACAAAATTGTGACAAGTCATGCCACTACAATCTATCACCAATTAAACCAAAATGATATTAAGGTTCATCACAAATCCATAGTACACAAGTCTAAACAAGTTCGATTACAACGGGGAAATAGAAAATGAAATACTAAAAACAAAAACTAATCACGAGGTGATCCACATGATTTCTTGGGTTGTGGCTCATCATCATCATCTTCTTTGGGTTCTTCCTCATTGCTATCTTCTTCATTGCCCACTATTATCTTTCCTTTGTCATTAGGATCACACTCCACCACTCTCTTCCTCCTCGAAGTTGATCCGACCTCAAGTGCTGCTTGGTTCCCACAAGTAACACACTCACCCCAAGCGGGCGGTTGAACCATAAAGTCATTGGTAGCATACTCAGAATCGTCAAAAATCTCCATTCTTGTGGTAGAGATGGCCTCACACGATGCTCCCAGCTTCGCATCCTTTGCAACGCAGCTTGATCCTCTCTCATCTGCTCAAGACTAGCACTCAAATTCTTAATCATGGACCTCAAACTATCCATCTCTCTTCTAACCACCATCCCGTCATACTCAACTCTTGCAGTCCTTGGCAATAGTTTTTGAGAAGCTTTCTCATTTTCATAAAACCTTTTAATCACCCGAGTTTCCACAACATAATGCTCGTACATTAACCTGTCCAACTTCCTCAAGAAAAGGGTAGTATTTTCATACGACCTCAGACCAGGGAAAAGCACTGTTGAAATATCCTCGTGGAGAGAATTTGCACAAGCTGTGGCGTCAGACACATCAGCATCACCAAAACGAGCACGGTTAATACATGGCATACCAACCAAATGAGAAATACGGGTAGATCTAGGAACACGAAATCTTCATCGACCATCTTGCACATCATCCAAATCAGCTTGAACCACCACATTATTACCAACACTCTCTTCTCCTTCTCCATTACCATCATTCTGCAGATTCAGTTCATTAACATACTCATCTCCATTGCCGTTAGGTGGGATTTCCGACATTTCTGCAATCACAGAAAGTTTGAGGGTAAATAAGGTCATTATTCAAAATATATATACAGATGCACATGCACATGCAAAAATTTAGTACGTATGCTTATATGATGCAACAATATGATAGCCATGCAAATGCAATGTTAAAATTACGATGTTAAGTACTCCACGTACGTTCACAATACCTCCATATAATACCATAGTACTTACTCAATGAATACTTGGGAAATCATTTCAGTTATATGGGATGCATCTAAAAATAAATAAAGCAATGCTAAAAGTAATCTTACCGGAGTCATGCGGAGAAGTTGTGTGATTTTGAAAACATTTGAGACACCAAAGTTATAGTTTAGGACATTTTCAAAAATCGACCTAGTTCTCTACAACTTGTGGCTCTGCTTACCAATCTCTAACACCCCCAAATTACATGCACAGCGGAAATATATAATTTGGGTGTTAGGCAGTTATCATCACACACTAGTCATACAGAACGACTCAAAAGAGACGTTTAAAAGTTTACATTTATAAAAATGTACAATAACAAAGTCTAATTAGTTTTTCCAACCCAAAAGTTATAACAGAGAGCGTTTAGGTCCCCACTGAATCTCAACCAAATATACAAATTCGTACATTTTAAACAAAATAAAATTTAATTGTCTAACAACAGGAAGGAAAACATAATAGACCACAAAAGCCACACCAACTTTCCATAGCATGCTCCGCCACATCCTAGCCTTGATTACCTGAAACACATCCTTAAAAGGGTCAACAAATAATGTTGAGCGAAATTTATAGGTTTTACAATCACATTTGAACATAAGAGTATAAAATTCATTCACGATCATTCATAGAATTGTCGATCAAACAATCTATTATTCAAGGTTGTTATCTTTAACATTAGAAAATAATTGTGTTTGAGCTCATGACACCGAGCCGTTAACTAATTAGTCACCCGCTCCAAATGCCAGCGTAACTTATATGAAACCATTGCCCCTCTAAAGGCATTAGTTGCAATTAATCCTTATTTCTCATACAAAATATATGTACGAAGAGGGTACTCAACGTACAACTCTCGTATCAAATTGGATCGTCAACCCCGTAGTACCACAAATTGTATAAGCGGCTATTTACAATTCACACAAGAATTAGACAATAACTAACGTTTCATGAAATTAGGGACTTTTTGCAACTAGGTACTCGACACAATTCAAGGCATCATTCGGGTCGAACAATCATTCATGACTTATGTTAATTTTCATTTAAATAACATGTATCCCCTCACGAGTAAAAATAATTTGAAATACAGTAGAAAGAGAGGCTATAGACTCACCTTATGTAGAGGTATTAGTCGAAGTAACGGATGACGATCACCGACGATGAGGATGCCCGGGAAATTCGATCACAACACCTAGCGAATAAACGCGAAATGAGTAAACTCATTTATATACCATTAGGTACTGTATAATACTTAAATATAGTCAATTGTCATTATTACAAACTCACGTCAAAACCAAACAAGTGATAGTTACTAGGCTCGTACCATTTATCTACGTAACTAAAAGTGTTGCTCATTTTATAATTTTTCCGGTACTTACCAAAAGTACGGGATGTTTTCCTATACTTAGACATCACCATAAATTATGAGAAAATTTGTAAAATTCACTTATAATATGTAGATAACCCCTATTAAATTTCATAAAAAGTTTTTACTTTTAAGATTTTCTGCTCGTCACATTACTAAACGTCAATTTTCAGACAGTTTTATACCTTTACGTTGTAAGACCTCTTTGACACATTTAAAATGTAACACTTGCTAACTTGACTCCTAAGTCTAAAAATAGACTAAAAACACAGGTTTATCGCTAAAGAACAACTCTCAACTCTTTCTAAACTCTAGTTATAGTCCCCGAGATTTGACCTAAAATCGAACACAATTTCGGATTATGTCGACTTTCATCTCCCGGTACACGAAATTTCAAACTAACGTAACTTTTGACTCGTTAGGAGTTAAAAGCTCTATCTTATATCAAAATGAAGCTTGAGAAAATATATACAACTACATCTAATCCTTATAACCTGGACTTAGAATTAAGACTACTAAAAATGGCCTTAAACAATCTGTTTGAAAAAGACATTTTAAACTCACATCAAATCACCATTTCAACTATTTCCAATAACTCTTAGACCTATTAAGACATCACATGAACAACCTAAAATATCCCTAACACCCTATATCACTTGTATGATTACTCATTCACAAAACCCCATTTCAAAAACTAAACATGCAATGTGTTTAAACAAATTAAAAACATCAAAAACATCATCACAAACAATTATCTATGCTCAAAATTAATCAACATCAAACCACACAAAAACCCCCTTTGGGCCGTGGGTTTCAAAGAACAAAAAAAAAATGATTCCAAGCTTATTTAATCAATACCTCTTGTTTATAAACACCCAATTACAACATGCATTCAAGAAAAATCAATCAAAACATATTTGTTCATAAGAAATAATTTTTGGAGAAATTAAGTTGTTGCATAGTTAATTTTATTGAACAAGAAGACTCACAAGGATGAAATAAAATGTGTTCTTTGATTACTTTCTTCCAAAACACAAGAAAAAAGTCAAGTGGTGGTGGTGGTGTTGCTATGGCCGGCGACTCAAAGAGAGAAAGAAGAAAGGAAAAAAAATTTGAAATGAAATTATGTGTATGTTTTTCGTTCTCTCTCTTTTTGTAAAAATTAGAGGGACCCTTCTTGCAATTTTAGCATTCTTTTGGCCTTAAATTTAAACGATACTTTTAAAATACGAGAATTGACTCACTAGTCGGTTTTGAAATTTTGCGGGTGTCGGGGTTCGTCCCGGCTTTCTAAAACATATTCATAAGCCTATACTCACACAATAATAAAGTAAGCATGGTTCCAAATCGACGTAACACGTAAGTAAAACTAAAAAAATCTCGAAAAATTAAATATCGATCAATCGATAATAAAATATAAATTTTTGGGCATCCTCGGTATCGCGATCTCTATCGATTCTTCTAAAATTTTCAAACATTGAAATTTAGTCTCGTTTAACGGTTTCAACTTAAACCGTCAAATAATTTCACGATAAAAATTTTCAAAAATTTCAAAATTGTACGTAAAATAGGATAAAATAATGACTAATAAGTGTGAAAACACTTATCCTTTTACCACTTATTTTCAATAATAACAAGACCAAAACGTGAAATTTATGTCGTAAAAGTCGGAATTATGCGTGGTTTGTGTTTTTATTGTGTTTTACGACCAAAAGATGAAAAAGGAAGAAAACACGGGCTTTCACGGGCTTTTATCGAAGAAAACGAGAAAAGACGAAGTCAAAAGATCAAGAGTGCAAAAAGAACGGAAGTCCAAGGCCTATTCTGAAGATTTAACGAAGAAAAAGTCTAAAGACGGAAGTTTAATGAAGTCGAAGAACTCAAGTCTAATAGAAGAAGAAAATTATAAGACAAGTTCAACTTACATCGACAAATCCCGAGACGACGTCGAGAAAGACAAAGGATTTAAATCGAGTCGAGAAGAAAAGAAAGAAAGAAGGAAGCACACATGCACTCCCCATTTCCCTATAAATACCCTCCTAATCACATTAGGAGGGTAGTTAGCTAGTTTTAATTTTCTTTGTTTTAGTTTTCATTTTAGAGAGAGAAAGTGTTTAACTTTCTCTCACTAAAAACTTCATCTTTTCTTTCAAGTTAAACTTTTAGTTAATCTTTGTACTTCAGTTTCATTAATCAAAAAGTTCAAGTTAAGTCTTTAATCTTTTATCTTTTTCTTCCTTTCTTGATTTCACTTTTGTTTTAATCCGAATTTTAAAACTTCGTGTGGATTTTTATGTTTTGTTTATTAAAAAGTTAATCTTTTAATTCCTTATTAAGCTTTTATACGATATAAGCTATAAGCTTGTTGTTCTTATTGGCTTATTTCATATATTTAGCTTATTGCTTTTTAGGTTTCTTAAAAAGTTTCATCTTTTAAAAATTAATCTTAGAAAGTTTGCTTATTTGGTGATTTGATAAGTTTTTCATTCGTAGCTTATTGAGTCTCCTTATTATTGGCCTTGTTTAATTCTTGACAAATGCTTATTGGTACTGCTTATTGAGCTTTTAGCTTCTCTTCATTTTCGGATTATTGGTGTTCATCGCAATATTGGGGGTTTTACACATTCCGATTGCTGCTTATTTTTATCGCAATAACCATTTGTGGTTCTACTTTACGATCTAGAGTAACATTCCCCTTATTCCGATCTGGGATTGCGATCGCTCATTGCGATCGCATATTCCGACGGGACTTAAGGTCATTTTAAGTCGAAACTCTGCCAAAATTTTGTTAACAACATTTCGATAGAAAACTTGTATTCCGATCTGGACATTTCGATAGAAAACTTGTATTCCGATCTGGACATTCCGATAGAACAACATTGTGACAGCAATGCATTCTGACAGCTTTAACTTTGATATTCCGATGGTTATTCAGATGGATATTCCGATGACTTGTTTTATATTTATTCTGATGGTTTCGAGTTTAGTACATTCCGATAGATTGGTTTATTTGCATCTCGTTAGTTTAAGCTTTTAAGTTTTAAAGTTTTATAAAGTTTTAAGTTCTAAATTTACTTGTTAAGTTTTGAATCATTTACATTTTACTCAACGACATTTATTTGCTTTTAGTTTAAAAATAGATAATCAACCAACCCAAAATTATCTTCCACCAAGAACAATTGAGTCGCACTAATTAACGGTAATGAATTCGAAAAGATCGGATTCAACGAACTTTCATACGAGGCTAAAATCTTGTATTAAATGGCGTCGTTGCCGGCTCTTTTTGTTAAGTTTAACGGTTTTTAGTGAGAGACGCGTTGGATTTTGGGATCCGTTCTTTTAAGAACGTTATTTTCCTTGCTTCAAAATTTTCAAAAATCCATAAAAATTAAAAAAAAAAGATTTTCAAAAAAATAAAAAAATATTAAAAAATCATAAAAAGCATTTCTTTTTCAAAGTTTTGCACCAAAAAGATTATATATATATTCTCTGTTTCTTTGGTATCTTTTTCTTATGCAGGTGTATGCGTACTAGATCTTCAAATTATTCTGAGCCCGAGACTCTTGAAGATTTAGATATGGCTGGTGTGCATAACAACAATAACAACCCACCTCTACCCAATTTGAATAACAATAACAACAACAATAATGTTTCCCTACCTGATTTACGAACAATGGAGGAACTTTGTCAACCCACCATGAACGGACGCGGAGGACCGATTGCGCCGATGCAAATCACGGCTCCTGAATTTTTGTTGAAGCATCACATGATCCAGCAAGTTCAGAACGCTTGCCCATTTAGCGGATTACCGGATGATGATGCCAACAAACATCTCGGCAAGTTCATTACCATCACCCAAAGCATGAAACCTCCCGGTGCTTCCATGGATTTTCTTCGCCTTCATCTTTTTCCACACACTTTATCCCATCATGCCGAAAAATGGTTTGATCGTCTTCCCAAAAACTCAATTCAAACATGGGATGACATGACTCAAAAAATTTTGTCGCGCTACTTTCCACCATCCATGGTCACTAGTCTTCGCAACCAAATCAGTGGATTTACTCAAGAACCTGATGAGTCGCTTTTCGATGCTTGGGAATGTTATAATGTCTTGATCGACCATTGTCCGAACCATAACATGATCCCCGTTACTTTGATTGATACCTTCTACAATGGTTTAACTTTTCGTGATCGTGATACGATTAATGCTGCCGCCGGTGGTACATTCATGAAGAGAAGACCTGAGGAGTGTAGAGAGCTGATTGAGAACATGACCACTCACCACAAAAATTAGGATTCATCCGCATCCTCAAGATCAAACCCGAGAGTCAATGTTTCTTCTACTTCTTCAAACCCTTAAATTACCGAAATGTCCCGCGCAATAGTCGAAATGAGCAAAAAGATTGAACTTTTAGCCACTAACCAATTTCAACAAGCTAAATCTGTAGCCACGTCTTGTGAAATTTGTGGGGATTCTCATTCATACACCGATTGTCCTTTTACTCAAGACACTCCGGAAAATGTGTATGCCGCCAACGGTAACTTTTCTATGGGAGGCTATCAAGCACGTCCTCAAGGTGACCGCAATTTGCTTAGTTTTCGTTCGAATAACTATCTATCTCCACCCGGTTTTTCCCCTCAAAACCAAAACCAAAACAATTTCAACCGCAATAATCAAAGCCAACCTCGAGCTACCAATCAATATCAATCCCAAAGAAACCCATATCCACCTCAAGGAAATAATTTAGCTTACCAAGCCCCACCTCTCAATCAACCCACAGCATTGAACCAAGACCTCAAAACTTACATGAGGACCAATAGAGAGATGGTGACGAATCTTCAAAGCCAATTCATTAACTTGAACGTGACATGGGAAAACAAGGGAACGATATTCTAGCCGAGCTAAGGAATGACATGGCGAAACAAGGAAATGCTCTTCAAGCCGACATGAGAAACTCTATGAACAATCAACAAATAACTTAAGGGATATGATGGCTAGTTTTTTCCCAAGTAATCAAGCCTCTGGTTCGGGTTCTCTTCCGAGTAACACCGTTGCTAATCCAAGAGGGGAAATGAAAGCAATCACCACCCGAAGTGGCAAAGGTTTAAAGGAACCCAAGATTCCTACACCTACACCGGTGATTGTGACAAAGGAAAACGAGTCCCCTTCACCAATTACTCCACCTTCTACTTCCACCCCTCCACCACCCAAGGATGTGAGTGAGAATTCCATCCCAAAGCCTTCATCTCAACCCAATATAACTTATCCCTCAAGGTTGAGGAAAGAGAAGTTGAAGAACGAAGATGATATTCAGGTTTCTAACTTTCTTAAAATGTTTAAACAACTGAATTTAACATCTCCTTTGCCGAGGCTCTCGCTCACATGCCAAAGTATGCGAAAATGTTTAAAGATCTTCTCAGTGATAAGGAGAAACTCCTTGATATCGCTCAGACCCAACTCAATGAGAATTGCTCTGCAGTGCTCTTAAAGAAATTACCAACCAAACTTGGTGATCCGGGTCGTTTCATCATTCCTTGCAACTTCCCTGGGGTAGAGAATTGTATGGCCCTAGCCGATCTAGGTGCTAGTATCAACTTAATGCCTTTAAGCATTTGGAAACAATTGTCTCTACCCGAGCTAGTCCCCACACGAATGACACTGGAATAGCTAACCGTACGGTTGCTTATCAGGTGGGGATCGCCGAAGACGTCTTCGTCGGTGTCGACTAATTCACCTTTCCGACGGATTTTGTTGTCGTTGACTACGAGATGGACCCCCGTGTTCCATTAATCGTTGGACGTCCATTCTTGAGGACCGGTCGCACTCTCATTGATGTAGCCGCGGGCGAATTAATCATGAGAGTTGGTGATGATAAAATCATCTTCAACATGGGTAAACTTTCTAAGCAGCCTTCTGAAAACGAGAGCGTTAATTTCATTGACGTTCTTGATGAGGCTTGTGAAGAACATTTTAAAGACGCTTGTAAAAGTGGTTCTTTTTCTCTACCCATTGTTGAGACCGTTGCCTCTATTGCTCCATCACTAACTCCATTTGGAGAAAGTGATTTCATTTTGAAAGAATTTGAAGCAATTTTGGGAGATGTGGATTTGCAATATGATTATTCTCCCTCCAATTGGGATGAAGACATTCATACCATTTAGAAACTTCTCAGTGAGGACCATATTTCTCCACCATCTCCTAAGGGTATCTCTATCGGTGATCCGAATTTGAAAACGCCGTCCATCGAAAATCCTCCGGATTTAGAGCTTAAGGATCTACCGTCTCATCTTGAATATGTGTTCCTTGACAAAAACAACAACTCACCCGTCATCATCGCAAAGGACTTGAAAGAAGAAGAAAAATCCCGACTTATCGCCGTGCTGAAGAATCATAAGAAAGCGATTGCGTGGAAAATCTCCGATATTCGTGGAATTGATCCTCACTTTTGCACACATAAAATTCTCATGAAGGACGACTTTAAACCCACTATTTAAAACCAAAGAAGGGTGAATCCCAAGATCCATGACGTCATTAAAAAAGAGGTTATCAAACTTCTTGATGCGGGCATGATCTACCCTATCTCGGATTCACCATGGTTTAGTACCGTCCATTGTGTGCCTAAGAAAGGCGGAATCACCGTTGTTCCCAATGAAAACAACGAGTTGATTCCTACTCGTCTCGTTACAGGGTGGAGAGTTTGTATAGACTATCGCAAACTCAATGATGCTACGAGAAAGGATCATTTTCCCCTTCCTTTCATGGACCAAATGCTTGAACTTCTAGTGGGTAATGACTATTACTACTTTTTAGACGGTTTCTCGAGTTATTTTCAAATACCCATCGATCCCCAAGATCAAGAGAAAACCACATTCACTTGTCCTTATGGAACATTTGCTTACAAAAGAATGCCTTTCGGCTTATGCAATGCTCCTGGGACTTTCCAAAGGTGTAAGATGGCTATCTTCCATGACATGGTTGAAGAAACTATGGAAGTCTTCATGGATGATTTCTCGGTCTATGGTGATTCTTTCTCTTCTTGCCTTGCCAATTTAGAACGCATGCTTAAGCGGTGTGAAGACACTCGCCTTGTTCTAAATTGGGAAAAATGCCATTTCATGTTAAAAGAAGGCATTGTGCTTGGACATAAAATCTCCAAAGCCGGTCTTGAAGTGGACCGTGCTAAAGTGGATGTCATAGCCAAATTACCTCCACCTTCAACCGTGAAGGGTGTGAGAAGTTTCCTTGTTCATGCTGGCTTCTATCGTCGATTCATTCAAGATTTCTCTAAAATCACTCGCCCGATGACCCACCTCTTGGAAAAAGACACTCCGTTTATCTTTTCTAAAGAGTGTCTTGAATCCTTCAATCTTCTTAAGGACAAGCTAACTATGGCACCGGTCTTGGTTACCCCTAATTGGGAGCTACCTTTTGAATTGATGTGTGATGATAGCGATTTTGGTATTGGAGCGGTTTTGGCCCAAAGAGTGAACAAACACTTCCAACCAATCCATTATGCTAGAAAGACAATGACGGGGGCTCAATTGCATTATTCCACTGCCGAAAAAGAGCTTTTAGCTATAGTGTATGCTTTTGATAAGTTCCGCCCCTATCTTGTTCTCTCCACCACCATTGTGTACACCGATCATTCCGCGTTGAAGTACTTGTTGACTAAGCAAGATTCTAAACCAAGACTTCTTCGTTGGGTTTTTCTCCTTCAAGAATTTAAAATCGAAATTCGTGACAATAAGGGAGCCGAAAACCTAGCCGCGGATCATCTAAGTAGACTTGAGGATCCTTATCAAGGGGATCATCCGAATCAAGAGATCAATGAATCTTTTCCCCTTGAGGCCTTAATGTCTATCAATTCCAATCTTGATGACACCCCGTGGTTTGCGGACATTGCAAACTTCTTAGCGGGTGGTATCCTTATCGAAGGGTTAACATCCCAGCAAAAGAATAAGTTCTTTAAAGATATTAAGACTTACTTTTGGGATGACCCTTATCTCTTAAAACAATGTGCCGATCTGATTATTCGCCGATGTGTTGATGGACCCGCAACTTTAGACATTCTCGAAGCTTGCCATAAAGGAACCATCGGTGGTCACTTTGGTCCCAACTACACCGCGAAGAAAGTGTTTGATTCGGGATTCTATTGGCCCACCATTTATCGTGACGCTCACGAGATGGCTAAAAATTGTGATGCTTGCCAACGCCAAGGCAAGATCACACATAAAGATGAGATGCCTTAAAATTTCATACAAGAATGTGAAATCTTTGACGTATGGGGAATCGACTTTATGGGGCCATTTTCATCATCTAAAGGGAACAAGTACATCCACGTAGCCGTTGACTATGTTTCTAAATGGGTTGAAGCTAAGGCTCTTCCTACGAACGATGCGAGGGTGGTTGTGAACTTTATCAAGCAGCTTTTTGCGCGATTCGGTGTTCCTCGTGCTATCATCAGTGACCGCGGGACTCATTTTTGCAATGAATCAATTTGCTCGAGTCATGGCTAAGTATGGTGTTAATCATCGTCTTTCCACCGCTTATCATCCTCAAACCAATGGTCAAGACGAGATATCTAACCGTGGATTGAAGCGAATTCTGGAGCATACTGTGGGAGAGCATCGTGCCTCATGGGCCGATAAGTTAGATGATGCTTTGTGGGCTTTCTGTACCGCATATAAGACCCCGATTGGTTGTACCCCTTATCGGCTTGTGTACGGGAAAGCATGCCACCTCCCTATTGAGCTGGAACATAAGGCATACTGGGCCTTGAAGTGGGTTAACTTCGACATCAACAAAGCCGCCGATCTTCGGAAGATTCAACTCAACGAGCTAAATGAATTGAGGAATGAAGCTTATGAGAACTCGTTGATCTACAAGGAGAAGACCAAAAGCATCCATGATGCTAAGATTAAGAACCGAGAGTTCCATGTTGGTGATCAAGTCTTACTCTTTAACTCTCGGTTGAAGATCTTCTCGGGCAAGTTGAAGAGCCGCTGGTCTGGTCCATTCACCGTCGCCAAAGTCTTCCCCTATGGCACCATTGAGCTTTCTCAGCCAAATGGGACCAACTTTAAGGTGAATGGCCAGCGCGTGAAGTTGTACTTTGGTGAGGACATCTCTCATGAGATGATACCATCCGTCACCACGTTTCCCTTGAACTAGTTCTGGGTCGAGTCAGGCTCGTGACTCGATTATCAAAAACAAGCGCTTCTCGGGAGGCAACCCGTTCATCTATCCTTTACCGTTTTCATAATAAGTGTAGGGGGAGCCCCGTATGTGTTTGTTGTCTTGTTTCTTGTTCTATGCAGGGATTAAAGCTTCAAAGATCCATTCTCGATGACTTTTGACGAACCGTGATCCCGTGTACCCGTCTTCCCGGTTCTATCCTAAACTGTCGTGATTTAATATTTCACATCTTATATGTTCACATTGAAATCACTTTAGTTGTCTCTTCCTTAGCAAGATTTAAACAACGTGCACAATGTCCTAAGTGTAGGGGAGTTCACTCCCACATGCTTAAACATTAAGGACAATGTTTATATTAAGTGTAGGGGGGACTTCTATCAAAGTAAGTGGTCTTTTCATTGCATTTGTCCTCATTTTAACCGGAAAATTGATTTTTCGACATTTTTCAAAATTTTTGATCTATTTTGGCCTAGTAGTATTTCTTTTGTTATCGGTATTTACTTTCTTTGCTAAAATAAAGTTTAATAAAGTGGTTTGAAATTTTTCAAAGTCGTGAATTTTTTGACTCAACCTGAGTTTACTTATCTAAGTTTACTCTAGCTAGTATCCTTAACGTGTTTAAGTCAAGTTTTGCTAGGCTTTTATATAGGGAACTTTAAAACGCGAAAGTCTTAACTCTCACGGGTTAAGAACGAGAACTTTTTGCAAGTTCCTAAAATTAATCCTAGAGAGTCGTTTATCAAGGGAACTTTAAAATGCGATTTCTAAACTTGAAAAAGTCTAAGAATTTGCAAGATCCTATAGATGACTCGAAAACCCAAAACTTTGATTTAATTGGCTAAGCATCCACGAGTCTCATTCCTTGAGATTTTAAACTGTGGAGAACGAGAGATGATAGAGTCAATTATAAGTTTGGTATTCTTTCGTGAATTTATGTGAGTTGATTATAAGCTTTTTCTCCCATCGCTTGCTAATAAATTTATCTGCAATAAATAAGGCTGTACGATTTGAAAATTTACTTAGCTTCTAGCACAAGATCGTTTAAAAGTTGCTCGGTATTAATTAGAGTTCATAGCCAAGGCATAACTTATTGAAGCGGGACGCGAAGATTGGCGAGTCCGAAAAGGCCCTAACAAGGCATGAGGGCTACATTTTGTTGCTAAGGATCCAAAAGTGATGTGAAGAATCATTTATCGAAAATCAATATGAAGGATCGAGACACACGACGAAAAGTAAAAACTCCCCAAAAGATCATGGAGAAGTCTATCCAAAAAAGGCCCTAACAAGGTATGAGGATAAATAGATCCAAGTCCTAAAAGGAGGCGGATCGTTGTATATCAAAGTCCAAAATAAAGATTGGAGAAAAATGAAGAAGTCGTGGTCCAAAAATGAAGAATCTCTCAAAACTTTTTTTTTTGGTAAAGGGTTGCCCCGGTAAATATATTAACCAAAAAAACGTTGAAGTACAAAGGAATGTGGCTAAGATACCACATTAACCGCAAGCTACAGGCAGCTTGTTAACAAAAGGAAATGAAACACCAAAACCTAATACATACTTCTACTAATACACATAAATGCAACATTAGCAAAAGCCAACAAGAAAAATTCTTGAAACCATGCGACCAACTCACCATACCAGCAGCAACATAAAGAGAGCAAAAGATCCAAGTAAGGCCCCCTCCTTAAAAAACCTTTACGAGCAAAACCCAATGGGAAAAACCCCGTAAGGGAAAAAGAGTACGACCCTTACCCAACACTCCCATCAGGATCAATACACACCTTAGGGGTTTCCAATCTTCAAGAATCACTAGAGACACTGAAGAAATCTTCTTGAATTTAAAAGTGAGAAGCTTGAGCCGAACCATATCACAAACTGAAGTCACAAGCTTAGCAACCGTCAAAGACTTCTTGTTAAAAAACCTATTATTTCGCTCTCTCCAGATGAAGTAGACCGAAGCCGCTAACACAACCCGAGCAATGATACTAAAAACCGAACACCCCTTAGCTAAGGGTCTAATAAACTCAACAATATCAATCATATGGGGAGAAATATTGTGCATACCACACCTCCCACGCAATTGTAACCAAACCTGTGTAGAATAAGAACATTCAAAGAAAAGATGATTATGCGAGTCAGGGACCTGATTACACAAGGGGCACTTAAGCATCGAAAGATCAACATGAGGCCCAACATCCCATTGCTTAAGTCGGTCCTGCGTTTTCAATTTCTTCTTCAGAACTAACCACATATGAATCGCATGTCTTGGAACATACTGCGGAAACCAAACGACATGAAACCAAGTAACATTATTCAACCTCATCCGTATAGACTCCCATGCGACAGCCACAGAAAACGGCCGATTAACCCCATTATAGTCCCGCCAAACCATATTATCACTACGATTATCACAAAGCATTGGAACCGGTATAGAAACAATATTCGGGAATCGATCATACCAGTCCAACGGCCATCTCCATGCTCCATTCATAATAAGATCCCTTACCTTGTCCGATAAAGCAAATCCTGAACGATTAATATGTCTAACAGAAATAGTATCTCGAATTGGGCATTCATCAGCCCATTTATCAAACCACATAGAAGAATCTCTACCATCATGAATTTGGTGCCAAAAAAACGGTCGAATAATACTCCGAAGCTGAAGAAGCTTACGCCAACTCCAACTAACATCACCAATACATGGAACATCCCAGAAACTTCTATCTTTCAATTTATAATCATAAATCCAACGCACCCATAGAGACTCTCTTTTAGAAAGAATACTCCATACATGCGACGTCATTAGAGCTGCATTAAATTCATCCAACCTACGTATACCCAGACCACCTTCAATCAGAGGCTTACAAACAGTGTTCCAGGATACTTTAGCTTTACCCCACTTCATCTCTCCTTGACACCACAAGAAACGACGCATAATCTGCTCAAGCTCATAGATAACTCTAGCAGGAAGAATAAATACAAACGCCCAGTAAATATGCATTGACGAAAGAACAGAAAGAATAAGTTGCACTCTCCCTGCAAGAGAAAGAAACTTATTCCGCCAATCATTAACCCTATTTTCAAGCTTCTCAACCAAAATTTTACAATCACGATACCGAAGCCCTGAGGAAAAAAGGGAACACCAAGGTATCTAACAGGCAAAGTTCCTTCCGCAAATGGCGTAAGAGTAAGAATACTAGCTTTAATCCTGCTAGGCACATTACAAAAATAAGCAGTACTCTTAGGAATACTAGGCACCAACCCAGAGACATTCTTGAACTCCTCCAAAGTATCCAATATAATAGAAACAGAATCCAAATGACCCCTAGCGAATAAGAACAAATCATCAGCAAAACAAAGATTTACTAACCTCTACTTCTCACAATGATTATGATAACGAAAACCCACAGCTACAACCACCTTTCTTTGTAACATGAGAGTTAAAACTTCCATAACAAGCGTAAATAAATAAGGTGATACGGGATCCCCTTGTCGCAGCCCCCGTTTACCATTAAACCAACCATACAAATTACCATTAATACAGACCGAATAAGATGTGGTCGAAACACAACTCATTATCCAATTGATCATAATTGGATGAAACCCAAATCCAACAAGAATACCCCGAAGAAAACCCCAATCCACCGTATCATAAGCTTTCTGAATGTCAATCTTAAACGAACATCTAGGTGGACCAAAGTGACGATGGTAGTTTCTCATTAACTCTTGCGTAAGGAGAATATTATCCGGAATCCTTCTTCCCGGGACAAACGCAGATTGATTAACACTCACTAAATCACCAAGGTCACCTTTAATGTGATTAGCAATAATTTTGCTAATACATTTAAAACTGACATTACAATATGATATAGGACGATAATCATTAATAATACTCGGCGTAGAAACCTTAGGGATTAAAGCAATAATAGTATGATTAACTTCCTGAAGCAATTTACCATTACGAAAGGAATCCTGAATAGCACACGTGAAAGTATCACCCACCGTATCCCACGCCTTTTTGAAAAAGGTAGCAGTGTAACCATCAGGACCCGGAGCATTATCATCACACATTGAAAACAATGCATTTTTTATCTCAGCATCAGACACCAGCCGAATCATGGATAACGCCTTGGAACCATCAAGAGTATTAGTAAACAGATTATGAGTATCAAGCGGAATAGTAATACCTTCCATGCCAAGGAAATTCTCATAATGAGAAACAAATGCAGTCGAAACCGCTCCAGCTTCATGAATCACATTAGACATATCCTTAACCATATCAATCCTATTTCGAGCATTTTTACTTTTGACAATGTTATGAAAATACGCTGAATTAGAATCCCCCGCTTCCAACCACTGGATCTTAGATTTCTGCCTCAAAAAACGTTCCTCATCCAGAACAGCACCCTTGAACGCAAGTAATAAATGAGCATGATCCTCCCGAATTGACGAATTAGATGGATTTAGGTCAATAGCTTTTTGAATCTCATCTAATTCATCACGAAGTAGATTGACACGCGTATGCAAATTACCTTGATCATGCAACAGTTTCCGAAACGGAGTTTTAAGACCCTTAAGCCTTTTAACCATTTGAAACATTGCACAACCATGAACCTCCAAATTCCAGCCATTCGTAACGATCTCCTGAAACCTGTCCTTATGAACAAGAAAATTATAAAATTTAAAAGGTTTAGGTTTAGACACCGTAGGTAAACGAAGCACACATGGGGAGTGATCTGATATCCGATAAGGCTGAAAGATAGCAAAAGAACCAGGAAACGCATCCATAAACATCGTATTAGACATAATTCTATCAATCTTTTTAAGTATACCATCCTCTCCCTGTGGCTTCTCATTCCATGTGAAATGAAAGCCTGTAGCATTAACATCAGTGAGTTCCATACTCCGTACACAATCTTTAAATTCACGCATAGCAATATTAGGACGATACCCACCACATGAATGATCTTCAAGATTAAGCGCATCATTAAAATCACCAAGAACAACCCAAGGTTTATCCCGCATAAAATAAGCATGAGCAGTAAGATTACTCCACAAAATACGTCTATCTTGGTAAGCATTATCCGCATAAACAAAAGAACAAAACAATGTTCTATTATCCAAACGAGTATTGATTTGACAGTGCATAACCTGATTCGTAAGTGACAGAACCATAACATCCACATTATCATCATTCCAACCAAGAATAATACGCGTACCTTTAGAACATACTCCCCCATTAGACGTCCACTTCCAACGACGACATATTTTCTTATAAACATCAAAAACACATGTAGCATCCACATGAGACTCTAGCACAACACACACACTAAGATTATTCTGATTAACAACCTGACGAACCTCCTTTTGTTTAGGGGACTGGTTCAAGCCCCTTATGTTCCACGAGGCGATACTAAACATTTAAAACATTAGGATCAGGAGTGCTTGCCCCTGTTGCTGGTTGCATAATATTAAGCGACTCATCATAGATATTCTCTATATAATCATCTTCATCCGCTTCCTGCTCACCACTAGACAGCGCCAAGAAAGCATTTGAAGTAGAAACATCAATAGTATTTTTACCTTTATCAATAACTCGTTGTGAGCTCGTATTATTATCGGAACCAGTATCCAGATTCGTCTGTTTAGTCAGACGTCCTCCATGGTTCGAACCAGAAGTCGAAGCTTTCGGTTTATAATTAAATTCTTTAGTCATATTAAACCCCTTAGCCATGGAAACACCTCTTGGAATAGTGTTGTTATTCTTTTTGTTGTTTCGTTTTCTGTTTACCACCTGCTGAAATCTATCTTTATCCATATTAGAGCTACTCGCTCCATCATTTGTTGCACCCGTAGCTTTAGATACGAAAACAACTCTTTTAGGACAAGTACTCAACGTATGACCAAAGCACTTACAAGTTTCACAGCGTGGAGGCTTCCACTCATACTCAACCTGGATAACTTCTTTCGTATAATCATCCCGTTCAAGATCTGGGATTCCAACAGTAACGGACTCCAAAAAATTAGTATTTGCATCAACCTCTATAAGACATCTAGCGAAGCTACATCGACCCCAAGAATCCTTGCACATAGTACTCGTATAAGAATCTAGCATAACCGGTCTTCCAATATAGCTAGCAATGAAACTCAAGCCCTCCTCATCAAACACTTGTAGTGGAATATCATGGAGTTTAACCCAAACCGGCACCTTAGTTAATTACTCCTTCTTAGGACTTGTATTCACAGAACATTTCTTAAGAATGATAGGGGAATTTTTGATCATCCATGGACCGCCCTCTAGAACCGCTTCCAAGCCAGCAAGTGTATTAAATTTGAAAAAGAAAAACCCCTTCTCATTCATCATAATCTTACTTATCCCGTGTTTAGCCCAATTACTTTTAACAAAGTAATCCACCATCGGAAAAGCAAGCCTTTTCCTAATAAAATATCCATACAACATATTCTCATACCTAGAATTCATTTTAGCCACAACCCTTCTCGGTATAGAAATATTGACACCATCGTACACCTTATCAGCCACACGATGTCCAAACTCAGAGCTTCCATTAGGTTTCGGGGCCATAACACCTGCATACGTACTAGAGGTATTCAATGGGTGAGACAAGAATACATCATCAGCCTTACCCGCATTCAAAGAGGGCTCAACCCTGTCGACCTCAGCATCCAATAGTTTAGAAACCATCGGGGTTGACATGCTTATAAAATTATCACCAATATCAACCGTACTCGGCAATGGGGCTCCACTAGGTTGTCTTTTAGTGACGAACTGACCAAGAGAAGATGAAGAAATCGACTGCAATATTTTATCTTTAGCTAGAATCTCCGCCTTATACTTACACAGTAGGTCAATAATCTCCTTCGATCGCACAGCCGGCACCAAAGACCAGCAACCATGTTTCATCTTAATCTCATAAGCAAACGCTCCTACCTCTTGAACCGTGTTCAACGTAACCCCTAGCAACAACAAAACATCCGACAAGGTACACTGTTGCATACCATTGATCGTGGCAGCATGAGTAACCTCGTCTTCTTTATTATTCACCGACTCCATGCAGACCGGTAACAAATAAACACTAAATCGACCACAACCACTAAACCCTAAAAAAAACCTAATAAAAAAACGAGAACCCACGAATCAATAGATGACCAGCGATCAGCGAACAATAATAAAAAAATTTGGTAATGAGAACCACGTCACCTCAATCGATATTAATATATAACAAGTACCAACAAGAACTAAATAAAAAGAAAGAATCAATGGCCGACAAGAATTAATACTATGACCCACCTAACAGCCTTCCACAATAGATCAAATAAAAAACGTGTTTAGAAACACGAATTGTTAAATGAGTGCATAATGAAACAAGCTAAAAAAGTGAATCGAACATAAAAAAAGAATATCAGCCGCCATTGTTGTTGCTTAGGTTTTTTTTTTAGAATCTCTCAATACTTCAAGTGAAGTAATTCCTATTATGAAGAGAAGACCATAATTTCAAGAATGTGACAACCCTGGTTTTGAGGTTCGCCACTTAGTTTTGTTTTGTGCTAGTTGCGTGTCTTTACGTGTTTATGTGCTTATTGGTGTGTATAGATTATGGTTTGGATATCGTTTCTGGTACGGGGTACCTTGTGAATGAAACGATGTGTGATGATTGCATGTTCATGAGTTCACATGGTAGTGACTATGAAGTGAGATGGTGTTATTTTGTGGTTCTAAGTATACGTATATGTATTATAGAAAATCGTATTTTTACGATTTACGGTTTAGCATTTAGAGGTCGCGGATGAGGTAATTAGTCATATGAATATTTTATGTCATTTAGGACTTAGTTATAAAGTTTATTGCAAAATTTGAGATTTTTTTTAAAAGTGTATATTTTACGTCTTTTACGGTAAAACGCGTAAATTTGACTAGTTTTACGATTTTGTGGTTTTGGAAGCTTTAGGAGCTAAAATAAATTAAGGAAAATTAAAGTAATATTAATAACATAATATTAAATAATAAAAAAAACGAATTTAGGGGTGTTTGGGTCGGTTTAGACGCACCAAAGAAGAAAGAAAGAAGGGAAAAGCCCAAAACAGGCTCAATGGACTTGTAATGGGATTAGGGGGCCTTTAGGACTTAACCACACCCAACTCATAACCATAATAATCAGGTTTTTAACCTCCATAACATCTCTTAGCCGAAATTCATCAATGGTGGCCAATTAGGGTTCTTCAAAAATTAGGTTTTCTCATCTTCCATTAAATTAAAGGTAAAACCTTCTTAACCCTTTTCATATTAATTGTTTTTAATGTTTTCTATGATCATCTTATGATGGATTTAGGTTAGGGTTTAATTAAAAACAGTATATTAATCATATTTTAATGATTAAATAAATTAGGGCTTGTAATTAGAGGGATTAGGGTTAATTAATGAGGTTGATTTGTTAAACCCGTTTTTAAAAACTGGGCATAATTGTGAGTCAATTGTTTTGATCATATCTGGAGTTCTAGGAAGATTCAAGATGCGATCAAACTAGCCCTGAAAAGATATTTGAAGTGGATTTCCAATGCAAAAAACTAGAACTAAATTGGAGGTAGGGAAGTGGGTCAAAAACAGGTTACAACAGTCGGAGGTCAAAACAGTTTTGAATTCAGCCTGTTTTCTTTTTAAGTTTTAGGTTGTTTGGGGTACTTAGGGTTGCATTGGGTTCTTCTCACGAACATGAGAGATGGTTTATATGTTTTAGTGAGTATCTGCACTTGGGCTAAGGTTGTGGTTTAGGGTAAGACCCTCTAATGGTAACAAACTTTTCATACGTTTAAAATCAGTGAATTCTGGATAGGTAGCAATATATATATATATACATATATCAGGACCTTAACAGTAGCTTTAAGGTTAGGGCAAGTGGGATGTTTTAACTAACATGTATAAAAGTGTGAATATTCCTTTTACAGAAACCATGGGTATATTTAAGTGGACGTTTGACTTAAAGTTTTGAGACCTAAAACTGGGACTGTTTTGTGTCAAATTATGAATGGGATTGCTATTAAACTTAACCAAGTTAGGGACTTGTTAAGGAAGGGTAATGGGGTGATTAGAACTTAACAATGAGGTAATTATATGGGAATAGGCTAGATGTCCATCATAGGTTGATGAGCCATCTTGGTGATTGGTTCGGGTATTGATTTCGTGTTTTTGGTTTGTTAGCTTGTTGCTAGTGCGAGGACTTGTGAAGAAGCTATCATGTGAGTTTCATAGTCCCATTTTTAATATTGATTTTGACTTCCAGATGGGATGGAAGATACACTGTGTTGAGTTATTTTCTAAAAAATGTTGTGAGTGTGTTTGTGATTTGAGATGGACTTGTGTGTACATTATGTGATTAACTGCTATGTGATTTTTGATTGTTTATGAATTGGATCGAGGGACACGTGCCGTCTCAGTTATTGTGGTTTGACAAGATAGTGTCCTTGTGGTTTGACAAGGTAGTGGCCTTGTGGTTTGACAAGGTAGTGGCCTTGTGGTTTGACAAGGTAGTGGCCTTGGGATAGGTACATAGTGTGATCATCTATGGTACCATGTTGTTTGGCAAGGTAGGAGCCTTGGATTTTGGTTTGGAATGATTGATCTTGAATGCTAGTTGTTAATACATAATTGTAGCACATTGTCCATATGTTATTGTATTTGTGTTCGTTATTCACAGCTTGTAACTGAATTAGCGTTAGAGTCTAAACCTATGACTCTCACCAACTTTATGTTGACGTGTTTTAGTGTCTCTTTCAGGTGATAACTTGGTTAAGCGTGAGAACTTATGTGGCTAGGATTTGGAGAGCGTAGGAATGCATATAGAAGGATATTCCCGTTTCCTTCTTAGTTTACCTTTATGTTTTTTTTTATAAGTGATGCATGTTGGCACCTATATGTTTGATATGTTTGTGTTATTTGTTTGTCTCGGGTAAATGGTAGTACTGTTACCTATTTACCTAGACTCCTGCATGTTGAGATATTGTCATGACATTTGTGTCGCCATTTATGACATTTCTAATTTCATTTACTTATCTCTATAGACACGCCATGTTGTGATGATATCCATACGTCGCGCCCCATATTCCGCCATGGTGGGGTGTGACAGAATGGTATCAGAGCCAATGGTTATAGAGAATTAGGTTGCCTAGTCGCGTAGCCTAGTCTATAGCTTAAGGGTCCCTGCATATAGGCGTCATAGGAGTATGTGTGCATTTTATTATTATTGATGTGTTTGAATGTTATTTATTGTGATGTTTTGACTAGTATGAATTGAACCATAGTAAGTTCATACTAAGCCACATGTTATTTTCTTTTTGGGTGGTGACTAGTGCGGGTTGAACCATAATCGTCCACACTAGTCATTGTCGTATTTTGATTAAATTGTACATTATAGTACATAATTTGCTACATGGTAGTTCTATCTTTTGTTGGGTTATTTTATGTACCTGAGGTACAGTATTTTTCTTTTGATGTTTAAGTCATGTTCCCTAAGAATCGTGTGGTGGTTCGAGCTACTAGGAGTACATGGGTAGGAAGGATTTTAAGCCGTTTCCACTCTTATGGGCGACATGACTTATAACTGATTATGTTTTCGTTTTAGATTTAGTCTAGGCTGTTTAAGCTAGACTATGGATTTCTGTATTCCAAGAGTTTTATTATGTTATTTTTATAGATGGAGTTTTGGATCTTATTGGTTATGTGGTTATGAGCTTATGTGAGTAGATGGATTTATGTGTTATATGTTGTATTGATTCTTATAAGTGTATTCATAGGAGGGAGTGCATTGGGGAAAGGGTAATTGTATAAGTATGGTGGCCAACATAGTTATACAAGTACCACAACTTCAATAGGTTCCCAAGTATGGTTGCATGAAAGAGGGTTAGTACATGCTTGTATATGATGAAATGTCGAATTTGGATATATGTATTATATATGAGTTTATGTAATGGCTACCTACGATATGGCTATTGTTCTTTTTGTGTTATAAGTTTTGGGTTATAGATGTGTTGTGTGATTTTGGGGTCGCACGATATGGTTTGGTTTTGGAGGTGGGCTTTATGCCTTGTTGTGGCACGGTGAGATGGTGATTACTCGTATGGAAAAACGAGCGTATAAAGCGATTGATTGACTTACGTGTATGATAACGAGTATGTTTGAGGGATTCAATAGGTATACATATGCGGATGTATATATACTACTATGTGTTAAGTTATGGTATATGGTCGTTCACTAGTTATTATAGCTTGAACGTACCTTGTGTTTGTTCGTGTTTTATGGTGCTGGAGTTTGGTGGAGTTTCAACGAAGTTTTGAATCTTTTGAACTGTGTCTTGTAGCGTATTCTTTGAGTTTCGTATTTCACGTGTACGTTTTAAAATGGTGTTCTTGGTTTTAAGTCTATTGAAATAACCTGGGATTTCTTTTGAGATAATGAAATCTTTTGTGTTGAGTCTTACATTTCTTTTGGTTGGTATATGGAAAAAGGGGACTTGGAAATCTAGTATAGGGCTAGATAGTTGGTCGTATTCGGTAAAATAAGGGTAAGGTGTTGGGGTCGTGTTTGAAACAAGATGTAACATAAGATTTCTTTTTAGTCAACACTTATTAATTTCAAATTCTAAAAGACTTTCTTTAAAATAAAGCGAAGTAAAATTTCTTTCTACTTACATAGTTTATATAATTGGGTTTAACTGATTCACGTCATTTATAATTATTAATTCAAGGTTAAATTGAGTTTATGAAGATTTCACATACAATTTTATCTTTCATTAATATAAAACTGTTTCGGTCATAACTTGTTCGTTTTTAGAGCTTTTTGAGTGATTCAAAAGCCAAAAATTATGTACTCGGAACGTACTTTTCAAATATTCAGAAAGTATAGTCATGGGAGGTCAGTGGACTGGTCGGAATTGTTGTACAAGTATCGGGTTCAAGGTTGAGTTTTGAATAGTAGTTTATTTTTATTTGGGGTGTACGGGATACCTAGTCCTTGGGTTGAGTTTTGAGATCGCCTAGAAGGTTGTTTGTAGATGGTTTGAGTCACATAGATGTGGGGAGGTAAAAAAATAATAATAATAATAAATAAGAGTATATTCTTTTGGAAAGGTCGGTCTTTTGCACGGTTTAAATAATATGTTGTGGGGCGTAATATGTTTTGGTTGCCATTGGGTGTTTCTTGGATTATTTTTTGTTTTCATGTGTCATTTTGAATTGATAGATGTTCTGGGTTTGAGTTTTCTTTTGAGTCTCGTGGTTTTTGACTTGTTTTAATTGGTGCACGTGAAATGTCGTTAGTTATCCGTTGGTTTGATTCGTTGATCGTATCTGATGGATTCAGGATGTAGTTTTGGTTTCGTATTGTTCGGGAGCGTTGAGGTAGTCGTATGAAAGACTTGGTCGCGCCTACACGCTTAAGTAGATGACCATGAGAGAACGGTCGGAATACCCTTTGTGGGGAGGAAAGAAGTTAGTAGACGAACTAGTGTGGTCATGAGGTCTCTAAGGAGTACCAAGGAGATGAATAGAGATTTGTGGGATATTAGCACAAGTAACGCGCCATAGAGAGTGTTGGAAGGGGAAGTAATACCTCAAAGGTATTTATGATTGTTCGTAGGGCATGTAAGTTTTCCGAAAATTTCCTGAAATTTAGTAGGTTTGCCTATTACTGTGAGGTAGAACCATAAATAGAGCAAGTAGGAGAAGTGAGAGGAGTTGTAGTTAGTGCCCTTCTAAGGCAAATCGTTGATGGAGTGATTTAAAAAAAACAAGAGCTGTTAGAGATTGCAAGGAATGCCAGATAAAAGTTGAGTTGCTTAGTAGTAGATTGGATGTGGAAAGAGGTTGAGTGGTCTGATGAGAGGAAGTACCGGTCTTTTAAGATGCGTGTAGAATTTTGCAAGTAGAACGAGGTAGGAATTTATTCGTAATGCCGCTAAGAGAGGGTGCAAGGAGGACATAGTTGAAACTGCTAAGGATGTTGTATGAACGCTTTGGGTTTACGGTTATGTATTTGGCTTCACCAAAGCACTAACGGTTTTCATGGTGTCAATGAACCAAGTGTGCATGAACGTGTATAAACGAGTTGTCATCGGGAGCGTCGACGACATCTTGAACTACTCAAATCTGAGAAGGAGAGTGAGGCGAATTATGTGTTGGTTTTGGAGTGGAGTTATACGTGAGATTTTCGAGTGTGAGTTTTTAGTATTAAGTTTACCATGATGAGTAGTTAGAGATGATGGCGTATCATGGAACCAGCAAGGGGCGAAGTGAAGAAGGATGAGGAAGCGTTTTGGAGGCTGAAGAGGTGGATTGGATAATGAGCCGATCTTGGCATTATCGGAAGGACCGGATGAATTCGTGAAGCATGACGATACGTGGAGCAAGGATTTGGACGCGTACGAGGACGACAAAGAAAGGCGATCGCTTATACGTTGCAGGAACTGAAGATTTGGAAGAACTAGATGGACTTAGTTAGTGGGGCTGGATTGTTATATCTGCCTAGAATGCTAGAGGCATTTGGTGTACGAGACGTGGAGAATGATCTATACGGATCATGAACGTCTCCAACACATATTCAATCATCTTGATTGAACATTTGGCAAAGGTGGTAGGTGGAGTTAAGTGACGAAAGAAAATTGCAAGGCCATGTACCATCTGGGAAAGGCAAGCATGGTCGATGAGACATAGAATAAGAAGAATGAGGTGAAGCTGAGACGAACTTGAACTATAGGGATGACGTATTGGAGCGGTTTGGATAAAGGATATAGGTTGCACGAGTTGAGTTGCCTAAAGTAGAGAACGCATCAACGTGTATGATGCGTGGCTTGGACAATCATACGGAGAAGAGGGACATAGACTATAATTCCTACATAGATAGCAGCAGCTTAGAAAGGGCGATGTAAGGACGAAGTTGGTGGAAGGGATACATAATGCGGTGGAGGATTAAGTACGATGGGAGTTGGGTGATAGTCGATAGACTGACTAATTCATCACATATTTCAAGAGGAAGGAGAAGTCACATAGTTGAGAAGTTGGAAGGATTGCGTACGGGTGTGATGGAATAGAGGATTTTGCGTAAACGTTAGCCTAATATGTATGGAATGCCTTATGAAGGATTATGGCAAGGGAAGAAACGATGGGAAGCATCACATCGTGATGTATGGTAGGAGTTGAAGAAGAAGAAGGAAGTGTGCATAGAAGCGAAGCATGAATGAAATAGGTCGAGATAGGAACCGAAGGTAAAACTTTGGTAGAGCTTAATGAGTAGAATAAAGCACAAGCAGGCTAATACTGTCGTAGTGTGGAAAAGGAAATGGCACTGACCTATACTGATTGATTTAGAGGTAGTTAGGAAACTCGTTAGCGATGGCTGAGTTTTCATATAATGATAGTTATCATACTAGAAGTCGATAAATGCCATTTGACGCACTATATGAAAGGATAGGGTGAGTTGTCCCTTTTTTGGACTAGAATTGGTAAAAGAGGCTACTAATGTGGTAATGATGGTTGTGGAAAGGATGAGAGCAACAAGGGATGCTATGTAGAAAAGGAGGAAACCAATAGAGTTAGTGACAAAGTTATGTAGGGAGTTTCACCCATAGTAACGGGTGGTATATTTTGGTAAAATGGAAGAGTTGATGTAGAGTTTTGTAGGTCCATTTATGATCTTTAGAAAGATCGGACCATTAGCTTATGAGCATAGAATTTCCTGGGGGAAATGAGTTGTATACATGATACATTTCATGTATTGAGATTGATAAAGGTTATTTGAGAATGAATTTTGCATGTACGGTTATTCGGGACTTGTGTTAATGAGAGTCTTTGTTTTATCAAAGAGTCATCTAGGAGATTTATTGACTGTGAGGTCAAGAGTTTGGCAATGAGTTTAATTGTTTTTGGTTTGTATATGTGGTATTTTGAAACTTGAACTAAAGTTCACGTGGAAATGAGAGGAGTTCTTTTAGAACAAGTATCCTCGTGTGATTTGTTGTATGTGTGTTTGATCCTACGGAGTAAATCTCGGGACGAGATTTCTATTAGGAGGGAGTGATGTGACAACCCTGGTTTTGAGGTTCGCCACTTAGTTTTGTTTTGTGCTAGTTGCGTGTCTTTACGTGTTTATGTGCTTATTGGTGTGTATAGATTGTGGTTTGGATATCGTTTCCGATACGGGGTACCTTGTGAATGAAACGATGTGTGATGATTGCATGTTCATGAGTTCACATGGTAGTGACTATGAAGTGAGATGGTGTTATTTTGTGGTTCTAAGTATACGTATATGTATTATAGAAAATCGTATTTTCACGATTTACGGTTTAGCATTTAGAGGTCGCGGATGAGGTAATTAGTCATATGAATATTTTTCGGGATGGTTTTAAGTCATTTAGGACTTAGTTATAAAGTTTATTGCAAAATTTGAGATTTTTTTTAAAAGTGTATATTTTACGTCTTTTACGGTAAAACGCGTAAATTTGACTAGTTTTACGGTTTTGTGGTTTTGGAAGCTTTAGGAGCTGAAATAAATTAAGGAAAATTAAATTAATATTAATAACATAATATTAAATAATAAAAAAACGAATTTAGGGGTGTTTGGGTCGGTTTAGACGCACCAAAGAAGAAAGAAAGAAGGGAAAAGCCCAAAACAGGCTCAATGGACTTGTAATGGGATTAGGGGGCCTTTAGGACTTAACCAAACCCAACTCGTAACCATAATAATCAGGTTTTTAACCTCCATAACATCTCCTAGCCGAAATTCATCAATGGTGGCCAATTAGGGTTCTTCAAAAATTAGGTTTTCTCATCTTCCATTAAATTAAAGGTAAAACCTTCTTAACCCTTTTCATATTAATTATTTTTAATGTTTTCTATGATCATCTTATGATGGATTTAGGTTAGGGTTTAATTAAAAACAGTATATTAATCATATTTTAATGATTAAATAAATTAGGGCTTGTAATTAGAGGGATTAGGGTTAATTAATGAGGTTGATTTGTTAAACCTGTTTTTAAAAACTGGGCAGAATTGTGAGTCAATTGTTTTGATCATATCTGGAGTTCTAGGACATTCAAGATGCGATAAAACTAGACCTGAAAAGATATTTGAAGTGGCTTTCCAATGCAAGAAACTAGAACTAAATTGGAGGTAGGGAAGTGGGTCAAAAATAGGTTACAACAGTCGGAGGTCAAAACAGTTTTGAATTCAGCCTGTTTTCTTTTTAAGTTTTAGGTTGTTTGGGGTACTTAGGGTTGCATTGGGTTCTTCTCACGAACATGAGAGATGGTTTATATGTTGTAGTGAGTATCTGAACTTGGGCTAAGGTTGTGGTTTAGGGTAAGACCCTCTAATGGTAACAAACTTTTCATACGTTTAAAATCAGTGAATTCTGGATAGGTAGCAATATATATATACATATATCAGGACCTTAACAGTAGCTTTAAGGTTAGGTCAAGTGGGATGTTTTAACTAACATGTATAAAAGTGTGAATATTCCTTTTACAGAAACCAAGGGTATATTAAAGTGGACGTTTGACTTAAAGTTTTAAGACCTAAAACTGGGACTGTTTTGTGTAAAATTATGAACGGGATAGCTATTAAACTTAACCAAGTTAGGGACTTGTTAAGGAAGGGTAATGGGGTGATTAGAACCTAAAAATGAGGTAATTATATGGGAATAGGCTAGATGTCCATCATAGGTTGATGAGCCATCTTGGTGATTGGTTCGGGTATTGATTTCGTGTTTTTGGTTTGTTAGCTTGTTGCTATTACGAGGACTTGTGAAGAAGCTATCAGGTGAGTTTCATAGTCCCATGTTTAATATTGATTTTGACTTCCAGATAGGATGGAAGAGACACTGTGTTGAGTTATTTTCTAAAAAATGTTGTGAGTGTGTTTGTGATTTGAGATGGACTTGTGTGTACATTATGTGATTAACTGCTATGTGATTTTTGATTGTGTATGAATTGGATCGGGGGACACGTGCCGTCTCAGTTATTGTGGTTTGACAAGATAGTGGCCTTGTGGTTTGACAAGGTAGTGGCCTTGTGGTTTGACAAGGTAGTGGCCTTGTGGTTTGACAAGGTAGTGGCCTTGGGATAGGTACATAGTGTGATAATCTATGGTACCATGTTGTTTGGCAAGGTAGGAGCCTTGGATTTTGGTTTGAAATGATTGATCTTGAATGCTAGTTGTTAATACATAATTGTAGCACATTGTCCATATGTTATTGTAATTGTGTTCGTTATTCACAGCTTGTAACTGATTTACCGTTAGAGTCTAAACCTATGACTCTCACCAACTTTATGTTGACGTGTTTTAGTGTCTCTTTCAGGTGATAACGTGGGTAAGCGTGAGAACTTATGTACCTAGGATTTGGAGAGCGTAGGAATGCATATAGAAGGATATCCCCGTTTCCTTCTTAGTTTACCTTTATGTTTTTTTTATAAGTGACTCATGTTGGCACCTATATGTTTGATATGTTTGTGTTATTTGTATGTCTCGGGTAAATGGTAGTACTGTTACCTATTTACCTAGACTCCTGCATGTTGAGATATTGTCATGACATTTGTGTCGCCATTTATGACATTTCTAATTTCATTTAGTTATCTCTATAGACACGCCATGTTGTGATGATATCCATACGTCGCACCTCATATTCTGCCATGGTGGGGTGTGACAAAGAACGTCTCTCAAAGATTCGAAGTATGAAGTCGCTGCCAAACATCGGTCCGAGAAAGATCTCAAATCGTGAAGCGATTTATGCCAAGATATGAACTTTAAGAGGTCCCGAGAAGCAGTTTTAAAAGATTTTGTCCTTTAGCTAACTATTGATTAAATCGTCCCACTTTATTTTCAGCCTAAATAACTATCGAAACAAGTCAAACAATGCATCCTCGTGACCATTCAAGACAAAATTAAAATATAAGAGATACACCTAGGAATAAGGGAGTCTAAGTAAATAATTGGCCCACATGAATTCGTGTTAGTTTGCTAACTTATAATAACAATGATCTCGTTTTTAAGCTTGGTTTGGTGAACGTGAAACTTGAGGATGATAAACGTTCATGGCAGCCAAAACCCCAATGTTAGTCTTTGATTTCTTTACTTGTTTCGTATATATTTCTATCTTTTTAATAAAGGACATGGTGGGTTATTTATGATGGAAAATGTAAACCGTGCTTTAAAATTAATGCATTGCATGAGGGCATTGGAATGGTCAAGTGTAGGGGATTTAATAAGTGTGAAAACACTTATCTTTTTACCACTTATTTCCAATAATAACAAGACCAAAACGTATAATTTATGTCGTAAAAGTCGGAATTATGCGTGGTTTGTGTTTTTATTGTGTTTTAGGACCAAAAGATGAAAAAGGAAGAAAACACGGGCTTTCACGGGCTTTTATCGAAGAAAACGAGAAAAGACGAAGTCAAAAGATCAAGAGTGCAAAAGAACGGAAGTCCAAGGCCTATTCTGAAGATTTATCGAAGAAAAAGTCTAAAGACGAAAGTTTAATGAAGTCGAAGAACTCAAGTCTAATAGAAGAAGAAAATTACAAGACAAGTTCAACTTACATCGACAAATCCCGAGACGACGTCGAGAAAGACAAAGGATTTAAATCGAGTCGAGAAGAAAAGAAAGAAAGAAGGAAGCACACATGCACTCCCCATTTCCCTATAAATACCCTCCTAATCACATTAGGAGGGTAGTTAGCTAGTTTTAATTTTCTTTGTTTTAGTTTTCATTTTAGAGAGAGAAAGTGTTTAACTTTCTCTCACTAAAAACTTCATCTTTTCTTTCAAGTTAAGCTTTTAGTTAATCTTTGTACTTCAATTTCATTAATCAAAAATTTCAAGTTAAGTCTTTAATCTTTTATCTTTTTCTTCCTTTCTTGATTTCACTTTTGTTTTAATCCGAATTTTAAAACTTCGTGTGGATTTTTATGTTTTGTTGATTAAAAAGTTAATCTTTTAATTCCTTATTAAGCTTTTATACGGTATAAGCTATAAGCTTGTTGTGCATATTGGCTTATTTCATATATTTAGCTTATTGCTTTTTAGGTTTCTTAAAAACTTTCATCTTTTAAAAGTTAATCTTAGAAAGTTTGCTTATTTGGTGATTTGATAAGTTTTCCATTCGTAGCTTATTGAGTCTCCTTATTATTGTCCTTGTTGAGTTCTTGACAAATGCTTATTGGTACTGCTTATTGAGCTTTTATCTTTTCTCCATTTTCGGATTATTTGTGTTCATCGCAATATTGGGGGTTTTACACATTCCGATTGCTGCTTATTTGTATCGCAATAACCATTTGTGGTTCTACTTTGCGATCTAGAGTAACATTCCCCTTATTCCGATCTGGGATTACAATCGGTCATTGCGATCGCATATTCCGACGGGACTTAAGGTCATTTTAAGTCGAAACTCTGCCAAAATTTTGTTAACAACATTCTGATAGAAAACTTGTATTCCCATCTGGACATTCCGTTAGAACAACATTGCGACAGCACTGCATTCTGACAACTTTAGCTTTGATATTCCGATGGTTATTCAGATGGATATTCCGATGACTTGTTTTATATTTATTCCGATGGTTTTGAGTTTAGTACATTCCGATAGATTGGTTTATTTGCATTTCTTTAGTTTAAGCTTTTAAGTTTTAAAGTTTTATAAAGTTTTAAGTTCTAAATTTACTTGTTAAGTTTTAAATCTTTTACATTTTACTCAACGACATTTATTTGCTTTTAGTTTAAAAATAGATAATCAAGCAACCCAAAATTATCTTCCACCAAGAACAATTGAGTCGCACTAATTAAAGGTAATTAATTCGAAAAGATCGGATTCAACGAACTTTCATACGAGGCTAAAACCGTGTATTAATGACATCGATTTATGGGGTGTTACACACAAGTATATCGTCAAATGTTCGAATCGTCCTTTCACTCTGTCCATTAGTCTCTGTATAACATGTAGTACTCAACTCAACTTTCACCTTTACCCAAACCAGAACGTATTGATTACTTGACTTGTGAGGTTCCTTCATCACTAAGTCTCACACTCCTAACATACCTTTCTCAGGTAGACATAACGGCAATCAAATCCGATTCTCCAAAATTCTTCATCTTAATCGGTCTTACTACCAAATCCTTTCCATAAGTTTGACAAAATGTTGAAATCACTTTACTTGACGTCCTTCTCAAATCAGAACACTAACTTAAAATTTCAATATCCTTTTTATAAAGTCCACACTTCTTGTCATCACTAAAACTCAAACCTGAGAGGCTTTTTCCTTTTTCTTCCTGATAAGTGCATCAGCTACCACATTCGCCTTTCCCGGATGGTAGCGAATCTCGTAGTCATAATCACTCACAGTCATAATCACCAACATACTCAAGTAGTCGAAATTTATAACTGGTGATTCTCTACTCACCTCCTTTGTCTTCCCAAGAAATTGTATATGAGACAACTCTTATGATCCTTGATTACTACACACTTGATTCCATACAAGTAATATTTCTACAATATCAAAACAAACACCACAACTCCATAACCCTTATGAAACACATCACAATAGACTATAAATTCTTTAGATTCTTCACATAATGACAACATTAGTGTAGAAGACAACCTATCCTTCAGTGTTCAGAATATAGCTTCCTCATTTGATAAGGATCTGATCTCAAAACATACAAATTTATATGTACAAGTGGAACTCACACATCCAATTCTTCTTAGTCAGCTAAATCAATTGGTTTAACAATTAGTGAAAACCTTTCGATAAACCTCTGATAATTCTCAGCTTAGACAAAGGAATTAACAGATTTCTGACGGTGTTGTTGGTACCGACCAATCCTTAATCGTTTCAATCTTGGCAAGATTTTCACGAATCCCTTTGTTGTCAATCACATGCCCTAGAAAATACACTATTTTCAACGAACACTCACACTTAGAGAACTTTGCATACAACTTTTCTTTCTTTAACCATTCCAAAATTATCCTCATATGTTACTTATGCTCCTCCTTTCCTCTTGGAATAAAATAGAATATCGTCAATAGATACAATCACTAACTCACCCAATTACAGCTCACACTCACGATTCACTAAGTTTGTGAATACGGTAGACGCATTCGTCGATTCCAAACAGACATAACTTAAAACTTAAAGAATATACCCACATCAAGTACAAAAAACAATTATAGGAATATCTTCCTCCCTAACTCTCAATTGATGATAGCCAGTCCTCAAAGCGATCTTCGAGTACACACTGGATCCATGAAACTGTCTAATAGAAAATATGCCTAGGATTGACGACTTATTTATTAAGCTTACGATAGTCGATACACATCCGAAATAATCCATCCTTCTTGACAAATAACACAGGCGATCATCATGGCGACGGAACTTAATCCAATACATCATTTATCCATCAATTCTAGCAGTTGACCGGATAACTCATTCTACTCTGACGATGCCAAATGATAAGGCGTACGAATAATACTCAATGAAACGCAGAAGCACTGCACCTATTGATTCCGACACTCAATCGATACGAAACTCCACTTCACAAGACGACAGTAAACAAGGTAAAACTTATAGGAAAACTTTAGAATACTCTCGAATTATTAACACATCTTTTAACTTCTTCTTAATTATACCATCACTAGTTACCTAAAGTAGAAATACACTACATCCCTCTTTCACATACTTCCTCATTTTTAAACAAGACACACTTCTCAAATGGATAGTTCACTCATCACCTTTCACAGTCAACACTCAGCTCTCAATAAAATTTAATCCAATTGTTATCAATATATAATAAGGACTTATTCAATCTCAAACATTGGCGCCACGCACAACTAACTAATTCACACCAATAATCTACATCTAAAATCCCAACTTTATGAGCATCAAGTCAATATTAAACACCTAATTTCCTAAATCCAAGGAACACTCTCTTAGTATAGAACTAATACTAACAATATTTCCATCGATTAACTCCATATCATAGTTAGTTATCAATCTCACCAGTTCTCTATTGATAAAGCGACTGAATCTTTACATTTCTAATACTTCTAAATCTAAAATCAAACAACACACTAACATAAAGAATGTCAAGTAAGAACATACCATTTACAACGTTCGAAACTTTAGGTTTGTCAGTATCACCCAAAACGTAAGATGGAGCGGCAACATTCCCATCTTGTCAATTTCCTTTCCTTGGAAAATTTCCTTGCTTGTGTCCTTTCTCACCACAGCGAAAACATATCACAACTCCAGGGGTACATAATTTCAGTAACTACTCCTCTTGTCCTACACTTAGCAGCTTTATGACCAGGTTTTCCTAACTCTAGTCGTAAATGTGGACAATTACCCACATGGTATAAGGTACAACAAACACACTCGGGATTTATCTTGTTATCTCCAAACAAAGTGGCAGCACGAATCCCTTCATTCCTTCCATAGTTTAAATATTGGTTTTGGTTCTGTCTTTGGTTATAGTTATTACGGTAATCCCCACGATTCTAACCTTGATTCTGGTTAGACTGAGCAAATTCCCACTTTCTCTTATTATTTTTAGTAATGCTATCATTCTTATCTTGCACTTTCACGTCCATTAAAGCATGCGCCATCTGAACAGCTTCATCAAAAGATTTAGGTTTTGAAGAAATAGTCTCACCCTTGATGTTACGAGACAACCATTTAATTAACTATCTTCTTGCGGTCATTCACAAAAGTATCAGGACATAACAAACACAGCTCATAAAACCTCGTAGTATAAGCAGCAATATCATCGTTTCTTAACACTAAGTGTCTTAATTCGTCTTCTAACTGTCCTAGTTCCTCCTCAGGACAAAATTTAACAGTTAGTAATCCTTTAGTCGCAGTCCATGTGTGACAATCCGTCAATTTACGATTGATATTTTATTCTCAATATTATTTAAAAACAATTTACAATATGAACTCACATATTTTTGGGAAGAAATTTTGATTTACGTCTTGGAGTAGCATCGACTACGTCCAAACCGGAGGATTCAACGTTACGTGCTTACGTTTACATACACCGTCTTTGGTGACAGTCTGACATTTCAGAAAATAAATTTGTCCATGAATATTATTTTGGAGTTTTAAATTTGAGTTAGTTCATAAACTCATAAATTTACGAGAAGAGATTAGGACTTACGATTTTATTTTAACGTCCTTTACGACTAAACCGGAAACCTTGGGATTACGTATTAACATTTTCGAACTCCGTTTTTGATGATACAATTTTTATTGGATTCATTTTGTGACGTTGATTCATAATTTATAAAAACGTTTTTCGTAAAACGACCCGAGGGTACGCAAATCGAGAAAACTAGAATCGAGGAATACCCGTAAACTAGTGAGATGGGACAAAATACATTGTCCCACCCCACTCATCCCCTTCGTCAGCTCTTTGATCGGCATACTATTACCTAGGTTCCTAAACTTGGAATGGATGGCGGAGCGTAGGTGGCAAGCAGTTATATGTATACGGTGCTTTACTCGTAGACGCTTCTCCAGCTCTCGCAAGAATTGTATGGGAGTCGTCCTCGGAGGGATGCAGAAGTGGGGAAGCCGGAAGTGGCTAAAGAAGTCGGAGGAAGAAAGTAGTTGGACAACTGTATACACGAGGGTACATTAGTCTTCTGGCACACATGGGACGGCTAACTTTGCCTCAACACATGAGGTGTCAAGCTTTAAGTTAACTAGTTACAAGTGTAACTTAGCTTACACCTTAATCTTAACCACCTCAAAACAACTAGCCCTCAAACCACTTCACCATTTGCAACATGCAAACCACCCTCAAAATCCTCTCAACTCTCTCACCTAGTTCGTCCCATCTCACCCTAAACATCCATTTTTGATCAAAAATTAACCATGAAATCATATGTTATCTCTACATATGTTGAAGCTCTCTTGAAACCCTATTGATTGGTGGTGCTTATAACATCCAAGGAGGAGTATTCATGGTGTCTTGGGGCTGATTTTCCACAAGGAGTTCATGAAGCATGGTGGTCTTGAAGATGGTCTTGGCTATGCACAAGTTTCTCCATCAAAATCCATGTTTTGATCAACCTACATCATCATGGTGGTATAAAGATTGCCCTCCTCAACTTCTTGTTATTTTGATTATGTAAACATGTATTTTATTTCCTATTTTATATATTTATGATGATTATATGATGATAAAAATGTTATGTGGGGATTTGTTGTTGATAATCATGGATAAAAAGGTGAAAAACCATAAGAAACAAGGTTAAAATCTTGGTTAAATTTGATGACTGTATAAAACAGTAAAGAACTATATGGTAATCTGATAAAATGATGAAGTAGAATGGATTTACAGTAAGCTATATGTCTTGTACACATGTGAGAGTTGGCCATGCAATGGAATCATTGTAATGAGTGAGATATGATCAAAACAAGTTTAGGGTATAAATCTGAGGTTACTCTTTTGGACGATTTTTAGAAAATATTTAGAAGATGATTCAACAGTAGCCATAGTAGAGTTAAATGTATCACATATCATGTAGTTTATGTGATAAACATTTGAGCTTCTAATTCATTATAGAACTCTAGATATGTTAAAAATGGTGAACATGAAGTTAAAAATCAGATTTTTGGAAATAATGTTTATTATTATTATATAAGCACTCACATTATAATATATAAAATATGAAAATATAAACCCACTAACTTATAAAACTTATTTATATAAATGTATAAAAGGTTAATTAAATGGGTAAATTATATAAATGGTGGTAAAATAATATTTATAAGTAATAAAAACTATAAACTTGATTTTTACGACTTTTTCGGCTATCGCCGTGAAATTAACGTTTTTCGCCAAATAAAACTTAGACGACCAAACCCGTCTAATGTAAAGTTTATAAAAGTCATATAATGATGTTTAAGTAACTAATACAAGTAAAAACCGATAAAACCCGAACTATAAGAAATACGGACGTTAACGGACTAAATTAACGTTATTGGACTAATAATACAACAAAATGGACTAGAACACTTATAAACTTATTATTGGACTTAACCCATTTGGGCCCAACTTGAAAGTGTATGTACTGATAATATAAGTACAAAAAGGATTAATACAAGTTAAGAACTTATAATAGGCTTATTGGACCTAAAACACGTAAATAGGTAAAACGAGAAAACTAGTATAAAAGTTATCAACACATAACTCTAAAATGAGTAAACGAGAATATGTAAACCCACTTGATCATCATATGTATACATAATTGATATTTTATAAAGTCATTGGACAAACGTCTAAGACCGATTATTATTTGTCTAGGTTTCCGTGATTGAAGCACGTACCGTACATCCAAATCGCCGATAACCGCCTTCCCACATCAACGTGAGTTCATAGCCTCGCACTCTTTTAAATGTTTTATAAATGCTTTATAAACCCGCGAGGGAGATAACATGTTAGTTTTTATAAACTTAGGACACCATTTGTCCCGATTGTTTGTTTGTTGATTTTGGACCCGAATGATTGAATGATCCGATTATATGACCCGATAAATGATTAAAGGACCCGATAGATGAAATTAAATGGATTATTAAAGTTAGGTTATGTCACTTAAAGTCCCATTAGCATGAATTGTGAACTACCGGGATTTGGTAGACGCTTATGCATTTAATAGTACTATTTGGGGACGATCACCCCAGTTCGCGCCTTGACGGTTGATCCCCGTCGTGCCACATTGATTGGTAAGCGAATTTATGTATGAGAAGATTCCATTGCGTGACCTTTGTGACGACACGCTACTTTAGATGGGCAAAATTGGTATCGGGTTAGCTACCGTTGTTGGTTTAGTAAGGTAACAATGTCATGCGGCTTATAATAATCCAAAATTTACAAAATACTAAGAGACGCTCCGAATTACGATGTATTGCCTGACTAGCAATACAGGGTCATACTATTGATATTATGTTTGTGTTTTTGTTTTCATAACCATATTCATATAACGGTTTTTATTTGATTTTATACAACGTCATAAGACGTATTGTATGATGTTTTTACGACATTGGCTCGTATAATGATTTTTAAGGCAAATGCCTATATTATGATTTTCGATAAGGATTTGTATAAAACGACTTTGGCTATTTTATGGCCTATTAAAATGATTTGTACAAAAATGATTTTCAGTAATAATTTTATACTGATATTATATTGATGGAATTTATTAAACTCTATGAATTCACTCGGCGTTATCGCTGACCTTTTCCTTTAACATGTTTTATCTCAGGTACTTGAAGGTAATTCTCGGGAAGACGACAAGAATTCATGGCCCGCACTTAAACAATATTTTTCCATTCAAACACTTTGTAAAACTTTTGTATGAAATGTAATGACTTGGGACCGATGTAACTTTGATGTTTATGAATGGAAATGCTTTTATTATTAAACGAAGCGATTTTTATGCGTTGTCTATGATGTGAGTAATGTGCTATCCCGTAACACCAACTAGTCTTCCGCTGTACTGAGTCGTATAAATTTGGGGGTGTTACAGTTTGGTACCAGAGCTCTCGTTATAGAGAACGAAAGATTTTTAAAACCAAGGTTTTGAATAAAACATTTCAAAATCTTTTAACTATAAACATTTTTCACAAATTGTCTAAAAATCTTTTGACTATAACGGTGCCGAAGAATTCCCGAGTTACCGACAAGGCCAAGACTGAGAAGTGTTATTTTAATATATATATAACTTGGATTAAATATATATATGATGTAATTTTATTACATGATTGTTTGATGATTATTTTGATTTTTATACGAGGTATTTATACGACGTCGATTGTCACAAGAAACCCTAAATCCCTAGTAAATTAATCGAAGCTATTCTCATAGGAATTCTAGCTATCCTAGATCTAAACTAAGTTGTGGATATTTATGATCCCAACAAATGGTTGATATTCGTAGAAATGTAGATATTAGTTGATTGTGATATTGAAAAAGAATTGGCGAGATTAAATCTGATATCGATGTCATGACGATCTTTTCTTACAGAGTGGAGTTTGACAAAACATTACCACCTAGAAAGATGTCATCTGATTCGTTGTCATCCAATTCTTAAATCAGAATCGAAAGGGTGAATGTTGCACTTGAGGCTGTCATTTGGAACCAGTACCCAAAAGCCTCATGGCAGTAGTACCTTTCCGAGAAGTCTAATTGACTGATCCAGTCATTTCATATTAATGACTCATTTGATAATTGTTGTTGTAAGAGCTAATAGGATTGGAAATTAAGTGTTGATTCATATTGAGATTGTATTGCCTTTACAAGGCCGAAGAATAAGGTTGTAAGTATTGGAGAATGAAATAGGATATCGAATTGAGTATAAAAGTGGTTGAAATTTGAATAAAGTAAAAATTTAACCTGTATGGAATATGAGATTGATAAGAGGAACTTATTAAGTTCTTTGATTGAATTATGAGGTTTTAAATGATTGTTGATTCGTGTTAAGGGTTGTTCCTAGGCCATTGTCCACTAATAAGGATGCCCAGTGTCCAAGAAATAAATTGAAAAAAAATCTTCTTCTTAATTGGGACCAATGGATCTTTCGGGACATGTGGAACACCTAATGACTCTTGTAGATTAGTATTCATTGTGGTATCTTTTAAAAATCCCTAACTTAACTGAGATATCAGTTGGTAGGATGAGTTCTGAGAATTGTATGACATAGTGACACGTAATGTGTTACGGTACAATTTTGACTTGTTTGTGATTAATGAAAAGACTACCTTTGATTGCTAAATTCTACATGTATCGATGTTATCTATCTTTTCTTGCTTCATCCTAATGTTCGCGTTAGTGATGCAACCATTGAACAAGTACTCATCTTGATTTGAGTTACGTTGTGGATTATTCTTTTGAGTGCCATCGAGATCATGAACCTCATGATTATTTGGTTAAAGCTCATTTCCTATCATATTGTAGTTAAGTTCTTGGTGAACAACTCTTCATCACTCTTTTGCAGATCACACCTTGTTTTTATAAAGCTAAAACGGTATCCTTTGAGAAAATTTAATTTTCAACACAATAAGGATTATTCAAAGTGAGATTTATAAGTGATTCATATCAAAATGAAGTTGTTTATGAGACGCTTTGGAAACTTAATTGTTTTCAAGATAAAGAAAATCTTTGTAAATTTATTCTTGATTCTTATTTAAGAATTAAGCATGAAAATGTTTTTATTATAAACATGATGATAAAATTTTGACGAACTGAGTATTGCATTGTTAATCTTGAAATTGTATATAGTTGCGCGCCTACATACAATTTGGAATGGACCATGCAAGGCTGACTAGTATTCACCATAAAACTATTGAATAAACACTACAGTTTCTTTGAAGATTGTGAAAGATTAAATTTTATGAGATCTGCAAGAGGTGAAAAATAAGGACATAGTGTTAGGGACACCTACATATGTGCCTGTAACATCTATTCTTCTGAGTTGAATTTACTCATCTGTGGAAATTGTCTTATTTGACAATTGATAATTCCGTTCTTGTCCAATTCCCTCGTAGTGAGATTCTTAGGAAAAGTATTTGATTATCGAGTGTTGATACCCGACTGGATGTATCGACATTCCTATCATTTCTTTTGATTTGATTTCATTTGAATGACGTGGGTAACGATCCGAGGAGCTTTCGAATGCGTACTCAAATTATGAAAACATGGGATATATTCATATTCGTTAAATGTTTTCGTCTATATCTGATTTGAAATTCTCTCGCGTAGATTATGCGTTGACCTTACTCTTTTAATAGTAGTTGTATATCCTGATATCCCTGAATTTGTGAAGGATTATGAATTATTATTTTGAGAAGTTCACATCTTATCGACGGCAATGAAACTGAAAAGTTGGTTATGCCGGTAGAATGGATTGATTGATTATGACATGACGACATTGTCTTAATTGATGGGAACTCGAGTAGAATTCCCTAAAAGATAAGATGTTGATTATCAAAAGTGTTATAAATAATTCTTGATGGATGATTTTATCCTGCATTTAGACTTAAAAGTATACCGTGAAGGATTGTGAACTAGTTATAGATATTATAATCTAGAATGAACTTAAAACGAATTTATTAAAAAGATAATTCTGTTATTTGACACTTTAGGAGGTATTTGTTGACGAATTAACTAGACTTTCGCCATTAAGGCAAGTTGAAACTGATATTGATTATATTCTCGGTGCTGCACTTGTGACTTGTGCACTGTACGTCAGCACCATCTGAATTTAAGGAATTACCGTACAACTGAGAAAGTTGTCGGAGAAAATTTTATTATACCAAGCCTGTCATCCTGAGGAGCTATGGTGTTATCTTTCCTTACATTTATAGATTACTGTGACTGAGTAAATTGACAATCGAAAACGATATCCATAACTCGAAATGGAAGATTTGTTCGATCATTTACAAGGTTCTACTGCATGTTTTAAAGATTTGATCCACGGCATGGTTATCATCAACTTCGCATCTGCGAAGAAGATTATCTATTCCTATCATTACATCCAGAACTTGTGATGAACATTATGAGTTTCACGTGATGACGTTTGGATTGACCGATGCACATGTAGTGTTCATAAATTTGGTGAATCACGTGTGTAGGCTGTAATTTGATAAATTCATGCTCGTGATCATTAAGGACCATTTGTTTGTTTACAAGAATAAGAATGAGTTAATAATTATTAATAGATTGCCCTTAGATGACTGAGGAATAAAAACCTGTACCTTGAATAATTAATACGTGATTAAAGACTTGAACCTTTACATGATTTAACCATGTGATTAATAGATAATGGAATATAAATTGACTCTTCAAAAATTAAGAGCCCCTTTTAAGACTTTGGATTTTACTAAAAAGAAAAGTGCAAATACGCTTTGACAAATGTTTTAACAAAGGACTTTAAAGGGATTATTCCCTTATACACAAACCATTTAACTAAACTTCTGTTTAGGGGTAAATGTTTGTGTATACCTCAAGATAACCTAAAAGGGATTGAGAAAACCATTTGAACCATGATTTGAAATTTGAAACGATAATTTACGCTTTTCAAACTAAGAAAATTTTGACCACAGTATAACCAAAGATTTTTCGAACATTTACGAATCCTAATAATTATTTTCGATAAATCAACCAAAAATCTTGTTAATTAAATTCAAATTTATTTTGAACATTTTATATAATTGGTCGAACTAAGAAATTTAAACTTTTACGCTTCAAAAAAAAAATTAACTAATAATTATTTAATTAATTATGATAATTATCGACGCTTTAGACGCCGGATTGAGTAAAACGGATAAAAATGATAGATGAGACGAAACTGAAACTTAGAAAATATGAAGAAAGTTGAACGTAAATACTGACGCATAATATAGAAAGAATATCTGAGTGAATTGTGGACATGATAATTATAACATCATGAGAAGTGAATATAGATACTGACATATTATATAAAAAGGATAAAGAATCAATTAAGATGTATTTCTTGATAATGAAGGTACAAAATAATTTGCCGAACGATATAAAAACAAACAATGTTTGTAAAAAGGATAATATAGATAATAAAAAGGGATTCGCGGATAATATGAACCATTAAGAATTGAGAAGCCGATAGCATTAAATGTATGAAAAGCCACTTGTGGTTGCCTAAATATGGAGATTGTGAGATATAGTTATGTTGGAATTTGTAAGTATAAGTATTCTATTTATGTCATTTATGACTAAAAGTATCTTTGTCTGAAGAAGTTGTACTAAAGGCAAATTATGAAGGCAGACATCGCCTCATACATTAGTAAACGTCTAGCTATTGCAAAGGTCATCATCTGAATTTGATTCGATTTGGGTCATCGTCGACAGACTGACCAAATCTGCTAATATCATTATCGATAATGATAAATGCAAAAGAGTTATGTAAACATGGTGTGCCTGTATCGATCATCTATATCAAGATCCTCGCTTCGCATTGAATTTCTAGAGATTTGCTCAGAAGTCGTTGAGAACGAACCTTGATGAGAGTACTATGTACCACCCCAAATCGAAGGGACGAGGTAAAGTAACGATACAAAGTAAAATAAGTGCTGTGTTATGTTTGAATGAATGACCTTTGGTAATAGACCGTATAATCGTTTTCCTTTGGAGAGATTATCATTGATAATCATCGTATTAGGATCGAGATCTAATCTTGTTAGGATCTAAATCTTAGAGCATCTGTAAGCAGGAATTAAGATAAAGACACCCGACATACACCCACTGTGAGTTGGACATGTCTTTTAGGTTTAAGGTTTCCTATGATGGCGAACCTAACCTTACAAAATACCCGACCCATGAGATCTGAAATGATTGTTGAAATTAGGATCTGATTATTGACAGCCGGTAGTGGGCAAGAGGTTATGTGAATATGAAATGTAGATCTTGAAGTGCCAAATGGGTAGCGAAGTTATGCCACAATATTTAAACTCGGAAACATGAATTCATGATCTGACAAATCATGGGATATAAGTCCCCGTTGTTTGGGACCATTGAGATGATGAGAAAGATTGGTTTGAAAGGCATACAAGCTGGATCTACCCTAGGACTTCACAGACTGCGTGAATTATGTTTCGTAAATCGAACTTGATGGAATATCTATCAAGTGAGAATCTGATTGTTTCTTATTAGAGCTTAGATCGGCGAAAAGTTGCATTCATCAAAAACCCGTGAACATCATGGATAGAGAAAGTAAGTCAACATTAAGCCTGATCTTATTCCCGTAGTTACGTTTGATAGAACTCGCGTATTGTAATGAATTGCACTTATGAGAAAAGACCAAATGTGGAGGAAATACCCACATGGCTTTAACTCTATGAGAAGCGAGTAGTAAGGTAAGATGATCTTTGAGGACAAAGATCCTGTTTAGGGGTAAATGCTGTGACAATCCGTCAATTTACGATTGATATTTTATTCTCAATATTATTTAAAAACAATTTACAATATGAACTCACATATTTTTGGGAAGAAATTTTGATTTACGTCTTGGAGTAGCATCGACTACGTCTAAACCGGAGGATTCAACGTTATGTGCTTACGTTTACATACACCGTCTTTGGTGACAGTCCGACATTTCAGAAAATAAATTTGTCCATGAATATTATTTTGGAGTTTTAAATTTGAGTTAGTTCATAAACTCACAAATTTACGAGAAGAGATTAGGACTTACGATTTTATTTTAACGTCCTTTACGACTAAACCGGAAACCTTAGGATTACGTATTTACGTTTTCGAACTCCATTTTTGATGAGACAATTTTTATTGGATTCGTTTTGTGACGTTGATTCATAATTTATAAAAACGTTTTTCGTAAAATGACCCGAGGGCACGCAAATCGAGAAAACTAGAATCGAGGAATACCCGTAAACTAGTGAGATGGGACAAAATACATTGTCCCACCCCACTAGCACACATGGGACGGCTAACTTTGCCTCAACACATGAGGTGTTAAGCTTTAAGTTAACTAGTTACAAGTGTAACTTAGCTTACACCTTAAGCTTAACCACCTCAAAACAACTAGCCCTCAAACCACTTCAACATTTGCAACATGCAAACCACCCTCAAAATTCTCTCAACTCTCTCACCTAGTTCGTCCCATCTCACCCTAAACATCCATTTTTGATCAAAAATTAACCATGAAATCATATGTTATCTCTACATATGTTGAAGCTCTCTTGAAAACCTATTGATTGGTGGTGCTTATAACATCCAAGGAGGAGTATTCATGGTGTCTTGGGGCTGATTTTCCACAAGGAGTTCATGGAGCATGGTGGTCTTGAAGATGGTCTTGGCTATGCACAAGTTTCTCCATCAAAATCCATGTTTTGATCAACCTACATCATCATGGTGGTATAAAGATTGTCCTCCTCAACTTCTTGTTATTTTGATTATGTAAACATGTATTTTATTTCCTATTGTATATATTTATGATGATTATATGATGATAAAAATGTTATGTGGGGATTTTGTTGTTGATAATCATGGATAAAAAGGTGAAAAACCATAAGAAACAAGGTTAAAATCTTGGTTAAATTTGATGACTGTATAAAACAGTAAAGAACTATATGGTAATCTGATAAAATGATGAAGTAGAATAGATTTACAGTAAGCTATATGTTTTGTACACATGTGAGAGTTGGCCATGCAATGGAATCATTGTAATGAGTGAGATATGATCAAAACAAGTTTAGGGTATAAATCTGAGGTTACTGTTTTGGACGATTTTTAGAAAATATTTAGAAGATGATTCAACAGTAGCCATAGAAGAGTTAAATGTAGCACATATCATGTAGTTTATGTGATAAACATTTGAGCTTCTAATTCATTATATAACTTTAGATATGTTAAAAATGGTGAACATGAAGTTAAAAATCAGATTTTTGGAAATAATGTTTATTATTATTATATAAGCACTCACATTATAATATATAAAATGTGAAAATATAAACCCACTAACTTATAAAACTTATTTATATAAATGTATAAAAGGTTAATTAAATGGGTAAATTATATAAATGGTGGTAAAATAATATTTATAAGTAATAAAAACTATAAACTTGATTTTTACGACTTTTTCGGCTATCGCCGTGAAATTAACATTTTTCGCCAAATAAAACTTAGACGACCAAACCCGTCTAATGTAAAGTTTATAAAAGTCATATAATGATGTTTAAGTAACTAATACAAGTAAAAACCGATAAAACCCGAACTATAAGAAATACGGACGTTAACGGACTAAATTAACGTTATTGGACTAATAATACAACAAAAATGGACTAGAACACTTATAAACTTATTATTGGACTTAACCCATTTGGGCCCAACTTGAAAGTGTATGTACTGATAATATAAGTACAAAAAGGATTAATACAAGTTAATAACTTATAATAGGCTTATTGGACCTAAAACACGTAAATAGGTAAAACGAGAAAACTAGTATAAAAGTTATCAACACATAACTCTAAAATGAGTAAACGAGAATATGTAAACCCACTTGATCATCATATATATATATATAATCATCATATGTATACATAATTGATATTTTATAAAGTCATTGGACAAACGTCTAAGACCGATTATTATTTGTCTAGGTTTCCGTGATTGAAGCACGTACCGTACATCCAAATCGCCGATAACCGCCTTCCCACATCAACGTAAGTTCATAGCCTCGCACTCTTTTAAATGTTTTATAAATGCTTTATAAACCCGCGAGGGAGATAACAAGTTAGTTTTTATAAACTTAGGACACCATTTGTCCCGATTGTTTGTTTATTGATTTTGGACCCGAATGATTGAATGATCCGATTGTATGACCCGATAAATGATTAAAGGACCCGATAGATGAAATTAAATGGATTATTAAAGTTAGGTCATGTCACTAAAAGTCCCATTAGCATGAATTGTGAACTACCGGGATTTGGTAGACGCTTATGCATTTAATAGTACTATTTGGGGACGATCACCCCAGTTCGCGCCTTGACGGTTGATCCCCGTCGTGCCACATTGATTGGTAAGCGAATTTATGTATGAGAAGATTCCATAGCGTGACCTTTGTGACGACACGCTACTTTAGATGGGCAAAATTGGTATCGGGTTAGCTACCCGTTGTTGGTTTAGTAAGGTAACAATGTCATGCGGCTTATAATAATCCAAAATTTACAAAATACTAAGAGACGCTCCGAATTACGATGTATTGCCTGACTAGCAATACAGGGTCATACTATTGATATTATGTTTGTGTTTTGGTTTTCATAACCATATTCATATAACGGTTTTTATTTGATTTTATACAACGTCATAAGACGTATTGTATGATGTTTTTACGACATTGGCTCGTATAATGATTTTTAAGGCAAATGCCTATATTATGATTTTCGATAAGGATTTGTATAAAACGACTTTGGCTATTTTATGGCCTATTAAAATGATTTGTACAAAAATGATTTTCAGTAATATTTTTATACTGATATTATATTGATGGAATTTATTAAACTTTATGAATTCACTCGGCGTTATCGCTGACCTTTTCCTTTAACATGTTTTATCTCAGGTACTTGAAGGTAATTCTCGAGAAGACGACAAGAATTCATGGCCCGCACTTAAACAATATTTTTCCATTCAAACACTTTGTAAAACTTTTGTATGAAATGTAATGACTTGGGACCGATGTAACTTTGATGTTTATGAATGGAAATGCTTTTATTATTAAACGACGTGATTTTTATGCGTTGTCTATGATGTGAGTAATGTGCTATCCCGTAACACCAACTAGTCTTCCGCTGTACTGAGTCGTATAAATTTGGGGGTGTTACACCATGCCCTACCATTAGCCACAACTAATCCTACAGTAGCTACCTGACTATTCCACCAACTCAGTGCATCATCTTGAAATGTAGCAGCAACAAATTTCACCTTATTAGCTTCAGAACATCCACTAATTTCAAAAGTACTCTCTATGTTCTCAATCCATCTACGTAATTCCAAAGCACCACCAATACCACGAAATTGAGTAGGACCACATTTCTTAAAACTAACATACGTACATTCTCTTAGAACTTACAGAACAACACCAACACTCCCATCTGGATCAGAAGCATCATCATTATTCCCAGCACCATTATATTCAGCATTATTAACTTCAGCATCCTGATTCCTTGCAGCACGGTCAGCTTCAAGTGCTCTAGCAATAGCTCGCTCGATCATAGTGTTTATAGTAGCAGTTGTTAGCTTTAGTTGCATATTTCAAGAAACTTAGTCACGTGGCGATCCACTAATGACAGAAATATGCTTCCCCTACTCCTTTTTCTATTATCACAGAAGAAAGAAACATGATAAGTATACACATCAACATAAAAGAAGGATTTCTTTATCAGGATATATCATAGATACTACACGTACGAACAACACAAAATACAATGATTCATCAACCAAAACTCTAAAAGAGTTAATAAAGACACATCATAGATCATGAGGGTAATTCAGATTGCTTTGAGGATTCAACAAGATAGTGATAATGTCTGTCACTACAATCATCTACCGAACAAACTTAAAAGATAATAAGTTTCATCACAATTCTATGACACAAGGTCTAAATAGGTTCGATCATAGCAGAAAAATAAAATACAAAGAAATACATCACGCGATTAGTTCCTTAGACAACAGCTCCTCATCCTCCTTAACATTGCTGTCAGCTTCATCACACTCATGTACCTCCCCTTCACACTTCAAATTTGAATCATAACATGATGGAAGCTCACTCCTAAATTTCAAATACTCACCTCTACATGACAGATTAGTCACAGAGCAAGTCTCGGTATGACTTTTAACATTCCTAAACTTCCAACTTGACTTAGGATCGATCTCACATGAGATTCCCATTCATTCATCACCATCGACCTAAGGCTAGCAATCTCGTCCATCTTCCGAGTCCTAACAAAATCCAATATCCACATATTAGATACAACCTTTTAAACAACTTTTCATTCACATCAAAACTCCTAATCACACAAGTTTCAACCACATATCTATCATACATCCACCTATCAAACTTCCTCGTACCCGATATAAGTCGCAATAAATTACTAGTAAAATCGTTCACCATTTAGTCTACTGTTCTAGACCCTCGGCAGTATCAAAGGTGATTATTAAAAATTATATACATATGCATTGCATAATGAAAATTATGATAACAAGTACTCAACGTACTTTCAATAACATCAATACATCATCATAGTATTTACTTAATAAATACTCTAAATATCATTTCAGTTTTAAGGGATACATCTAATTATAAAACAATACAAAACAAATAATCTTACCGGAGCCTTGCGGAGAAGTTGCGTGCTTGTGTAAAATATTTTCGACACCAAAGTTATAGTTTAGGACATTTTTCAAAATCGACCTAGTTCTCTATAACTTAAAGCTCTGTTTACCAATCTTTAACACCCACAAAATACATTACACAACGGAAATACACATTTGGTTGCTAAACTCAAACATCATTACACGACACACTATGAAAGACCTCAAAATGAGACATCTCAAATATAAAAAGAAAGTAATTTAGCCATTTGTCTAAAAACCATCGATCCCAATTAAAACAAGAGTTTAACAATAAGAGTAGCGTTTTGGTCCCCCAAAGATCTCAACCAATCAAAAAATATTTTTACCAAAATACATGACAAAACATAACTAGTTTTATGACAAGGGAAAGAAATCAGTTTTAGACCCTGATGTGACTCTAATTACACATCATATTTCATCTTAAAACGTGCTTAAAATGGTCAAATAATCATCAATATTGCCACATATATGCTTGTTTTGTTGTTTGTGCGTGTGCAGGTACAAATATCAAAGAAATCACAAGAAACGAAGCTAAAGAGCCAAAACGAACACGAGAAATAGAAAGAGAACGAAAGATCGAGTTTGACGGTGCTTTATATTTTATTGGGCCGGCCCGACACCATCTAAGTGGGTCGGACCGACCCATTTTTTGTCAAGTGGACTCCAAATATCAACCCAACCTGAATTTAGGCCCCAAAAGTGGAAGGCAGCCCAGCCGCAGCCTTTGTTTATCACAGCCCAACTAAGGCCCAACAAGAAAAAAATAGAGATCAGATATACAGCTTAAAAAAGACGCAGGATATCCTTTTTGTTTTTGGAGGAGAGATTAAAAAATTACGCATCTTTCTGTCTTTTATTATTTTCCTTCGTTTCTTTTTCTTTTCAAGTAGTTAAAATAGATTTAGATAAGATTTATATTCAACAATTTTACATCTTCGTATAGTTTTGCTCTTTGTATTCGGATCTCAGTTTAAGCAGAATTGATTTCGATTTGTGCTCTCAGATTCGGTTATTTTTCTTTTGTGGTTTGTACTGTTGTGATTAGGTTGAGCAGATTATGATTCGATTTATTTTGAAGTTAGTGATAGTGGTTTGTTTTACACAGATGGTTTCGTAATTAGCCTGAGTTGTCTGCTGCTATGTTTCTATTTTTCGTTGTTATCTGCTGTTACATTAAATTTATCAATCTGCTATTTTGAATCCGCTGTAGTGATCGTTAGTCTTGCTAGCCTACTGAATTTTAAATGTCGCTGAAGTGATACAAGTTCCTGATTTATAATGATACGCAGCTATATAATATTATTGAGGGTCTGTTTTCTTTTTTGTGTGGCAAGATAGATTTAGATATATGAGAAGGAAAAGAGACACAGATCTCAATTTTTATATCTCCTGTATCCATCTTTATTTTTTCGATCCGTTCTTTCTTTTAGATGATGGATAGCTTTAGTTTTCTTGTCTTTTCATTTAAAAACCGCAGCTCTTATTATTCTTGTACTCAGATTTTCGATTTAACTTATAAATAAGGTTTATGTTTTCGGCTATAGGAAGTTGGTTATTCAGTTATTTGTGGTTTGTGGATTTTGAATAATAATAATATCATGATTCTCGGTTAATATTTTCATTAGTTAGTTACCTGTGATTTTTGATTCGAAGCAGGTTTATGATTCGAAGGTATAGTAAGTAGTTTCAATTCGATTCTTGATTCAGTTGCAGATTTTAGATTCAGTTTGTTGAAAGTTGTAGGCCATCTATTCGGTTAGCTGTGATTCACTATTCGATTATTCAGATTTGGTTTAGGGTGTTTGTTTTATTGCTTGTGAATCGGGAGATGATATTCGATTTTAGTTTCTCGGTGTAGCTTCGATTCGTTTTCAGCTCGTTCGTTCAGTCAGTGCGTTTCGACATCAGCGGGCTGGCCTGGAAGCAGGTTCATTTCTATTTTAATTTCTGCATATTAATTGAGTAATCTGCTATTAGGTAGTTATAGTGAATTTTAGCTTGAAATGTGTTTAATGTTACGTGATAGATGATTCCTGCTAATTGTTTTAGTCGACTGCATTGTTGGTTAAGATTAGTTGCTCAAAATTTCTGCATTTTCTTTTAATCAGTGTTTGGATTTACTTGGTCTAGTGTAGGTCGTGCATTTAGGTAGCAGTAAACTAATAATGATTCTGTTTTAAGATAGCCTAGGAGTTGATTGTGATATAATATCAGTAAGTAATCCTCTTTAAATTTAGTTTAGTTCATTAAGTGTAGCATTGCAACATTAAGATTAGCTCTACTTGTTTTCTGTCTGCTACTAGTGTACTTGTAATTTTCCTTTAGAATTCTGTTTGGTGATTTACACGTTAGAACCTCCATTCTATATATCAGCATGACAGTCACGGTCCACAGTTAGGGTCGTTAGCCTTCTGTTAGTTTTATAAATGCACTGTTAGTCCGGCTCGTTGGTTACATTTAAACAGTAACTGGGCGAATATTAATCTTGTTGGGCCATTTCTATGGGCTTTCATTTGCATACGTTAATTGCAATGATGTACTGATTTGAATTTGCATTTGTTGCATTAATATACTTTCTCATTTTAACTTCATTTTAGTATAATATTAATAGATTAGTTTAATAACAGTAGAATATTATATTAGTAGCCTTCTCGTTTTGCGTGCCAAGTAGTGTAGTACGTATACGTATCTAGATAATATTTTTACTTTTTATGTGCTTTTTTCCAAGTAGTATAATTACCAAAAACGCTTTTATAACCAAAAACAAATTAAGTCGAAATGATAAAATTGGCTTCCATTCGAGTCGAGTCGAGAGAAAAACGATATGCTAAAAAACGGTTATTAAAATGGCGCCGCTGCCGGTTCGTGCTCGTTACGATTGACAATTTTTCGTGAGACTATTTTGATTTTGGGATCCGTTCACTTTTAAACGTTATTTTTCATTGCAAAAAAAAAAAACCAAAAATATTTTCTTATTTTTCTTCTTTTCTCTATTACTATATATACCCTTTAAAAAAAATTAAAAAAATATTTTTTCTTTTAGATTTTATTTTTCTTTACCTATATATTATAATATTTTCTTAAAAAAAATAAAATAAAACAATAAATAAAAAATAAATAAAAAATAAAAAATAGTAATAATAAAATAATAAAATAAAAAATAAATACCAAAAAAAATCAAAAAAGTAATTCGTTTCCTAAAGTATTACACCAAAAAAAATCTACGTATATATATATTTTCTATCTTGGTTTCTTCTTCGTTTTTACGTACATATTATATTTTCTTTTATAAAAACTAATATCGTGATGAGTCAAGCCGATCCCGAGTATCGTGCTATTGACATGGCTATGGATAATCGATCAATTTATGAGTTGTTGCAAGTACCTACTGAGGGATGTCTCGACAGTGCGATCGTGATACCGGATATCGAGGGTGATTATTTTGAGCTTAATACGGATTTGATTAAGTTGATATTCGGTCGTCCTTTTTACGGATTTGAGGACGACGATCCTTACACTCATATCCGGCATTTTCGTTCATACACCAATACCGTCAAATACACCAATGTGACACAAGACATTATCTATTTACACCTTTTTCCTTTTTCCCTTGATGGGCAAGCCCGGACTTGGCTTGAAAAGGAACCACCACGATCAATTTTTACATGGGCTAATCTTGAGTCAAAATTCTTAAATGAATTTTACCCTTATGCTAAAACGAGAAAAATTCGGTTGGAAATTACTAGTTTTGTAGAGTCTAATACTGAAACATTCACCAAGGCTTGGCAAAGATTTAAGGATTTAGTACGTAGTTGTCCTCATCATGGATTTTCTGCTTTGCACTTGATTGATTCGTTTTATAACGGATTGACCCAATACGATCAAGAATCTCTAAACACTGATACAAGCGGGAATCTATACTCTCGGAGTACTAGTGAGGCTTTAATGATTATCGAGAACAAATCTCAAGTATGGAGCAAGGCCGAAGTATCCGGTAACACGGTTATCCATAGGAGTGGCCCTCTTTTCTCATATACTCCGAGAGTTAGTGATGAGCCATGTGTTGATTCGGATGACCCTATTTTTGATGATTCTTCTAGTCCCCTTTCTCATGTGACTAGTGACTCATCTCCTCCGGATTTTGAGGAAGAAGTAGTTATTGAGCGACTCACGGTTGAGTTGACTCCCGACCCACCACAAAATAATGAAGGGTGTTATGGGGATTTTCAAAATCAAGGCTTTTCAAAATCAAGGCTTTTCAAATCTAGAAGATTTTAAAAGTCATAACAATTTTCAAAGTAATAATCAAGGGGATTTTCAAATTCAACCTTCACAAATGGACGAAATAGTTGAAATATTTGAGGAACAAAAGAGGATGATAAATGATTTTCATGAACAAAACCAAAGTCTTAAATATCAACTTTTAGAAGCTTTGAGAGCTCATGTTGAGGCTAACACCACGACTAGTAGTGATGTTCCCACTGTGGATCCTTCCATCTCTTTGCCAATAAAGGAGAGACAAGGCCCTGAGACTATCATGAGTTTTACTCCACCTCAGGTGTTGACACCCACAGATACATTTAGCTCTCCTTCCTCATCTTGGGAGGAAATTCCCGAGATTGTACTTAAGCCTACATTGCCCTTTGATGACCCTATTCCTTTAATTGATCATACACCTAAGGAGTTTGTAGATAGGGTTGAGTTATCTTGTGATTCCGACTATACTTTTAATTCTTCCTCGGGATCGGATGAGGATGACTCTCCTATTTTACCAAAACCGACTTTTGAAAATCATGATAATGATACTAATGATTTTTTGGATCCTTTACTCCTTAATGATGATTTTTATACCCCGAGTGTTGAGAGATTCCATCACAAGGATGCTTTTTATGGTCCCGTGTTATTGGTTTTCTCGGATGAGCTTCATTGTGATCATGGTATTGATGAGAAAGCAAATGGAGATTTAAAACTTGATTTTGAAATTAATTTTGAAAACTCGGATTTTGACAAATTCACATTTGCCTCTTCACCAATTACTTTTGATTCTACCATCGATTCTCTTCCACATATCACTTTTAGTGATGATGATGGTTTTCTCATTCCCGAGATCGATGAGTTTCTTGATATTGATACACCCGTGGAGTACATATCCGGATATTTTGATGTGGAGGGAGATATACTTTTTCTAGATGATTTATTACACGATGATACTATACCTTCTCTCTCTCCCGCCCCACCCATTCCTAATGAGACCAAAGATGTTGACACCGAGTGTTCTTGCTATTTTCCCATAAAGGGAATGATATTTGATCTGGGTATACACATTTTTAGCAATCTCAGTATCTTAATGATGAAATTAAAAGGAAAATTTTTGAAAATTTAGGATCATTACCTTCTTACTATACCCTTCATTGTGATAGATTTTTGCTTAAAGGAAACCCATCTTTCTTATAGTTGTTTGCTATTGCCACGTTGGGGTCTATTTCTTTTAGAGATAGAAACCACGTATTTGACCCCGGTGGACTTATATGGGGTTTTCCTTATTTGGGAGGTTATTTCACTTTATCATGGAGAGTTTTTCTTTTACGAGTAAATCTTTTTCTCTCCATGATCGTTTCCCTAAGGACAATATAATTCGGGGATCGAGTCGAGCTCATGACTCGGTTACCAAAACGAGGTGCCTCGTGGGGGATATTCCCATGCTTATCATTCTATCTTCTTTCTTATTTCTAATGTGAAGGGCTTGTGCTCTTTCATTTTTCTCGTGTTTCGTTTGTGATGTGATTTTAGGTTTCTTATATATCGAAGACTCTTGTGTTCGTTTTCATCACATATCACTCGAGTGTCGATCCTTCATTTGGGACATCCGATATCCGATGATTATATCCTTTACTAACGCTTATTTTTATTGGCATAATTAATAAACGGATTTTAATTATTTGCGTCATACCCTTTTCATGCTAGAATTTTGCATTCGACTCTTCGTCTCTAGTAGGGGGGTATTATTCCCTTCTACCTGAAACATTGAGGACAATGTTTGGTTTTAGTATGGGGGGGGTATCTATCGATATGCTTTTCCTTTTGTTCGTTGTCTTCACGTACTCCGTTTTTCAAAAATGTGCTTAAAATTGCATAAATTTTTTATTTTTTTTATATATTTTAATAAGTGTTTTTGACACGAATGTAAGCTATCCGTTGGTGAAAATAAGAATAGTTTTTAACTCGACCGGTTTACCTTAGCTCATTCCTTAACCATGTAGACCTTAATTGGTTTATTAGGCTAAGCATCCACGAGTCTCATTATTTGAGATTTTAAATTGTGGAGAACGAGAGATGATAGAGTTGATAATAAGTTTAAAGGTTAATTATTCCTTATATGAGTTTTTGTGGCTCTTTCTCCCCGCTTGTGTATTTAATTGTTTAATAAATTAAGTTTTTGTAGTTTAGGTTCGATATTTTAGCTCTTAAACGATTCTTTTATTTCCCTTGTAATTAAAGCGAGAACACATTGAGGGTGCCAGCGTCATGGCTTCCGGCTAAGGTGGCTCATAACCACTAAGTAGGAGGTATTCAGACCATGGGATTGTGTAATTTGGCCTACTATATATCATAAATAAATAATAATAAGATTAAAACATGATCTCAAGGAGCCTTCGGGTGTGGGACATGTAGCACGAGCCTTGTCAATAGAGCCTTAGGGTGCATGGCATGGTAAGTGTTTAATAAAAATTGCTTCATCATTATTTCAAGGAGCCTTAGGGTGTGGAGTGATGATGAATGTCAATTCCCTTGTTTATGGTTCAAGGAGCCTTAGGGTATGGATCATAGATAAGGAGCACTTTTACATCTTAAAGTGCCTAAGGGTATATGATTTAAATTTGCTAACTCCATTATAAAGTCAAAATGACTTTGGAGGAATTAATAATAAGTAATACTATTGCCCAAATTTCGAATCCGGGAAATTATTCCCTAAATCGTGTTAAATTATCCTTGATGTGGGCTTTCTTTAGTGACAACGATTTTTGAGGATGAGGTTAGGTTCTAAGTGTCGGGTTTACACCTTTTTCCTTCATTTTTGGACTAATAATTATTAAACAAGTCAAATGAGCCTACGGGTGAATGACAATCCATAAAATCTAGAGATATAACTTAGGAATAATGGAGAAGGAGTTCTACACAAATGTCTTATATAAGTGGTCTTAACATGAAAACTTATTGTTAACAATGATCTTGTTTTTGAGCTTGGCATGGAAAGAGTGAAAAGTCGAGGACGATGAACCTATTCAAATTTTGTGATCCTATAAGTCATTTTTGAATAATGAAAGCGATACATTATGTCATTTACACATTAAATATTAATAAAATGAATAAATGCTTTTAATAAATGAAAAACGGTGTTGCTTTATACTTTATTCTAGCATTGCATGAGGACACGACAATGGTTTAGTAGGGGGTCTGATGTGACTTTAATTACACATCATATTTCATCGTAAAACGTGCTTAAAATGGTCAAATAATCATCAATATTGCCACATATATGCTTGTTTTGTTGTTTGTGCGTGTGCAGGTACGAATATCAAAGAAATCACAAGAAACGAAGCTAAAGAGCCAAAACGAACACGAGAAATGGAAAGAGAACAAAATATCGAGTTTGACGGTGCTTTATAATTTATTGTGCCGGCCCGACACCATCTAAGTGGGTCGGACCGACCCATTATTTGTCAAGTGGATTCAAAATATCAACACAACCCGAATTCAGGCCCAAAAAGTGGAAGGCAGCCCAGTGCAACCTTTGTTTATCACAGCCCAACTAAGGCCCAACAAGAAAAAAAATAGAGATCAGATATACAGCTTAAAAAAGACGCAGGATATCCTTTCTGTTTTTAGAGGAGAGATTAAAAAAATACGCATCTTTCTGTCTTTTATTATTTTCCTTCGTTTCTTTTTCTTTTCAAGTAGTTAAAATAGATTTAGATTAGATTTATATTCAACAATTTTACATCTTCGTATTGTTTTTCTCTTTGTATTCGGATCTCAGTTTAAGCAGAATTGATTTTGATTTGTGCTCTCAGATTCAGTTATTTTTCTTTTGTGGTTTGTACTGTTGTGATTAGGTTGAGTAGATTATGATTCAATTTATTTTGAAGTTAGTGATAGTGGTTTGTTTTACACAGATTGCTTCGTAATTAGCCTGAGTTGACTGCTGATACGTTTCTATTTTTCGTTGTTATCTGCTGTTACATTAAATTTATCAATCTGGTATTGTTTTGAATCTGCTGTAGTGATCGTTAGTCTTGCTAACCTACTGAATTGTAAATGTCGCTGAAGTGATACAAGTTCTTGATTTATAATGATACACAGCTATATAATATTATTGAGGGTCTGTTTTCTTTTTTGTGTGGCAAGATAGATTTAGATATATGAGAAGGAAAAGAGACGCAGATCTCAAGTTTTATATTTCCTGTATCCATCTTTATTTTTTAGATCCGTTCTTTTTCTTTCAGATTTAGGATAGCTTTAGTTTTCTTGTCTTTTCATTTAAAAACCGCAGCTCTTATTATTTTTGTACTCAGATTTTCGATTTAGCTTATAAATAAGTTTTATGTTTTCAGCTATAAAAAGTTTGTTATTTAGTTATTTGTGGTTTGTGGATTTCGAATAATAATAATATCATGATTCTCGGTTAATATTTTCATTAGTTAGTTACCAGTGATTTTCGATTCGAAGCAGGTTTATGATTCGAATGTATAGTAAGTAGTTTCAATATGATTCTTGATTCAGTTGCAGATTTTAGATTCGGTTTGTTGAAAGTTGTTGACCATCGATTCGGTTAGTTGTGATTCACTATTCGATTATTCAGATTTGGTTTAGGTTGTTTGTTTTATTGCTTGTGAATCGGGAGATGATATTCGATTTTCGTTTCTCGGTGTAGCTTCGATTCGTTTTTTGCTCGTTCGTTCAGTCAGCGCGTTTTAACATCAACAGGCTGGCCTGGAAGCAGGTTCAGTTCTATTTTAATTTCTGCATATTAATTGAGTAATCTGCTATTAGGTAGTTGTAGTGAATTTTAGCTTGAAATGTGTTTAATGTTACGTGATAGATGATTCCTGCTAATTGTTTTAGTCGACTGCATTGTTGGTTAAGATTAGCTGCTCAAAATTTCTGCATTTTCTTTTAATCAATATTTGGATTTACTTGGTCTAGTGTAGGTCTTGCATTTAGGTAGTAGTAAACTAATAATGATTCAGTTATAAGATATCCTAGGAGTTGATTGTCATATAATATCAGTGAACTATAAGTAATCCTCTTTAAATTCAGTTTAGTTCATTGAGTGTAGCATTGCAACATTAAGATTAGCTCTACTTGCTTTCTGTCTACTACTAGTGTACTTGTAATTTTCCTTTAGAATTCTGTTTGGTGATTTACACGTTAGAACCTCCATTCTATATATCAGCATGACAGTCACGGTCCACAGTTAGGGTCGTTAGCCTTCTGTTAGTTTTATAAATGCACTATTAATCCGGCTCGTTGGTTATAGTTAAACAGTAACTGGGAGAATATTAATCTTGTTGGGCCATTTCTATGGGCTTTCATTTGCATACGTTAATTGAAATGATGTACTGATTTGAATTTGCATTTGTTGCATTAATATACTTTCTCATTTTAACTTCATTTTAACTTCATTTTAGTATAATATTAATAGATTAGTTTAATAACAGTAGAATATTATATTAGTAGCCTTCTCGTTTTGCGTGCCAAGTAGTGTAGTACGTATACGTATCTAGATAATATTTTTACTTTTTATGTGCTTTTTGCCAAGTAGCATAATTACCAAAAATGCTTTTATTAACCAAAAACAAATTAAGTCGAAATGATAAAATTGGCTTTCAATTCGAGTCGAGTCGAGAGAAAAACGATATGCTAAAAAACAGTTATTAGACCCAATCACCACAAAAGCAACCCGCAATCCTTCTTTAGCAAGCTCCACCATCTATCAACTTCAATCACCTAAAATACATGCTTAAAATCATCAACACAACGGTTGAGCAAATCTATAGGTTTATCAAATCATCATTTGAACACAAGAGGAAATGTCAATCATAATCATTTACTAGAATTCTTGTGCATACAATCTATTGTTCAGGTATTCTCGCTTATAGCAATAGCTATAGAATTGTATTAAGCTCATGACAACGACCCCTTAACTTAGTCACCCATGCCTAAAGCTGGCATGACTATATGAATTCCATTTCCCCTACTTAGGTATTAGTTGCAATTTATATACCACTGATTCTGGTTCTCGTAAATTATCCTTCCCAGAGGTTACTCAACTTAATGCCCTGGTCTCAGATAGGCTCATCAACCCAATAGTACTATTATTTGAACAAGCGTCTATTCCCAACTCACAACAAAGAGTCAGAACATAGTTAAAGGTTCATGAATTTAGGGACTTTTGCAACTTAGGTACTTATACAATTCAAGGCAACATCAGGCAACATAAGGCAACATTCGGGTCCAAACAAAATCATGACTTCTGTTCATTTTATTTTCAAATAGCATGTATCCCCCTCGCGGGTTTTAAAATCATTCAAAACAAGTACAAAGCGAGGCTATAGACTCACCTTGAGTAATAGCAATAGCAAGACGATCTTAAACAATAGTTGATACCCGATGAACACAAAAACCTCAACCTACCAAATAAGGTGCGTTCATTAATAAATAGACTCGAGTAACAATCATACATAATAATGTCAAACTCAAAATCATAAAATCATGACAAACCCGAAAGAAAACAATACAAATGATACTATTATACTCTTCTATATGTTTACTCTATTAGTCTATTCTTTAGAAAAAACTTTCAGAACATACCAAATGTACAAGTTCATTTACCCCACATAAACACGTCAAAATTTTATGATACTACTTAGAGAACTCACTTACTATCCATAGAAAGTGCTCCCAAAAGATTGTCAAAAGATTTTACTTTTAAGATTCCCTGTCCGACACATCTTTGAACTACAAAAACCTGACAGTTTTACGTCATCGACTCATACAACCATTTTGACTTCTCTAATCGAGTTCATTTACAAAACCGATACTTCTGTTTGAAAATAGACTCACCAACCTAGGTTTACATACTTTGAACAGCCCTTGACTCATTTTGATACTCATTCTATAGTCCCCGAGATTCAATCCAAATATCGACAACAACTTCGGATTGTGTCGATACTCGTCTCCCGGTACACGAATAATCAAACTAGCATAACTTAACACTCGTTTGGAGTTAGAAGCTCTACCTTATATTAAATCAAAGATAATGAAAATCCCCATAACACTATCCTATTAGTTAAACAATAATCAAATCATAAGAGACCCAAAATCAGCATTGAACCCACTGCCCAAAAAATACATGTTTTAAAATTATACCTAATCAACTTTTTGACTCATTTTACTTAATCTCATACCCCTAATATCACCCTAATATCATCATCATCAATTTATCTAACCCTTAGCATACTTGCATGATCATTCAAAAATGATCCAATCAAAATTTCAAACATGCAATATTCAAAAATCATTTATAACAACACTAACAACATATTTATTTCATAAAAATAAATCAAACCACCATGTATCATATGAAAAAAAATGAAACTTGGTGCATATGTATAAAAATTATACCAAAAGAATCACCATAAAATTTCCAAGATGGGATATAATTTATTTTTCAGAGATTTCAAGTAGAAAATCAATGATCAAGGGGTTTTGATGTTGAAACTTGGACGATAAGAACAAGGGCAACAAGGGTGGGTGGAGTTTTTGCTAAAAGTAATTTATATGTGTTTTTCTCTTAGTGTAAAATCTATTTATATTAGGTGATATGAGTGAAATCTCATATCAATTATATCACAAATAACCCTAAAACACAAAGCAAAATACCTGATTTTGATTTATAAAAGCAGTATTATGGGTATATTTTGTTGTTTGTGCTTGTGTAGGTAAAAAGATACAAATATGAAGCAAACATGGGAATCAAGCCTTTATTGATGAAGAAAAGACAAAAGGAGGATGAAAAGTGATAAGTCAATCAAAGTCAAAGGATCTTTCTTGACAACTTTCAAAGTAGAGGGACTTAAAGTGCAAATATGTAAAAGTCAAGAACAAAGTCAAACATGGTCAAAGTACAATTCAAAAAATTCAAGTATCATTTATTCTCAAGTTTGAAGTTCAAAGGACTAGAAATGACAAGTTATTGAAGTTTTTAGCTCAAGATATAAATCTGTCAACTTAAGGGACTAATTCTGCCAAAATGGAGTAAAGTTTCAAAGCAATCCGTGTGTTAAAGCATTGGACCAACGAGAGAGCTCCATTTCATGTACTTGGATCACCACCTCATCACCTTTAATAAATGTGGAGAGAGATTAAGTGGGCGTATCTAAACAGTATTCCCTAGCCAATCATATTTTGTTTTTTTGGATAACAATCCGTGTGATGTCCTCTAAACAAATAAACACATGCTACGTGGTCAAGACGAGCCCATAATCAAGAGAACGAAGGAGCGAGTTTCAGAAGAAACGTTCAACATAAAATACGCTCAAAATCAAGAGACGAGTCCATCACATGTGATAACCTAAACCCGAGGTTATTATTTAATATTAATTTACGAATATTTTTGAAATTTTTGATGAGCTTGAATTATATGAAGTTTGGTGGTTTAATTTAAAACCGATGTTGGAGACATTATTTATACCTTTTTACTAATAGCGAGGATTATTAGTGATGATGATATCGACGGATTCCCAAAATTCTACGTCTTATTGTTTGTTGTTTTGATGTTTATATTTTTGACGTTTCCATTTTTAGTTACGTATTAAGTCGTACCGGGATTATATTAATATCATATTTGAGTGTCTTTTATTTTTTGAGAAGTATTTTTACGAAACCCGAGTCTCGTAAAATTTTTAAAATTGACAATATACATTTTCTACCCTTTAAACTATTTTATTGTATTTTAGAGCAAAACTATCACAAATTGGCAAGAAAGATCCCTCAACCACCATATATAAAACTTATTTCAACCTAACTTTCTCATAGTGGAAAGTTACACCAAAACATAATCCTCCCCTTTCTCCTCTTTGTAAACCGTCACCCCCTAGCACCCTTCAATCAATTTTCTTGCAAAATCTAACTTCATCTAAGCAAAAACAAATAAAGACCCATCCTTAGATTTTCAAGGACATTCTTTTGGTACTAGAATCTTCAACATGCATGAAGTTTTTATTTTTGATTAAAGATTAGGGTTGGTAGGTTAGATGGATGATCATGCATGTGTTATAAAATGATGATCAAGAGATGATCATGCTAATTTTTGTTAAAAACTTGTTTTTGATTTTGGGTTTTTCATTTTGAGATTGATACAAGTGTTAGAGATGAGTTATGTTGTTATTAGGGTTATAAGATGATGATAAAAATGATTGATTTTGGTTAAAACATGATTTCATGTAAGATTTTGGAAGGTGTTTTAGATCAGTAGGAAAAGGGTATTTTTGGGTACCTTGTGATTTTATTATGGCTTAACTAATAGCATAGGGTTGTAGAGAACTCGTTAGCTTCGATTTGATATAAAGTAGGGCTTCTAGCTCCAAACGAGCGAAAAGTTATGATGTTTTGATTATTTGTGTACCGGGAGACGAGTATCGGCACAATATGTAGTTGTTGTCGATATTTAGATCGGATCTCGGGGACTATAGAATGAGTTGTGAAATGAGTCAAGGACTGATGTAAAATTGCAAACCCAAGGTTGTGAGTCTATTTTCAAACCAAGGTGTCAATTTATTAAATGGAGTCGTTTATAGAAGTTAAAATGATTATATGAGTCGATGACGTAAAACTGTCCGGTTTTTGGAGTTCAAAGATGTGCCGGGCAGGGAACTTTAGAAGTAAAATATTTTGATGGGCTTTTAAGAGGACTTTCTATAGATAGTAAGTGAGACCTCTGAGTAGTATCATAAATTTTTGACGTGTTTAATTAGAGTAAATGGACTTGTACATTTGGTATGTACCAGCAGATTTTTATCGAGTATATTGTCTAATAAAGTAAACATATAGAAGGAAGTAATAGGTCACTTGTATTGTTTTCTTTTGGGTTTTATGTGATTTTATTATTTTAAGTTTGATATTATTAAGTATGGATTTTACTCGAGTTTATTATTAATAAACGCGCCTTATTTGATAGGTTGCGGTTTTCGTGTTTATCGGACATCAACTATCGTCGAAGATCGTCTTGCTACTTATGTTACCCAAGTTGTGTCTATAGCCTCGCTTTTGTACAAGTTGTTTTGAATGATTTTAAAACCCGCTAGGGGGATACATGCTATTTGAAAATAAATGGAACACAATTCATGAATAATTATTTGGACCCGTATCTTGCATTTGGACCCGAATGTTGCCTAAATTGTGTTGAATACCTAGTTGTAGAAGACCCTAAATTCATGAACCGTTAACTGTTGTCTTGCCCTTGTGTGGGTTGGAAATAGCCGCTTAAACAATTGATAGTACTATCAGGGTTGACACCCCTATCCGAGACGAGAGTTAGTACGCTGAGTGCGCTGCTCGGACGGATAACTTACTATGAGACAAGGTAAAATTTACAACGATTACCTTAAGAGGGGCAATGGTTTCACATTTATCATGCCGGCCTTTTGGCAGATGATTGGTCATAACGGGTCGGTGTCATGAGCTTAAACACAATTGTATAGCTTATGCTATAAGATGAAATGCCTGAACAATAGATTGTATGTAGAAAAATTCTATTAAATGATTATGATTGATTTTTCTCTTGTGTTCAAATGATGATTTGGAAAACCTATAGACTTGCTCAATCGTTGTGTTGATGATTTTAAGCATGTATTTTAGGTTTGAAGTTGACTGATGATGGAGCTTGCTAGAGAAGGCTGTGGGTTGCTTTTGTGGTAGTTAAGTCTAAAATTGATTTCTTTCCTTGTTTATCATAAAAATAATTATGAATGGTCATGTACTTTAGTAAAAATGTTTGTTGTTTGGTTGAGATCATTGAGGGACTGAAACGCTACTCTAGTTGTTAAACTCCTGTTTTAATTGGGATTGACGGTTTTAGACGAATGGTTAAATTACTTTCTTTTATATTTGAAAAATCTCATTTTGAGATCGATAAAAGTGTGTTGTTTAATGATGTTTGAGTTTAGCACCCAAATGTCTATTTCCGCTGTGCAATGTAATTTGGGGGTGTTAAAGATTGATAATCATAGCTTTTTAGTTATAGAGAATTAGGTCGTTTTTGAAAAATGTCCTAAACTATAACTTTGGTGTCGAAAATATTTGACAAAAGCACGCAACTTCTCAGCAAGGCTCCGGTAAGATTATTTTAGTTTTGTTGCTGTATTATAGATGTATCCCTTAAAACTGAAATGAATTTTAGAGTATTTATTAAGTAAATACTATGATGATATATTGATGTTGTTGAATGTACGATTAGTACTTGTATCGTTATTTTCTTTATGCAATACATATGTATATAATTTTAAATAATTACCTTATATACCGCCGAGGGTCTAGGACAGTAGACAAGATGATGAACGATTTTACTACTGATTTCTTACGACTTGTATCAGGTATAAGGAAGTTTGATTGATTGATGTATGATAGATATGTGGTTGAAACTTGTGTGATTAGGAGGTTTTATTTGAATGGAAAATTGTTCCAAAGGTTGTATCTAGTACGTGGATATTCGAGTTTGTTAGGACTTGGAAGATGGACGAGATTGCTAGTCTTAGGTCGATGGTGATAAATTTGAGTGCTTGAATTGAAAGGTTTAAAGAGGAATAGGTAAGGTTTGAGAGGTGAGTGAATGGGAGTCTCATGTGAGATCAATTTTGGAAGTGTAGGAATGATGAAAGTCGTACTGAGACTTGTGTTTTGATTAATCTGCCATGTAAGAGTGAGTAATTGAAATTTGGGAGTGAGCTGCCATCATGTTATGGAATTGACCTTGAGGTGCGAAAGGGAAATAGATTTTTTTTGGTAAAAAGGTAACAATGACCCCGGTAAATAGAACCAAAAAAAGTGTTGAAGTACAAGGAATGTGGCTGAAATACCACATTAACCGCAAGCTACAGGCAGCTTGTTAAACAAAATGTTTATGACAGGCCATAAACATTAACTAGTCTAGAATACTGGAAATATATAAACTAGACAAAAACCAAGACGATAACATAAAATTACGAGGAAAATAATAAAATATCAACATGGGATCAGCCAGTTGGAGTGCTTGCCCCTATATTAGAGTTGAGAAGATTCACCGATTCATCAAAGACGACCTTGACTCCCTCCTCCTCCTCCTCATTATCTTCCTTGCTTACTTGACCCCCTTCGTCAATACCAGGCATGGACAAAGATGAAAATTTATTAGATGTAGAAACACTGCTCTTTTGAGCTTTACCCTTGTTCGGACCATTAGGATTGCTAGACTGCTGTGACTGACCAAATTTAGTATTCAACTTTATACTATTATCACCACTCGTACTTGTAGTATCCAAGCGAGTTTTTGGACGAAAAACACCCGTCTTTCCTGTTTGGGAACCCTTACTCAATGGAACACCTCTCGGAACTTGATTCCCTTAATTACCTTTGTACTTCTTCCTCTTACTTTGCACTTGTTGGAATCCATCATTATCAACATGATTTGTCACATTTTCAACCGTTGTAGGTTTAACATTTTTCGGACAAGAATCAAAGGAATGACCAAAAATATTACAAGTATGACATCTAGGCGGTTTCCATTCGTATTCAACACTAATTAATTCCTTAGTACGACCAGAGCCTTCAAGACCAGGGACACCAATAGTAACGTTATCTATAAACTCCGAATCAGCGTTCATCTCAATAAGACAACGAGCAAAACTACAACGGCCCCAAGACTCTTTGCACATATTATCAGTATAATTATCCATCATAATAAGGTTACCAAGAAACGAAGCAATTAAACTAATACCTTCCACTTCAAATACCTGTAGCGGGACATCATGAAGCTTGACCCATACCGGAATACGAGTTAGTTCCTCCTTTAGAAGATTCGTTTTCATAGTCCATTTCTTAAGAAAAATTGGTGAATTACGAACCATCCACGGACCACCTTCCAGAACCGCATTAAGACCCTCACTAGACCCGAATTGAAAAAAAAACCCTTTCTCATTCATCATGATATGCTTAAGACCATGTTTTGCCCAGTGATTCTTAGCAAAATACTCAACCACAGGAAATGCAATCCTTTTACCAAGAAAGTAACCATATAAAGTGTTGTGGTAACGAGTATTTACTTTTTCAACTACCTTCCTAGGAATAGAGATATTAACCCCTTCACAAACATTTTCAGAATTAAACGAAGAAGAGACTGCATTAATACCTCCATTAGTAGACGTAACCATATCAGCTTCAAATTTGCAAAGTAACTCCATAATTTCTTTAGCACGGTCATGTGAGATCAATTCCCACAAAGGATGTTTCTTTATTTTTAACTCATGCATAAATTCACCCGCATCACCAACCGTGCGAATCGTTACACCAAATAATTTCAAAACCGCATGTAGATTACACGGTTGCAACCCATTAATGGTTGCAGCCTTAGCTGCAAGGTCCAAAACAACATCACCAGAAGAGGAAACACTAGTAATAGGGTCATCTGTTTTCTTAGCCACATGTGCAGAGTGCACACTCGAACCACCTGAACTGAGTGAAGAAATGCTGCTAGTTAGATTCTTATGGCGTTCACACAAAACTTCATAATAAAACATAGTGGTCTCCTTAGGTAAAGTAGACCATTTAGGAAATTTGTTTGCCTTAACACCATTTGCAAACAATTCAATGTCACGCACAGTATTCAAAGGAACAGAAAACAAATTAGATATCTCCTCTAACGTTACTAAAACCTCAAGAGTAGACACCTTAATCTTATCATTCCAACCTGTAAACAGTGGCTTATTACTTTCATTGCTCGAATCCACCATATCTTCAACAACTCGATCAAACGAACCACTAAAAATAAGAATGTGACGACACCCTAAAAAATAGATTACGAAAAGTAATCTAATATCTGGTCAGCCGACCAAAGTAATGAAGAGTCACAATATATTAATCAGCCGTCACAATATATTAATCAGCCGACCAATTAATGAAGAGTAGGTTTGAAGAGATGAATAGAGTTGTCTCTTCAAGGTTTTAGAAAGTCAGCCACCCAAACCAATTAATTAATGATATTCGAATGTCAGCCGCCCAAACCAATATTCTAAGGTCAGCCGACACTAAAAAACAAGGAATTTTTAGTGCTGCACCAAATATGAAGCTAGGGTCAGCCGACAGGATACAAACAAGGACGATTAAATACTGCACCAATTCCAAGGATGATTTAATGCTACCCGCTCAAACCGATACCCAAACACAGCAAAACCCTAAAAAATAATTAATGCGAATACTATTTAACCAACCAAAACGAAACTACTTGTCCAGGTAGCACCCTAAAAGAGACAAGTAACCACCAACGAGAAAAACAATACGATCGCACACAACAATGACGGCAAAAAACGAAAATTAAAACCAATTTAATTTACCCTAAAATCAATCAACCAAATAAAAACTTTGTTAACTCAAGAATAATCAGTGATTATTCGAGAAAACAACATCATTATAAGGTATTCGGATTAAAGGAAAAAGAAAATTAGGTTTATGAGAAGAAGGGATTTTTTGGCTGCCATTGATGTTTTTTTAGGTTATAATTTTACTTACTATCAAAAAGCGAAAGGGAAATAGACGGTGTCTAAGAAACTAATCGCGTGATGGATTTCTTTATATTTTATTTTTCTTTTTGTACTCGAACTTATTTAAACCTATATGTTGTAGCATTGTGATAAAACTTATTATCTTTTAAGTTTGTTCGGTAGATGATTGTAGTGACATAAATTGCCTCTATCCTGTTGAATCCTCAAGTCAATTTGAATTACCCTCATAATCTATGATGTGTCCTTATTAACTCTTTTGTGAATTGATTGATGAATCATTGTAGTTTGTGTGGTTCGTGCATGTAGTATCCATAATATGTCCTGATAAAGAAATCATTCTTTTATCTTGATATGTATACTTATCATGTTTCTTTCTTCTGTGATGATAGAAGAAGGAGTAGAGGAAGCATATTCATGTCATTAGCGGATCGCTGCGTGACTAAGTTTCTCGAAATATGCCGCTAAAGCTAACAACTGCTACTGTGAACACTATGATTGAATGAGCTATTGCTAGAGCACTTAAAGTTGATCATGCTGCAAGGAATCAAGGTGCTGAAGTTGATGCTGTTGGGAATAATGATGATGCTGTTGGAAATAATGATTATGCTGCTGATTCAGTTAGGGGTGTTGCTATTGTTCTGCATGTTCCAAGAGAATGTAAGTATGCTAGTTTTATGAAGTGTGGTCCTAATCAGTTTCGTGGCACTGGTAATGCTTTTGAATTACGTAGATGGATTGAGAAGATAGAGAGTACTTTTGAGATTAGTGGGTGTTCTGAAGCCAATAAGGTGAAATTTGCTGCTGCTACATTTCAGGATGATGGACTGAGTTGGTGGAATAGTCAAGTGGCTACTGTAGGATTAGTTGTGGCTAATGGTAGGACATCGACCGTGACTAAAGGATTACTGACTGCTATGTTTTGTTCTGAGGAGGAACTAGGACAGTTGGAAGATGAATTGAGGCACTTAGTGTTAAGAAATGATAATATTACTGCTTATACTAGGAGTTTTTCTAAGCTGTGTTTGTTATGTCCTGATGCTTTTCCAAATGACCGTAAGAAGATGAAGCAGTACATTAAAGGATTGTCTAGTAACATCAAGGGTGAGACTACTTCTTCAAGACCTAAATCTTTTGATGAAGTTGTTTAAATGGCGCGTGCTTTAATGGACGTGAAGTTGCAAGATAAGAAAGATAGCATAACTAAAAATATTAAGTGAAAATGGGAATCTGCCCAATCAAGCCAGAATCAAGGCCAGAATCGTGAGGACTACCGTAATAACAATAACCAAAGACATAACTGAAATCAGTATTTAAAATATGGAAGGAATGATGGGATTCGTGCTGCTATTGTGTCTGGAAATAACAAGATAAATCCTAAGTATGTTTGATGTACTTTATACCATGTAGGAAATTGTCCTCCTGCTTGCCGTAAGTGTGGACAACCTGGTCATAAAGCTACTAAGTGTAGGACAAGAGGATTAGTTACTGGAATTAGTACCCCTGGATTAGTGATATGTTTTCGATGTGGTGAGAAAGGTCACAAGCAAGGAAATTTTCCAAGGAGAGGAAATCGACGAGATGGGAATGCTGCCGCTCCAACTTACGTTTTAGGTGATGCTGACAAACCTTAAGGTCTGAACTTTGTAAATGGTGAGTTCTTATTTGATGTTCTTTATGTTAGTATTTTGTTTGATTTTAGATCAGATAGAAACTGTAGAAATGTAAAGATTCAGTTGTTTTATCAATGGAGAATTAGTAAGATAGACAATTAACTATGATGTGGAGTTAACCGATAGAAGGGTTGTTAGTGTTATTTCTATACAAAGAGAGTGTTCCTTGGATTTAGGGAAGTAGGTGTTTAATATCGACTTGATAATCATAAAGTTTGGATTTTTAGATGTAGATTATTGGTATGAACTAGTTAGTTATGCGTGGTGCTGATGTTTGAGATTGAACCAATCCTTACTATAAATTGATAACTACTATTTTAGATTATGTTGAGAAGCTGAGTATTGACTGTGAAAGATGATGAGTGAACTTTCCATTTGAGAAGTATCTTGTTTGGAGATGAGGAAGTATGTGGAAGAGGGATATGATGTATTTTTAGCTCAGTTAACTAGTGATAGTGTAGTTGAGAAGAAATTGGGAAATGTGTTAATGATTCGAGAGTATTTTGAAGCTTTCCTGAAGTATTTCCGAGTTTACTACCGTCTCATGAAGTGGAGTTTCGTATCGATTGAGTGTTGTAATCGATAGGTGTAGTGCTCCTGCGTTTCATTGTGTAGTACTTCTGCGTTTCGTTGAGTAGTATTTGTATGCCTTATCATTTGGCACCGTCAGAGTAGAATGAGTTATCCGGTCAACTGCGAGAATTGATGGATAAGGGATGTATTAGATTAAGTTTCGTTGTAAGTAGTGATCGCCTGTGTTATTTGTCAAAGAGGATGGATTGTTTCGGATGTGTATCGATTATTGTGAGCTTAGCAAATTAACTGGCAAAAAAATCGGTATCCACTACCGAGGATTGAGTTATTTGACCAATTATAAGGATCCAATATGTACTCAAAGATCGCTTTGAGGTCCGATTATCATTAACTGAGAGTTAGGGAGGAAGATATTCTTATAATTGTTTTTCGTACTTGATATGGGTACTTTTTTTGGTAATGGGTTACCCCGGTAAATATATTAACCAAAAAAGCGTTTAAGTACAAAGGAATGTGGCTGAGATACCACATTAACCTCAAGCTACATGCAGCTTGTTAACAAAGACTATGAAACGTCAAAAGCCCTAACCGAATCTAGAAGACAAAAGTAAACTAGATAAAAACCAAGATGTGAACATGAAACTGCGCGCACTCTTCAGCATCCAACACCACCATGATAGGAGCAGGATGAATCCAAATTAGTCTGCCTCCTTAAAAAACCTTACCAAAGAAAACCCAGTGGGAAAAACCTTGGACAAGGAAAAAAGAGTACAACACTCACCCGGCACACCTATCATGGAACAATTCTTGAGCTCGGCACCCTCCATTTGTCAAGCAGCAAACTTGACCTGGTAGATAAGTTTTAAGTTATGTATTTTTGGAATTGGCAAATGCGTCTGCTGTATTCATGGACTTGGTGAATCGTGTGTGTAAGTCATATTTGGATGAGTTAGTCATTGTATCTATTGGTGAATTTTTTTTACTCCAAGAGGAAAGAAGGAGCATAAATAGCGAATGAGGATAATTTTAGGATGGTTGAAGAATGAAAAGTTGTATGCAAAGCTCTTTAAGTGTAAGTGTTGGTCGTATGTAGTGCATTTTCTAGGGCATGTGATTGACAACAAAGGTATTCATGAAGATCTTGCAAATATTGAAACGATTAAGGATTGGTTGGTACCAACGACGCTGACAGAAATCCGTTAATTCTTTGGTCTAAGCTGGGTATTATCGAAGTTTTACCGAAACGTTTCACTGATTGTTAAACCATGGATTAAGCTGACTAAGAAGAATTGGATGTGTGAGTTCCAGTTGTACATCTAAATTTGTAAGTTTCGAGATCTGATTCCTATCAGATGAGGAAGCTATTTTCTGAACACTAAAGAATAGGTTGTGTTCTACACCGATGTTGTCATTGTTGGAAAGATCATAAGGATTTATAGTTGTTTGTGATGTGTTTCATAAGGGTTATGAAGTTTTGGTAATGGCTTTCATATTTTGGAAATATTACTTGTATGGAATCAAGTGTGTAGCAAATAAGGATCATAAGAGTTGTCTCATATTCAATTTCTTTGGAAGGCAAAGGAGATGAGTAGAGGATCACTAGTTATAAAATTTCGAGTACTTGAGTATGTTGGTGGTTATGACTGTGAGTGATTATGACTACGAGATTCGCTAGCATCCGAGAAGAGCAAATGTGGTAGCTGATGCACTTATCAGGAAGGAAAAAAAGGGAAAAAGCCTCTAAGGTTTGAGTTTTGGTGATGACAAGAAGTGTGGAATTGATAGAAAGGATATTGAAATTTTAAGTTAGTGATCTGATAGGGAAGGATGTCAAGGTAAGTGGTTTTAACATTTTGTCAAACTTATGAAAAGGATTTTGTTGTAAAGTTAAGTGAGCCATGGTATAGTGAGCACTCCTAACATACCTGAGTTGAGAGTGTGAGACTTGGTGATGAAGGAATCTCACAAGTCAAGTATCCGATATATTCTAGGTTGGATAAAAGTGAAAGTTGAGTTGAATACTACGTGTTATACAGAGACTGATAGACAGAGTTAAAGGAAGATTTGAACATTCGACGATATACGTGTGTGCGTGTGATTGACTTATGAAATTGTTGGAATTCTTATACATGAATGGTTACCATGCTAGTAATGAGGTTGTAATGTTTGAAGGCTCATAAAGAACTTCAAATTGTGAAGATTAAAGACCGTGAGTTATGGACGTAAGTTAGGTCTTATGTGTATTAAAGTAATGTAGGAAGAATTAAATGACCGAACTAGGAATGATGTTGGTGATTACTGATACGATTGTAAAGATTAAGGATCGTTTGATAGCTATGAGGAATCGTTAGAAGAGTTATGTTGGCAATCGAAGGAAATTGATGGAATTTGAAATTGGAAACATGATTATGCTTAAGGTGTCGTTATGAGGGGTGAAACTTGTTTTGAGAAACAAGGAGAAAATTCAACTGAAGATAAGTTGCATTTCATAGAGAGAACTGTGAAGAGTTCTTAAGAGGTTGAAGTATAGTAATGTTTAAATTGTATTGATACAAGAAATCTAGGAGTGGACCCGAAATTGCGAAAGAAGCATGAGGATTTCTTTAAGGAAAAGAGTTCTCTTTTGTTCTAGAAGTATGGAATGTGAGTATAAGAGGGGCCGAGTGCCGGGGCGTCGCTCTCTTTTCAGAGGGTAGGATGTGATAACCTGAACCCGAGGTCATTATTTAATACTATTTTATGTATATTTTTGAAATTTTTGATGAGCTTGAATTATATGACGTTTGGTGGTTTAATTTAAAACCGATGCTGGAGACCTTATTTATACCTTTTTACTAATAGCGAGGATTATTAGTGACGACGATACCGACGGATCCCCGAAATTCTACGTTTTATCATTTGTTGTTTCGATGTTTATATTTTTGACGTTTTTATTTTTAATTACGTATTAAGTCATACACGGATTTTATTAATATCATATTTGAGTGCGTTTTAATTTTTCAGAAGTATTTTTACGAAACCCGAGTCTCGTAAATATTTTAAAATTGACAATATACATTTTCTACCCTTTAAACTATTTTATTGCATTTTGGACCAAAACTATCACAAATTACCAAGAAAGGTCCTTCTACCACCATATATAAACCTTATTTCCACCTAACTTTCTCATAGTGGAAAGTTACGTAAAAACATACTCCTCCCCTTTCTCCTCTTTGTAAACCGTCACCCCTAGCACCCATCAACCAATTTTCTTGCAAAATCTAACTTGATCTAAGCAAAAACAAATAAAGACCCATCCTTAGATTTTCAAGGGAATTCTTTTGGTACTAAAATCTTCAACATGCATGAAGTTTTGATTTTTGATTAAAGATTAGGGTTGGTAGGTTAGATGGATGATCATGCATGTGTTATTTAATGATGATCAAGAGATGATCATGCTAAGTTTTTTCAAATTTTTTTTTTGATTTTGAGATATATACAAGTGTTAGAGATGAGTTATGTTGTTATTAGGGTTATAGGATGATGATAAAATGATTGATTTTGGTTAAAAACATGATTTCATGTAAGATTTTGGGAGGTGTTTTAGATCAGTAGGAAAAAGGGTATTTTTGGGTACCTTATGATTATATTATTGCTTAACTAATCGCATAGGATTATAGAGAATTTCGTTAGCCTCGATTTGATATAAAGTAGAGCTTCTAGCTCCAAACGAGCGAAAAGTTATGATGTTTTGATTATTCGTGTACCGGGAGACGATTAATGGCACAATATGTAGTTGTTGTCGATATTTCGATCGGATCTCGGGGACTATAGAATGAGTTGTGAAATGAGTCAATGATTGATGTAAAATTGTAAACCCAAGGTTTTGAGTCTATTTACAAACCAAGGTGTCCGTTTTGTAAATGGAGTCGTTTATAGAAGTTAAAATAGTTATCTGAGTCGGTGATGTAAAACTGTCCGATTTTTGTAGTTTAAAGATGTGTCGGGCAGGGAACTTTAAATGTAAAATATTTTGATGGGCTTTTAAGAGGACTTTCAATAGATAGTAAGTGAGACCTCTGAGTAGTATCATAATTTTTTTACGTGTTTAAGTAGGGTAAATGGACTTGTACATTTGGTATGTACCGGCAGATTTTTATCGAGTATATTGCCTAATAAAGTAAACATATAGAAGGAAGTAATAGGTCACTTGTATTGTTTTCTTTTGGGTTTGTTGTGATTTTATTATTTTGAGTTTGATATTATTGAGTATGTATTTTACTCTAATTTATTATTAAAAAACGCGCCTTATTTGATAGGTTGCGGTTTTAGTGTTTATCGGGCATCAACTATCGTCGAAGATTGTCATGCTACTTCTATTACCCAAGGTGAGTCTATAGACTCGCTTTTGTACAGGTTGTTTTGAATGATTTTAAAACCCGCGCGGGGGATACATGCTATTTGAAAATAAATGGAACACAAGTCATGAATAATTTTTTGGACCCGTATGTTGCCTTTGTACCCGAATGTTGCCTAAATTGTGTTGAGTACCTAGTTGTAGAAGATCCTAAATTCATGAACCGTTAACTATTGTCTTGCCCTTGTGTGGGTTGGAAATAGCCGCTTAAACAATTGATAGTACTATCGGGGTTGACACCCCTATCCGAGACGAGAGTTAGTACGCTGAGTGCGCTACTCGGACGGATAACTTGAATAAGAGACAAGGTAAAATTTACAACGATTACCTTAAGAGGGGAATGGTTTCACTTTTATCATGCCGGCCTTTTGCCGGATGATTGATCATAACGGGTCGGTGTCATGAGCTAAACACAATTGTATAACTTATGCTATAAGATGAAATGCCTGAACAATAGATTGTATGTACAACAATTTTATTAAATGATTATGATTGATTTTTCTCTTGTGTTTAAATGATGATTTGGAAAACCTATAGAATTGCTCAACCGTTGTGTTGATTATTTTAAGCATCTATTTCAGGTTTAAAGTTGACTGATGATGGAGCTTGTTGGAGAAGGTTGCGGGTTGCTTTTGTGGTAGTTGAGTCTAAAACTGATTTCTTTCCCTGTTTGTCATAAAAATTATTATGAATGGTCATGTACTTTAGTAAAAATGTTTGTTGTTTGGTTGAGATCTTTTGGGGACCGAAACGTTACTCTGATTGTTAAACTCCTGTTTTAATTGGGATTGACGGTTTTAGACGAATGGTTAAATTACTTTCTTTTATATTTGAAATGTCTCATTTTGAGATCCTTAAAAGTGTGTTGTGTAATGATGTTTGAGTTTAGCACCCAAATGTGTATTTCCGATGTGCAATGTAATTTGGGGGTGTTAAATCCCAGTTGACCAATCAAACTAAAATCCACTAAATAAGAAACCCCCAATTGTGTTCTTCATCAACAATTTTCAATCAACCGAATTAGGCCACGTGGAAGCTTCGGATTGGACGCCACACGTCATTCATCCTTACCAACACTCAAACGCATCCTATATACCCCTAGATGTTCTCATTTTGTAGATTGTAGCTTAAGTGTGAAAAACACACACTTAATATTTTCCTCTCCATTTTCTGTTAGCTTTTTAGTTAGAACTACTCTCAAGTGTCTGACAAACACTTGAGAGAGTTAGTTAGCTTGTAACAGATTCATAACAAACATCCATTAATAAAAAATCTCAATTCACTTCAAATCTCTTCCTTCTTTACTGCATTACCTCATAACCTACTGTTCATGTTGATTCCACTGATCAAACTTGATCAATGGAGTTGTTGTGATTAATTTGGAGTGCTAGTTTGTTATCAGACGTTTCCTAGTTCGATTTCCTAGCCAGAAGATCATTTTGATGCAGAGTTGATCAGTCCTTGATATTGGAGATGATTTGAGGTGTTTTGATTGTTGATTTTGGGTTGAAGGAAGTTAGTTTAGTAGGATCAAGGCCTCACTACTCCATCAAAGGAGGCTTCAAGCTAAAAGGTGCTTGAATTCTCATTTTAGTTCCTCTAAAAAGTCTTGCCTGCTAAATTCTTAGATAATTAATGTAATTGTGTGATCTTGCATGCTTTAGTGTTAATTTTATATAACTGATATGTGTTGATAGATTGAAAGTTGATTCGTTAGCTTTTGATTCAGTTAGACTTGTTAGAATTTGGCTTGGAACTGCATAACTGACATTAGTATGCTATTTTGAATTTCATAGTGTAAATCTGCTTGAATTAGACTTCTTTGTGGTGTATTTGAGTAGTTAAGATTGTTTTCATATATTGCTTGTTGTTCCTATAGCTTTTGACTAGCAAGCCTTTGTTAAATTTCTCATAAACTATCATAAGTGGTGTCTGGATTAGGACTCATTTGATAATTCAGTTGTTGTAAGTAGTTGATTAGTGCATATACTCATTCACTAGACCAATACTAGTCATTTGCAATGAATTTGTGGTCAACTCTTTTGTCAAAAAGGCAATTTGCTAAAAAAACACTTTGGGTCATATTTATTAGTAAAAACTAGTCAATTTCAAACCCTTGCAAATTTTTGTTAATGGTTTTTAAAAGCTGAATTTTGATTCTGAGTAGATTTCATAGTATAAGCTTTCCAAAGAACTAAGGTAGAAAATACAGTATTCCATAATAAGCTAGGAATAAGCTTTTTAATAAGCTGCTTGGCTATGATCAGTTTATGTAATGAAGTATGGACTGATATCATTTCCCACTTTTCCACTTCATAAATTGGTCGATTTTATTGCACATTCTTGTTGTCCAACTTGTTCTAAGGCATTTTGGAAATTTTCAGCTTTTTTGGAAAATCTTGGTCAACAAAAGTCAAATAAGCTCATTTTTGCTTAAATCATGATTCCAACTTATTCACTGGATGGTTTATAAAATTCTTGACATTCCAACTTCTTGCAGTCAGCTTAATCATTTTCATTAAAAAAATCAAGTTGTGAAAGTTTGTTTCAGCTTATAGCTTATTTTGGGCTTATTTGTAAAAGCTATTTTGAGTTCTCGCTTATTTCAGCTAATTTCCTTTTACATGCCTAGCTGAAATTGCATTTTAGAAAGTTTAAAAAACAGAGCTTATTTAGTTTGGTAACAAGCTCATACGAGCTTATCAAACATAGTTAGCCCGTTTTCTCTATAATTTTTGGTTTATTTTCATTTTGGTCCTTAATCTTTGAGGATTAGTGTAATCAGATTTTGAAACTTAATTTTTTAGGGTTTGCACTAGTTAGTCCCTGAATTTTATATTTGTTACAAATTGGTTAGTTAGTTTTGCTAGTTTGTTAGATGTTTGTTATAGTTTGTTAGAATTTACATTTCTAGTCCCTTAACTTTCAGAATTTACATTTTCAGTCCTTGTATTTTACATATTTTACATTTTGGTCTATTTTACTAATTGTGCATAAAACCTTGTACACTTTGCTTTAATTGTGGTAAATGCAATTTGTTTTAGAATAGTATGGATACATAGTGATAATATTTTACGGTTTTTACGTGCTTTGTTGAAATAGACCTAGATTACCAAAAACTTTTATAAAATCTAAAACCAAAAACAATTAATAACTTGAAATCATTTGGACATTCAATTCGTTGTGAGTTGGGAATTACGATCTTAAAAGTTGAAATATTAAATGGCGCCGATGCCGGTTCACGACGTTACGATTGACGATTGATTGACGGTTTTGATTGGATTTTGGGATCCGTTCACCTTGTGAACGTTCCTTTTACGTATCATAAATAAAAAAGGATAAAAGATCAAAAATATAAAAATATTAAAAATAAAAAACCACATAATTCAATTATTTCCTAAGAATTGAACAAAAAAAATAAAAAAATTCAAAAAGTAATCTTTTTCCTAAAAGATTACACCAAAAATATATTGTATATATTGATTCCACTCGTTTTTATGTACATACTATATTTTATTAGAAATTCAATAAATACAAAAATATTTTTGATATATTATTATATGTAAATACATATACGTAGATACAAACAACCAATACATCTACTTCCATAAGTATTGCTTTTGCAATACACCGTGCTTGGGGGCGTTCCGGTCCTAAGTACGTGTATCGATCAAAGTAAATTAAAGGCAAAAATAGATAAATACTTCCAATAGGCAAGAATTCGAATAATACGAACTATTAAGTGAATAGAAAGGCGGCTTTGCTATAAAATGCAATCCTAAGGGAAATAGGTACGTAAGAGCTACGCGCCACCTCATTCCCCCCGTTCACTAGTAAGTATTCTAAAAAAGAAAGCTTGTTAGGGGTTTTACCACCTAAATATTACTTACATATATTATATTTTCTTGTGGATATTACTTATTGAACCTCGGAAAGGATAATCCCTTCTTTTCCAAAGTCGATAGAGAGCTCCTCTCTCACTCCTCGAGTTGAGTTGCATGCGCACTCGAGCGCGTGCACATATACCTTTTGGTGTACAACCCCATCCCCCCAAAAGGAAGAAAAAGAATAAGAACAACACCGTCCATCAAGTCGATCCCGAGCATCGTGATTTGAACAATTTACAAGAAGTCATGGCCGCCGTTGATAATAGACCATTGATGGAGATCCTCCAATCAAATGTGGAGGGAAATGCGGATGCTATTGTTATACCCGAGATACCGTAAACACTTTTGAGCTTAAGACACATATGAGCACTATGGTTTCTTCTACCCCTTCTTAGGGAGACCCATGGATGACCCCCATGATCACATCAAGAAGTTCTTGTCAATTTTCAATACACTTAAGTATAATGAGGTCCCTCATGATGCCATTAAGTTGATCTTATTCCCATTCTCCTTAGAGGATAATGCTAGGTATTGGCTAGATAGACAACCTTCTAGGAGTATTGAGACTTGGGAGGACTTAAAGAAGAAATTTGTGAATAAGTTCTTTCCTCCTTCACGAACCACCACTTTGAGAAACCAAATCATAGGATTCCAACAAAGGAAAACCAAAACTTTAGGGAGGCTTGGGAAGAGTTCAAAGAGTTGTTGAAAAAGTGCCCAAACCATGGTTTTAACCAAGTTCACCAAATCAACACCTTCTACAATGGTTTGAGACCTCACCATCAAGATTCCCTTAACTCGTCCGCGGGTGGGAACATTCTTTCAAAATCCACACAAGATGCATTGGATATCATTGAGACCAAATCCATGGTTCACACAGATAACCAAAGAGATGAGGTAGTCCATGTTGTGCAAGAGAGTGCTCATACATCCATTGATAATAAACTCCTCAAGAGTCACCATGAGATACTTCAAGTAATTGACAAGAACCAAAAAGAGATGATTCAAGCCCTTAGGATTGTTTCCTTGAATAATTCCTCTTCTAGTGATGTGAATGCCATTACACTAAGTTGTGAGACATGTGGAGGTCCTCATTCTTACCTACAATGTAATAAAGTTCAAAACTTTCAAGGTGAATGCTATGCTTATAAAGATGAACAAAGAGAGCATTTCAAACCTAACATCAACCCTAACCATCTCTCTTACAAGTCTAACAATTTCGTTGCTCCACCAAGCTTCCCACCCCATCCACGCACCTAAAATCATACAAACCCTCCTCAATTGCTTCAAAGAAATCAAGGGGCAAGGGAAAATTTCCAAGGACATAACAACTATAGAGCACCCAATAACTTTTAAAATCAAGGAAACAACTTTCATGGCAACAACTTTCAAAACCAAGGGTTTTAAAATCAACCTCCACCTTTCCAACAACAAGGATTTCAAGGTAATGGGCCAAGTGAGTTTAATGCTATTGAGCTTCTTCATAAGATGAACCAAGACAATGAAAGGAGATATCAAGAAAATGAAAGAAGGATCCATGAGAGTGAAAAGAGAACACAAGATCAATTAAGGGATATGCAAGAGGAAACCAACAAGAGGTTTATGATGCTCTTAAATCAAAGACCACAAGGTTCTTTACCCTCCAATACTCAAACCAATCCAAGGGCTAATGTAAATGAAATTACTACAAGGAGTGGGAAAACATTTATTAATCCTTCATTGCCTCCTACACCTCCTTTGGTTACTCCTACTATGGTTCCTCCTTGTAATAAGCCTACACCTCCAAAACCAACACCTTCAAGCTCTACAACTTCAAAACCTACACCTCCTAATCCTACACCTACTACTCCTTCACCTTCCACACCTATCAATGAAGAAACCAACAAAGAGAGTCCTTAAACAACTACCACTCAACCTACAGCAAAACCAAGTCTTCCATACCCTTCAAGATTAAGAAAGGAAAAGCTTAAGAACAAGGATGACATTCAAGTATCCAACTTTTTGAGGATGTTCAAGCAATTGAATATCAACATACCCTTTGCGGAAGCTCTAGCTTATATGCCCAAGTTTGCCAAAATGTTCAAAGACCTCCTCTCAAATAAAGAAAAGTTGGTGGATATGCCTAACACGTCATTAAATGATAATTGCTCTGCCGTGTTGTTAAAGACTTTACCAAAAAAACTTGGAGATCCGGGACGGTTTTTGATCCCTTGTAATTTTTCGGGGGTGGAAAATTGCATGGCACTTGCGGATCTTAAGGCAAGCATAAATCTAATGCCCTTGTCGGTTTGGCATAAACTCTCTCTTCCCGAGCTCACTCCTACTAGGATGACCCTTGAGTTAGCAAACCGTTCAATAGCTTATCCGGCAGAAATTATGGAGGATGTGTTTGTCGGGTTGATAAATTCACATTCCCCGTGGATTTTGTAGTTGTTGACTATGATATGGACCCGAGAGTTCCTCTTATTGTAGGTAGACCTTTCTTGAGGACGGGTCGTACTCTTATTGATGTGGCAGAAGGTGAACTAATTATGAGAGTTGAGGATGAGAAATTAGTGTTTAAGTTGGGGAAAGTTACTAAGAAATCTCAAAGTAGTGAAACCGTAAACATTGTGGATGTTCTTGATGATGTGTGTAATGAACACTTTCATGAAGCTTGCAAGAATGATTGTGAGAACATGCCACATGTGGAGACCGTTGCCTCAATTGCTCCCTCCTTAACACCATTTGGAGAGAGTGATTTCCTCTTAAAGTAATTTGAGTCTAACTTTCTTGGTAATGATGATTCTCCCATAAATTGGGAAGAAGACATTCTCACTATCGGAAAGTTACTCAATGAGGATCTCATTATTTCACCTACTCTACAAGAGGTTACCAATGATGATCCATCCTTAGTGAAACCTTCAATTGAGAGTCCACATTCCCTAGAGCTTAAGGATCTTCCATCACACCTTGAATATGCCTTCTTAGCGGGGGAGGACCAATTACCCGTTATCATATCCAAAGACTTGAAAGATGATGAGAAGAAAAAGCTTATAGAGGTTCTTAAGAAGCATAAGAAAGCTATAGCTTGAAAAATATCCGACATAAGGGGGATTAATCCAAATTTTTGTACACACAAAATCCTTATGGAGGATGATTAAACCCGCAATTCAAAACCAAAGAAGGGTTAACCCAAAAATACATGAAGTCATCAAAAAGAAAGTTATTAAACTCCTTGATGCGAGTATGTTTACGCAATCTCTGACTCACCATGGGTTAGCCCGGTGCATTGTGTGCCTAAAAAGGCTGGAATCATCGTTGTGCCTTGATTGTAGTAAAATACACTCCTTGTTTTGGAAAACAAAAGAGCGTATATGAGCGGCAAGTATTAAGTGATGATTTAGGAAAATCAAGCACTAATGACCCAAAGGTGAAAGTTCGTTTCCCAAGGAGGTATATGTGTGTGAATAATTCGTAATGATTTTTGATTAATTTGAAGAAAGAAAAGATGAGAAAGAGAATGACGGATACGTTAGAATTATACTACGACGACAAAATTAAAAACCGTAAAAAGTGACAAAATAAATTATTTCTAAAAATTCCCAAAAAATTACCAAAAATCAATAAAAATAAACTGAGTTTACAAATGATCAAAACTTTTTCAAACCTTTTAATTAATTAATTATTAATTTTTAAATGCTAATTAAAGCCCTAAAAATCCAAATAATTAATAAAAAGCCCAAATAAAGATTTTTCCCTTTGTAAACCTCTAAAATGACTTAATTAAGCTAAAAGCTATTTTTATGAAATTTTAAACTAAGGAAAACTATTTTTAAATGATTAAAAACTTTTAAGATATCAAAATCATTCTAAAAACTAATAAAATGATGAGAAAATTAATCTAAGAGTTTTAAAAATCCTAACTTAATGTATTAGACCTAGGAAAAATGTAAAAGTTGCAAAAATATTAAAAAATTTAATATTAAAATAATTTAAAATAATATTAAAAATCCAAAAATTATAAAAATTTCTAAAAACTTGCAAACTAGTTTATCTTAACCTAAATAAATAGAAAATGAAAGTGAAATTATCAAAATACCCCTATTGGGCCCCCAAATGGGCTAAAAACAAAAACAGACCAAGGTTAATGGGCTTTTTGGCCCAATAAGATGAAACTCAACCAAATAAGTTAAAAATCAATAGTCCAGCTTAAAATCTAATTCTAAACACAAAAGTCTGAAGGCCCAAAAGCTGAATGTGAGCTTATCACAGCTTAATTGAACAACAACTTATTCTTAATGGCCTTTTTGGCCCATTAAGCTATAAGACAATGCCATAAGCTCTAATTTGACACACAACCTTCTTTTGAGATGCCTAAGAGATCTGTGAAAAGAAATTTTCAAAAAGCTAAACCAATAAGCAAGAAATAAGCAAAGTAAAATTCCACTAAAAGACAAAATAGTCGACTTGAAGTTCTAGACCACCTCAGACCTTGATTTAACTTGCAAAAGACTCTAAATGACTTAAATAATACAAATAAATCAAGAAAAGTTAAATAATCCAAGCCAAATAAGCTGAATAGGCTGAAAAGCACTTATGTAAAAGTCAAAGGAGTTGGTTTTCTAGTCAAAGCTTAATGTCAACCACCCAAATGCTCCAGTATGAACAAATGGGTCAAATAAGAAACACCTATTACAAAATTGAAGTTGTTGCTGGTTAAAATAAGCTAGAATAGCTTATTGATAAGCTATTCAATAAATAACACTAGCAGTGGCTAGTAGTAGAGGAAAGGAGTTCCCACTGCTTTGACTTTTTTACTGTTGATTTGTGAGAGTTTCACTTGGATTCAATGGAAAACAAAGGCACCTTTACAACCAGTGGGTTGTAAGGAGTCAATATCAACCAATAAATCACAAAATCACCAAGCCAATAAGCACATAATAAGCAAACAATGTATAAATATGATATACAGACCTTGAAAATAAGCAGATATGAACTAATGAGCTGTTTAAGCATGAATAAGCCAACCAAAATGAACCATGTGCATACACAAGCTATAGTAAAGTCCAATAAGCACAAATAAACTTGTTTCAAACATTGATTCAATGACTAAGGCAAGATTCAAGCACAAACAATTGATTGATGAACAAAGTGATTATCCAAAACCCTTTTGTTGATCTAAATGACCACAAATCTAATTTCAAACCCTTAAATCCCTTTCCCTGGTTGTATTAACTAAGATTTAACACTTGTTAACCCTATTCTACCCTTAGATCTAGGTGTCCCCAAAATTTTAGTCGAAAATACCAAGTAAAACAGATTTTATAGCCTTTTGTTGGATTTAGGTTATTCAAACCTCAAAGCTTGCAGATAAAACACCAATAGCACATATGAGACAATAACAAACAAAAAGCACCCAAATACTCCTACTCAAATCAACTCAAAACCTGCTTATGCAGTTAACCCAAACACCCCTTAATAACCTGTTTACACAATTTTTCAAAGGATTATTCAGATTTAACCCACAAACCAAGTTCAAATCATTTCAATAACATCAAACACCCTTAGATAAACAAGATTCAACCATAAAAACACACAATCACCGAAAAATACTCAGATTCAATAATAAACACAAAATATTCAGAAAAATGAAAAGGGATTAGGGATATGCACCTCCAAAACATACATCCATGCTTTGGGATGTGTGAGCTTAGGTGCTAGCTAAACAAGCACCAGCTTCCTTCCTACTAAGATGAACAAAGTTAACCAAAAATATCATAAAATGGATTTTTATACTTTTTATCAAAAACCTTTTATAAAACCTTTGAAAACTTAACAACACAAGATCAAATCAGTCAAATATGGAACTCAGACCCCTCTTAGCCTAATACCAAACATTTAAATAACAAAAGGAAGTAGAATTTTCAGAAAAACTAAATCAAATTTTATTAACTTTAAAAAAGAATTACAAAGGTGTAAAGAGAAATGTGGAACAAAGGGACTCTCACATGTTGAGGTCTCCTTTTATAGACGACTTAGGATGATTCTAGAATGCAAAATACATAAAAATCCTAGCTATGAAGTCTCAAAAATGCCCTTGGCCTTCTATACACGTTTGTTGTTGATGAGATGTCAAATTTGATCTTGGCTGTTCATTTTGTGCTTGGGGACCAAGTAGTAACCATAAAGCGTTGATCTTGCCACATCAGATTGCTTGGAGAGGAAGTTGGGTTTCTATTGGTTAACGGGGTTGAGTGTGGGGTCACATGGGTAGTGGGATTTGGAAATTTTTTTGTGGGATGAGTTTAGTTTGAGGTGAATAAAGTGTGGGACTGGGTAATTTCCATTTACCCTTTGTTTAAGTGGGAGGAGTTACTTGGTTTCATAGGGTAAACAATAACATGTTTTGATTCGAAATTAGGGGAGGGTAATGTGTTTGGCGCAAATAATGGTTTGAATGTTTCATTGTGGCAACTTTGGTCCTTGGCTTTTGGAAAAGGTTGTAAACAAAGTTTATTCAGCTTGTAAACATGACTCCCTTTGTTAAACAAGTTTCTGAATTTAGAGTTTGGCCACAAAAACTTAATGAAAAGGAAATTAGGGATTTTATAACTTTGCTCTAATTACAACTTAAGTCCTTTTGATATTTAATCCATTTTTAAAGGACTATAAGTGTAATATTCTTGAACTTCAAGGGTCTTCATGGATCTTTGAATTCATAAGGGACCATTATTGACAATTTAGATTTGTTGAGGGACTAAATTTGCCAATTCTTCAAAGATGAAGGACCTTTTTGTCATTTTGACAAACTTAAAGGACCAAACTTGTAATTATTAATATACAAGGGTATTAAGTGTCATTTCTTCATAAATAAGGGATCAATCTTGTACATCTTCAAGTCTTCAAGGGTTTTTCTTTGACAAATCACAAACTAGGGCCCGGTTCATTGTGCGACTTCGTTTCTCGTGTTCGTTTTTCCTTGTTTCTTGTGATCTTTTGTCTTTCTCACGATCTTCATACCTAAAATACACAAGTAAACAAACACAAGCATATATATGGTATTTTTATGACATTTTATGCATTTAAAGCCCGAAAAGAACGATGAGATCATGTATAAATGCCATCTCATCACTCCCCCATACTAAACCATTATCGTGCCCTCACGCAATGCTAGAATAAAGTATCTAAGCATCTCCAAAATTCAAATTTTATTAACCTTTATTGAAAAGTAAAAGCTTGCAACAATACTACTAAGATGTGTATGATTTTCTTCACGTGAGTGACTTTTAGGGTCAATGAATGGAAACAAGTGAATGTCTCATAGAGTAAAGTTCGTCATCCTTGATTGTCATACATTTCATGCTAAGTGCAAAAACGAGATCATTGTTGGTACAAGACACAATGCTAACACTACTCATACGTCCAAATTGTGTAATACTTTTTCTCCCCGCAATCCTAGTTATTATGAAAGAAAAGGTTTCTAGAATTTTTTAACTATTTGTCATAGATCACAAATGATTCATATTTACTTATTTGAGTATTTATTAGTCCGAAAATAAAGTAGCAAGATTTAATCAATAGTTAGCCGAAGGACAAAATCTTTTAAAACGGCTTCTCGTGTATCTCCTTAAGTTCATATCTTGGCATAACTCGTTTCACGATTTGAAACCTTTCTCGGACCGATATTTGGCATGTACTTCATACTTCAAATCTTGGGAAGACATTCTTGAAATTATTGTCTTCTCTTCATATTTTGGAATTTCTTCACTTGACTTTTTTTTGAGAGATTCTACATACTTGGACCACGACTTCATCATTTTTCTTCAATCTTTATTTTGGATTTTGATATACAACGGTCTACCTCCTTTTAGGACTTGGATATACTTATCCTCATACCTTGTTAGGGTCTTTTTGGATAGACTTTCTCCATGATCTTTAGGGGAGTAATTGCTTTTCGTCGTGCGTCTCGATCCTTCATATTGATTTTGGAATAATGATACTTCACATCATCTTGGATCTTTAGCAACAAAATAGAGCTCCTCATGCCTTGTTAGGGCCTTTTTGGATCTTCACCAATCTTCGCATCCTGCTTCAATAAGTTATGCCTTGGCTATAAACTCTATTCAACCATGAGCAACTTTTAAACGATCTTGTGCTAGAAGCTAAGTAACCTTTCAAATCGTACGACCTTACTTATTGCAATTATTTTATTCCTAATGCATTGATCTTATGGGAGAAAAAGCCACAATCAAAAACATATGAGTTTTTTAAAGAACATTTATGTTCTACGTTTAGCATGATCACTTGCCTAACTCTATCACTTCTCGTTCTTCACTATTTAAAGACCTCTAATTAAAGAGACTCGTGAATACTTAGCCATGCAAGTCAAAATTAAGCCAAATTTGGATTAGCTTTCATTAAGACTATATCAAATCGAAGTTTTGGGTTTTAAAGCCACCTATAGGATCTTGCACTTTCTTAGACTTTTTCAACTTTAGAGAATGCATTTTAGAGTTCCCTTGATAAGTGACTTTCTAGGATCAATTATAGGAACTTGCGAAAAGTTCTTGTTCTTAACCCGAATGAGCTAAGACTTTCGCGTTTTAAAGTTCCTTATATAAAAGTAATACAAGGTTTTAGCCAAGTATAAAAAGTTATCGTCCAATCTTTTCGAATTGATTACTAGTTAAAAGTGCGACTCAGTCGTTCTTGGTGGAAAATAAAAAGGTTTGATTATCTATTTTAAGCTAAAAGGAAATATGAAAATGTCGTTGAGTAAACTAAAAGCTTTAAAAATTAAACTAAAAACTTAACCCATCGGAATGTTATTGTCGGAATGTATCAAAACTGAATCCATCGGAATAAATGAAAGTAAATTCTATCGGAATAATCTTGATCGGAATCCAAAGGTATCGGAATAATTCTATCTGAATGTCAAGTATCGGAATGGTTAAGATTGCAGCTATCGAAATATTGGAAATCAACTCTTTCGGAATGTAACTTCTATCGGAATAAGGCTGACAAAAATTGGGCAGCATTTCGTCTTAATATAGCCTTAAGACCCGTCGCAATGTACGAACGCAATGAGCGAAGGGGGAAATACTATCTGAATAATGATCGCAAAGTAAAACCCTAAGGGTTATTGCGATCACAATGAACCCGTCTGAATGTACTGTCGCAATGAGTAAACCCTAAGCTATTACGATGAAGCACCAAGCAATCCGAAAAGGTGAGATAAGCTAAAAACTCAATAAGCACTTCCAAACAAGAACACTTAACCGAAACTTAACCAACTCAATAAGCATAAATTTAACAACTTTTGAAATACTAAATACGCACACTCTATAAAACTAACTTTAAAAAGACTAAACTTTTTAAGAAAACTAAAAGGTAAATAAGCTAAACACTAAATAAGCCAATAAGCATGATAAGGTCAAAGCTTAATCCGTGTAAAACTTGTAAATATTTTAACACACGAACCAAGAAACTCTTAAAAGTAAAGAACTATTGTGGCGTCTAAAGAAAGTAGATGAACAAGAATGATGAACACAAAATCGTAATTAACAAGAGAGATTAAAAAGTGAAGATTGAAACAAGATTAAGCTTAAAAAGTAAAGGTCTGATTAAAACAAGAAAGATAAAAGATGAAGTTTTAGTGAGAGAAAGTTAAACACTTTCTCTCTCTAAAAATGAAAAAACTACAAAAAGGAAAATAAACTAGCTAACACCCTCCTAATGTGTCATTAGGAGGGTATATATAGGAGGTGGGGAGTGCATGTGTTGCTTCCTTCTTTCTTTTCGTCTAGACTCGATTTAAATTTTTGTCTTTCTCGACGTCGTCTCGGGATTTGTCGATTTAAATTGAACTTGTCTTATAATTTTCTTCTTCTATTAGACTTGAGTTCTTCGACTTCATTAAACTTCCGTTCTTTTTACACTATTGATCTTTTGACTTCGTCTTTTCTCGTTTTCTTCGATAAAAGCCCGTGATAGCCCGTGTTTTCTTCCTTTTTTCATATTGTTATCCTGAAACACAATAAAAACACAAACCACGCATAACTCTGACTTTTACGACATAAAATACACGTTTTGGTCTTGTTATTATTGGAAATAAGTGGTAAAAGGATAAGTGTTTTCACACTTATTAAAAAGTCTAGCAAAACTTGATTCGAGCGGGTTAAGGAATGTAAAGGGCTCCAAATGCCCATCAAGTCAAAAATTAACTCTTATTCTACCCATCAGAAAAATATACATTCGTGTCTTAAAAAAACTTATGAAAACTAAGAATTCTTTTTAAATTTGGCCTTTTTTAGCCTTATTAGCAACAAAACAAAACAAAACATTGAAAGTTGGAAAACGTGAGGGCGTAGCAAAGCAAGTATCTATTCACCCCCCATATTAAAATTAAACATTTTCCTCAAAGTTTCGAGTCTAAAGGTGGAGCATCCCCATACTAGAGACGAAGAATTGAATGCTTAGGATCTAGCATGGAATGGGTGATCAATAATACATCTAAAGTCGTTTATGAATTATGCTAAAAGATAATTGTTAGAACAATAAAGGATATGTCATGGATTCGTGAAAAACTCTTCAAGCAAACGATCAAGGCTCACGTAAACGAACACGAGAGTCTTCAATCATGGCGATGATGTTGATGTAGATAACACATTCACAAACAACCACGAGACAACGAGTTGGAAGGGCACAAATCCTCTCTCATTAACTACATTAGAAAGCATTAATATATACAATGGATAAGCATGGGATTTCCCCCACGAGGCACCTCGTTTTTTATTTCCGAGTCATGAGCTCGACTCGATCCCCTCAATGCTAATTATCATTGGGGAAGGTGACTTGGTCGAGGTCGTCCAACGAAGGGACTTCCCCACCGAAGTAGTGCTTAAGCCTATGTCCATTCACCTTGAAGTTAGGACCATCATTTTGAGCTAGCTCGATGGTCCCATACGTAAACACTTGTGTTATGGTGAAAGGACCCGACCAACGAGATTTCAATTTCCCGGAAAATATCTTCAAACGAGAGTTAAAAAGTAACACTTGCTCACCAACGTTAAAAACCCGGTTTTTAATCATTGAATCATGAAACTTTTTAGTCTTTTCTTTAAAAATCAATGAATTTTCATAAGCATTATCTCTTAATTCATCCAATTTATTCAATTGTATTTTCCGGTTATCTCCCGCGGTCTTCAAGTCATAATTTGCATGCTTAAGGGCCCAATATGCCTTATGCTCCAATTCAATGGGCAAATGACAATTCTTTCCATAGACCAACTTATATGGAGTACAACCGATAGTATCTTATAAGCGGTCCGAAAGGCCCATAAAGCGTCATCGAGTTTGTCGGACCATGAAGCACGGTTTTCTCCAATCAACCTTTCCAAAATCCTCTTTAAAGCTCGGTTTGAAACCTCGACTTGCCCACTCGTTTGCGGGTGATAAGCCATAGAAAGACGATGAGTAACTCCATATTTCTTTAAAACCTCTTCGAATTGGTCATTAAAAAATGGGTTCCACGATCGCTTATAATAGCACAAGGGGTTCCAAACCGAGAGAATAGTTTCTTTAAGAACTTCACTACCACACGAGCATCATTAGTAGGTAAAGCCTTAGCTTCCACCCACTTTGAAAGGTAGTCGGCGGCGACGAGTATATACTTGTTTCCAAGAGAACGATGGGAACGGCCCCATAAAGTCAATGCCCCAAATTTCGAAAATCTCACACACTTGAATTATGTTTTGCGGCATTTCATCCTTTTGCCACGATTTTCCTTGGCGTTTTCAAGAATCACACGACTTCACAAGTGCGTGTGCATCACGATAGTTCGTAGGCCAAAAGAAGCCGACATCGAACACTTTCTTAGCCGTGAGATTAGCACCGTGGTTACCACCCGTGGGTACCTCGTGACAAGCTTTAAGGATATTAGACGCTTCGATGCCAAAAACACAATGTCGAACGAGTTGATCCGCACAAACCCGAAAGAGATAAGGGTCGTCCCAAAAATAGAACTTGACGTCACGAAAGAATTTTCTCTTTTGTTGTATTGCCATACCCTTGATTATGAAGTTCCCCGCATGGTAATTTGCAATGTCGGCAAAACATGGGGTGGTGTCTTTAGAATTCACTACACCGAGAGTCTCAAGAGGAAATGTTTCGGTAATTTCCTTGTTCTCAAAAACATCTTTGTGAGGATCTTCTAGACGAGAGAGATGATCGGCCGCTAGATTCTCAGCTCCTTTTTTGTCAAACACGGTGACATCAAATTCTTGGAGGAGGAGCATCCAACGAAGCAATCTTGTCTTAGCATCTTGCTTAGCTAAGAGATACTTGATAGCCGAATGGTCCGTATACACGATTCTTTTAGTCAAGACGAGATAAGGTAGGAATTTCTCAAAAGCATAAACCACGGCATGGAATTCCTTTTCCGTTGTGGTGTAATTTAGTTGAGCCTCGATCATCGTCTTGCTAGCATAATGAATAGGACGGAAGTGTTTTTCATAACGTTTCCCTAAGACAGCCCCTATTGCATAATCACTTGCATCGCACATGATTTCAAAGGGTAATTCCCAATTAGGAGCAACAAGAATGGGAGCTTCGGTAAGTTTCCTTTTAAGAGTTTCAAAAGCTCTAACACAATCCTCATTGAAGTTAAAAGGAGCATCCTTCTCGAGAAGGTGTTTCATAGTTCGAGAGATTTTCGAAAAGTATTTGATGAAACGACATAAAAGCCCGCGTGGCCTAGGAAACTCCTAACTCACTTGACGGTTTTAGGATGAGGTAACTTGGTGATGACGTCTATCATAGCTTTATCGACCTCAATCCCCGCTTTCGAGACCTTGTGCCCTAAGACGATTCCTTGTTTACACATAAAATGACATTTTTCCCAATTAAGCACAAGGTTGGTTTCATCACAACGTTTTAACATTTGCTCGAGATTAGATAAACACAACATGAACGAATTGCCAAACACCGAAAAGTCATCCATAAACACTTCCATCGACTTCTCGATCATATCATGAAAAATAGCCATCATACACCGTTGAAACGTACCCGGTGCATTGCTACGATAAGCAAACGTTCCATGAGGACACGTAAACGTGGTTTTCTCTTGACCATGAGGGTCGATAGGGATTTGAAAGTAACCGAAAAACCATCTAAAAAGAAATAGAATTCATTTCCCGCAAGACGTTCCAACATTTGATCCATGAAGGGCAAGGGAAAGTGGTATTTACGAGTGGCGTCATTTAACTTTCGGTAGTCAATACACACCCTCCAACCGGTCACAACACGAGTGGGAATTAACTCGTTGTTTTCATTGGGTACAACGTTCATTCCTCCCTTCTTAGGGACACAATGGATTGGGCTCACCCATGGGCTATCGGAGATCGGATAAATCATTCCCGCGTCAAGAAGTTTTAAGACTTCTTATTTATGACATCGTGAATTTTGGGGTTTACCCGTGTTTGACTTTGAATTGCGGGTTTGTAGTCCTCCTCTATTAAAATCTTGCGAGTACAAAATTTTGGGTCAATACCCTTAATGTCAGAAATTTTCCATGCAATTGCCCCTTTATGAGCTTTTAGAACTTTCAAAAGTGCGATTTTTTCATCATTAGCAAGATCTTTTGCAATAATAACCGGCAACTTGTCATCACCTTCCAAGAATTCGTATTCAAGGTGAGATGGAAGATCTTTCAATTCAAGGATAGGTGGTTCCTCGATCGAATATTTTTGTTCAACACTCATAACTTCCATCGGCGAAAGAAATGATGGAATAAGAGTATCATTACCAATAATCACCTCATCTTCATTGTCGATTTCATTTGAAGTAAAATCGCCTCCTTGGAATGGAGTGAGATTTGGTGTAAAATTAGCAAGAGTTGGATCCAAAATAGTGGGATTGCCACTTACAAACTATCGGAAAAAGCGAACATTTCTTGTGAAAACTCATCGCAAACCACATCAACTAAGTCAATGTGATTGATGGTAGCGATTGCATAAACATGAGAAGGTGCCATGTTTTGAGTAGCGTTTATAACAAGTTCCTCTTCGTTGAATCTCAAAGTAATAGTTCTTGCATGAACGTCGATAAGCGATCTCGAGGTGTCTAAAAATGGACGACCTAAAAATAGAGGAACTTGAGGATCCGCGGGGATGTCAACTACTATAAAATCAACAGGATAGTAGAACATTTCAACTTTCACGAAAACATCCTCGGCTACTCCACATGCTAAAATTGTAGAATGATCGGCCATCTCTATAGACATGTTCGTATGAGTAAGAGCCGGAAGCGAAAGCGACTTCCAAATGGAAAATGGCATCAAATTAATGCTTGCACCAAGATCAGCCAAGGCAAGGCATTCTTTCATATCTTGTATGTCACAAGGAATGAGAAACTTCCCGGGGTCACCAACTTTTTCCGGTATTCGATTAAGATATACCGAAGAACAATTAGATAGCTTCGAGAGCTTCTCCTTATCGTTCATCATACCTTTAAAAGTGGAAGCGAAACGAGGCATGTATAACAACACGTCGGCTAAACTTACATCAAAATTAACTTGTTGAAACATTTTTATAAAAAGCTTGATTTGTTGTTTGTTACGTTTTTGCATTTTCTCTTTGTGTCGTCTCGATGGGTAAGGTAAGGGTGGTGTAGGTTGGGGCATAGGCAACGGCCTTGGAATCTCGGGTTCCATGATTGGTATTGGTTCAACCGTAGGTGTGGTATGAGCGGTACTTCGTGAGCTTGTGATATGCTCCTTTTCGACCATCACCTAGGGCTCTTTCTCGATTTACTTCTCCGTAGAAGTACTAGAATGAGAGATTGGTTCCTTGAATGTTTTACCACTACGAGTAGTAATAAGCTTCTTTTCACCCTTCGGGTTTGCAATGGTATCACTAGGAAGACCACCCGAGGAAGAGGGTTTACACATGATTGCTTCAAACATTTTTGCCATTCAATCTTCAAATTTTGATTGCCTTAAATCCGCTTTTAACAACTCTTGCTTAATCTCATGTTGACCTTGTTCCATCTTTTGTTTATTTTGTTGAAGACGTTGAACGTTTCCTTCCATTTTGTTAGCATGAGTTTTCAATTCATTAGCAAGTTCGTTTTTAAGATCGTTTTTCAACTCGGATCTTAAGCTAATCATCTCACGTTGCATGTTATCAAACTTAGCATCGTTTTCTTTTGCATAATTCGAAAATTTTCCATTAAGATTTTTAGTGTGAGCATTTTGAAAACCTTGTGTAGTGTTTTGAAAATCATGGTTTTGGTTTTGATTTTGAACTTGCCCATTCCCACTTTGGTAATTCCCTTTATTGTAGTTACGTGAATTGCCTTGATAACCACCATTTTGATTGTTGTTTCGATAGTTGTTAGTATTTTGATTTTCTGGAGCTTGATTTGGGCGGGAACCTTGGTCGTTTTGGTTGTAAGTTCCCGTTGCTACGTAAGCACTCGAAGTGTTACCACTGGTTGTAATGCACTCGGAAAGATAATGAGCTCCACCACAAGATAAGCAACTCTTTTCAACCGCTTTAACCGATGCGGAATTCAAAGCATCTTGTGCTTTCCAATGTGTCATAAGCGTCAAAAATCTATCGAAAAATCGATTTTCCTCATTTGCTTCATCATGTAAGGCATTAATGTTACGAGACGATGACGATGAACCCATATTGGCCACACTCGGTGTGTTACGAGGGTTATAAACCTTAGATCTATTCTCAATAATCAATAAAGCCTCATCGATCGTTTTGCACAAAAAATTACCACCCACGACGACATTCAAATAATCTCGTTCATGATCATTAAGTCCATTATAAAAAGTATCTATTTGATGCAATTCCGAAAAATCATGGTGTGGACATTCATGTAACATTTCCTTAAATCATTCCCATGCCATTGAAAAACTTTCATTATTACGTTGTGTAAACCTTGAAATCTCATTTTTCAAATGTGTTGTTTTAGATGGAAGAAACAATTTGTTCACAAACTTAGAGACGAGATCACCCCATGTCAAAATCGAATTTGGCGGTTTCTTTCTCGAGCCAAATTTTTGCGGGTCCATCCAACGAGTATGGAAACAACATTATCTTAATGGCGTCATGCGGAATATCCTTAAACTTGCTTGTTGCGGTGAGACGATTTAAATTCCTTATGTGATAATGCGGGTTGTCTTTCTCATGACCTCTAAACTTATTTGCTTGTAACATCGACATTAAACCCGTCTTAATCTCAAAATTCTCCGCAAGGATCGCAGGAATCACAATAGATTCTCCAAAACCCTCAGTGGGTGCTTGAAGCAACTCCATCATAGTACGATTACCCATAGCGACTATTGGTTCTACAATTGTAACACCCCATTTGATAAATGGAATGTCACGCGTGCTTATCGCGTGTCATCAAAGCATACAAGGATAAATGTCTAAACATTACATGACCATAAAGGAAATACCGGAATCAAACATCGGTATCCCAAAAGTAGAACTCATCACACACAAACATAAGTACTGTAAATGAAAGGACTAAACAATGTCCATGGAAATGAGTGTGAAAGTATAAAGAAATGCATAAAGTAAAGAAGGCTAGGAAGCTTCCAATCCATATGCACGTACACTTAAAGTCTACGAGCGTCCCTGAGTACCTGCCGTTTTGGGAACATGAAAAGGAAAACGGCTGAGCAAGACGCTCAGTGTACGGATATACAAGTAAAGCATGAATAACGTAAGCATATAAGCATGAAGCAGCAGAAAAGACTAAGTCCTGGATAACCTGGTTATATCTTAGTAAAACTGATTTTATAGTTTGAAAAGCCTTATGTTTATCTTGTAAAAACTGTTTAACATATTTACCATTAGCGAATATAGGTCATGAAATATCAACGTGCATGAATACTTGGAGGGGTGACCTCGTCATGCCAATTAGAGGGGCTGCCTCTAATTTAATATACTGGTTTTGGGTAGGAGGGATCAGCTCCTTGTGAAGGATTCAAGGCACACAGCACATTCACACTGAATAGTCTGCTAAAAACATGTAAACTAGGTTGCACCCATGCGCCCCACCTGATAACAATAATATGGCCAAAAGCTGAAAGAGACGCCACGAGCTATCACTCCGCCGTGGTGAAGTCATAACACTGGTGCCTCTAGTGTTATGGTTATGGTACCTCCATAATTAGGTGAAGCTGGTCATGCATGTATATGGCTTTAGGTATTCTAATTAAACATAAGCAATCAAAACATTTAAAACATATACTGGGGAAAACAGTTTGCTGCATACGGGAAATCCTAATAAGAAAAGAATGTCCATACTGAAAGGACGGAGAATTCGTACCTTATGTCTAGTGAAAGAAGAAGACGAACGGAAGAGATTCCTACTTCGGTATCACTAATGCTACATAAATACATACGTGTATAATTATCGGATTACTGAGTATGTAACTGGTTTTATATCATGTCTTAGCTTGTTTAATATGTTCACGTCATGTTTTACTGATTCAAGCTTTATACTGGGTTTATCATATATTATGTCTATTCTGATTAAGTGTTACTTGTATTTCATGTATTATTATACTTGTTGTGTAATAAAAAGTAACTTTCTAAAAATAGCAGGTTTCCTAAAATAGAAAGTTTCCAAAAATAGAAAGTTTCCAAAAAAAGAAAGTTTCCAAAAATAGATTTACTGCTTAAAATAGATAAGTTTCTAAAAATTGAAAGTTTCCATAAACAGATTAGCTGCCTTAATTAAATAAGTTTCTTAAAATAGAAAGTTTCCATAATTAGATATAAGCTGGATAATTAAGCTAATTATATAAGCTTAAGTGCTTTCTAATTAATATTCTAAGTCATGTGATTATATAGTATAGTATATTAATTATTTCATGTAAATTAAATAAACTATAGGTTTTAAGTATTTAATTAAAATATAACATGATTTAATTAAATAAAGGTAAAATAAATACTTAGGTTAAAACATGTATTATTATCTATAAATAATATAACCTAAGTCATGTAATTAATTAATTAATTATAAGTCATGGTTTCAATAATTAATTAATAATATAGTCTAATTAAATGATAAATACTTAGGTTAAATATCATGTATTAATAATAAAATTAACAACCTAAGTCATGTAAATTAAATTAATCATGTTCATGCTTTTAAATAATTTAGTTTAAATCTTGTAAAAATAATATAACTTGTAAAAATATTAAACCTTGAAAAATAACTAATGAACCGGACCATGTTTTAAATCTAAACATGTGTGAACCGGACCCGAAAACACCACCATACCCTGACCTAGGTCGGGGTTTCCTTTCCCTTGCTGCTGCCGTGACACCACCACCACCAAACCGAGACCACATGGTCACGGTGGTGCGAGTTAAGCAAAGCCGAGACCCCCTTGGGGCTCGGTTAGGTGTCGGCCAAACAACAAACACCCCTAAACACATAATTGATTTTAACCCCATGATTACATAACATGTTTATATATTGTTTTTAATTAATTATTAAAAACATTCATGATTTTATGAGATTAAATAAATTAAAACATAAAATAAAAGAAGTTAGGGATTATACCGATCACGTAAAATCAAGAGGATGAACACACTAACGATCCTTGCAATTAATCCAACACCAAAATCAAACCGAAACACCCCTTTGGTGTTCTTATACCCGGCGGCCAAAGAAGAACCAAGAGAAGGAAAAGATTTTAGGGTTTTAGTATTTTCTAAATTCTTGTTAATATGAAACTAAGTTTCCTTTATTTCCTTGTTTAGTAAAATTAATGGGCTTGGCCCATGTTTCCTTGTTGTAGCCGCGGGTAAGGGGCCCACATATGGGTAACCCGTACATTTCTCGTGACTAAAATATAAGTGTGTTCTCGTGTTCGTAGTTTACGTAATTTAATTAGTTATCGTTCGTGACTTAATATATTTATTCGTGATCGTAATGAATATACATACATACGTAATATTAGCTCGTAATTAATTTACGTTCATGATTTCATGTTCGTATGTTCGTGATTATAATTATTATTGAAATAATTATCTTGTGTTAATACGTAATAAATACTTATCGTGTTATAACACGTACGTAATACTTGTAATTCTTGTTCATGCAACGTAAATGTGCTATAAAAGGAAATTTCTAATCATGTACGTACTATCGTAAGGTACAATTCATGGTAAAAGCATGCGGGTTTTACAACTCTTCCCACCTAAAAAGAATAATTCGTCCCCGAATTATAGATAAAGTAAACAAGAAAAGAAGAACATACCCGAATTCAAAATATGAAATGAGGGTAAGAAGCCCGGATAGACTCCTTTGTTTCCCAAATGGCTTCCCGCTCGGTATGATCCCTCCAAAGGATTTTGTCAAACGGAATCGTCTTCCTTCTCATGACTCGTTCTTGTCTGTCAAGAACTCGTTCGGGTTCTTCTATGAAAGTGAGATCTTCACGAATCTATTCTAGTGGATACTGAACCATGTGAAGGGGATGATACTGGTACCCACTAAGTAAGGACACATGGAAAATACTGTGAACATGAGAAAGCTGCGGAGGTAACGCTAAACGGTAAGATACTTCACCGACTCGTTCAATAATATCAAACGATCCGATGAATCGGGGACTGAGCTTCCCTTTTATTCCAAAACGTCTAACACCACGTGCCGGCGAAACCTTAAGGAAAACGTGATCTCCTACGTTAAATAGTATGTCCTTACGATGCTTTTCTGTGTAACTCTTTTGATGTGACCGTGCTTCTTGCAGTTTCTGCTTAGCTACTACGACATTCTCATTCGTCAGCTCTATTATCTCTGGTCCTTCAAGTGTTCGCTCACCAACCTAATCCCAGCAGATTGGGGCGCGACATTTCCTGCCATACAACATCTCGAAAGGAGCACACTTGATACTTGCGTGCCAACTGTTGTTGTATGGAAACTCCACCAAACATATATAATCGTCCCAATCACCCGTCCATTCCAACGCACATGACCTCAACATGTCTTCCAATGTCTGAATCGTTCGCTCTGACTGCCCGTCTGTTTGAGGATGAAAAGCCGTGCTAAGCTTAAGTTGTGTACCCCAAGCTTTCTGTAGACTTCTCCAGAATCAAGAAGTGAATCTGGGATCTCTGTCCAAGACGATGCTGGATGGAGCACCGTGGAGTCTCATGATCTCCCTTCTATAGGTATCGGTGAGTTTAATGACCGAATCTTCCTTGCGGATTGGTAAGAAATGACCTGATTTGGTAAGTCGATCAACAATAACCCAAATTGCATCGTGCTTCCACTTGGTTGGCGGAAGACACGTAACAAAATCCATGGTGATTTTGTCCCACTTCCACTCTGGAATATCTAACGGTTGAAGGAGGCCGCCAGATCGCTGATGCTCGATCTTTACCTGCTGGCAGGTAAGACATTTGGAGACGTAAGTAGCAACATCCTGTTTCATACCACTCCACCAAAAGTACTGTTTGATGTCATGGTACATCTTGGTCGAACCAAGATGTATAGAAAATGGGGAGCTATGAGCCTCAGCTAACAAGGCTTCCCGGAGTTCTTGATCATCAGGAACACAAAGTCTCGTGCCCTGCCATAAGATACCATCTGCATCTACTCGAAACTCTGTCTGCTTCTCTAAATTCTGGATTATCGCCCAGATTTCTCCATGCTCTTTCTGAGCTTCCTTGATCTTAGAGAGTAACTCGGGTTCTACTCTAAGATTAGCCCAGTAACCGTGATGTCCACGTACCATGATCTCTATGTCTAGTCGCTCCGAGTCTCTTATGATTTCCTCCTCAATCTCAATGTCGTTGATCATTTCGGACTTTCTGCTAAGTGCATCTGCCACTACATTTGCCTTGCCGGGATGATACTGTAGATTAATGTCGTAATCCTTCAACATCTCTAACCATCTCCTCTGTCTCATGTTCAATTTATGCTGAGTGAAGATATACTTCAAGCTCTTGTGGTCCGTGAAAATGTCACATGATTCTCCATACAAGTAGTGCCTCCATATCTTTAATGCAAACACGACTGCTGCAAGTTCAAAGTCATGCATAAGGTAATTTTCATCATAAGGCTTAAGCTACCGTGAAGCGTACATGATCACTTTCCTATGTTACATGAGAACACAGCCAAGTCCCTTCCCCGATGCATCACTGTAGATTTCAAATCCACCCGTACTAGATGGGAGAGTAAGAATAGGTGCAGATACTAACTTCTGCTTCAGGTCTTCAAAGCTCTTCTCTCGTTCTTCAGTCCAGACAAATTTCTCCCCTTTCCGCATCAGTTTGGTCAATGGTAGTGCTAAGCGGGAAAAGTTCTCCACAAAACTACGGTAATAACCAGCTAAGCCTAGGAAGTTACGGACTTTTGTCGCTGATGTCGGCCTTGGCCATTTGGTAATAGCCTCAACCTTCGCTGGATCCATCGTGATTCCTTCTGCTGATACAATGTGACCTAAGAATGCCACCTTGACAAACCAGAACTCACACTTAGAGAATTTAGCATACAACTGCTTCTGGAGAAGAATCTGTAGTACTGTACGAAGATGGTCTTCGTGTTCCCCTTGGACTTAGAGAAATGCATAAAGTAAAGAAGGCTAGGAAGCTTCCATTCCATATGCACGTACGCTTAAAGTCTACGAGCGTCCCTGAGTACCTGTGGTTTTGGGAACATGAAAAAGAAAACGACTGACAAATACGCTCAGTGCACGGATATACATGTAAAGCATGAATAACGTAAGCATATAAGCATGAAGCAGCAGAAAAGACTAAGTCCTGGATAACCTGGTTATATCTTAGTAAAACTGGTTTTATAGTTTGAAAAGCCTTATGTTTATCTTGTAAAAACTATTTAACATATTTACCATTAGCCAATATAGGTCATGAAATATCAACGTGCATGAATACTTGGAGGGGTGACCTCGTCATGCAAATTAGAGGTGCTGCCTCTAATTTAAAATACTGGTTTTGGGAAGGAGGGATCAGCTCCTTGTGAAGGATTCAAGGCACACACCACATTTACACTGAATAATCTGCTGAAAACATGTAAACTAGGTTGCACCCATACGCCCCACCTGATAATAATAATATGGCCAAAAGCTGAAAGGGACGCCACGAGCTATCACTCCGCCGTGGTGAAGTCATAACACTGGTGCCTCTAGTGTTATGGTTATGGTACCTCCATAATTAGGTGAAGCTGGTCATGCATGTATATGGCTTTAGGTATTCTAATTAAACATAAGCAATCAAAACATATAAAACATATACTGGGAAAAACAGTTGGCTGCATACAGGAAATCCTAATAAGAAAAGAATGTCCATACTGAAAGGACGGAGAGTCCGTACCTTATGTCCAGTGAAAGAAGAAGACGGACGGAAGAGAGTCCTACTTCGGTATCACTAATGCTACATAAATACATATGTGTATAAATATCGGATTACTGAGTACGTAACTGGTTTTATATCATGTCTTAGCTTGTTTTATATGTTCATGTCATGTTTTACTGATTCAAGCTTTATACTGGGTTTATCATATATTTTGTCTATTCTGATTAAGTGTTACTTGTATTTCATATATTATTATACTTGTTGTGTAATAATAAGTAACTTTCTAAAAATAGGAGGTTTCCTAAAATAGAAAGTTTCCAAAAATAGAAAGTTTCCAAAAATAGATTTACTGCTTAAAATAGATAATTTTCTAAAAATAGAAAGTTTCCATCAATAGATTAGCTGCCTTGATTAAATAAGTTTCTAAAAATAGAAAGTTTCCATAATTAGATATAAGCTGGATAATTAAGCTAATTATATAAGCTTAAGTATTTTCTAATTAATATTCTAAGTCATGTGATTATATAGTATAGTTTATTAATTATTTCATGTAAATTAAATAAACTATAGGTTTTAAGTATTTAATTAAAATATAACATGATTTAATTAAATAAAGGTAAAATAAATACTTAGGTTAAAACATGTATTATTATCTATAAATAATATAACCTAAGTTATGTAATTAATTAATTAATTATAAGTCATGGTTTCAATAATTAATTAATTATATAGTCTAATTAAATGATAAATACTTAGGTTAAAATTCATGTATTAATAATAAAATTAATAGCCTAAGTCATGTAAATTAAATTAATCATGTTCATGCTTTTAATTAATTTGGTTTAAATCCTGTAAAAATAATACAACTTGTAAAAATATTAAACCTTGAAACATAACTCATGAACCGGACCGTGTTTTAAATCTAAACATGTGTGAACCGGACCCGAAAACACCACCATACCCTGACCTAGGTCAGGGTTTCCTTCCCCTTGCTGCTGACGTGACACCACCACCACCAAACCGAGACCACATGGTCACGATGGTGCGAGTTAAGCCAATCCGAGACCCCCTTGGGGCTCGGTTAGGCGTCGGCCAAACAACAAACACCCCTAAACACATAACTGATTCAAACCCCATGATTACTTAACATGTTTATATCTTGTTTTTAATTAATTATTAAAAACATTCATGATTTTATGTGATTAAATAAATCAAAACATAAAATAAAAGAAGTTAGGGTTTATACCGATCACGTGAAATCAAAAGGATGAACACACTAACGATCCTTGCAATTAATCCAACACCAAAATCAAACCGAAACACCCCTTTGGTGTTCTTATACCCGGCGGCCAAAGAAGAACCAAGAGAAGGAAAAGATTTTAGGGTATTAGTATTTTCTAAATTCTTGTTAATATGAAACTAATTTCCTTTAATTCCTTTTTAGTAAAATTAATGGGCTTGGCCCATGTTTCCTTATTGTAGCCGCGGGTAAGGGGCCCACATAAGGGTAACCCGTACATTTCTCGTGACTAAAATATAAGTATGTTCTCGTGTTCGTAATTTACGTAATTTAATTAGTTATCGTTCGTGACTTAATATATTTATTCGTGATCGTAATGAATATACATACATACGTAATATTAGCTCATGATTAATTTACGTTCATGATTTCATGTTCGTATGTTCGTGATTATAATTATTATTGAAATAACTATCGTGTGTTAATACTTAATAAATACTTATCGTGTTATAACACGTACGTAATAATTGTAATTCTTGTTCATGCAACGTAAACGTGCTATAAAAGGAAAGTTCTAATCATGTACGTACTATCATAAGGGTACAATTCATGGTAAGCATGCGGGTTTTACAACTCTTCCCCCCTAAAAAGAATAATTCGTCCCCGAATTATAGATAAAGTAAACAGGAAAAGAAGAACATACCCGAATTCAAAATATGAAATGAGGGTAAGAAGCACGGATAGACTCCTCTGTTTCCCAAGTGGCTTCCCGCTCGGTATGATCCCTCCAAAGTATTTTGCCGAACGGAATCGTCTTCCTTCTCATGACTCGTTCTTGTCTGTCAAGAACTCGTTCGGGTTCTTCTATAAAAGTGAGATCTTCACGTATCTGTTCCAGTGGATACTGAACCATGTGAAGGGGATGATATTGGTACCCTCTAAGTAAGGACACATGGAAAACACTGTGAACATGAGAAAGCTGCGGAGGTAACCCTAAACGATAAGATACTTCACCGACTCGTTCAATGATATCAAACGTTCCGATGAATCGGGGACTGAGCTTCCCTTTTACTCCAAAACGTCTAACACCACGCGCCGGCGAAACCTTAAGGAAAACGTGATCTCCTACGTTAAAATGTATGTCCCTACGATGCTTGTCTGCGTAACTCTTTTGACGTGACCGTGCTTCTTGCAGTTTCTGCTTAGCTACTGAGACATTATCATTCGTCAGCTCTATTATCATCCCAGCAGATTGGGGCGTGACATTTCCTGCCATACAAGATCTCTAAAGGAGCACACTTGATACTTGCGTGCCAACTGTTGTTGTATGGAAACTCTACCAAACATATATAATCGTCCCAATCACCCGTCCATTCCAACGCACATGACCTCAACATGTCTTCCAATGTCTGAGTCGTTCGCTCTGACTGCCCATATGTTTGAGGATGAAAAGTCGTGCTAAGCTTAAGTTGTGTACCCCAAGCTTTCTGAAGACTTCTCCATAATCGCGAAATGAATCTGGGATCTCTGTCCGAGACGATGCTGGATGGAGCACCGTGGAGTCTCATGATCTCCCTTCTATAGGTATCGGCGAGTTTACTGACCGAATCTTCCTTGCGGATTGGTAAAAAATGACTTGATTTGGTAAGTCGATCAACAATAACCCAAATTGCATCGTGCTTCCTCTTGGTTGGCGGAAGACCAATAACAAAATCAATGGTGATTTTGTCCTACTTCCACTCTGGAATATCTAACGGTTGAAGGAGGCCGCCAGATCGCTGATGCTCGATCTTGACCTGCTGGTAGGTAAGACATTTGGAGACGTAAGTAGCAACATCATGTTTCATACCACTCCACCAAAAGTACTGTTTGATGTCATGGTACATCTTGGTCGAACCAAGATGTATAGAAAATGGGGAGCTATGACCCTCAGCTAACAAGGCTTCATGGAGTTCTTGATCATTAGGAACACAAAGTCTCGTGCCCTGCCATAAGATACCATCTACATCTACTCGAAACTCTATCCGCTTCTCCAAATTCTGGCTTATCGCCCAGATTTCTCCATCCTCTTTCTGAGCTTCCTTGATCTTAGAGAGTAACTCGGGTTCTACTATAAGATTAGCCCAGTAACCGTGATGTCCACGTACCATGATCTCTATGTCTAGTCGCTCCAAATCTCTTATGATTTCCTCCTCAATCTCAATTCCGTTGATCATTCCGGACTTTCTGCTAAGTGCATCTACCACTACATTTGCCTTGCCAGGATGATACTGTAGATTAATGTCGTAATCCTTCAACAGCTCTAACCATCTCCTCTGTCTCACGTTCAAGTCATGCTGAGTGAAGATATACTTCAAGCTCTTGTGGTCCGTGAAAATGTCACATGATTCTCCATACAAGTAGTGCCTCCATATCTTTAATGCAAACACGACTGCTGCAAGTTCAAAGTCATGCGTAGGGTAATTTTCCTCATAAGGCCTAAGCTGACGTGAAGCGTACGTGATCACTTTCCCATGTTGCATGAGAACACAGCCAAGTCCCTTCCCCGATGCATCACTGTAGATTTCAAATCCACCCGTACTAGATGGGAGAGTAAGAATAGGTGCATATACTAACTTCTGCTTCAGGTCTTCAAAGCTCTTCTCTTGTTCTTCAGTCCAGACGAATTTCTCCCCTTTCCGCATCAGTTTGGTCAATGGTAGTGCTAAGCAGGAAAAGTTCTCCACGAACCTACGGTAATAACCAGCTAGGCCTAGGAAGTTGCGGACTTTTGTCGCTGATGTCGGCCTTGGCCATTTGGTAATAGCCTCAACCTTCGCTGGATCCATCGTGATTCCTTCTGTTGATACAATGTGACCTAAGAATGCCACCTTGTCTAACCAGAACTCACACTTGGAGAATTTAGCATACAGCTGCTTCTAGCGAAGAATTTGTAGTACTGTACGAAGATGGTCTTCGTGTTCCCCTTGGACTTGGAGAAAATCAGGATGTCGTTAATGAAGACAATGATGAACTTGTCTAGAAACTCATGGAAGATACGGTTCATCAGATCCATGAAGACTGTTGGAGCATTGGTAAGGCAAAAAGGCATGACTACAAACTCGTAGTACCCATAACGTGTACGGAAAGCAGTCTTGGCGATGTCCGGCTCCTTAACCCGTAACTGATGATAGCCTGACCTTAGATCAATCTTGGAGAAATGTTTGGCCCCTTGGAGTTGGTCAAACAGATCGTCTATACGTGGTAGTGGATACCTATTCCTGATGGTAATCTTGTTGAGCTCGCGATAGTCTATACAAAGACGCATACTGCCGTCCTTCTTCTTAACAAATAAGACTGGTGTGCCCCATGGAGATGTGCTCGGTCAAATAAAGCCTCGCTTTAGAAGTTCTTGCAATTGATCCTTCAGCTCCTTCAACTCTATGGGAGCCATGTGATAAGGAGCCTTGGAAATCGGCTCAGCTCCTGGGATAAGCTCGATGTTAAATTCTACTTCACGTGTAGGTGGTATGCCCGGAAGTTCTTCTAGAAATACATCTGGAAATTCTGACACTATCGGCTGATCCTGAATTGATGGGGATTCAGCATCCATGTCATGAATAGTAGCTAGATAACCCTCACAACCATGTGAAAGTAGTGCACGTGCTTGCAGGGTTGATATGATTTGTACAGATCTGCCGGGTACGAACCCGTTGTGAATGTACTCTGGCGCATTAACATCACCGAATATGACTCGATATGAATGGCAGTCTATGGTAGCATGATGCTTAGATAGCCAATCCATGCCCAAAATCATGTCAAAGTCATTCATGTCCAGCGGAAGTGCGTCAACAGGACGGACCTTGTCGTCAAACTCTAGAGGAAGGCTCTTGTACACATGGGTTATAAGTACAAAGTCTCTCAAGGGCGTAGAAATACTGAGTCTATTCTCTAATGGCATGGGGAGTATCCTAACATTCTTGGCATAAGCAGTAGAAATGACCGAGTGAGTAACACCGGTATCAAACAGAACACATGCAGCTTGACCATACATATACAAGATTACAGTGATGGTACCTGTAGACTTGTTGGCCTGATCACGAGATGTCTTGTAAACGCATCCAGTAGTAGGAGGCGGCTTGGTATCGCATGTCCTTATGTGCCCTCCATCTCGCCCTTGCGGCAGTCCTTCATGCGATGGCCAGGAAGACCACACTTGAAGCATGCGTCACTGTCGCAGCGACATGGCCCTGGTTGCCTACGGTGGCAAGTAGAGCAAAGAGGATGAGTATATCCTCCAGAAGGTGTTCTGACTGGCTGGGAACCTGATAACAACACTATACATGAGACATGAAAATAGGGTACAAAGGACACTGCGGATAATCGTAAGATCGAATACCAGTGACTGCTGGATGGTTAGGCTATGAACCTCTCTGGTTCTGGTCCCTACCGTTACCATGATTCATGGTAAAAGATTTGCTAATGTGTTAGAAATAAGAATTATAACATGTAATCATAAGAAAATGTGTAAGTATAAGGACCTGCTGCTGTTGTAGTGTCCAGCGTTGTTACAATAATTATCATTACCGCTACGCTTATCCGTAGCAGAACGGTCGTTAGTCTGACTGTTTCCCTTAGGCTGATTAGGCTGCTGCTGAGTAGCCGACTGAGACCGGTCCCCAGTCTTCTGCCTGGAAGATACAATTTAAAGAGATGAAATATTGACATATACTGAAAGAATACGGATTGGTCACCGCTTGAATACGAATGGTTACCTCTTATCGGGTCTCTCTGCTTCCCCGAACTCATCTCTCTCTTGCAGAATCTCCAGCTTACGTGCTGCATCGGCCACTTGTGCTACCGTGTTGAACGTAGCACACACGAAGTTGTTTGCGACCGATGTGCGAAGAGCCCACCTGAAGTGGTGTGCCTGCTGCTCAGGAGTACCTGCTGCTGCACCAAGGAAACCAGCTAAGCGAAGAAAGCGCTGCATGAACTCGTTGCTATTCTCCCAAGCTATTTGTCGGATCCCATGGTACTCCCTCTTCAGCTTGTCCGGCTCAGCCTTGGGGAAGAACTGCTCCATCACTCTATCCCTGAACTGAGCCCATGTCAAACAAGCCACCCAATCATCACCTCCCTCAGACTGCTTTAGTGTGATCCACCTCGCTAACACATCACCTTCGAACCGGTAGCATGCCAACCTCGACTTGAAAATGGGGTCGCAGCCCATAGCATCGAAGATCTTCTCAATGTGAGCCAACCAGCTTTCAGCTTCACTGGGCTATCTGTTCTCTCGAAAGCTCGAGGAAGGAGCTTGTTGAATCTCTCCAGCCATGTGGCCAATGTTGCCGGAGAAGGAGGAGGAGGTACTGGGTGATGCTGCTGATTGTTGGCAGCCTAAACCTCAGCCTTGATTTCGTTCCTCAGCTGAGGAAGCATAGCTTGCATTGCAGCTTGGATTGCTGCATTGAGTTGTTCCTGCTCGCGTGTGAGAACCATCTGACAGTATAACATAAAATACATAAATAACTGATCAAAACATAAACTATATACATGAAAAAAAAATTTATACCAATAAATCATGAGAAAAATTTATATGCAGGAAAACTAGTACATGAATGCATGATGCAGTTTTATGAGAACTTTTGTATGCGCGAAAGTGAACGCCTATGGTTAGTTCACCCAAAACGAAAGACATGGCGAGGGGACGCCTATGGGTCGGTCCCAAATTTAAAAGTTTCGATAAAACACATGCGACTAAATAGGGCCAGTCATGTACCAACCATTACTTAGTCATAAACCTACGACAATGACATATATATGGAATGTCACGCGTGATTATGGCTCTAATACCATAATTGTAACACCTCATTTTGACAAATAGAATGTCACACGTGATTATGGCGTGTCATCAAAGCATGCAAGGATAAATGTCAAAACATTAGATGCCCATAAAGGAAATACCGGAATCAAACATCGGTATCCCAAAAGTAGAACTCATCACACACAAACATAAGTACTGTAAATGAAAGGACTAAACAATGTCCATGGAAATGAGTATCAAATTATAAAGAAATGCATAAAGTAAAGAAGGCCCTGAGTACCTGCCGTTTTGGGAACATGAAAAGGAAAACGGCTGAGCAATACGCTTAGTGCATGGATATACAAGTAAAGCATAAATAATGTAAGCATATAAGCATGAAGCAGCGGAAAAGACTAAGTCCTGGATAACCTGGTTAAATCTTAGTAAAAATGGTTTTATAGTTTGAAAAGCCTTATGTTTATCTTGTAAAAATTGTTTAACATATATACCATTAGCCAATATAGGTCATTAAATATCAACGTGCATGATACTTAGAGGGGTGACCTCGTCATGTAAATTAGATAGGCTGCCTTAATATACTAGTTTTGGGTAGGAGGGATCAGCTCCTTGTGAAGGATGCAAGGCACACACCACTTTCACACTGAATAATCTGCTGAAAACATGTAAACTAGGATGCACCCATACGCCCCACCTGATAATAATGATATGGCCAAAAGTTGAAAGGGACGCCACGAGCTATCACTCCGTCGTGGTGAAGTCATAACACTGGTGCCTCCAATGTTATGGTTATGGTACCTCCATAACTAGGTGAAGCTGGTCATGCATGTATATGGCTTTAGGTATTCTAATTAAACCATAAGCAATCAAAACATATAAAACATATACTGGGGAAAATAGTTGGATGCATATGGGAAATCCTAATAAGGAAAGAATGTCCATACTGAAAGGACGGAGAATCCGTACCTTATTTCCAGTGAAAGAAGAAGACGAACGGAAGAGAGTCCTACTTTGGTATCACTAATGCTACATAAATGCATACGTGTATAAGTATCGAATTACTGAGTACGTAACTGGTTTTATATCATGTCTTAGCTTGTTTTATATGTTGATGTCATGTTTTATTGATTCAAGCTATATACTGGGTTTATCATATATTATGTCTATTCTGATTAAGTGTTAGTTGTATTTCATGTATTATTATACTTGTTGTGTAATAATAAGTAACTTTCTAAAAATAGCAGGTTTCCTAAAATAGAAAGTTTCCAAAAATAGAAAGTTTCCAAAAATAGAAAGTTTCCAAAATAGATTTATTGCTTAAATTAGATAAGTTTCTAAAAATAGAAAGTTTCCATAAATAGATTAGCTGCCTTAATTAAATAAGTTTCTAAAAAAGAAAGTTTCCATAATTAGATATAAGCTAGATAAATAAGCTAATTATTAAAGCTTAAGTGTTTTCTGATTAATATTCTAAGTCATGTGATTATATAGTATATTTTATTAATTATTTCATGTAAATTAAATAAACTATATGGTTTAAGTATTTAATTAAAATATAACATGATTTAATTAAATAAAGTTAAAATAAATACTTAGGTTAAAACATGTATTATTATCTATAAATAATATAACCTAAGTCATGTAATTAATTAATTAATTGTAAGTCATGGTTTCAATAATTAATTAATTATAACTTGTAAAAATATTAAAGCTTGAAAAATAACTCATGAACCGGACCGTATTTTAAATCTAAACATGTGTGAATCGGACCCGAAAACACCACCATACCCTGACCTAGGTCGGGGTTTCCTCTCCCTTGCTGTTGCCGTGACACCACCACCACCAAACCGAGACCACATGGTCTCGGTGGTGCGAGTTAAGCCAAGCCGAGACCCCCTTGGGGCTTGGTTAGGCGTCGGCCAAACAACAAACACCCCTAAACACATAATTGATTTAAACCCCATGATTACATAACATGTTCATATCTTGTTTTTAATTAATTATTAAAAACATTCATGATTTTATGTGATTAAATAAATCAAAACATTAAATAAAAGAAGTTAGGGTTTATGTCGATCACGTGAAATCAAGAGGATGAATACACTAACAATCCTTGCAATTAATCCAACACCAAAATCAAACCGAAACACCCCTTTGGTGTTCTTATACCCGGCGACCAAAGAAGAACCAAGAGAAGGAAAAGATTTTAGGGTTTTAGTATTTTCTAAATTCTAGTTAATATGAAACTAATTTTCCTTTAATTCCTTGTTTAGTAAAATTAATGGGCTTGGTCCATGTTTCCTTGTTGTAGCCATGGGTAAGGGGCCCACATAAGGGTAACCCGTACATTTCTCGTGACTTAAATATAAATGTGTTCTCGTGTTCGTAATTTACGTGATTTAATTAGTTATCGTTCGTGACTTAATATATTTATTCGTGATCGTAATAAATATACATACATACGTAATATTAGCTCGTGATTAATTCACGTTCATGATTTCATGTTCGTATGTTCGTGATTATAATTATTATTGAAATAATTATCGTGTGTTAATACGTAATAAATATTTATCGTGTTATAACACGTACGTAATACTTGTAATTCTTGTTCATGCAACGTAAACGTGCTATAAAAGGAAAGTTATAATCATGTACGTACTATCGTAAGGGTACTATTAATGGTAAAAGCATGCGGGTTTTACAGCAACAAGTTCGACAATTGGAGTTTCTTCCTCAATTAAATTTCCTTGGTTTTGATGACGTTTGCGAGCTCGTTTTGCTTGTTTACGAGTTTGCATAAACGTGACGTAAAATGTGGAGGGGAGCAAAGAAGATTCTTTTGGGTGTTTTGTGAATTTTCAATTTCTTTGTGTTTTTGATTGTTTTTAATTTTTTTGGGATTTTGTGTGTATTTGTAGACAACAATCTACCAAATCTCTCCTCGAATCAAACTCTTGATTAAAGAAGCCTCAAAAGAATGAAAACGATCACGTGGAGTGAACGCGTTCGATAGACTTTATAACTTTGGTGAAAACCAAATTGTTCAAGAGGGTTTAATCACAAAGAAACCAAGCCAATATATATGATACGTAATAATACTTTGGGCGGAAAAACCCTCGATTAGCCTTCAATCTCAAAATACTCACAAGCAAGCGGAGAAACGAGGTGGCGCGAAGCACTTAAGAGCCTTTTTATTTAGGGTGTATTTTATAACACCCGCCTTATACCCACCTTATAGTTTGTATTTTTCAAAATCGAGCTTCACGAAAGTATTTATCTATTTTTGCCTTTTTGTTTTTGTTTGAGATTGGAATACAATGATCGAGTGATGAAATCAAGAATCAAGGTTGTATTTTCACACTTTTGGAGATATTTTGACTTTGTTGTGATACTTAATACAATATAGTAATAATATTTCACAAGAAAAACGAAAAAAACCGATAATACGTATTAGTAGATTCTACTAATACAAATACTATTTATGGTTAGATATTAAAAACAAAATGAACAAACTAATCACGACACACCTCCCCGGAAGCGGCGCCTAAATGATTGTATTAAAATACACTCCTTGTTTAGGAAAACAAAATAGCGTATATGAGCGGCAAGTATTAAGTGATGATTTAGGAAAATCAAGCACTAATGACCCAAAGGTGAAAGTTCGTTTCCCAAGGAGGTATATGTGTGTGAATAATTCGTAATAATTTTGGATTAATATGAAGAAAATGAGAAAAGAGAATGACGGATACGTTAGAATTATACTACGACGACAAAATTAAAAACCGTAAAAAGTGACAAAATAAAATTAATTCTAAAAATTCCCAAAAAATTACCAAAAATCAATAAAAATAAACTAAGAGTTTACAAATGATCAAAACTTTTTCAAACCTTTTAATTAATTAATTATTAATTTTTAAATGCTAATTAAAGCCCTAAAAATCCTAATAATTAATAAAAGCCCAAATAAAGATTTTTCCCTTTGTAAACCTCTAAAATGACTTAATTAAGCTAAAAACTATTTTTATGAAATTTTAAACTAAAGAAAACTATTTTAAAATGATTAAAAACTTTTAAAATATCAAAATCATTTTAAAAATTAATAAAATAATGAGAAAATTAATCTAAGAGTTTTAAAAATCCTAACTTAATGTATTAGACCTAGAAAAATGTAAAAGTTGCAAAAATATTAAAAATGAAATTTAATATTAAAATAATATTAAAAATCCAAAAATTATAAAAATTTCTAAAAAACTTGCAAACTAGTTTATCTTAACCTAAATAAACAGAAAATGAAAGAGAAATACCAAAATACCCCTATTGGGCCCCCAAATGGGCTAAAAACAAAAACAGACCAAGATTAATGGGCTTTTTGGCCCAATAAGATGAAACTCAACCAAATAAGCTGAAAATCACTAGTCCAGCTTAAAATCCAACTCTAAACACAAAAGTCTGAAGGCCCAAAACCTGAATATGAGCTTATCACAGCTTAATTGAACAACAGCTTATTCTTAATAGGCTTTTTGGCCCATTAAGCTATAAGCCAATGCCATAAGCTCTAATTTGACACACAACCTGCTTTTGAGCTGCCTAAGAGATCTGTGAAAATAAATTTTCAAAAATCTAAACCAATAAGCCAGAAATAAGCAAATTAAAATTCTACTAAAAGGGTGGCCTAGTGGCAAAGGGGTTTGTGGCGGGCGCCTGCCCCCCCCCCCCCCCCCCAAACTCCCCGGCGGAGGCTATCGCTCTAAAATGGGTGAGGTCTCAAGTTCAATTCCTGCTAGGTTGTTGGAAATACGTTTTCCCAATAAAGTCTCGGTCACATCTTAGTTAGCATAGATCACGAGATATAGACTATTTAGAACTTTGTCTCTTGGAGCGACCTCCCTTAGGGGGAGATTGTTGGAAATACGTTTTACGTATTTATGAAGGATCGGTCTCTCCAACGATATATTAATGTAATGGGCTCGTGATCTATTTAGTAAAGATATAGTCCATATAGCCCACATGTAGGGTGGGCTATATATACCCCTCCTAGCATGTTAGGAGGGGTTGGTGATTTCATTTTTCTAATAATCAATCTTTACTTTCTCTCTCTACTCTTCTCTTTTCTCTCCTTTCTCTCTCTACACCCTCATCTCCATTCATCTCCTTCTTATATTATTAATCAATCCATACATTAAATCCATCTAATCCAATCATGTTAGAATAGGCCAGTATTTCGTAGACCTTCAATTGGTATCAAGAGCCAAGGTTAGATTGGTTTATTCTTGCTTTTATTTTTATTGATTTTGGTGGGTTTTGATATAATCAAGCTTCTATCTTAAAAAGTTATATTTTTATGCTTTAAATCATAGTCAAATCTTTAGATTTACTTACTTTTTAGATAAAAATCACAAATTTTTATACAAAAATCAAAATTTTTTATTATCAAATCTTAAAAAGTTTGTGTTTTTATAAAAAGTTTGTGTTTTTATAAAAAAGTTTGTGCTTTCTCTTTTTAGTTTTGTATTTTTATTGATAAAACCCTTTCTATTTTGTCTTTTGATTGAATTTTTGTTTGAAATTTTTTGTTTGAAATTTTTATTGAATTTTTTTTATTATTTCTTATCTGTCTTGAAGTGAAAAGTAAAGTCTATATAATTTTTATTTTTTATTTTCATTATTATTAAAGTTTTTATTTTAAATTTTTTAAAGTATTTTATTTTTTATCTTTTTATCCAATTAGTTTTCTGTTGGAATCAGTCATTCTATCAGTTTCAGTCCAACAACTGTCAAAACTGTCTTTCATCGTCACACAGTCTCATCAAGTTCCGAATCACAGTCTCATCAAGTTCCGAATCAGTTTCTTCCGAACCAATTGTTCCGAATCAAAGAAGTTCGGAATCAGTTTCTTCCGAACCAAAAGGTCCGGATCAAAGAAGTTCCGAATCAGTTTCTTCCGAACCAAAAGTTCCGGATCAAAGAAGTTCCGAATCAGTTTCTTCCGAACCAAAAGTTCCGGATCAACGAAGTTCCGAATCAGTTTCTTCCGAACCAAAAGTTCCGGATCAAAGAAGTTCCGAACCAAATCTTCCGAATCGACATTCTTCCGAATGAACAAGATTCAAATATAACGGCAACCTCAAACAACCCTCGACTAACAACTCCAACCAAGACTCCACACACCCTGACCCTCCGCAACACTCTCGACTCCAACTCTAACATCTCAACGACTCTAACCCTCAACTCCCTCACCTCTCGAACTCAAACTGTCTCACGACTAAAACAAAACAAGACTCTTGACTCACCACACCACTCACCCTCGAACCCTATAACATCATCTAATCTAAAAACCCTCGACTCAGACCCTCAACAAAAACCGACTCACCTAAACCAACTCGACACATCACCTTACTTTTCGACTCCAAACTCACCGACCACATCACCCTGCCCTCACCCTCGAAACCAAAACACCCTCAATCTTCAAAACAATCCACCCAACCCTAGACTCGACCCAAATCAAAACACACACTCGACCCGAGACTAACATACACAAACTCTTTAAAAAAAACACCCTCGTTTAACTAACACTATCGGTCACCCCCCCCCCCCAACACCCTCGTGACCGTATCCTCTCTCAACTGAAATCCTCACAGACTCACACATACAACAACTCACCCTCATCCTAGACTCAACTCAAACACACCTTCATCGACCCAAGACTCACACTCTTTCTCACAGACTCAATCTTGACACTAGACAGAAAGACTCGACAGATGATAGAAAGACTCGATAGATATCAAGATTAACAAACATAGAACATTCAAGTACCTACCCGAGACCTTGTAACAGATCTGGAAGACGACTCATCTTGTTTATTGGGGATGAGATGAGAGGATGAATCATCTTGTAACAAATCTTGTTTATATATTGAGATGTTGCATGCGACGGTTATGATTAATTGAGATAAGTGGGGTTTCGAAATTTAGGGTTTGTGATTTCCAGTTTAATAGTTTGGTGATTATTTGGTGTATTGGAGTAGATTGGGTTTGGGTTTGAACGACTGATTGTTTTGAGAGAAAACAGTTGAAGAGACGGAGGTTTCTAGGTGAGGAGAGAGAGAGAGATTAGGTTGTAGGTTTTGTGAGGGAGAGAGTTTGCATCTGTTATTTGTTTATGTTTACAGTCAAAGAAGGAGTACATATTAAAAGGGCGGAGGTTCCTAAGACTACTTTTTATAATCAGTTTGAGTTTTATTTGGTGACAAAACATGCCACGTTTTAGCCTATAACTACCACGATTTTTAGGTTAAATTACAAGAGTATACACGTTTATAGGGTGGTATTTTTGTTTAAATTATAGGCACTCGTCTTATTTTAAGAAAACTTTTACTTTTCATTTATCAGATTTCTTTTTTTATTTTATATTTTATAGTTAATTTTTGTTTAGTTAAGTTAATTTTGGATTTGGTACATCGGTTGAGGCGGGTATTTCGAAAGAATCTAGTGTTAAAATATTTAACGGGTTAAAAGTTTTTGTGGTCGGATTTGAAGACAAATTTTGAGACAAAGTGACAAAACTCTTTTGACGAGACCGAGAAAATTGGCAACATTTAAATTTTTTAGTGGCTACGAATTTAATCGGGTTTAATTTATCATCAATTGAGCCGTCACCAATTTTTGAACCGAGAAAAGATTTATATCATCCATCGAGGAATTTTAAGTGTGATTTACGGGTCTTTCGTTTTTTCACGAATTGTTAAATTCCGAAAACTACCACATCCACAATCATTTTTTTTATCGACATTCAATGGATTCGTTGAGTTCGACATTTCAAGAGGGAGAATCGCACTCAATGCAAAACAAAGTTAGAAAAAGTGGCATCACTTAATTTCAAATGATTCAGTCTCATCTTGTCACTCTTTCGAGGATTCAAGGAGGGAGCGAATTTGTGACAATCTTTGGTCAAGATCGTCATATATTCATAGACGCAATTTTCACCACTTTGACCCAACTCGCCGAGCAACTCAACAATGAAAACTTCAATAACTCTGCATCGGCACTTGCATATAGGACTCTTGTGACACAACTCACACCATTCCTCCAATACAATATCATCAAGTCTGAAAGTTCAGTGATTTGCCAATCTTTTCTTCGAGATACACATACTGAGCTTCGAGTTTTCCGTGATTCTATATTGAAACTCATGACATCGGTCTCGTCTTCGATATATCAACGATCACAACTTCAGCAAGCGTATGATAATGGAGTGCAAGAATCTATGATGCAGATGCAAGAGGAGAATGGTCATACGGTTGACAACTTGGAGCCTAACGATGGCAAGAGCACGGAAACAGGAAGACAACATGATACCAGTGGCACGTCATGGAATGTTCACGAGATCTCTTTTGATGACACCTTACCCGTTTATGACGACGAGCCTGCAAACATGGTATAATGTAATGTTGTTTATGATGTATATGATGATGCAATGCCGCATACTGAGCATTCTGAACCTAATTATGACAAACATGGGATGGAAAAGAGTGATAGAAATACCACTTCTGATTCATCCGATGTGAGTCATAATGGGGGAGAAAGTGTTCAAAATGCTAAACATCATGATAATTGTCTTATAACTGCTTCACTGACTGCTTCTGATTCCAATATTAGAGAGCTCGAAACGATTGTAGCTCAACAATCAAAAGATCTTGAGGATGCCAAACTTGAATTTTCTAAGAAAACGGACAAATTTGAAACATACTTTGAAAAACTTGAAAAGTCAAACGTTTTTCTTGAAAGAAAATTGGATCAAAAAGTTTTAGATTCTAAAGCTGAAAAGGATAATCTTTTGAAACAAATTAAGTTGCTTGAATCTAAGTTGGCATCCCAAGATGAATTGCTCAAAGAGAATGAGACCTTAAAAGCTCAAGTACAGGAAAAGGTTTTTGTTATAGCTGCGTTGAAAAACGAGTTAAGGAAAACTAGAGGACCTAGTGTGGACACTAAGCTTGAAAAACCATCAATCTTGGGGAAACCGCCTACAAATCAGTTCGTCAGACAGCCGACTGTCAGACAACCTACTGCATTTAGATCCGAGCGATCACAATCCTCGAGACCGCAGTTTGCCTCCCAAGTTGATACGGTTCATATTTCTAGAACAATCACTCCACCAACTAGGCCTAATATGACTAAATCAACTTTAGCTAGACCTAATCACATGATTGCCTCTAGTTTCTCTAAGAATAGTTCAAAGAACACGTCTAGAACTAGTTTAAATGATGTGCGCCATGATTTTGGTCACAAGGAAGCTATTCAAAAGACACAAGTAAGAGATAGGAATTTCAAACCTAGTCAGATACCTTCTAGTTTACCCAACACTGCTAACCGTAGCATGTCCAATCCTAGGAGCATCAATCAATCATCTAGGGATTCTAGATCTTACTCGGACATTAAATATGCTACTTGTAAAACATGTAGAAAATGTGTCTTTACGGAAAATCATGATTCTTGTATCAAGAAACTACTTAATGAGGTGAACTCCCGTGCTAGACTTAAATCTCAGTGGGTCGCTAAAATCAAACCCATTGGTAAAGATGATACTTCACTTAAGCCTAAACTTAGGGTTTTCTATAAAAGGAAATGTTTGCCAGCTAAGATAAGTGAATCATCTACTCAGGTCGCCTCTGACACAAGTAAAGCCAACTGTGAACCTCCATGTGCTTCTATAATTGATATCGCTAACCCACGTCAAAGCATGCAAATTCCTAATGAGATTGCAGGTACCAAAGTTGATGTTCCAAAAGAACGAAGCGGTACAATCGTTGTGTACCGGTCAACTAAGGACACTCTTAGAGTTTGGTTGCTGAAGAAGCAGATATCGGAGAAAAAAGTGTCTCAGGGGATTCATGGTTAAGCTTACCTAAGGACTTATTGTCACATCACAGACTATAACTCGCTCTTCAAAGAAAGGAAAGTTTATTGCCGATGGTAAACTTATCCTAACAACGAGAAATTAATTTTTCTCGGGCATGAGCTTATATCAAAAACATTTCAAGTTTTTAAGCTCATGCACAATGGCTTCTCGTTAAATGACAGACGATGACCCGGACTTCAGAGACAGGGAAGTTTATCTACGCAACGATAACTTACCCTCAAAACGAGAAATTAATTTTTCTCGGACACGAGCTTATCCTAAAACCATTCAAAGGTTTTAAGCTCATGTATAAGGCTCGTAATTAAATAACAGACGATGACCCGATCTTCAAAGAAAGGAAAGTTTATCGCCGATGATAAACTTATCCTAACAACGAGAAATTAAGTTTTCTCGGGCATGAGCTAATATTAAAAACATTCGAAGTTTTTAAGCTCATGCACAATGACTTACAGTTAAATGTCAGACTGTAACTCGAACTTAAAATAAAGGACAAATTATCTTTTATGATAACTTATCCTCTTAAGGAGAAATTCACCTTTCTCGATCATGAGCTTGTATTAAAACATTCGAAGTTTTAAGCTCAGAAAGGAAAGTGTACCTTTTAAATAAGAGAACTTCTCCTCATAACGAGAAATTAACCTTTCTCGGTCATGAGCTTTCCGTTAAAACAGTCAAAGTTTTCAAGCTCATGAAAACGACTTCTAAGTAAATGTCAGCTTAGGACTCGTCCTTCAGATAAAAGGAAAGTTTATCGCCGATGGTAACTTATCCTTAACAACGGGAAGTTCACAACTTCTCGGACTTGAGCTCGCTTTTAAGATATTCAACATCTTAAGCTCAAGTAATTGTTTCTCAAAACTTTGAATACAATTTTTCAAGAATTTTTCAAAAGGTTTTTTCTAAATCTTTCAAAATTGTGTCTTCAAATATGTTTTGATAAAAAGAGCATGTCTTCTGGAATCGATAATATTTACGAACCTAGAAATGTCATTCAATAATGACACGGGGTTGTAAATAAAGTTCGAGCAGAAGTTTAAAAGATTTAAAACATGCTTAAAATGGCTTGCTATTATTTCAGATAGTAACCCGCTTTTCACTTTGAAGTCAAGCATTTCACCGGAAAGTTTTGACTTCAGAATCCGAAGTTATCATCTCCACCAACCGTAACAATTTACAATTGATATCTACATACTCGACGATATGACTACTCAAACGGCGACTACAGCTCTTTCAATAGAACACGGGTCAACAATTGAGGTGGGCAATTGTCCAGCATTAAGAATCTTTGACGCCGAAAGTGCCAAGTTCACATGTTGGTGTCAAGACAACGATATCAATCAAATGGAGTCAAGAGATAACTTCAGACGTGATGAGGCGACCAACATTCGTGAACAAGAACCATGTGCTTCTTTCATATGATGTTCTACGTCATTCAGGTCCAACCTCATAATTTGCTAATTTTGTGAATACATTATCATAAATGATCTTTGCACGTGATAAATACCTTACACTTGTGTTTAAAAGGTATTTAATTTACGTTTCAAGTACACCCTCATTAATTTGAGGGGGAGCTTGTGTAATTCATGAAGATAATTGGATTTGCATTTTTCTTCCCAAATTTTCTTAAAACGCTATTAAATCAATTGATATTAAAAACATTGATTGAGTTAATATTTTTAATATGAGGGAGAAAATGTGATTTAATATGGGAAATGATTAATCACAAATGGTTTGACTTAACGTGCTAGCTCATCCCGACATGTGCGAAATGTTTTCGAATATCGTGGCATATGTTAAGGGGGAGCAAAATGGATTTGCACTTCAAAATGGATTTCATGGTGACATACACTTACCCAAAACATCTCTATTCACGATGATGAAGATTGTGGTGACATAAGGATGGTAGGATAGGTTAAAGTCCAATGATTCCTCTAGAACCAGAGGAATCTTCCCAAGGACATTTCATAGCTAGAAATAGTAGTCCTCAGGAAAGATGGAGAAAGATTGTGAACGTAGCTGAATGTCGACCAAGTACTTAAGTTAGCACTGGAACAATCACAACAAGGTGCTAGTGATGACGTATTGGTAAGCATTGAAGGGGTTGAAGAATGAAAAAGAATTGTAAAGATAAAGGGTGTAAAGAAAGAAGCCCTCCTTACAACCTTAGGCAGAAACCGGGTCAATTCATATGCTATTGAGATCATTTTTAATGATTCTTGATATTGAAAATAGACATCATGGACCCAGTGATGCAATGCACAACCCATCCCAGCTAACTCAGATATCTCTCAAAAGATATTCGTTTTAATCACACGGAGACAACGCATTATCTATTGATTTATTCACTCCGAATAAATTGGTATTGAAATGGTGGCACTCCTCTCCAGCCTCCGATCACTAAAATCCAAAATGCACGATCGAGTCTAGAGCCATTTGAGATCATCATATATCTCATTAGGACACACTTTCATAATTCCTTGCTTCTTCACACACTGTGAAAAGTAAGAAAGTTCTTAAGAGTCCTACGCAAAATCTTCATGATCTTGCCTGAACATCCGAGTGATACGAAAGTATTTACAATGAAGATGGAAATCCTTCTTGAGCGAATATCAAAAAGCTCATGGTAGGTGACTTGTGCGATTCTTTATGAATCAAACTTGTGATAACTGGAAAGCAACAGAGTTTTAATTCTTAAATGAATTTAAACACGTTCCATGCCTCTACGCAATATCTTAGTGATCTTGCCAAAACACTCAGAGTGATACCTCAGTGTTCACAGTGATGAGTGGAAATCCTTCTAGTGTTAACCTCAAACAGCACTTGGTAGGTGACTTGCAAGATTCTATACGAATCATCGTGAAAATTGGAAAGCAACGATGGTGCGGTTCTTAATTGAACTTCACTTGTTCCAGGAACATGAATTGACGGCTTCAAATCATGCGGATAATATTATCCAAATGATTCACTCTTTACGTTCGCAGTCAGCTTTGGACGGTCGAGTAAAGAGAACGGGTTTACCCGCGAAATCTTGTCAAGGAGGTTCTTTATTAAAACTACCTGCCACAAGTACGATATTTAATATCGTCCAACGGTCTTCACCGACCAGAGGTAAAATGCTACCGAATTAGAATGAAATGTTCAAGGCCATTTCATCCGTGTATATGTTTTGTTGCTAACTGTCTTATGCAGCGTAACCAGAAAGTGGCATTGCGGTGTACAATCCAGAAGAAGTCGTCACCACATGCTTATACTACATACAATTAGTACTTCAACAAATTCAAGAAAGTCTGAAGGTCAAGTCTTCCGCTGTATCAAACTCTGAAGCTTTCAAGAATTTAAAGGTATAAGTATGTGGAACATGAAGTCACAAAGAGGCAAATTTCACAAGTGATGAATGCACAAGGTCAAGGCAAGGAAACATGCTCAACACTAAAGTCAAAGATAACATCAAGCATATTCACAAGAACAAGATCGAAGACTCAAGCATAGTTGCTAGGTTTAAGATTTTGTAAAAAGATGTGACCTCCCTTAGGGGGAGATTGTTGGAAATACGTTTTCCCAATAAAGTCTCGGTCACATCTTAGTTAGCATAGATCACGAGATATAGACTATTTAGAACTTTGTCTCTTGGAGCGACCTCCCTTAGGGGGAGATTGTTGGAAATACGTTTTACGTATTTATGAAGGATCGGTCGCTCCAACGATATATTAATGTAATGGGCTCGTGATCTATTTAGTAAAGATATAGTCCATATAGCCCACATGTAGGGTGGGCTATATATACCCCTCCTAGCATGTTAGGAGGGGTTGGTGATTTCATTCTTATTATTCAATCTTTACTTTCTCTCTCTTCTCTTCTTTTTTCTCTCATTTCTCTCTCTACACCCTCATCTCCTTCTCATCTTCTTTATATTTATCATTTAATCAACCCACTTTATCAATCCGATCCATCATGTAGAATAGGCCAATATTTACGTAGACCTTCATAGGTGCAAACAACCTTGAAGTGGGCACGCCAAACTCCTGAAAAGGGAGAGCTTTACCTGGTTTGAGTCTGTGTGGTGATGGGCTCAAACCCCGTGGATTAGTCGACCAATAAGTTGGAAATCGCGGTTACCAAAACAAATTCCACTAAAAGACAAAATAGTTGACTTGGAGTTCTAGACCACCTCAGACCTTGATTCAACTTGCAAAAGACTCTAAATGACTTAAATAAGACAAATCAATCAAGAAAAGTTATATAAGCCATGCCAAATAAGCTGAATAAGCTGATAAGCACTTATGTAAAAGTCAAAGGAGTTGGTTTTCTAGTCAAAGCTTAAAGTCAACCACCCAAATGCTCCAGTATGAACAAATAGGTCAAATAAGGAACACCTATTACAAAACTAAATTTGTTGCTGGTTAAAATAAGCTAGAACAGCTTATTGATAAGCTATTCAAGTAATAACACTAGTAGTGGCTAGCAGCAGGGGAAAGAAGTTCCCACTGCTTTGACTTTTTGACTGTTGATTTGTGAGAGTTTCACTTGGATTCAATGGAAAACAAAGGCACCCTTACAACCAGTGGGTTGTAAGGCATCAATATCAAGCAAGAAATCACAAAATCACCAAGCCAATAAGCACATAATAAGCAAACAGTGCACATATATGATACAGACCTTGAAAATAAGCAAATATGAACAAATAAGTAGTTTTAGCATGAACAAGCCAACCAAAATGAACCATATGCATAGACAAGCTATAATAAAGTCCAATAAGCACAAATAAACTTGTTTCAAACACTAATTCAGTGATTAAGGCAAGATTCAAGCACAAACAGTTGACTGATGAACAAAGTGATTATCCAAAACTCTTTTGCTGATCTAAATGACCACAAATCAAATTTCAAACCCTTAAATCCCTTTCCCTTGCTGTATTAACTAAAATTTTAACACTTGTTAACCCTATTCTACCCTCAGATCTAGGTGTCCCCAAAATTTTAGTCAAAAATACCAAGTAAAACAGATTTTATAGCCTTTTATTGGATGTAGGTTATTCAAACCTCAAAGCTTGTAGATAAAACACAAATAGCACATATGAGACAATAACAAACATAAAGCACCCAAATACTCTTACTAAAATAAACTCAAAACCTGCTTATGCAGTTAACCCAAACACCCCTTAATAACCTATTTTCACAATTGTTCAAAGGATTATTCAGATTTAACCCACAAACCAAGTTCAAATCAATTCGATAATATCAAACACCCTCAGATAAACAAGATTCAACCATAAAAACACACAATCACAGACAAATACTCAGATTCAAATATAAAACACAAATTATTCAGGAAATGAACAAGGGTTTAGGGATATGCACCTCCAAAATATACATCCATGATTTGGGATATGTGAGCTTAGAAGCTAGCTAAACAAGCACCAGCTTCCTTCCTGCTAAGATGAACACAGTTAACCAAAAATATCATAAAACTGATTTTTATACTTTTGATCAAAAACCTTTTATGAAACCTTTAAAAACTTAACAACACAAGATCAAATCATTCAAATATGGAACTCAGACCCCTCTTAGCCTAATATCAATCTTTTAAATAACAAAAGGAAGTAGAATTTTTAGAAAAACTAAATCAAATTTTATTAACATTAAAAAGGAATTACAAAGGTGCTAAGAGAAATCTGAAACAAAAGGACTCTCATATGTTGAGGTCTCCTTTTATAGACGACTTAGGATGATTCTGGAATGTAAAATACATCAAAACCCTAGCTATGAAGTCTCAAAAATGCCCTTGGCCTTTTAGACGCGTTTGTTGTTGATGAGTTGTCAAATTTAATCTTGGTTGTTAATTTTGTGCTTGGGGACCAAGTAGTAACCATAAAGCGTTGATCTTGCCACATCAGATTGCTTGGAGAGGAAGTTGGGTTTCTATTGGTTAACGGGGTTGAGAGTGGGGTCACATAGGTAGTGGGATTTGGGAATTTTGGTGTGGGATGAGTTTAGTTTGAGGTGAATCAAGCGTGGGAGGGGTAATTTCCATTTACCCTTTCTTTAAGTGGGAGGAGTTACTGGGTTTCATAGGGTAAACAGTAACATGTTTTGATCCGAAATTAGGGGAGGGTAATGTGTTTGGCGCAAATAATGGTTTGAGTGTTTCATTGTGGCAACTTTGGTCCTTGGCTTTTGGAAAAGGTTGTAAACAAAGTTTATTCAGCTTGTAAACACGACTCCCTTTGTTAAACAAGTTTCTGAATTTAGAGTTTGGCCACAAAAACTTTATGAAAAGGAAATTACGACTTTTATTACTTTGCTTTAATTACAACTTCAGTCGTTCTGATATTTAATCCATTTTTAAAGGACTAGAAATGTAATATTCTTGAATATCAAGGGTCTTCATGGATCTTTGACTTCATAAGTGACCATTATTGACAATTTAGATTTGTTGAGGGACTAAATTTGCCAATTCTTCAAAGATGAAGGACCTTTTTGTCGTTTTGACAAACTTAAGGGACCAAACTTGTAATTATGAATATACAAGGGTATTAAGTGTCATTTCTTCATAAATGAGGGATCAATCTTGTACATCTTCAAGTCTTCAAGGGTTTTTCTTTGACAAATCATAAACTAGGGTCCGATTCATTGTGCGGCTTTGTTTCTAGTGTTCGTTTTTCCTTGTTTCTTGTGATCTTTTGTCTTTTTTACGATATCCATATCTAAAATGAAAAAGTAAACAAACACAAGCATATATATGGTTTTATATGACATTTTATGCATTTAAAGCCCGAAAAGAATGATGAGATCATGTATAAATGCCATCTCATCATGCTTATTGAGAACAATAAGCTAATCCCCACTAGACTTGTCACGGGTTAGAGAGTTTTTATTGATTATAGGAAGCTTATGATGCCACTAGGAAAGATCATTTCCCATTACCTTTCATGGACCAAATGCTTGAACGCTTGGTGGGAAATTAGTACTATTACTTTTTAGATGGATTTTCGGGTTGTTTCCAAATACCCATTGATCCAAAGGATCAAGAAAAGACCATATTCACTTGTCCCTATGGCACATTTGCTTATAAAAGAATGCCTTTTGGCTTATGCAATGCCCCGGGGACATTCCAAAGGTGTGTGATTGTGACACCCCGGGTAGGGTCAAAATATGCAGAAATATCCACGGAGATGTCACAAGGGTGGATCGATAGCATATAGTCCATAGAGCATAAGATAAAAAGTTAGTCAAATCAGATTACATGTTTATTTAAACAAATAAATAAAAACTGTTTTAAACAAGACAGTAGGTGATTTTTTTGTTTCCCAAATAGAACCCCTGACGAGTCCTATGATGCAAATTTCTAAGATGCTGGAGACCATGCACACACCACGTACTAACTTCATTTTCCTGTGCAAAACATACTAACGGGGGTCAACATAAAGTTGGTAAATTTAAAGATTTTAATCAATTAATTAGTTTGGACATACAATAATCATAGAAGTAATAATGCACAAAGCATTTTTACTAAAATGTAAACAACATTTGTTTATTATTAGAAACTGAAGCTTAAATCCATAGTCCTTTACTGATGAGGACGTAGTGTCTTACAAAAAGACACCCCTTTCTAGTTCCAACATGGTATACGTCTGTTGTCCCGGCCAAGGCACAGTGAGCATGACTCACCCAAACGGGGATGGTCAATCCCTAATAGATCTATTTATAACATTCGGGCGATTTACAACAATTTAACAGTTTCAATAATAATCAATCAATAATCAAGTTTATACAATCTAGTTATGTCCAATATATGTTTGCATATTTTCTTTCCCAAAAGGGAAACTTTTATCAAAGTTTAAATGGGGCTATAAACTCACCTGGGAGTAGGCAATTGCTTGTTTAACACGAATATCCAATTAAAGCTCACACCAAAGTTATGCCTAATCAGATAGTACAGTCTTAACAGGTAGTACAAAGAACATATATGTATGCTTATACGGATTTTTATTCAGTTTATTCATACTATGGTATTTATCTAAATAACTGTAGTTCAAGTAGCATCAATATTCATTTAAACTTATATATAAGTTTCATTTCTAAGTAAACATAAAATGTTTAACTATTAATATTAGTTAGCATACATGTATTTATAGTAATCATTTAACTTACAATTAAGTTTTACATTTAAGTAAACATAAAAGAAAATGTTTCACTTAAAATATTAACCTATGTTTATAGTACTTGTATCTATAACATCCTATTAAATTTATAACCAAGTTCTATATTTAACTAAACATAAAGGGTTTTACTTATAATATATTTACGTAGTAACATTTAATTTAATTAACGTTCATATAATTTTATTTTAAAAGTATTTGAGTACATGTATTAATATCACATATTCATCTTGTTTATACAATTTATTTTGTATAGCCAATATAAATAAATATTTCATAAAAAAATATGTTATTTTATTTAACTCTAAAGTTTTTATAAATTATTTAAAATTTATAAAATAATTTATTTATCACAAACTTAAGTTTATACATTAATCCTTATGATATAGACTTTTAATTATGTTTTATTATAATTAAAATAGATTGTAGGGTTAGGACTTGTTAATGTTTCGAAACATGGCAAAACTAGTCCCTCCATCTATTTAATCAAGTAAACTTTCTAATTTTACATATTTAGTACCTAGGGCTTGCTAAAGTTTCGGCTTATGGCAGATTTGGTCCCCCTAGTATTATCTAGGTTTTGTAACTTTACTAAATTTACAAAAACAGCCCCTAGGGCTTCTCTAAGTTTCGGCAATTGACAAAAATAGTCCTTAGGGTATTAAAATGGCAAAATAACTTTTAGAAACTTCCCAAAATGGTCCCTAGGGTTTAATTTTCCACGGATAATAATTAAACCCTAGACTTTTGGATATTTACATTTTCAGTCCTTGTGCTTACTAGTTTATCAAAACAAGTTTCATAAGTTACGGTTTTAGTCCTTAAGTTTTATAAATTGTCATTTTCATCAAAAAAAACTTTTTATAAGTTATATTTTTATTATAAAAACTTTTATTTTAACATTTAAACTTTATATGGGCTCATTAAATGGGCTAAACATCTAATGGGCTATTTTAGTGGGCTTAAACATATTTCAAGTCCACTCATTTATTTAAATGGGCCTTTAAATCATTTATTGGGCTTAATACATTTTTAAGTCCCTTTAATTAGTTAAATGGTCCTAAGTGTGATCTTAAGTCCATTTAAGTTACTATAATTTATAAAATGGGCTTATTGGGTCCATTTAAATTTTAGGTTAACTTTATATGGACTTAGTTAGTCCATTGACATTAATTTATATTTTATGTATATTTTTACTTAGGATATTCTTATAAGCTTATTATGAGCTTATTAAATTTAGTTTTCAATCTAAATAGATGAATAAAACTTACAATTTGTTTTATGTGTTATACTAAATTAGATCTAAGTGTGTTATAAGGTTACAAGTAGGTCATAAGCCCTAATAGAAGCTTATATCCCACGGCCAATATTAATTATAGCTTATTAAGATAAGTCAAGTCTTATTTTAAGGTTGCATGTAGTTTATATGTGTTACAAAATTAGATCTAACTATGTACACATCAAGAAATTAAGTCACAAGTTCAAAATGAGATCTAAACTATGTCTAGACCTAAAAATCAAACATAGATCCATGTACCCTCATATATAGCTCACGACTATATTTTTAGATCTTGGTATTTCCAAGATATCCCTTTAACTAGTTTTTAAGTTTTGTAAATATTTGCAAAAATATAATCATGATTATCTAGGTGACATGCATATTTCCAAGGTTCCCATTTTACCAAGGTGACTACATATAGCCCACGGCTATATTGTCTCCTCCCAAAGTTCCCAAAAGATTTTATAAACTTGTTTTTATGTTTAACATACTCAAGTTAGTTTTTATCATTAGATCTATGGTTAATGTAAGCATGCATGTACATCTAATTTATTTTAGGTCATATGTAACCCACGCCTACATTTATTCCACAAGTTATTTTTGTGATTTTTAATAGTCAATTTAACATGTATCATTTCATATTCCATCATTTAAACTTAACACATAAATCACATATACATTAACCATGTATGTCGTGACCTTTAAGGTCATGGTCTTCAAGACTTTTAGGTTACACACATTCATTTTATGAGATATATGACTATTGGTTTAACCATAGTCCCATAAAACAAGATTTGTAACTCATGCAACATTTAGATTTGCAAAACGTCTCATATGGTATTTAAATCAAGTTTAAAACATAGGATACAAGTTATAGGTTTCTTACTAAAAGATTTTAAATCATGAACATGATTTTTATAAATATGTCGTGACCTATAATGGTCATAGCTTTAGCAAATCTTGATTTTAACATGTTATTTACTTGTATTTATAGATGTATGATGATGCATGCATGAAGAAATGAAAGGACATGTAGTGTATACCTTTCTTGCCTAAAAGTACCAAAGAGGATCTAGATGAACAAGGAGGTTTGAGATCTACTCAAGGTGATGAAGAAAACCCTAAAACAAACCAAGTCTTGGCCTTGATGACTTAGCTAGGGCTTGTTTATAGTGATTCCAAGGAAATGATACTACCAATGATTTGTAGTAAAGATGAGACAAGTATCTTGCTTGAATTAATACTTGGTTTTGGATTGCATGTGTGTGAGAAGGTATGTGTTTCGGCTTTAAGCCGTATGATTTGAGAAAGAAGAGGGTGAGAGAACAAGATTGGATTGCATGTGTGTGAGAAGGTATGTGTTTCGGCTTAAAGAGGAGAGAGGGAAAGGAATGGCAAAAGGTATGATTTACCTTGGTAAGACATATCATGCCAAGTGTCCCCTTTTGCCTTTCCAAGGCAACTCTCCTTCTTCCACACAAGCCTATGTCGTGTGATACTCACCAAAGAGAGGGAAAGGGATGGGCTTGGTCATGGGCTTATGTTGGGCCTAATACAAAGAGCACAACCTTGGGCTAGTCCATGAGAGTTTAAGCATGTTATAATATGCATGCACCCCTACACTATAAGTACATTATGTAGTATGTTTCCATATTTGTTAAGTGTTGTTTATAGTTAAAAACACACTTCATTACTAGTTTTACTTAGTTATGAGTTCATGGTTTAAGTTGTGAAGTTATTTTCAACAAAGATGAATGTAGAAGTATAGTTACATGATAGACATGTTTATTCACATCTTAAGGAAACATAATATATGAATATGTGTTCTAAGATTATTGGGTGGAAATCTACTACATAAAATCATGGTAAAATCATGGATTTTACAGCACCACCCCGTTATTTAGATTTGTCATCAAAGCTACTAAAAACTTAGTTATCTTTTAAGTAAGAGATGTTCTAAGTACATGATTCGTTTCAGGTTCACTCTCAGGTACGGATGGCGGTAAGAACACGAAGTGGTCTACACCTAGGTTATTCTTATATGCCTGATTTGTCATTAATGGAAGCTTCCGTCATTATAAGTGAACAGAAGAGAATGCAAAGAGATCTTTATATGGATCGCACTATACATCCGATATAGCAGTAAAGGAGACTGCTGCTGTGGATGGATAGGGGAGGAATGCAAAGAGATCTTTATCTGGATCGCACTATACATCCAATTGAGCAGTAAAGGAGACTACTGCTGTGGATGGATAGGAGAGGAATGCAAAGAGATCTTTATCTGGATCCCACTATTCATCCGATTGAGCAGTAAAAGAGACTGCTGCTGTGGATGGATAGGCACGGAATGCATAGAGATCTTTATCCGGATCGCACTATTCATCCGATTGAGCAGTAAAAGAGATTGTTGTTGTGGATGGATAGGCACGGAATGCATAGAGATCTTTGTCCGTATCGCACTATTCATCCGATTGAGCAGTAAGGGAGACTGCTGTTGTGGATGGATAGGCACGGAATGCATAGAGATCTTTATCCGGATTGCACTATTCATCCGATTGAGCAGTAAGGGAGACTGCTGTTGTGGATGGATAGGCACGGAATGCATAGAGATCTTTATCCGGATTGCACTATTCATCCGATTGAGCTGTAAGGGAGACTGCTGTTGTGGATGGATAGGCACGGAATGCATAGAGATCTTTATCCGGATCGCACTATTCATCCGATTAAGCAGTAAGGGAGACTGCTGCTATGGATGGATAGGCACGGAATGCATAGAGATCTTTATCCGGATCGCACTATTCATCTGATTGAGTAGTAAGGGAGACTGCTGTTGTGGAGGGATAGGCACGGATGCTTAATGGGGTTGTAGCTATACCCTTCTAGGATTTGGGAGAAAACCAATTGCGTTGTGGATTTGGTTAGGAGGACAAATCCATTGCAAATGGTTTCTAACATGAGGAGGACACACCAACATGTTTCATACGCTGGGGAATCTGGGGATGCTCTATTTCTACATCCTTTTCATGGGTGAGATACAAGTTATATCTCCATACGCGAGGATGAAAAATTGGGGGTTGAAGGTAAAACAAACATGTTGAACTTTAACTCCTCCTATACTAACAGCTTTAAGAAAAGACTTACGATCTTTACCTCAAGCCAGTAGGACACAAACATTAGTTAATGGTACTAAAGTTTCTACCCAACAAAGAGGTTAAGATTGTTGTCAATGGCGTTTGCGTAAGAAGTTGCAAAGAATCTTCTTCCTTTGCCGTGAGGCTGAGTGAGGGGGGCGCAGAAAAGAAGTACCTCAAATGGTGGAAATAAAAGAAGATACCAAGAATAAAGAAGTGCGCGCCTTGTAGGGTGTCGTAACAAGGGTCATGCATTCACTATTACTGGTTCAAAATTTGTGCAAATTCTAACTTCTAAAGAGAGGAATTCTCATCGCCCAGCGTCTAATGGATGATGGTATTGTCGAACTAATTGGACCCGAAGAGGAAAGAGGAATGTCCAAAAACATAGGACATTCAACATCTCATTACGGGGGATGTCGAACATAGCCCTACTAAGTACACCCATTGTGAGTTGGATGTGCCTTTCAGGTTTAGGGTTGCCTAGGTGGCGGAAGTAACCCTACAAAATACACCCATTGTGAGCCGGGTGTGTCTTTCAGGTTTAGGCATGGAAGAAACATGTTAGGGAAATAGGAGATTCTTGGACCAAATATTCTTTAGCCCGTTGGTGCTAGAGATGACACTAAACCTAGTGTTAACTATATCGGGGTTATGGCTCCCTAGTATAATCAAGGTTTCATCTCACCAAGGTACACAAACCCATTTTTGGCTATATGGGATAATTGCATGTTACTTGTTAGTCAATTTGTGCTAATAACGACCTCAAAGTTATCAGGACTTTCTAGGATCTGATTGATGTAAAATGGCGATTTGGAAAGTCTTAAGGATTATCCTCGAACGATGGTGTTTAACTATCATAACTTTTCCATCGACTATTCCACAGTATAATAGGAGCCTAGAACTATCGGAGGGATTTCCATTACCTTACTAAATTTAGCAATTGTAGTGCTTTGATCTACACATGTATCAGACAAGATAGATGCATATCATTGGTTTAGTAAGAACGTACCAGGTACGATGTTGGAGCCTGGGTTTGCTGGGGCATTGCCGGCCATGTACACTTGCGAAGGAGTTCCCTTGTTGTCCTTCTTCTGGTTGGCCCACTTGGGACAATCAGGTCTCACGTGCCCAGGGGTTCCACACTCGTAACATACCACAGCTTTCGGTTTCCCTGTTGCCCACTTCCACTCCCTCGTGCGTTGGACTTGCCCTTGTTGCTGTTTCCAGGATTGGTGTTGGGTCGACCTGGGGTAGAAACATTGGCTGGACAATCGCGAGCAAAATGGCCTTGTTGGCCGCACTTGTAGCATCCTTGACATTTTCCTCCAGCAACATGATGGTAGTTGCACTTCGAACACTTGGGCTTTGTCCCTGAGTAGTTCTTGGTGCGGGTTGTGGGGGTAGTGTCATCTGCTTGCCCAACATTTTGCTTTTTGGAAGGCTGCTGGTGCTGGCTACGATAGTTTTCATCGGAATTTCTCTTGTTGTCTGTTTGTCTCTCGGACAGATTGCAGGCTCGTTTGTTGATCAGCTCAGTCGCAAATTCCATGGCACCTTTAACCGTGGTGGTTCGTGAAGCTAGCACACTGTCATGAATGTTGTCAGGGAGTCCGCTGACATATTTTTCAATCTTGTCACTCCTTAGAGGAAACATTCTGGTGCACATCAAGCTTGACTCTTGAAATCTTTTGTTGTACCAAATGATATCATTGTTCTTACACTTGAGATCCCACAGCTCGACTTCCAACTTCTTCATTTCTCCCCTGGGACAGTACTTCTCAGTCATTCTTTCCTTGAGGTTGGCCCAAGTGAGAGTATAAGCAGCGTCATGTCCAAGGATAGCGACCACAGAGTTCCACCAGGTAAGGGCACTCTCAAGTAGGGTGCACGTGGCAAACTTAACTCTGTTCTCGTCAGCACAACCACTGATGCGGAAGACTGTCTCTAGCCTTTCAAACCACTGCATCAGTTCAACAACTCCTTCTTTCCCTCGGTAGTATGAGGGTTTACATTTTAAGAAGTCGGGGTAAAAGCAACCCCTGTTGGTGTTGTTTCTGCGAGCGTCGGAGTTTGGATCATTTTTTGCATTTGGGTTAGCTCCTCTGGCTGCCATGGCTGCTGTGATGCCTTCAATTATCATTTCCCGCAGTTGTGCGGTAGTAACATTTCTTGTAGCTTCTGGGGATTCAGCATTGTCGGCATTGGAAGTGGTTGCATTATTGGGATTTGACCTCGTAATCACCATTTGTCTATAATCATATACAAAATGAGATTATTAGTTCAAGCATTAGTAGAGTTTTTATATTATTTGCACGAGGAAACTTATGCACTGATTTCATAACAAATTTAGATAAATTGTTAAGATCTCATAATATAATACATTGCACAGCAGATATAATAAAGAAAGTGATTACATGTTATTTCCATGAGAAATTTAACAGTCATCTTAGCATAACACAATCTAAGTCATAGGCCGGTCGGGCCTAATCCAAAGTATGATACACACAATCTTTAAAACATCATATCCCAAAGTTACATGTCCCAAAAGAAAAAGGAAAAGATAAGTACAGGATTACATCATCAAAAGCTGAAAAAGAGATCAAAGTACAAAGGCCCTATGTCATGATAGCCGGGACGCATCCCGTAATCTTATCATGACGTACAAGAAGTCTAGTACATCTATACTAATCCTTCTGGATGGTCCACTAGATGATGTCGGGGCTGACGGTGCGGATAGAGCTGGCGGGGCTGCAGAATTCTTCATGGTGTTCCACAAAGTCCGAACTGTCGTTCGGGTCTCCTTGAGCGTACGGAGTGCAGACAGTAGCTGGTTCCAGAGTCTATCGGCGACCCCTCGGAGATAAGCCATCTCCCCAGTAACCCCATCATGCCGGACAATAGCGAGATCAAAGAAGATGGATAATGATTGCTCCTGAGTGGCAAGAGCAGCATGGGTCTGATGCTGTAGACCCTCCATGACCTGAATGCGCTGGTGGAGGCGGTAGTTCTCATCCAATAACCACTTTAATGCCTCGTCCGTCCTAGCCTGGATGCCCTTAGCAGTCTGTTAGTCTCCCCTCATAGTGCGGAAAAGAGTGTCGATACGATCATAGATGACGGCATGGCTCTGTTAATGACTCTCAACTGGTTGCGGAGGTCGGATATCTCTCGCTCATGGCGTGCAGCCAATACGGAGATCTGGGCCTGGGCAGAATCGACACGTCCTGCCCCTGAGCCTTCCCCGATCTCATAAGTGGAGACGGGTGTAGGCCTAGAGAAATAGCCCGATGGTAAGGATGGAGGCATGGAAGATGGTATGCTAGGAGGGACCCCGGTCCTCCTCCATGGAGGTTGAGGCCAGTGTGGCTGATGCTGAGATGGAAAAAGGGTCCTCTGGGAGTACAGCTTCGGTGGTTGGGTCATCCTCTGAATCCGAGGCTGGCAACCATCCACACTGCGTCGATCGTGGAGATGAACAAACAACTGGAGTAGGAGCTACTCTGGGTAGAAGAGTCGTGGATGCAGTAGGCGGAGTCATGATGCTCTGAAATAGTATTATTTTAAGTTTGAAGTGAGTATAAGCTTACAAACAAAGAACAATATTATTTAGATTACATGCTTTATGAAATATATCCCTTTTAAACACTTATTAGAATGTTTTAAGGTTACAATTATTTATACTTATATCTATATATATATATATATATATATATATATATATATATATATATATATATATATATATATATATATATATATATATATATATATATATATATATATATATATATATATATATATATATATATATATATATATATATATATATATATATATATGTATATATATATATATATGTGTATATATATATATATATGTATATATATATATGTATATATATATATATATATATATATATATATATATATATATATATATATATATATATATATATATATATATATATATATATATATATATATATATATATATATATATATATATATATATATATATATATATATATATATATATATATATATATATATATATATATATATATATATATATATATATATATATATATATATATATATATATATATATATATATATATATATATATATATATATATATGTGTGTGTGTGTGCGTATTATCATGTAAGTAGTTCATTTATCAGTTTGTAAGTGTGAAGTTTGGTTTAATATTACCCATATTTTCATTTCAGTATTTTACTATATAGTGTAAAATTTTCAAGCTTAGCACATCTAACATTTTTCATAGCAATATTTCACTAAACAGTATTAATAATCAAGTTTAGTAAACATATATATATATATATATATATATATATATATATATATATATATATATATATATATATATATATATATATATATATATATATATATATATATATATATAATTAGTTCACATAGCATAAAATACCCTAAGATCTATATGCTTAACTAATACGGTCCCAAAATAAAATCCAAAAAGATTTTTATAAGTTATAGTCCAGTTTTAAATAAAAGAAAAATCATTTTTATTTTTATTTTACTTAAAAATTTATCTGGTTCTCTATAACTAATGCTCTGATACCATTCTCTGTGACACCCTGGGTAGGGTCAAAATATGCGGAAATATCCACGGAGATGTCACAAGGGTGGATCGATAGCATATAGTCCATAGAGCATAAGATAAAAAGTTAGTCAAATCAGATTACATGTTTATTTAAAAAAACAAATAAAAATTGTTTTAAACAAGACAGTAGGTGATTGTTTTTGTTTCCCAAATAGAACCCCTGACGAGTCCTATGATGCAGATTTCTAAGATGTTGGAGACCATGCACACACCATGTACTAACTTCATTTTCCTGTGCAAAACATACTAACGGGGGTCAACATAAAGTTGGTGAATTTATAGATTTTAATCAATTAATTAGTTTGGACATACAATAATCATAGAAGTAATAATGCACAAAGCATTCTTACTAAAATGTAAATAACATTTGTTTATTATCAGAAACTGAAGCTTAACTCCATAGTCCTCAACAGATGAGGACGTAGTGTCTTACAAAAAGATACCCCTTTCTAGTTCCAACATGGTATACGTCTGTTGTCCCGGCCAAGGCACAGTGAGCATGACTCACCCAGACGGGGATGGTCAATCCCTAAAATATCTATTTATAAAAATCGGACGATTTACAACAATTTAACAGTTTCAATAATAATCAATCAATAATCAAGTTTATACAATCCAGTTATGTCCAATATATGTTTGCATATTTTCTTTCCCAAAAGGGAAAGTTTTATCAAAGTTTAAATGGGGCTGTAAACTCACCTGGGAGTAGGCAATTGCTTGTTTAACACGAATATCCAATTAAAGCTCACACCAAAGTTATGCCGAATCAGATAGTACAGTCTTAATAGGTAGTACAAAGAACATATATGTATGCTTATACGGATTTTATTCAGTTTATTCATACTATGGTATTTATCTAAATAACCGTAGTTCAAGTAGCATCAATATTCATTTAACCAAGTTCTATATTCAAGTAAACATAAAGGGTTTTACTTATAATATATTTACGTTGTAACATTTAATTTAAATAACGTTCATATAATTTTATTTTAAAAGTATATGAGTACATGTATTAATATCACATATTCATCTTGTTTATACAATTTATTTTGTAAAGACAATATAAATAAATATTTCATAAAAGAAATATGTTATTTTATTTAACTCTAAAGTTTTTATAAATTATTTAAAATTTATAAAATAATTTATTTATCATAAACTTAAGTTTATACATTAATCCTTATGATCTAGACTTTTAATTATGTTTTATTATAATTAAAATAGATTTTAGGGTTAGGGCTTGTTAATGTTTAGAAACATGCCAAAACTAGTCCTTCCATCTTTTTAAACAAGTAAACTTTTGGATTTTACATATTTAGTACCTAGGGCTTGCTAAAGTTTCGGCTTATGGTAGATTTGGTCCCCTAGTATTATCTAGGTTTTGTAACTTTACTAAATTTACAAAAACAGCCCCTAGGGCTTCTCTAAGTTTCGGCAATTGACAAAAATAGTCCTTAGGGTATTAAAATGGCAAAATAACTTTTACAAACTTCCCAAAATGGCCCCTTGGGTTTAATTTGCCACGGATAATTATTATTAAACCCTAGACTTTTGGATATTTACATTTTCAGTCCTTGTGCATACTAGTTTATCAAAACAAGTTTTGTAAGTTACAGTTTTAGTCCATAAGTTTTATAAATTGTCATTTTCATCCAAAAAGTTTTTATAAGTTATATTTTTATTATAAAAACTTTTATTTTAACATATAAACTTTATATGGGCTCATTAAATGGGCTAAAAATATTTATTATAAAAACTATTTTAGTGGGCTAAACATATTTATTAAACTTTATTATAAAAACTATATTAGTGGGCTTAAACATATTTCAAGTCCACTCATTTATTTAAATGGGCCTTTAAATCATTTATTGGGCTTAATACATTTTTAAGTCCCTTTAATTAGTTAAATGGGCCTAAGTGTGATCTTAAGTCCATTTAAGTTATTATAATTTATAAAATGGGCTTATTGGGTCCATTTAAATTTTAGGTTAACTTTTCATGGACTTAATTAGTCCATTAACATAAATTTATATTTTATGTATATTTTTACTTAGGATATTCTTATAAGCTTATTATGAGCTTATTAATATTTAGTTTTCAATCTAAATAGATGAATAAAACTTACAATTTGTTTTATGTGTTATACTAAATTAGATCTAGGTGTGTTATAAGGTTACAAGTAGGTCATAAGCCCTAATAGAAGCTTATATCCCACGGCTAATATTAATTATAGCTTATTAAGATAACTCAGGTCTTATTTTAAGATTGCATGTAGTTTATATGTGTTACAAAATTAGATCTAACTATGTACACATCAAGAAATTAAGTCACAAGTTCAAAATGAGATCTAAACTATCTCTAGACCTAAAAATCAAACATAGATCCATGTACCCTCATATATAGCTCACGGCTATATTTTTAGATCTTGGTATTTCCAAGATATCCCTTTAACTAGTTTTTAAGTTTTGTAAATATTTGCAAAAATATAATCATGATTACCTAGGTGACATGCATATTTCCAAGGTTCCCATTTTACCAAGGTGACTACATATAGCCCACGGCTATATTGTCTCCTCCCAAAGTTCCCAAAAGATTTTATAAACTTGTTTTTATGTTTAACATAGTCAAGTTAGTTTTTCTCATTAGATCTATGGTTAATGTAAGCATGCATGTACATCTAATTCATTTTAGGTCATATGTAACCCACGGCTACATTTATTCCACAAGTTATTTTTGTGATTTTTAATAGTCAATTTAACATGTATCATTTCATATTCCATCATTTAAACTTAACACATAAATAACATATACATTAACCATGTATGCTGTAACCTTTAAGGTCATGGTCTTCAAGACTTTTAGGTTACACACATTCATTTTATGAGATCTATGACTATTGGTTTAACCATAGTCCCATAAAACAAGATTTGTAAGTCATGCAACATTTAGATTTGCAAAACGTCTCATATGGTTTTTAAATCAAGTTTAAAACATAGGATACAAGTTATAGGTTTCTTACTAAAAGATTTTAAATCATGAACATGATTTTTATAAATATGCCGTGACCTATAATGGTGATAGCTTTAGCAAATCTTGATTTTAACTTGTTATTTACTTGTGTTTATAGATGTATGATGATGCATGCATGAAGAAATGAAAGGACATGTAGTGTATACCTTTCTTGCCTAAAAGTACCAAAGAGGATCTAGATGAACAAGGATGTTTGAGATCTACTCAAGGTGATGAAGAAAACCCTAAAACAAACCAAGTCGTGGCCTTGATGACTTAGCTAGGGCTTGTTTATAGTGATTCCAAGGGAATGATACTACCAATGATTTGTAGTAAAGATGAGACAAGTATCTTGGTGGAATTAATACTTGGTTTTGGATGTATATGGCTTTAAGCCGTATGATTTGAGAGAGAAGAGGGTGAGAGAACAAGATTAGATTGCATGGGTGTGAGAAGGTATGTGTTTCGGCTTAAAGAGGAGAGAGGGAAAGGAATGGCAAAAGGTATGATTTACCTTGGTAAGACATATCATGCCAAGTGTCCCCTTTTTCCTTTCCATGGAAACTCTCCTTCTTCCACATAAGCCTATGCCGTGTGATACTCACCAAAGAGGGGGAAAAGGATGGGCTTGGTCATGGGCTTATGTTAGGCCTAATACAAAGAGCACAACCTTGGGCTAGTCCATGAGAGTTTAAGCATGTTATAATATGCATGCACCCCTACACTATAAGTACATTATGTAGTATGTTTCCATATTTGTTAAGTGTTGTTTCTAGTTAAAAACACACTTCATTACTTGTTTTACTTAGTTATGAGTTCATGGTTTAAGTTGTGAAGTTATTTTAAACAAAGATGAATGTAGAAGTATGGTTACATGATAGACATGTTTATTCACATCTTAAGGAAACATAATATATGAATATGTGTTCTAGGATTATTGGGTGGAAATCTACTACATAAAATCATGGTAAAATCATGGATTTTACAGTGATGGCAATTTTTCATGACATGATTGAGCACACTATGGAAGTTTTCATTGATGATTTCTTGGTTTTTGGATATTCATTCACTTCTTGTCTCTCCCATTTAGAACGTATGCTAAAGAGGTGTGTAGAAACACGTCTTGGTCTAAATTGGGAGAAGTAACATTTCATGGTCAAAGAAGGGATAGTTTTGGGACATAAGATATCCAACAAAGGTTTAGAAGTGGATCGAGCTAAAATAGATGTTATTGCCAAACTTCCCCAGCCTAACACGATGAAAGGAGTTAGGAGCTTTTTGGGTCATGCTGGTTTCTATAGGCGTTTTTTACAAGACTTTTCTAAGATAGCAAGACCCATGACCCATCTCTTAGAAAAAGAGGCACCTTTAATCTTCACACAAGAGTGTTTAGAGTCTTTTGAGATTCTTAAGGAAAAGTTGACTAAGGCTCCCGTTTTGGTATCACCAAATTGGGATTTGCCTTTTGAACTCATGTGTGATGCTAGTGATTATGTCGTGGGGATCGTCTTAGGACAAAGAGTTAATAAGCATTTCCAACCTATACACTATGAGAGCAAGACAATGACGGGTGCTCAACTTCATTATACCACTACAGAAAAAGAGTTTTTGCTATTGTTTATGCCTTAGAGAAATTTAGACCCTATCTTGTGCTTTCTAAGATCATAGTGTATACGGATCATTCCGCTCTTAAGTACCTTATGACAAAGAAAGATGCTAAGCCTAGGTTTTTGAGATGGGTTTTGTTGCTACAAGAGTTTTCTATAGAGATCCGTGATAAGAAAGGAGCCGAGAATTTAGTGACGGATCACTTGATTAGACTTGAGTATCCTTTTCAAGGAGAATTACCTCATAAGGAAATTAATGAATCCTTTCCACTTGAGGAACTCATGTGTATCTCGTCACAAGAGGATGCCACCCCTTGGTTTGCGGATATTGAAAATTATCTTGTGAGGGATGTGCTTATTGAGGGTTTAAATTCCCAACAAAAGAAAAAGTTTCTCAAGGAAGCAAAATATTACTTTTGGGATGACCCTTAATCTGACACACCATTTTGGTAAATGGAATGTCACGCGTGATTATGGCGTGTCATCAAAGCATACAAGGAAAATTTCTTAAAACATTACATGACCATAAAAGGAAATAGTTAGAAATACGTTTTTAACGTATATTAGAAGTATCGATCACTCCACAATATTATTAATGTTGTATAGCTCATAGTTAATGTTTGCTTATTTAGTTAAGTAAGAAACCCGCCCATGGGCTTGTCATGGGTCGGCCCAAGCCCATTAGTGGCTTGGATATAAATACCCCTTTCCACCATGGAAAGGGGTTGGTTGTTGATTGTTTCACTTTCTCATTTAAATAAAACACATATTTCTCTCTCACTTTCTCTCACTACTTTCTCTCTCTAGAAATCTTCAACCCACCTTATTGATTCATAAGATTATCCATATTCTACAATTGGTATCAAGAGCCATGGGGTGATTTAAGGTAAGGATTACTGTTGTTTTTTAGTTTTTGAATGTATTAGTGATTTGTAGGAAAATCAACCTTGAATCTTGTAATTTTTGGTGTTTTTGTTGTTGGGATTAGTTGATAAGTATTGGGTTTAGCTTATTTTGGTAGAAATCATAAAACGTTTTGTGGTTTTTGATCAAAAAATCGAGTTTTGTTTCGTTTAAAGAGCTCGTTTCTGGTTTCGAAGTGTATTTTCCAGATTTATTCCGAATAGCAGAACATTCCGAATAGCAGCTTATTCCGAATAGCAGAACATTCCGAATAGCAGCTTATTCCGAATAGCAGCTTATTCCGAATAGCAGCTTATTCCGAATAGTAACTTATTCCGAATAGTAACTTATTCCGAATAGCAACTCATTTCGAATAGCAGCTCATTCCGAATATCAACTTATTCCGGATAGGATATTATTCCGGATAGGATATTATTCCGGATAGGATATTATTCCGGATAGGATATTAGTCCGGACAGGATATTCCGGATAGGATATTATTCCGGATAGGATATCAACCGGATAGGATATCATTCCGGATAGCAAGATTATTCCGGATAGCAAGATTCTTACGGATCAAGGTAATTATTCCGAATCAAGATCTTTTTCACATTAAGGTATTTATTCAGAATCAACTTAATTATTCCGGATCAAGGAGTATTTTACGAGTTTTTTCGACGATTTTTAGTGGATTTAATCTTGGCTTCTTACACACTCTTTACTTCAACAACACAACACAATTCACAACCTTACTTCACTGCTCGATCAACCGATAATCTTTGATTCTTTAAAGTGATCAAAATGAATCCGAATTCAACAATGGCTCAAATGACATCACTTACGGATATTTCCGTCATTACGGGAACGGATAATCGCCCTCCAATGCTCATTAAAGAAGTCTTTGAAGCATGGCAAGGCCGTATGATGTCATACATTAAGGGAAAACCGACATATGGGAGGCTTATGGTCAAGTCAATTCTAAATGGTCCACTTGATTATGGTACCATCGTTGTTAACAATGAGACTCGACCACGGGAGTTTGAAGAACTTACACCAGCTCAACAACTTATTGCCGATACAGACGAAAAGGCTCTTCAAACCATCCTCCAAGCTCTTCCACATGACATCTATCGAATGGTAAGTCAATATACAGCTGCAAAGGATTTATGGGAACGTCTAAAGGTTTTGCTACAAGGTACGTCTCTTACTAAACAGGAACGAGAATGTCAGTTGTATGATCTGTTTGATAGATTCACGTACAGTCCAGGGGAAACGCTTCACGACTACTACTTCAGATTCACTACTCTCATGAATGATTTGAATGTATACAATCTCCTGATTGCTCCATTCCAGGTTAACACCACGTTTTTGAATACTTTACCTCAAGCTGAATGGGGTGAGTATATTTCTGATGTTAAGTTAACTAGGGATTTTCATAAGTGCAATTTGGATCAACTCTATGCTTTTCTCCAGCAGCATGAGAAGCATGTGATCATGCACCGCTCGCCTCGAGGTATGTACCCTGATTCTTTAGCTTTGATGGCAAATCAACCAAGCTTGTCATACAACAACACTCCTTATATCATGGGACACCAAGCTTATCATCCATCACCGTACATGACTCCAAGCTTCCCCCAATATTCGATTCTACCTCAACCACCCACCTCACATCAGCAACAATATCGGTTTAATGCACCTTCGTCTCAGAGAGAACCACAAGCATCACAATATGCCTCACAACCTCACCCATATTCACCAGCAAGCATTGCACCTTATGCTCAGTCATCATACTCTTCTTATCAAGAAAATGCAGCATATCCATCAAGCTATTCTGACCACATGAGTATTCCTTCTAGTGCTTATGCCGCTCAACAAGACCAAGCATTGTATTGTGATAATGATGAAGTTCCCATTCCTGAATTCAAACAAGGAACTGACCCAGTTGAAGTGTTAGCCACTATGTCTGCTTATCTCACAAGGACATTGAGCAAACGAGGATTTAGAGGACCAGCTCCTACTAATAATCAGCTGAGGAATTCATCCAATTCTCGACAACAAGCTACCATTGAGAATGGCAGGGTAATGGTTCAACCTATTCAACCTTATCAGGGGAGACCCACTACACCAACCACCAATGCACGCATGGTCAATCCTGCTCCAATGGTTAACACTCCTCCACGGGCTAATTCCACAGGCAAGTTGAGAATGATTACATGCTACAACTATAAGGAAGAGGGTCACATGTCCAGGGATTGCACAAAACCCAAAAGGAGAAGGGATGGTCAATGGTTTGCAGAGAAGATTTATTTGGTGAACGCTCAGGCACAAGGACAGGAACTTGATGAAGAGGATCTTGCATTTCTTGCTGATCCAGGGATTGCGGAACAAGAAGTTGTCACTACACAGAATGCAACATACAAAGCAGATGATCTGGATGCTTACGATTCAGACTGTGATGATCTTCAATCTGCTCAGGCAGCTCTTATGGCAACTATCTCCAGCTTTGGGTCAGATAAAATATCTGAGGTACTTACTAATACCACTGATACTAGTATTCAACCACATCAAGTTGGGCAAGAGAGTGCTGATCCGAATGAGTCTTCGGTGGTGAGTCTTTCAAATGAGGAGACAATCAATGATATTAATATCAATGTGAGTCCCCAGACTTTGAGTGAATCACAACCGGGAGCCATTTCACATACGCATACTCCTGCTCAACAAGATTTGGTCATGGTTCCTACAAAATTACTTAGCCAAATGAATACTGCACTCTTAGAAACCCTAGCTAAGAATAAGAATTTGTATGCTGAGCTTGCCTTCTGCAACGAAAAAGTTCAAACTTTGGAATTAGTTCCTTCGTCCAATGTTCTAACAAATCCCGAATATGATCATTTTCGAAACAAACAAATGGGTCATTTGCAAGAAATTGAAACCTTAAGAGCAGATCTTTCTAACGAACTTAAAGAAAAAGAGTTAGTGGTCACTAATTTTCACAAACTTCAAACGGATTTGAATTACTCGAGTCTAAAAAGAATGAAATGGAAATTAATGCGGCTAATAAGATTAGAAGTTTAGATTATTTGCTTTTAAGACAATACGCTGCCTCTCAACTAGTGCACTTATTTGACGCATCGTTTAGAGAGTTTAACTTATCGCGTCAAAAAGACCTTCCCCCTAACCCACGGTATGCAAGACAAGATTTTATCCATAGTCCAAGACTTTATAATGCAACCCAATTAGGATTTGTCTTAGATTCGATTGTTATTTTCGATGATCACACAAATAAGGATCTAGTTGATGAGAATCGGTCATACAACTTTGCAAAATATCCCCAGTGTGATTATTTTAAAATGAATCAGGAGCTTGCAAAAACGGACTTTAGAATTCGCTTCCATATGGATAAAGATCTCATCACAGCACCAACCTACATGCTAAATGAAGAAAACTCTAGTACACTTCCTACACTTGTCAAAATGGAAGAACCTAAGGAAATTCCAAAGGATCTTCCACCTGTTAGCACTGTATGGATAAACTTGCAAGAGATTAATCAATACTTTGCTAGTTTTGACAAGGTCATCCGGGAATGTACGACTTCAAATGGTCTAAACGCCGGAGAATGGGCTTTCGAACACATGAACGAGGTGTTTAAGAATGAGATCAATCCGTTTGTCGAATGTCTAAAAGGAAGTTTTGCATCTCTTTCGGAAAATCTCGAGTTTGAAATTAAAGAAGTTCAAAAAGTGTTTTATGAAATGGACACTGCTTACGAACTACAATTAATTGAAAAGGAAAAGATTTTATCCGAATATGACCGATTCTTGTCACAAGTAATTTCGTGTGATGTGTTTGATAGGTGTGAAAACACCCATCCTTTTACCACTTATTTCTGGCTAAAACAAGACCAAAACACGTATTTAATATCATTTGTTTGGAATTATGCGTGGTTTTTGTGTTTATTGTGTTTTCAGAGTCAACTGGGAGAATATTGAAGAAAACATGGGATTGCACGGGTTTTATCGAGGAAAAAGACTCAAGACGAAGTCTATTGTCCAAGAGATGCAAAAGATTTGAAGTCATTGTGCCTATTTGAAGATTTATCGAAGAATAGAGCCAAAGATGGAAGATTCATATATGTCGAAGAACTCGAGTCTATTAAACAAAAGATTATAAGACGAGTTGGAATTATTCACCGACACTTCTCAAAATCCAAAGTCGGAAACGTTTATTTAAAGAAACGTGAAGACTAAAGAAGAAAGAAGAAAAGAAGCCCAAACCAAAGCCCATTCACAAGCCCACCATCACACGCCTATAAATAGGACTTTACTTCACAAAATTTGAAGTTAGTTAGTCTTAGTTTTTCATTTTTTTCATTCTCTCTAGTTTTAGAGAGAGAAAGTTCTCAACTTTCTCTCACTAGGATTTTTCCTTCCTTCATTTTTACCTTTTCAAGTTTTAAGCTTTTTGTATTTTGGATTTCACTAATCTAATTCAAGTTAAGCTTTTTGTTCCTTAATCTATTTCCAACTTTCTTTATTTTATTTTGATCTTAATCCGAAAAGTTAATGCTTGATTCGATTGGTTCTCAAATCGTGTTGATTTTGATGTTTCGTGATTAAGAGGTTGATCTTCATATTCCTACATAAGCTCTCCTACGAATAAGCTATAAGCTTTCGATGCTTATTAGCTTCTTTGTATTCTCGGCTTATTCATTTTCAAGCTTTGTTTTAAAAAGTTTTCTTATTTGATGTTTTGTTCATTAAGTCTGGGATGTTAGATTGCAAAAGTTAACGAATTTGTGCTTATTAAATCTTTGAGAAGTTTGAAAATGCTTATTTGATTACTGCTTATTGGATTAAACTTATTTTCTTTCTTGGACGTCTTTGCCATCCCATTAGGTTTTACTGCTACGATCGTCTAGAGTGCGATCAGTTGTCCCTTCCCTGGTACGATCCACGCCCACGATCACTTACTTTGATCTGGGGTGCGATCGGGTCGCTTGTCCCTGCTACGATCGCCTAGAGTGCGATCCATTGTTATGATCTGGAACCACGATCAAGACCACGATCACTAGCTGCGATCGTGGTTGCGACCTGTTAGTAAGATCGTCCTTCTTCCATCGTACTAGTGAGTACGATCCATTCTTTGGTTATCATCGCATTGAGTGCGATTAGTGGGCACGATCGCATTGCGATCTGGACTACATCTTGGATACGATCGGATTGCGATCTGGATTATTGTTTGAGTACGATCAGACTCAGATTTATGTTTTGTTTTTGCTTAATTTTTCAAATCTAGTTTTTCCCGCTCTTTTACTTAGTTTATTCCCAACTTGTTTTTAAGTTTTTGAATTGTCAAGTTTTAATTTCCAAAGTTTCACGCTCTTATTTGTAGTTTGATTTTAAGACTTCTAATTTTCTCAACGACAATTTTAATTACTTGCATTTAGTTTAAAACTTAGATAACTAAAACCAAACCCCCTATTTGTAACCAAGAACAATCATTCCACTTTCAACCGTGATCAATTCGAGAGGATTCCGAGAACTCAATCTGAACCCCATAGCAAAAGAATTTGTATCAAATGGCGCCGCTTCCGTCTCTTCTCGTTAAGATCAACAGTTTTTTGTGAGAACTTGGATTTTGGGATCCGTTCACCGTGAACGTTACTTTTTCATAAAAATTTCAAAAAAACCCTAAGAATTATAAAATTTTCAAAAATCATAAAAATTAAAAAACATAAAAACCAAAAATATTTCTGCTTTGTTTTTGCCTTGTTAGTTCTTTTGCAGGTGCATGCGTACACGATCAACGTCTTATCAAGAGCCCGAGCCTCTCGAAGACTTAGACATGGCCGGTGTACAAAACAACAACAATAACCCACCTCTTAACAATAATAACAACAACAATAACAATCCTCCTCTTAACAACAATGAGCCTCTACCGGATAATCGCCCGATGATTGAACTTTTACAAGCACATGTAGATGGTAACGATGATCTAATTGTCATACCCGCGATTGCAGCCAACAACTTTGAGCTCAAATCCGGCTTTATCCAGATGGTCTCTGCTCCACCATTCTTGGGGCGTACCATTGATGATCCTCATGACCACATCAAGAGATTCTTGCAAATCACTAATATGATCAAATTCAATGGTGTTCTACAAGAGGTAATCCGTTTAAACTTTTGCCCTTTTCTTTAGAGGGACAAGCCCGACATTGGCTTGCTAAGGAACCGCCACAGAGTATTCTTACGTGGACGGATTTGGAGACCAAGTTTATAAACTACTTTTTCCCACCCTCTCGTACTACCGCTTTGCGGAATGTTTTGAACAAAAGTACGATGAGTCTTTTAGTGAATCTTGGGATCGTTTCAAAGATCTTTTAAGAAAATGCCCACAACATGGTTTTACCAAAGTGCACCAAATTAACACTTTTTATAATGGTTTAAGCATGAATGACCAAGATTCACTAAATAGTGCCTCGGGGGGTAATATTTTGGCTAAGACTTCTAATGCCGCTTGGGATATTATTGAAAATAAGTCTCGTGTGCAAACCAAGAGTGCGGACCAATGTCGCTAGTGCTAGTACTAGTGACAGCGACAAGCAAATTGACAAAATCACTACGCTTCTTGAATCGCTTGCTACCCAAACCGCTAGCAACACCAACAGCATCAATGCTAAAAACGCTCAAGTCAATGCTGTAAGCCAACCATGTGAAATATGCGGGGGTCCTCACTCTTACACCACTTGTACCGCCACCCAAGACTACCCTTCTGAGAATGTGAATGCAGCATACGGTACCTATCCTCCGACCGCTTATCAAGCTCGTCCTCAAGGTGACCGCAACTTGCTTAGCTACCGCTCAAACAACTATCTCTCACCACCCGGTTTTACTCCTAACAACCCAAACCAACAACAAAACCTCAACCGCCCTCCTCAACAACAACAACCTCGTGGGCCATACATACTACCTCACAAACAACCACATCCACCTCAACGAAACAACCAAGTTTACCAGCAACCTGCTTATCAACCACCCGCATACAATGCTCCTCCCAACCAACCCACCGCATTACACCAAGACATTGGAACCTACATGAGGACTAACGATGTGATCGTGGACAATCTCCAACAGGAAGTGCGCAACTTGAAAGCAGACCTGGTGAAACAAGGGAACGATCTGAGAGCTGATATGAGAAACACTTTGGATAGTCAAACGAATGACTTAAAGAACATGATGGCTAGTTTCTTCCAAGGTAATCAACCCTCTTCTTCGGGTAATCTTCCGAGTAACACCGTTGCGAATCCAAGAGGGGAGATGAAAGCAATCACCACTCGCAGTGGCAAAGGTACCAAGGAACCCGAGTTTCCTTTACCTCCACCGGTGATTGTGACTAAGGAGAACGAGTCACCTGCTCCTATTCCTCACCCTTCTGCTTCCCCAATTTCTCCACCTCTTACTTCTACCCCTCCTCCACCCAAGGATGTGAGTGATCCTATTCTCCCAAAGCCTTCCTCTTCTTCCGATATACCTTATCCCTCAAGGTTGAGGAAAGAGAAGCTCAAAAGCAAGGATGATATTCAGGTTTCGAACTTTCTTAAAATGTTTAAACAATTGAATTTCAACATCTCCTTCGCTGAGGCTCTCGCTCACATGCCCAAATATGCGAAGATGTTCAAAGATCTTCTTAGCGAAAAGGAGAAGCTTCTTGATATTGCTAACACCCAACTTAATGAGAATTGCTCTGCAGTGCTCTTAAGGAAATTGCCAACCAAGCTTGGTGATCCGGGTCGTTTCTTAATCCCTTGTAACTTCCCGAGAGTAGAGAATTGCATGGCCCTAGCCGATCTAGGTGCCAGTATTAATCTAATGCCTCTAAGCGTTTGGAAACAATTATCTCTCCCTGAGCTAGTCCCCACCAAAATGACTTTGGAATTAGCCAACCATACGGTTGCTTATCCAGTGGGGATAGCCGAAGACGTCTTTGTAGGAGTCGACAAATTCACTTTTCCTGCCGATTTCGTCATTGTTGACTACGAGATGGACCCTCGTGTGCCATTAATTGTTGGTCGTCCATTCCCGAGGACCGGTCGCACTCTCATCGATTTTGAAGCCGGTGAGCTTATCATGAGAGTGGGTGACGATAAAATCGTCTTCAACATGGGAAAGTTGTCTAAACAGCCTTATTCTAACGAGAGTGTTAATTGTATTGACGTTCTTGACGAGGCTTGTGAAGAACACTTCAAAGATGCTTGCAAAAGTATTCCTACCTCTCTTCCCAATGTTGAGACCGTTTCCTCTATCGATTCATCACTATCTCTATTTAGAGAAAGTGATTTCCTTTGGAAAGATTTGGAAGCCACCATGGGAGATGTGAACTTAGCTAATGACGATTCTACCACCAATTGGGATGAAGATCTCCGCCTCATTGAGAACCTTCTTAAAGGAGACAATATTTCTCCACCATCTCCCACGGTTATTGCTATCGATGCTCCGACTTTGAAAACGCCTCCCATCAAAAATCCTCCGGATTTAGAACTTAAGGAGTTGCCGCCCCATCTCGAGTACGTGTTCCTTGAAGACAACAAGAATTCGCCCGTTATTATCGCGAAGGACTTGAAAGAAGACAAGAAATCTCACCTCATTGCCGTGCTTAAAGATCATTAGAAGGCAATTGCTTGGAAAATTTCCGATATCCGCGGAATTGATCCGAACTTTTGTACTCACAAGATTCTCATGGAAGATGACTTTAAACCCGCAATCCAGAGCCAAAGAAGGGTTAATCCTCACATTCATGACGTCATCAAACAAGAGGTTATCAAACTTCTAGATGCCGACTTGATTTACCCTATCTCGGATTCGCCTTGGGTAAGTCCCGTCCATTATGTGCTCAAGAACGGCGCAATAACCGTTGTTGCCAATGAACACAACGAGTTGATTCCCACTCGTCTCGTTACTGGGTGGAGAGTTTGTATTGGTTATCGCAAGCTCAATGATGCCACGAGAAAAGATCACTTTCCTCTTCCCTTCATGGATCAAATGCTCGAGCGTCTAGCTGGTAATGACTATTACTGCTTCTTAGACGGTTTCTCCGGGTATTTTCAAATTCCCATCGATCCCAAGGACCAAGAAAAGACCACATTCACTTGTCCCTATGGAACATTTGCTTACAAACGTATGCCTTTCGGTTTATGCAATGCTCCTGGGACGTTCCAAAGGTGTATGATGGATATCTTCCATGACATGGTGGAAGACACTATGGAAGTCTTCATGGATGATTTCTCGGTTTATGGTGATTCATTCTCTGCTTTCCTTGCCAATTTAGAACGTATGCTTAAGCGGTGCGAAGACACTCGCCTTGTTCTTAATTGGGAAAAATGCCATTTCATGGTAAAAGAGGGCATCGTGCTAGGACACAAGATCTCCAAAGCCGGTCTTGAAGTGGACCGTGCTAAAGTCGATGTTATCGCTAAGTTGCCTCCACCTTCGACCATGAAGAGTGTGAGAAGTTTTCTTGGTCATGCGGGCTTCTACCGTCGATTCATCAAAGATTTTTCTCAAATCGCTCGCCCGATGACCCACCTCTTGGAGAAAGATACTCCTTTTATCTTTTCCAAAGAGTGTCTTGAAGCCTTCCACTTGCTTAAGGATAAGCTAACTAAGGCACCCATCTTGGTTACCCCTAATTGGGAGCTGCATTTCGAGTTGATGTGCGATGCTAGCGACTTTGCTATTGGTGCGGTTTTGGGCCAAAGAGTGAATAAACACTTCCAACCAATCCACTATGCTAGCAAGACAATGACGGGGGCTCAATTGCATTACACGACAACCGAAAAAGAGCATTTAGCTGTTGTCTATGCCTTTGAAAAGTTCCGCGCCTATCTTGTCCTTTCCACCACAATCGTTTACACCGATCATTCCGCGTTGAAGTACTTGTTGACTAAGCAAGATTCCAAACCAAGACTTCTTCACTGGGTTTTGCTACTCCAAGAATTTAAAATCGAAATTCGCGATAAAAAAGGAGCTGAAAACCTAGCCGCGGATCATCTCAGTAGACTTGAGGATCCTTACCAAGGGGAACATCCGAACAAAGAAATCAATGATTCTTTTCCCTTGGAGACCTTAATGTCTATCAACTCGACTTCTGATGAAACCTCGTGGTTTGCGGACATTGCAAACTACTTGGCGGGTGGAATTCTCGTTGACGGGCTAATATCCCAACAAAAGAAGAAGTTCTTCAAAGACATTAAGACTTACTTTTGGGATGACCCGTATCTTTTCAAACAATGTGCTGATTTGATTATTCGCCGATGTGTTGATGGACCGGCAGCTTTAGAAATCCTTGACGCTTGCCACAAAGGACCCACCGGTGGTCACTTTGGTCCCAACTACACCGCCAAAAAAGTGTTTGACTCGGGATTTTATTGGCCCACCATTTATCGTGATGCTCACGAAAATGGTTAAACGTTGTGATGCTTGCCAAAAACAAGGCAAGATCACACATAAAGATGAGATGCCTCAAAATTTCATACAAGAATGTGAAATCTTTGATGTTTGGGGTATCGACTTTATGGGGCCATTCCCTTCATCTAAAGGAAACAAATACATCCTTGTAGCCGTTGACTACGTTTCAAAATGGGTGGAAGCCAAAGCTTTACCCACTAATGACGCAAGGGTGGTTTGTAACTTTTTGAAGTCGCTATTCGCTAGATTCGGTGTGCCTCGTGCCATTATTAGTGATCGCGAGACTCATTTTTGCAATGACCAATTTGCAAGAGTCATGGCTAAGTATGGTGTAAATCATCGTCTTTCCACCGCCTACCACCCACAAACTAATGGCCAGGCTGAAATATCCAACCGAGGATTAAAGCGAATTCTTGAAAGAACCGTGGGAGAGCATCGTGCCTCATGGGCTGATAAACTTGATGATGCTTTGTGGGCTTTTCGTACCGCTTACAAGACCCCGATTGGTTGTACACCATATCATCTCGTGTACGGGAAAGCGTGCCACCTCCCCATTGAGTTGGAGCACAAGGCTTATTGGGCCTTGAAGTGGGCTAATTTTGATATCAACAAAGCCGGTGACCTACGCAAGATCCAACTCAATGAGCTGAATGAACTCCGGAATGAGGCTTATGAAAATTCTTTGATCTATAAGGAGAAGACTAAGCTCATTCACGACTCTAAGATTAAAAACCGAGAGTTCCAAGTTGGAGACAAAGTTTTACTCTTTAACTCTCGGTTGAAAATCTTTTCGAGCAAGCTGAAATCTCGTTGGTCTGGCCCATTCACCATTGCCCAAATTTTTCCATATGGTACTCTCGAGCTCGCTCAACCTAATGGACATAATTTTAAGGTGAATGGCCAAGGAGTGAAGTTGTACTTTGGTGAGGACATCTCTCAGGAGATGATTCCATCCCTCACCACGTTCCCCATTAACTAATTTTGGGTCGAGTCAGGCTCGTGACTCGGTTATCAAAAACAAGCGCTCCTCGGGAGGCAGCCCGAGTATCTATCATTTTCTGTTTTAACCTCCTAAGTGTAGGGGGACCTATATAGGTGTTTGTATTTGTGTGGTGATGTGATTACAGGGATGAATGCACTCTTGGAACCTTTGAAGAACCGTGCTCCCGTGTTATCCGAAATCCGGTTCTATCTCTCAACTATCGTGATTCAATTTTCTTCATACTCACATTTGAAATTGATCACTTTAGTCGTCTCTTCCTTAGCTTGATTTAACCAACGTGCACAATGTCATAAGTGTAGGGAGATTTTTACCACATGCTTAAACAATGGGGACAATCTTTATCTTAAGTGTATGGGGACTTCTATCGAAGTTTTAAGTGGACTTTTCCATGAAAATGCCTTCATTTAACTAAGAAAATAATCTTTTCAATCTTTTTCAACATTTTTCAAATTTTTAATTAACTTTGACCATGTAGTCGTAATTTTTAAATTTTTCTCGTAGCTTTCATATGTATATATCCCGCAATAAAGTCAAAAATATTAATAAAAGTGGTGTAGCTAGTTTTGAAATCTTTGACATATTAGGCCCGTTGCGATTATTTTGACTCAACCCGAATAGACTTATTCAAGTTTATTTTAGCTAGTATCCTTAACCATGTAGACCTTAATTGGTTTATTAGGCTAAGTATCCACGAGTCTCATTACTTGAGATTTTAAATTGTGGAGGACGAGAAATGATAGAGTCAATTATAAGTCGGTATTCTTGCACAAGCTCACTTGGTGTAATTATTTGCCTATTCTCCCATCACTTGCTAATAATTTATCTGCAATAAGTAAGGTCGTACGATTTGAAAAGTTACTTAGCTTCTAGCCCAAGATCGTTTAAAAGTTGCTCGGTAATGATAAGAGTTCATAGCCAAGGCATAACTTATGAAGCGGGGCGCGAAGATTAGCGAGTCCGAAAAGGCCCTAACAAGGCATGAGGATTCCATTTTATTGCTGAACATCCAATGTGATGTGAAAATCATTATTCCTAAAATCAATATGAAGGACCAAGACTCACGAAGAAAAGCAATCAACTCCCATAAAGATCATGTAGAAGTCTATCCGAAAAGACCCTAACAAGGTATTAGGATAAATAGATCCAAGTCCGAAAAGGAGGCGGATCGTTGTATCTCAAAATCCCAATTAGAGATTGAAGAAATAATCATGAAGTCGTGGTCAACAAAGTTGGAGTACCCCTCAAAAGTCTCCAAGTGAAGAAACTCTATTAACGAAGAGAAGACCATTATATCAAGAACGTCTCTCAAGATATGAAGTATGAAGTACATGCCAAATATCGGCCCGAGAAAGGTCTCAAATCGTGAACCGAGTTATGCCAAGATATGAACTTTTTGATATCCCGAGAAGCAGTTTTAAGAGATTTTGTCCTTTAGCTAACTATTGATCAAATCGTCCTACTTTGCTTTCAGCCAAAATAAACTATCAAAATAAGTCCAAAAATGCATCTTCATGATCATTCTAAGACAAAAATAAAATATAAGAGATACACCTAGGAATAAGGGAGTTTAAGCATTTAATTAAGCCATGTGTGTAAGTGTTTGACATGCTAACTTATAATAACAATGATCTCGTTTTTAAGCTTAGTTTGGGGAACGTGAAACTTGAGGGTGATAAATCTTCGCAGCACCAAAGCCCTAATGTAAGTCTTTGATCTCTTTGCAAGTTATTTCCATCCTTTTGTTTACTTTAATGTTTTGATTTCTCTTAGTACTTTAATTTTTTGTTTAGTAGTATGTTAATAAGGCCAAGGTTGATTGATTATGAGAAAAGTGTAAATTTGCTTTATCACTAAGCATTGCATGAGGGCATGGCAATGGTTAAGTGTAGGGGATTTGATAGGTGTGAAAACACCCATCCTTTTACCACTTATTTCTGGCTAAAACAAGACCAAAACACGTATTTAATATCATTTGTTTGGAATTATGCGTGGTTTTTGTGTTTATTGTGTTTTCAGAGTCAACCGGGAGAATATTGAAGAGAACATGAGATTGCACGGGTTTTATCGAGGAAAAAGACTCAAGACGAAGTCTATTGTCCAAGAGATGCAAAAGATTTGAAGTCATTGTGCCTATTTGAAGATTTATCGAAGAATAGAGCCAAAGATGGAAGATTCATATATGTCGAAGAACTTGAGTCTATTGAACAAAAGATTATAAGACGAGTTGGAATTATTCACCGACACTTCTCAAAATCTAAAGTCGGAAACGTTTATTTAAAGAAACGTGAAGACTAAAGAAGAAAGAAGAAAAGAAGCCCAAACCAAAGCCCATTCACAAGCCCACCATCACACGCCTATAAATAGGACTTTACTTCACAAAATTTGAAGTTAGTTAGTCTTAGTTTTTCATTTTTTTCATTCTCTCTAGTTTTAGAGAGAGAAAGTTCTCAACTTTCTCTCACTAGGATTTTTCCTTCCTTCATTTTTACCTTTTCAAGTTTTAAGCTTTTTGTATTTTGGATTTCACTAATCTAATTCAAGTTAAGCTTTTTGTTCCTTAATCTATTTCTACCTTTCTTTATTTTATTTTGATCTTAATCCGAAAAGTTAATGCTTGATTCGATTGGTTCTCAAATCGTGTTGATTTTGATGTTTCGTGATTAAGAGGTTGATCTTCATATTCCTACATAAGCTCTCCTACGAATAAGCTATAAGCTTTTGATGCTTATTAGCTTCTTTGTATTCTCGGCTTATTGATTTTCAAGCTTTGTTTTAAAAAGTTTTCTTATTTGATGTTTTGTTCATTAAGTCTCGGATGTTAGATTTCAAAAGTTAACGAATTTGTGCTTATTAAATCTTTGAGAAGTTTGAAAATGCTTATTTGATTACTGCTTATTGGATTAAACTTATTTTCTTTCTTGGACGTCTTTGCCATCCCATTAGGTTTTACTGCTACGATCGTCTAGAGTGCGATCAGTTGTCCCTTCCCTGGTACGATCCACGCCCATGATCACTTACTTTGATCTGGGGTGCGATCGGGTCGCTTGTCCCTGCTACGATCGCCTAGAGTGCGATCCATTGTTACGATCTGGAACCACGATCAAGACCACGATCACTAGCTGCGATCGTGGTTGCGATCTGCTAGTAAGATCGTCCTTCTTCCATCGTACTAGTGAGTACGATCCATTCTTTGGTTATCATCGCATTGAGTGCGATTAGTGGGCACGATCGCATTGCGATCTGGACTACATCTTGGATACGATCGGATTGCGATCTGGATTATTGTTTGAGTACGATCGGGTTACGATCGGACTCAGATTTATGTTTTGTTTTTGCTTAATTTTTCAAATCTAGTTTTTCCCGCTCTTTTACTTAGTTTATTCCCAACTTGTTTTTAAGTTTTTGAATTGTCAAGTTTTTATTTCCAAAGTTGCACGCTCTTATTTGTAGTTTGATTCTAAGACTTCTAATTTTCTCAACGACAATTTTAATTACTTGCATTTAGTTTAAAACTTAGATAACTAAAACCAAACCCCCTATTTGTAACCAAGAACAATCATTCCACTTTCAACCGTGATCAATTCGAGAGGATTCCGAGAACTCAATCTGAACCCCATAGCAAAAGCATTTGTATCAGTGCTTACTACTGTGAATGTTAATTATTCGAATGAGCTTACATCCGCTATGATTAAATGTGATGCTGTGAATATATGTGATGATGTGTGTGATCTCTTTGTAAATGTTGCTGATACTGTAAATGAGGTAGATAATCATTCTTGTCACGAGTCTAACGCTGAATTTTTAAAGCTTCAAGATTCTTACAATTTACTTACAAAACGCTTTTATCAACTTGAACAACATTGTATATCTTTAGAATTAAAACAGCAAACTCAAAATGAGGATCTTTTGATAACAAATGGTTGTGAAAACAGTGTTGAGACGAGTGACAAGATGATTGAGATAGTTAAGGCATTAGAGGAAGAGATTATGAGATTAAAGAGATATGTGTCATCGAACGAAACACTAAAATTGGAACTAGAGGCTGCAGAGTCTAAAAACCAGTGCTTAGAAACTAGACTTTCGTCTATTCTAGGGGAGATGGATCGTGCAAGACAGGGAATGTCCAATCTTTATGGTTCACTAGAAGAACGCTTCGCTTTTAATGCGGCACAACAACAATCTTATGTTGAACAATTGGACCAAAAATGTGAGGAAATCTCTGACTTAAATATCCAGCTCATTGACAAAAACATGGTTTTGGCCGAGTTAAAGGAGACACTTCTTCTCACCCGACAAGAAGTTGTTAATAACTTAGCTACCAACTTTGCAACGTCCTCTAGTGCTCCATCAACCAATTTAGTAGTGATCTATAAGAACCCGCGCCATAAGCAAAATCCGGATACTTACGATGTTTATATGATGAATTCAATTAAGCACGTGGACCTTGTTAGGGATATTTTAGATGATTTGTATGTGTTAGATCCCTCAAGCAGTTACTATACTACTCACTAATCGACCCATTGCTGTAACTCCATTCAATAAGACACCAGGAGCAAAACCGTCATTGGCACCATCAACTAAGGCACCTTTAAAATATGTTGCTAATGTTCCCATTTTGCCTTCTACAGGATTAAAAGAGTCTACTAAGGCTAAAGGATCGCCACTCAAGAAAGATAAGATCAAGCCCTCTACTAGTAGTACCATCAAGAAGAAGTAGAAGCTCACCCTAGGAATGTTATGTCAGATTTAAATAAAAAGAATCATGTTGCTAAGACTAAAAGCTCTGCGCCTGTGCAGAAGCCTAAACCATTTGTGAATTCTAATTTGAAATGTTGGAATTGTAATGAATGCATGTTTTCCCAACGTCATGATTTGTGTCTTATTGATCATGTGAATGAAATGAATGCCATTAGGAATGATCTTGAATGGAAGACAACTGGGAGAACTCGTACCCAAGTTGGATGGCAATGGCGTCCCACTGGTAGGACCTTTACATTAGATGGAAAAATGTGCCCTTTAACTAGGAATGCATCCATTGAGGTTAGGTCTCAGCGTCCTTTAGTTAGGCACACTAGCTCTAAAGTATGGAAACTGCACCCTTTAATTAGGTCAGCCCCCACTATAGTGCCTATCAGTGAAGAAATACCTCAGGATTTAAGCCAACTTGAATCTACACCACCAACTAGGAAGAAGGCTAGGAAATCTAAGAAACCTAAAGTTAGCAAATCTAAGATCATTAAATCTGTACCTGCTAATAACAAGGAACATTCAGATTCCGAAACCTATACATTGTCCTCGTCTGGTGATATTTTTAGGTGGTCCAAATCATCCTCTGGTATTTGGACTCCGGTTGCTCAAAGCATATGACCGGAGATCGCTCGATGCTCCGAAATTTCGTCAGCAAGTTTCTTGGAACGGTTAAATTCGGTATTGATCATATTGCAAAGATAATGGGGTATGGTGAATATCAGATTGGAAACGTTACGATTTCAAGGGTATACTATGTAGAAGGTCTTGGTCATAATTTATTTTCAGTAGGACAATTCTGTGATTCCAACCTAGAGGTTGCTTTTCGACAACATACTTGTTTCATCCGCAACTTGGAAGGAAAAGACTTGTTGAAGGGGTCTCGTGGTGCAAATCTTTATACTTTGTCCCTACAAGACATGATGGCCGCCTCTTCAATATGTCTTCTCTCCAAAGCATCTAAGACCAAGTCATGGTTATGGCATCGCAGATTATCTCATCTCAACTTTGATGCTATTAATCATTTGGCTAAAAACGAATTAGTTCGTGGTCTTCCAAAGCTCAAATTTCACAAGGACCATTTATGTTCCGTGTGTTCAAGGGGGAAAAGCACCAAGAAATCATACAAGTCCAAAGCTGAAGACACCAATCAAGAAAACTTCATCTTTTGCATATGGATCTTTGTGGGCCAATGCGAACCGAAAGTGTGAGTGGTAAGAAATTCATCCTTGTTATTGTGGATGATTTCTCCAGGTTTACATGGGTTAGATTTCTACGTACAAAGGATGAAGCACCGAAGACTATCATCACTTTTCTGAAATTCATTCAGGTACGTTTAAATACTACTGTCCGCCGTATTCGTACAGATAATGGAACAGAGTTCGTCAACCAGACTCTTCGTGATTACTATGAAGAAGTTGGTATTTCACATGAAACATCCGCTGCACGTACTCCACAACAAAACGGTGTCGTTGAAAGACGGAATCGTACGCTTATGGAAGCTGCTAGGACTATGCTGATTTATGCGAACGCTCCATTATTTTTGTGGGCAGAAGCTGTATCTACTGCATGTTTCACCTAAAACCGCTCTATCATTCAGAAACGCCATGGAAAAACACCTTACGACCTTCTACATGATCGTAAACCCGATGTTTCATTCTTTCATGTGTTTGGTGCTCTTTGTTATCCAAACATTAATAGTGAGAACTTGGGCAAACTTCAACCGAAAGCCGATATAGGTATTTTCATTGGTTACTCACCCTCCAAGAAAGCATACCGAATTTACAACCGTCGTCTTGGTAAGATAGTAGAAACTATGGACGCAGATTTTGATGAGCTGACAGCGATGGCTTCTGAGCAACGCAGCTCTGAACCCGCGCTTCACGAGATGGGAACCGGTGCTATTAGTTCCGGATTAGTTCCCAATAATCCTACTTCTACATCATTTATACCACCTACAAGGCCTGAGTGGGATAAACTATTTCAACCTTTGTTTGATGAATTCTTTGATCCCCCATGTGATGAAGTTCCAGCACCTGTAGTGATAGCTCCAATCCCTGAAGTTGTTGATCAAGCTAATGAAGCTTTATCAAATGCATCTTCAATTAACATTGAACCGGATGCACCTCTACCAAGTAATTCTCAAACTACACCTGAATCTTCACCCTTACTTGTGCCTAATGATGTTGAAGAGGATTCTATTGATCACGATTTGGAATATGCTCACCTACAAGAGCTTCCTTTCTTTGGTATACCGATACCTGAAAACCCTTCAGCCGCGTCTACCTCAGAATAAGCTCTTACAATTGTTTACTCCAGACCACCACGGATTGAAAATCACAGCACTAAATGGACAAAAGATCACCCAATTAGGAATATTATTGGAGGTCTCGATCGACCAGTCTCTACACGCCATCAATTACAAGAGAGTGCACTCTATTGCTATTTTGATGCATTTCTCTCCGAAGTTGAACCTAAAAACTGGCAACATGCTATGACTCAATCATCTTGGATTGAAGCCATGCAAGAGGAACTAAATGAATTCCAAAGACTTGAAGTATGGGAATTAGTTCCTCTCCCTGACAACGTTAACATCCTTACTTTGTTGTGGGCTTATAAGGTTAAACTCGATGAGATGGATGGAGTCTTGAAGAATAAGGCTAGATTGGTTGCTAGAGGATACAAACAAGCCTTGGGTATCGACTTTGAAGAATCTTTTGCTCCTATTGCAAGATTGGAGGCTATTAGACTATTCCTTGCGTATGCTGCTCATATGAACATGATCGTCTATCAAATGGATGTGAAGACGGCATTTTTGAATGGTGAACTAAGGGAAGAAGTCTATGTTAGTCAGCCGGATGGGTTCGTTAGCACGGAGTTTCCTAATCATGTGTACAAGCTTAAGAAGGCTCTCTATGGGTTGAAACAAGCTCCACGCGCGTGGTATGATCTCCTTTCAACATATCTCATTTCGGAAGGCTTCTCCAAAGGCAAGGTAGACCCTACTCTATTCACTCTCAAGGAGGACAACGACATGATACTGGTACAAATTTATGTTGATGATATAATATTTGCTGCCTCTAACATAGAATTGTCAAATCGCTTTAAGAAGATCATGTCCACACGCTTTCAGATGTCAATGATGGGAAAATTTTCATTTTTCTTAGGATTACAAATTTCTCAGAATCCTAGAGGCATCTTTATTAATCAATCCAAATATGCTCTAGAATCTTTAAAGAAATATAACTTTGAAAACTGTGACCCCGTGGAGACTCCAATGGTGGAGAAATCCAAGTTAGATAAAGATAGGAATGGGATTATTGTCGATCCGAAACTCTACCGTGGAATGATCGGCACCCTTCTCTATCTGACTGCTAGCAGGCCTGATTTGCAATTTGCCGTATGCATGTGTGCCCGTTATCAGGCTCGGCCTACCGAAAAGCACCTACATGTTGTTAAAAGGATCTTTCGGTATCTCAAAGGAACACTTCATCGTGGTCTATGGTATCTGAAAGATTCCTCTATTGCTTTAATATCATACGCAGATGTCGATCATGCTGGGTGTCAAGACACGAGGCGTAGCACTTCTGGGTCAGTGCAACTCCTTGGAGACAGATTGATTAGTTGGTCTTCAAAAAGGCAGAAAAGCGCTACAATTTCTAGCACGGAGGCTGAATACATTGCCATGTCCGGTTGTTGTGCTCAAGTCCTTTGGATGAGATCACAACTAACTGACTACGGTTTGGGATTCAACAAAATCCCGATGTATTGTGACAACAAGAGCGCCATTGCCCTTTGCTGCAACTACGTTCAACACTCCCGGGCAAAGCACATCGACATTCGCTACCATTTCATTAAAGAGCAGGTGGAGAACGGAGTGATCGAGCTGTATTTTGTCACCACTGAGTATCAGCTGGCAGATATGTTCACCAAAGCCTTAAATCAAGGACGAATCGAGTTTTTGATCGACAAGCTTGGCATGAAATCATTCTCTCCAGCGACTCTCAAAGAGTTGGCAAAAGAATCAACAGAATAGTGGTGGTAAACTATTCATGCGTATCCTTTGTTCGTGATCATGTATATTATCGTATATATATAAACCACAAAAAGAAAAATACAAAAATATAAAACCAAGAAAAACCATAAAAAATATAAAACCAAGAAAAACCATAAAAAATATAAAATCAAGAAAATCCAAAAATATTTTTCGTTTTTTTTAAATTGGACATGTCTTTTAGTACGGTAATATTTACGGCTTTAGAAATGTCGATCAATATTGACACGGCGCCATAAATAGAGTCCGTATAAAAGTTGTACATTTTTAAAACATGCCCATTATGGCTTGTAGTTATTTTAGACTGCAACCCGTTTTTCGCTTTAAAGTCACGTATTTCCTTGGAAAACGTTGGCTCACAACGGGAATTAATTTTCTCGGGCATGATTTACAAGCCAAATCATGCAAAGGGATCAAGTTTACTTTACAACTTGGTCTAACACGAGTTAGTGTACGTTTCAGTGCATTAATTTGTCTAAATAAGAGAAATCTTATTGCCACAACGAATCAATCTTTTCAAGACATTAATTGGAAAATGTTTTCATCAACATGTGCCTCGTTAAACAATGACTACATCTCTTTAAATAGAAAACGGGTCATCGTTTAAGGGGCAGAAAATGTTAAATCATCTTCGTCATCAAAACGTCTTCAAAAGTCTTCGAGGAAAATCAATTGGCTCAATGGTTAATGACTGGAATTGCTTTGGCATTCGTCTTGTATTTGTTTGTGAGTTTGTCATGACTAGTTTAGCTGTGTGATCGCTAAGATAGGTTAAGTTGGCTAAGTCTAACGATGGTTAGGGAGTTTAACGATCGTTAGTGACTAGAAAAGAAAATTGAAAAGACAAGGGAAAATAAGTGACAAAGACCTTAAAATGAAGGGGTTAAAAGTGACAACTATTGAAACTTGTGGAAAGTTGACCTAAAGTCAAACAAAACACAGCTCCCCCTTCGTCTCTTTTTCTTTTCTCTCGTCTGCTTTTTTCTTTCTTCGCCATTAACACATCTAAAACACACATACAAAGATCAAAAATCACGATTACTAATCTCAATCTGTTTCATTAAGCTTATCTAAGGTACATACTCTCTTTTAACTCGTCTAATTCGATGCTTAATCTGCTTAATTAACTCGATGTTATTAATGTAATCCAATTAGGGTTTCTGCTTAATTTAGGGTTAATTGATTTGGGGTTTAGCTGGGTTTCACGCGGAATAGGATTAGAATGAGTTTGGTGGCCTTTAGAATGCTTAAAACAATCATCTAAGCTTGGATTAATCAATCATAAGGTGCGTTTAGTTTATTAAGGATAGGCTTTTATTCCGTATAGGCTTTTTTATTACGTATAGACGTTTATTCCGAATAGGCTTTTTATTCCGTATAGGCTTTTTATTCCGTATAGACGTTTATTCCGAATAGGCTTTTATTCTGTATAGGCTTTTTATTCCGAATAGGCTTTTTATTCCGTATAGACGTTTATTCCGTATAGACGTTTTATTCCGCATAGACATTATTCCGGATAGAGTTTATTCCGGATAGAGTTTATTTCGGATAGAGTTTATTCCGGATAGAGTTTATTTCGGATAGAGTTTATTCCGGATATATTTTATTCCGGATAGAGTTTATTCCGGATAGAGTTTATTCCGGATAGAGTTTATTCCGGATAGAGTTTATTCCGGATAGAGTTTATTCCGGATAGAGTTTATTCCGGATAGAGTGTATTCCGGATAGGGTTTATTCCGGATAGGGTTTATTCCGAGTTAAATGTTTATTCAGCATGAAGGATGTTTGAGTGTTTTACAAGTTTCAGGGATTATGTCATATGTATAATGCTTAGGTATAAATTCATAATGATATTCATATCTGTATGTATCAACTTTTATGTTTTATCTTAAGCAGAAACAATGACTAACCCAACCGTGCAACAAATACAAGACTCTAGAGCAGCAGCCATTGTCGAGGCCAAAACCCTCAAGTTCATTCCAAACAACTACCGGTTGAAGGAGGTCTCTCATTCCACTCACAATGGATTCAAGGTAGGTTCAGCCATTCTTGAAAATTCTCACCTCAAGAATGCGCTAAGGAATAGTGCTTCGGTACCCTTCGACTACATGTACGAATTCTGGGCAACCAAAGAGAAGACGTCAAACAAGATCACATTCTTCCTGGACAACAAGCAACAAACTCTCACCGTGTCAGACTTCCGTAAGATCTTTGGTTTTCGGGAGTCACCCAAAGGATTAACATTCTCAGCGAATCCGACCAAGAACGAGCTCATGGAGATGTTCTCTGCCATTGGATGTGCGGACATACGAATAGTGTCCGAGTTTACCACAGCCAAAGTGGGTCAACCTTGGAGAGCGATTTTTGGTATTCTCAGCCGATGTCTCACACCCAAAACGATTGGGTATGATGTTGTGCGTCCGCCAATCGTCAAGATGTTCTATGGTATGTTCAAAGGTATGGGTATTGATTATGCATCATTGTTGTGGGAAGAGTTTGTTTTTCAACTCTTCACAAACACGAAGTCTAAGGCTAAAGCTTACCAGTACCCTAGGTTCATAAAGCTAATCATCCATTATTTTATGGAAAACGATGCGTCGATTGATAAGCGTGCAGGTAGCCGTCACCACACAATGGATGCTGATGATCTGGTGGACTTAAGGCAAGAAACTCACTCCAATATTGTTATCCCTAGTCCTATTCCCAGTTATCTCCTGACAGATAAGATTATCGCTTCTGCTGATTACAAGAACATGCTACAAGAAATCGAGAATCAACGAGCAAGAATTCAAGCAGGAGAAGACTCGTCTACCACGGTTAAGAGTAAAGGTAAACGCAAGCAAACAGCTTTACCTGAACCCAAAACCAAAAAGACAAAGACCGCAGCTAAGAAGGGTAAGAGCACGGCTGACAAGTTTGTTATTCGAGATGAAGACACTGATGACGATCCTACTCCCGAGCAAACTCAAAAGTCTGAGAAAAATTTAATGAAGATGGCTATTGAAAAGAGTAGGAGAGACACGGGCGGTAGTGGTTCGGGTGCACAGATGGATGTTGAAGAAGAATACGAGGAGCCAGATGATATTAATGAGTTTGGATCACCCGAACGATACTCTGCTTCGAAGGAGACATCCATTGCTGATACAACAAGTGTTGAGAAGGAGTCTGGTGCTACAACAATCATTGTACCTACACAACCTCTCGTAACTCAACCTCCACCAATCCAGCCCTTACCAACACGACCGGTGTCAACACCACTACCTTTCCTTCCACCTCCAACAACTTCCATCCTCAGTACTGTAATCACAACCGAGCCTCTTCAACCATCCCAGAGTAGCTCTGTACCATCTTCAATGGCTGCATTCGTAATGGCAGAAATGTTGGATAAACACACGGATAGTCAAAGAAAAGAGATGGATAAACTTCGAGAAGAGTTATTTCGACGAGTGGAAAGTGAAGCGGCATCCAAGAAAGCCCAAGAAGAGATGCTAGCTAAGTTCACTGCAGAGATGGAATTGACACGTAAAGCTCATGCAGAAGAACTTGCTCAGATCAAACAGGCTGAAGCTGATAAGTATGAAGCACGACTTACGAGACTTCGAGCTATTAAAGATAAATATAAGGAGCAGAAAGAAACACTTGAAGCTTCTATTTTAGAGAGAGTGAATGAATCTGTTGAGGCCCTTATGCCAAAGCTGCGTGATGAGATGAGGAAACTCGCGACTGATAACTTGATGATTAAGTCGTCCAACCCTTCCGAGTCAGCTTGCAAAATTGCATATGACTTGACGGATTTTGAATTAAAGAAGATCCTCAAAGCTCGCATGAAGGAAGTTGGATCCTTTAACAAGTCTAAAGTTCAGCGGATACTCTACAAAGGACTCAATGAAGATATTTTGGAGGATGATCGGTTGTTTAAGACGTTTGGAAGTGTGGTACCTTATCACATCTTGGATGAGGAGGAAAAGGTAGATAGTGAACAAGAGGAGGGTAACGGTGAAGAAGAAGAATAAGAAGATGATGATGATGGTGACGATGACGGTGATGATGATGAGGATGGTGATGATGATGATGATGGTGATGGTGGTGATCTAAATGAGGAGACTGATAAGGGTAGCAACGGGGATGATGATGAGGATGATGGTGGTTAACATGATCAGCCTAAAACGGGGGACAAGGTTGCCAGCACAAAGACACCATCCAAGTCTGGTACCAAGTCTCAGAAAGATGCTGCGCGAAAGAAAAAGTCCACCTCTACGGAGTCAGGACGAACCAAGTGGCACCATGATGTGAATGCTGCCACTGCGTCATCGATTCCCGGTACATCTGTTTCTGTTTCTATACCTGATACCACTAATCCTGTTAGTTCTTTTGTTGCTCCTGTGATTGCAGAATCAATAATTGAACCTGCATCTACACAACACTCGCCTGTTCATGACACCGCCGAAATGCCTGAATCAGAACCAGCAAGTGTTCATGTTTCTAATCCTCTGCAAATAGAACTACAATCTACTGTTCCCGAGTCAAGCACACGAGACTGGGCGGATACATTGGAGATTGATGAAACTACACCGCCACAAGCTTGGATCACGGCAGCTGCTAAATATGATCCAATCACAGACGCTAATGTCCTATATCTCCGTATCCGTAGTCCGATAGACTTGTGTGCATTTTTGGCTCATGAGTTCAAATCTTCGGTCACTCCGTCTTTGGTAAAGAGAGCGCTAAAGTACAAGAGAATTCACGCCAAAACCAGGTTAAGCCACATGGAGTACGAATATTATGCTGACGAGGTCCTGAAAGCTCTTAATACCGTTCAAAGGCCAGGCCTTCATGAGTCAGAAAGAGCTCCACCTCCACTTGATCCTTCTCAAGATAATCAAATTGCTCTTGACTTCTTTGTCACCTATGATCTTGATTATCTCCTCAAGGGATCATCCAAGTACGCAACCTCCCTGACCTTGTTGAAAGCTGCTAATTGGGGGACAATACCCTGGATCGAGGAAAAGGTAAACCGACTCTGGGTCCCAAAGTTAAATCGTAATTATGATATGTATGCTGTTATAGGTGCATCACATTGGGACGAGCGAGTCCGAAGAGCGTACAGAGGTTGCTGCTTAGCCAACTCAGGAAGTATTGTCAAATCCGATATTCGCATCTCAAGTATTTTGGGACTGAAAACTGAAGCCCAGAATGGCTATCATCATGTGACGGAGATTCGTCTAAAAAGGGAGGATGACAGAGAATACACAATACAGCAGGGAGATTTTTCTATCATTCGCCTTGAAGATATCGAAGACATGTTGCTTATGATGACCCGTGATCAACTTACCCATCTTACTCGTGAAGAAATCATTGCCTTGAATACAACACTTCGTATGTTCACACGAAGCGTTGTTATCAAGAAACGAGTTGAAGATCTTCAACTGGGAGTTGAAAGCTACCAAAGGAAGCTTAACCTGACCCGTCCAATGAATCAAGTTCTACCTCAACATGTCAACAGATGTCCCTATACCGGCATTACCGTTCCAAGTTACGGGATTTTCTACTTGAACAGTCATGGGATCATGACGTTTATGAGGGTAGGTGAGCTTTATAAATACAGTGATGGGACTCTCATATACGTCAGAGGAAAATTGGAGCATCTTAATTCTGGTGGGTCATTACCAGAAATGATTGAGGATTGGCATCCGGGTTATCGGAAAATGGTGACATATGTGATCAAGAAGATTGATGAAAAGCTCCGGGAACGTAGATTGATGAGGAGCTTAGAAAGGTTCGTTGGTGGTAGACCATATGGAGTGCACCACAAGTTACTGCAACGATCCATCTAATGGGTCGTACATCTCAGGTCCACTCTATATTGGTTTTTAATTGTGAATATGTAAATTTTGTGAATATTGTGCTTTTATGGCTTGATGTAGTGTTAAGGTATGAAAATTTTTCTAGAATTTTTCACGAGATTCTAAATCTTTCAAAATATATCATACTAAAGCACTACAATTAACCCTTATTAATTTAAGGGGGGAGCATTAATATGTTCTATGGCCAAACATTGATTTCATTTTTACCCAAAGACCGGTTAATCCATTCAATATCCTAAATATTAATGGTTAACATTTTGGATAAGGGAAGAAAATGGGATTAAGGAGACTTAAATGATACTTGGCTAAAACATGAAAAAGACTTAACGATAATCCAACTTGATATGTGTAAAGCACGTGTTAAGGGGGAGCGTTTTTGATGAACAAAACACTTAAGGTACAAAACTCTTGATTTCAATATCACAAGTACCTTAAGTGATTTTCAAGGATTTTTCATGGTGACTATACTTTCCCAAAACACGCTTTCTTCAAGACGGATGTGGTGACAAAAGGGTGGTAGGAATAGGTTTTAGTCCAATGATTCATCAGAGCCGATGGAATCTTCACAAGTACAATTCCCTAGATAGAATTAGAAGTCCTAGGAAAGATGGAGAAAGATTGTGAACGTAGCAGAGTACCGACTAATTACTGATGCTAGCACTGGAACAATCACAACAAGGTGCTAGTAATGATGTATTGGTAAGTACTGAAGGGGTTGAAGAATGAAAAAGAAATGTAAAGATAAAGGGTGTAAAGAAAGAAGCCCTCCTTACAACTTTAGGCAGAAACCGGGTCAATACATATTCTATTGAGATCATTCGTTAATGATTCTCGATATTGAAGAAAGACATCATGGACCCAGTGATGCAATGCACAACCCTTCCCAGCTAACTCAAATATCTCTCAAAAGGTATTTGTTTTAATCACACGGAGATCAAAACGTTATCTATTGGTTTATTCACTCCGAATAGACTGATATTGAAAAGGTGGCACTCCTCTCCAGCCATCGCTCACTAAATCAAAACGCACTATCGAGTCTAGAGCCACGAGATCATCAAAAGTCTCATTAGGACACTTTCCATTTATTCCTTGCTTTCTCACACACTGTGAAAAGTAAGAGATTTTTATGAGTCCTACGCAGTATTCTTGTAATTTAGCCAGAACATCCGAGTAATAAGCAAGTATTACAATGAAGATGGAAATCCTGCTTGAGCCAACATCAAACAAGCTCATTGTAGGTTACACGTGCGGTTCTATAAGAACCAATCTTGTGAAAAACTGGAAAGATATAGTAGTTTAACTCTTAATTGAACTTAAACTCGTTACAGGCCTCTACGCATTATCATATGATCTTGCCAGAACACTCAGAGTGACACTCTTTAGTGTTCACAGTGATGAGTGGAAATCCTTCTAGTGTTAACATCAAACAGCACTTGGTAGGTGACGTGCAAGATTCTTTATGAATTAAGCTCGTGATAAATGGAAAGCAACGATGGTGAAAATCTTAATTGAAATTCACTTGTTCCAGGTTTCATGAATTGACGGCTTCAATCACAAGGATAATTTATCCAAGTGATTCACTCTTTATGTTCGCAGTCAAGCTTAGTGATCGTCGAATAAAGAGAACAGGTTTACCCGCGAAATCCTGTCAGGAAGTTACTTAATTGAAACTATCCGTCACAGGTACGATATCTAATATCGTCCAACGGTCATCACCGACCGGAGGTAAAACGCTACCGATTTAGAATGAAATGTTCTAAGCCATTTCATTCGTGTCTTATCATGTTGCTGCGAAGACGGTGGCGTTGCGGTGTACTAACTGAAGTCGTTCCCACATGCTTATGTTTTTCTGCATCAAAGTTCAGCAAAATTCAAGAAAGTACAAAATGAAGTCTTCCGCTGTACCAAAATCTGAAGCTTTCAAGATTTCAACAAAAGACATAAGTGTGTGGGACATGGAGTCACGAGGAGGAAAGATTCACAAGAAGGCAAAGATCGCACGTGATTGGTCAAAAGAACAATGCTCTCAAGCCAAAGCCTAAAAGATCAAATCAACATATTCACAACAAAAAGAAAAGAAGAAAAGACTACGAGCTGAAGAACGAAGACTTAGTATAGTATGCTAGGTTTAGAACTGTGTAACGTGGAGTGACCTCCCTTAGGGGGAGATTGTTAGAAATACGTTTTTAACGTATATTAGAAGTATCAGTCACTTCACAATATTATTAATGCTGTATAGCTCGTAGTTAATGTTTGCTTATTTAGTTAAGTAAGAAACCGGCGCATGGGCTTGTCATGGGTTGGCCCAAGCCCATTAGTGGCTTGGATATAAATACCCCTTTCCACCATGGAAAGGGGTTGGTTGTTGATTGTTTCACTTTCTTATTTAAATTAAACACATATTTCTCTCTCACTTTCTCTCACTACTTTCTCTCTCTAGAAATCTTCAACCCACCTTATTGATTCATAAGATTATCCATATTCTACAGAAATACTGGAAACAAACATCGGTACCCCAAAGTATAAGCTCATCACACACAAACATAAGTACTGTAAAGGAAAAGGACTCAACAATGTCCATGGAAATAAGTAGCAAAATGTATGATGAAATGCATAAAGTAGAGAAGGCTAGAAAGCTTCCAATCCATATGCACGTACGCTTAATGTCTACGATCGCCCTTGAGTACCTGTCGTTTGGGAACATGAAAGGAAAACGGCTGAGCATAATGCTCAGTGCACGGATATACAAGTATGACATGGAATAACGTAAGCATATAAGACTAATAGCAGTGAAATATCATAAGTTCTAAGTAATCTGGATTCATGTTCATAAAACTGGTTTTATAGTATAAAAATACTTATGTTTTTATGAAAATCTGTTTAACTAGCCAAATAGCCTATATAGGTCATGACGTTCCATCGTGCATGAATACTTGGAGGGGAGACCTCGTCATGCAATTAGAGGGGTTGCCTCTAATTAATAGTCTGGGTAGGAGAGATCAGCTCCTAGTGAAGGATGCAAGGCACACATTGCATTCACTCTGATAATACTGCTAAACATGTAACTAGGATGCACCCATACACCCCACATGATAATATAATATAATGGCCAAAACTAAAAAGGGACGCCACGAGCAATCACTTCGCCGTGGGGAAGTCATAACACTAGTGCTTCTAGTGTTATGGTTATGGTACCTCCATAACTAGGTGACACTGGTCATGCATGTATATGGTTTAGGATCTTAATCTAACGTAAGTATCAAACATATAAAACAAATACTAGAAAACAGGTGGCTGTAAACGGGGAATCTTAATAAGGAAAGAATGTCCATACTGAATGGACGGGAAATCCGTACCATATGTCCAGTGAACGAAGAAGACGAACGGAAGAGATTCCTACTTCGATATCACTAATGCTACATAGATAGTATACGTGTATAAGTATTCTGATGACTGAGTAAGTAACTGATTTTATCATGTCTTAGCTTGTTTTATATGTTCATGTCTTGTTTTACTGATTTTAACGTTATGTTGTGTTTATCATGTATTCTGTATATTCTAATTAAGTATTACTTGTATTTCTTATATTATTATACTTGTTGTGTAATGATAAGTAACTTTCTAAAAATCGCAGGTTTCCTAAAATAGAATTCTTCCAAAAATAGAAAGTTTCCAAAAATAGATTAACTTCTTAAAATAGATCAGTTTCTAAAAATAGAAAGTTTCCAAAAATAGTAAGTTTCCAAAATTAGAAAGTTTCCATATTTAGAATTAAGCTGAGTTAATATCATAAGTCATGTAGTTATAGTATAGTTTTTTAATAATATCATGTTAATTAAATAAACTATAGGTTATACTATTTAATTAAATATAAGCATGATTTTAATAAATTAAAGTGTATAAAAATACTTAGGTTAAAACATGTATTAATACTATATTAACATTAACCTAAGTCATGATTATTTATTAATTATATTTCATGTTCTAATAATTAATTAACACTATAGTCTAATTTAAATAGATAAATACTTAGGTTATAACATGTATTATTAAATAAATAATAATTAACCTAATTTCATGTTTTAATTAAATTAATTATATGCCATGTTAAATTAATTTAATTAACTTGTAAAATAATATACTTGTAAAATTAATTAGACTTGTAAAAATAATCATGAACCAACCCGTATAACTAATTAAACATGTTGTGAACCGGACCCGTGAAAACCCGTGAACCGATCCGAACCAACACCCCTAAAACAGTGGCAAACCGGCTTGAACCGGTTGCCACTCCCTGTGTTAGGCTGCCACTGGTTGCTGCCGGTGGTCGTTGCCTCTTGGCTAGCCGCTGCTAGTAGTGGAGTTCCCACCGGTTGTGTGCCGGTGGTTACCCGCTGTTGTAGGTCGTTTCCCCCTGCCAGACCAAGTCTGTCACCGACTGTGTGCCGATGGTGGGGCTGCTGTGTGCTGCCGTGACCTAAACCATCCACAAGGACACCCCCGACGCAAGTCGGGGTGCCTTGTCCTGCTATCGACCGAACCCCAACACCACCGAGACATATGTCTCGGTTGGTGGTGCGAACGAAACGACGTCGGGAGCCATGGGGCTCTCGGTATGTGTGGCGGCCAAAACAACCAACCCGAAACAACCCTTAATCTTTACCCCTTGATCCCATGACATGTTTTTATCCATATTTTTATTTAATTAAGGTTCATGTTTCAATTAATTAAATAAAAGAAAAAAACAAAAGGGTTTACGGATTAAAAAACACGTGGAATGAATGGAGAACGATTACACGAACACACTCCTTGAATTTCTTGAACAAAAATCAAACCAAAAACCTCCTTGTGGTGTTGTTGCAGCCGACCAAGAGAGAGAATAGAGATTAGGGTTTTTGCAATTTTGTGAAAACTCTGTAAATGTCTAGTTTCCCCTTTTTTTATTTTTAATAAAACCAATTGTAGAAACTAGAAGGGGGGGGGGGGGGGTTGAATAGTTGCTCTTCGATTGACAACCAAATTAAAATTACTTTCAATTTGGTTTGTATCAAAACTATCTTTTGCTTGAAGCTAAGTTGCATAATGATTAGGTTAAATTCAAATGCACTAGTAAAGATAATAGGTAAGTGTAATGATTATGAAATAAGTAAAGAGTAAGGAAATAGACAACCTAGTGGGAAGACACCAAGATTTATAGTGGTTCGACAACGAGGCTCTATCCTCGTTTCTACTCCACTCCTCGAGTACACCTACTCGAGATTTCCACTATATCCACAAGCTCCCTTCTTGGCGGAGAAAACCTTACATCGTCGCTTACATTTTTTTCCGACACTAAGCTAAATGTCGAGACCTAATCTTTAGCTAGGACCAATCTACACAATGTTGCCTACTTCACAATTTAACGACACAAGGCTAGATGTCGAGTTCTAATCTGAAGGTAGAACCAATCTTCACGACGTTGCCTACTTCACCATTTTACGACACAAGGCTAGATGTCGAGTTCTAATCCAAAGCTAGAACCAATCTTCACGACTCTTCACTTTGAAGCTAAGTGAGAACTTCATACAACACAACTACTAATCACTTTCAAGTTTAGTGAGAACTCACAAGACACAACCACATCACTTTATAGTTTAGTGAGAACTACTACACAAATATATTATAACTCAACTAGACATATCCAAGTACATACATGTAGCTTGGATCTACACAACACAAATCCAAGCAAACACATATGCAATGGATGTACACAACAAATCCAAGTATTCACAAATAACTTAGATGAACACAACTAGTCCAAGTATTCATAAATACAATGGATTAACATAAATAAAAAAGGGTATCATGATGAATTTGACTAGTTCATAGATTCATCTTTATCACAACACTAGTGAGTGAGTGATCTTTCATTGGACAAGGTAAAGGAGGGGATCAAGAGGATAATCATTTGTAAACATCCTTAACACTTTAAGTGATCATTTACTAATGATTATGCTATAGAAAAGAGAAAGGGGGATGAGAAAAACGTCCAAGAGGCTTGTTGGAAAATGAGATTTGATCCACTATTTAAAGGAGACAACGTATAACGGCTATATAACGGCTATATAACGGCTATTTGGGAGCGGTACCTTATCTAGCCCGGCGTTTCCTTATCGCTAGGGAACCGCCTAGCTACTTAAGGTCCCGCCCCTAGAGTACGCTCTGTTTTTTATCTTTTAGTGGGGTAGGAATATCTGAGGTATTTTAAGCCTTCAAAGGATATTCTAATAGCATATGGAATATGCTATTTTCAAATTTTCATTTTCCATTTTAATAAAACATTTTCTAAGAAAGAAAGTTTATTAAAAGTCTTTTGTCATATTAACAAAAGTGAGTTTTAAGGATAATCATTTTGATGATCACTAAGTATGATTAAGAAAGGTTAGTGATATGATTATTACCTTGATGATAGTGTTAGTTAAATAATTCGTTTTGTGTTTTACACTAAATGTGTTGTATAGTTTGTTGTGATCAAAACTAGGAAAGATTAGTTAACACTAATAATGTTTTTAGGCATCACTTGCATTAACAATCTCCCCCTTTTTGATTACGACAAACGATAAACTCATTTACGTAGAAACACAAAATATCGAATTATTAACGAGATTATCACTATCATTTCTCCCCCTTTGTCGTAGCAAAAAGGTTAGCACAAGTCTTTGAAGAAAACCAGACTTTGCAAGTAGCTCCCCCTTGGTGGTTGCTCCCCCTTGCTTGGGGCACCAAGTATATGAGCTAAGGTGACATGCTACACAAAGGTTAGTAGAAATAAAAGAAACACCAATGTATATATGATCACTAGCTACTAAGTAACTTGAGAGGGAGAGAGAGAAGAAATATCAAATTAGAAGCAAGTATTTTGCTAAGTATGTCCAAAAAGGTAACTGACAAAATCAAACTTCAATCCAATGAAGATGATAAACTTGTCAAGGGGTTAAAGTTTAGAATTGATGGAATCACCCATAAGAAATTGTAAAAATTAACCATGATCAACTCAAAGGAGAACTAAGGAAAAAACATACAAACAACACAAAGGTTACATAAAGGAAAAGACACAACAAGGTAGATAGTCATACACACAATATGAGTATCTAAAAAAACAATATGTGTTTGGAATAAATTAAGGCCAGATCACTTGAGCGCTGACAAGAGTAAAACAAGCGTTGACAAGAGCAAAACAAGCGCTGACAGCTCAAGCGTTGACCAGATAAAGTCAAGCGTTGATACATTGAAGACAAGCACTGATGGAAAGATATACTCTACGCGTTTATTGTATTCTAGATTACTTCAAGTAAAGATAGGAACAACAATGTATTTTCTATATTTATCTTTACCTAGAATAGCTGAAACGTAGATTATTGTACAAGGCTTCTTATGTCTATAAAAGAAGACCTTTAGGTTATTGTTTGATATAAGTTTTCATTCGTAAACTACTTTCATTGTAAGCAAGTTTGATATCATTAATCAAAGTGAAAGTTTGTTTATATCATTGTGTGTTCTTGTTTAAGTGTTAATTCCGCATAACACTTAGATTATTATAAGCACATACAAAGGTTTCTCTAAGTGTATTACTTGATCTAATCTCGTATACATAAAGCTAAATCGATCTAAGTTTGGGATCAATAAGTGGTATCAGAGCTTGTTGAGAAACTTTTGATCTTAAAGAACATAAGAACCCTAAAAATCACCAAAACCCTAATTTTCTCAAAAACCCTAACCACATCATGTCAGAAGCAATAACCCCCTCCTCCTCACCTTTGCCAAACATCAAGATTCCCATGCTTGATGCAAGAAATTTTGAAATGTAGAAATTCAATTTTGAACAATATCTAGGGATCTATGACTACACACTCTGGGAGATTATTGAATATGGAAACACATTCAATAAGGCTCAAAAAATTGCTAATGCCATTGCTGCAAGAACAGCTGTTGCTGGATGTTCAGAAGCTGACAAGAAGGAAAAACCTGATGATGGTAGAGTTGTGTCTACTGAAGACATAGCAAAGAAAAGGGTTGACATGAAAACCCTAAATATTCTGAAACTCTCTTTGGGACAAGAGAACCAGCATAAATACAGAGGTTATGAATCTGCTAAGGACCTTTGGGCAGATCTTGAAGTTGCATATGGTGGCAATGAAGATACTAAGGAAGAGAAAAGAAGCAACTCATGCATGATTATGCTGTCTTCAAGGCTCAACCTAATGAAAAGCTCAGTAGTGTGAGAAGCAGACTACTTGATATTACAAGCAAATTGTCCTTCATAGGGACACAACTTGGTGATGTTGACATCAATGCTACTTTTCTTAAAAGTCTTGGTGAGGCGTGGAAGATTGAGGCAAGATCTATTCTTGCCAATAATACTCACAAAAGTTCCACGTTTGATGATATCTACAACAAACTGAGGCTGTTGGAAGATGAAACTCTTTTAGAGCATGGAAGCAAGTCCACCAACAGTAACATGGCCTTCTTTTCTCATAGTGAAGTTCAATTCAATCAGAAGGACTCCTACATGCATCCAGTTACTGGATCATCATGTGTCAGCGCTGGAACTTGCCTTGTCAACGTCTCCTTTTCAGACGGTGACACATTCAAAAGTGACTCACCAAGAGTTAAACCTGCTGGATTGGATTTGGATACTGTTTGTGCTTATATTGCTTCTTTGCCCAATGGTTCAGTGATTACATATGAGGACCTTGAGCAGATAAGTGATGAGCATTTGGAAGAGATGGACATTAAGTGGAACATGGCTCTTGCTAGTATAAGAGCAAACAAGTGGAACAGAAGGTTTAAGAAGAAGATGACCTTCTATGCAAAAGACACAGCTGGATTTGATAAATCCAAAGTTGAATGCTACAACTGTCATCGTATGGGGCACTTCATGAGGGAATGCAGATCTCCTAGAAGATCTGATGCTGGTAAACCCTCAAGTCAAGTTGTTAAAGCTCAGGATTCCAAAGCCATGGTTGCAGTTCAAGGAATTGATGGTATGGGATGGGATTGGAGCTATCTGGCTAAGAATGTTGAAGAGGATAAAGCTTTGGTTGCTGAAATTGAAGAAGAAGAGCATGTTGAATATGCTCTCATGGCACACTCCTCCTCTTCATCTGATAATGAGGTATATGATGACGCTTTTTGTAGTAAAGGTTGAAGGTTAAATACTGAAATACTTAACAAAGAGGTGTTAAGATTATTAGATGATATGAGTACTGAAAGATGTAAACTGTCTAATTACCAACTAGCTCTCACTGAAACTGAAAAGACAGTTTCTGAATACAAGAAAATGGAATTTGACTTAAAAGATAAAATCAATATTTTAAAACATGAGTTAAATGCTAGTATGGATATTAGAAATATCATGGAAAGGGTTAATGGTGAGTTACAAGCTAAATTAGATGAAGCCATTAAAAACAAAGATAATGTTGGCCTTAAAATTCAAAGATTTGATAGAGCCACACAAACCCTAGGAGACTGTGTGAGTAAACAAATAGATCCTAAGGGCATGACTGGGATTGGGATGAATGATTACTCTGTGGTTCCACCACCAGCTGGTGACTTCTATGGTGTCCAACAAAAGGACCTATCTTGGACTGGTTTGCTAGAGCTCCAAGAGGAGGAATTCATTCCTCCACCAAGAGTTGTCACCCCAGTTGAAGAGTATCAACAAAAGTTGACTGACCTGAATGAATGGAAGAAAGCTAACCCTACTTTGTTTGTTAAGGGTGGCTTGCTATGTGAAAGTCCAAATGAGTCAACTCCCATTAAGGTTACAAACCCAATCACTGGTAAAGCTGTTGACCTAGGCTCAAACACTGTTAGAAAACCTAGCATTAAGTATGCAGAGATGTATAGAAATAATAGGTCACCTAAGAGCCAAGTTAGCAATAATAGAACAGGCTTCTTCTCTTCTAGACCTAGGCTTGTGTCTAGAAAAGCTTGTTACACTTGTGGTAGCTTTTCACACTTGGCATACAAGTATGTCAATGCTCCCAAAGCCAGTGCTGACAGGAACAAATTCAGCGCTGACAGGAACAAAGTCAACGTTGTTAGGAAGTCAAACGTTGTCAGACCCAAACCTTGTGTGCAGCAAAGTCCACAAGTGATTAGACCTGCCCCATTCTTTACTAGAGGGTCTAACACTCATGGACAAAGACCATTTCAAAAGACAAATACTTGGTCTAATAGGCAATGGGTTTCTGTAGCAAACCCTAGGTTCAACGCTGACAAGGGAAATTTCAGCGTTGACAGGACAAATTCCAACGCTGACAGAAACGTGACCAGACCTAAATATTTGCAACCACAGGGTAAAAGGTCTAAAGCTTCTTCAAGCTTAACATGGAGACCCAAGAAAGATCAAAACCTTAATGATAATGGGATTTCAATGACCTACAACAGATTTAATTACATTTCAAAGGTCATTACAAAACCTATTGGGGTTAACTGGGTATTTTATCCTAAGAAGGATGAGAATGGGGTTGTTGTGAGAACTAAGTCTGTTCTTATTAAACAACCAGATAAATCCAAGTCTTTTAAGACTTGGGTTCCCAAAGAAAACTAATTTGTCTTCTTTATGTGCAGGGCATTCAAAGACAGGTCAATGATTATGGATATTGGGATAGTGGATGCTCAAGGCACATGACAGGGAAGGAAGATTATCTCACAAACTTCACTCCATTAAGGATGGTGATAAGGTTTACTTTGGAGGCGGATATGGTACTATCACAGGCAAAGGAACCCTTCTCACCAAGAATTTACGTTTTGAGAACATATTTCTGGTAAAAGAACTTGATTACAACCTCTTTAGTGTATCACAAGTTTGTGATAACAAAAATAAAGTTCTGTTTACTGATACTGAGTGTTTGGTGTTAAGCAATGATTATAAGATCCCTGCTGAGAGATATATTGAGTATAGAACACCTAGGCATAAAGACATATACAATGTGAATCTAAATGGGATTAAAATGAACAATAATATGTCTTGTTTTTATGCTAAAGCCTCAGTAGATGAAAGTAATTTGTGGCACATGAGACTAGGGCACATAAATTTTAAAAATATAAATAGGCTTGTGAGACTTGGCTTGGTTGATGGTTTGCCTGAGAAGGCCTTCCACAATGACCACTCTTGTGTTGCATGTCTTAAAGGCAAGCAGCACAAGGTCTCATTCAAGTCCAAACAGGTGCATACTAGTTCTAGACCTCTTTATATGCTACACATGAACCTCTTTGGTCTAACCAATATAGAAAGTTTGAATGGTAAGTCATATTGCTTTGTCATCACAAATGACTTTTCTAGGTTTACTTGGACATTCTTTCTAGCTATGAAGAGTGACACAGCTGATATTCTAATTGATTTTATCACTCAGATAGAGAAGAGGTCTGGCAATGAAGTTAAAATGCTTAGGAGTGATAATGGTGGTGACTTTAGGAATAAGAAGCTAGATGATTTCTGTGCCAGGAAAGGAATTACTAGGCAATTTAGTATTGCCAGAACCCCACAGCAGAATGGGGTTGCTGAGAGGAAAAATAGAACCCTAATTGAAGCAGCCAGAACAATGTTGGATGATGCTCATTTTCCTATAGCCTTTTGGGTTGAGGCTATTAATACAGCTTGTTATGTTCAAAATAGAGCATTGGTTAACAAAATTCAGAACAAAACACCTTATGAGTTACTTTGGGGAAGAAAACCTAATATTGGTTTTCTCAGACCTTTTGGTTGTCATGTAGTAGTTTTGGACACTAGTGATGCCTTAGGTAAATTTAGTGCAAAAGGTGATGAAGGCTACTTTATGGGGTATTCAGTGCAGAGCAAGGGATATAGGGTTTATCTTAAAGAGGAAAAAGTATACTTGAAAGAGTACATGTTAGGTTTTTAGAAAATAAACCTAGTGATCCTGAAAGTGGTCCTAATTGGTTGTTTGACTTGGAACCTTTATCTAGAACTTTAAATTATATGCCTGTCACTAATCTAGACATTGTGAAGGTAACTTCAAATGTTGTGGAAGAACAAGTTGTTGATGTTTTAGGTACACAGGTTCATGAGAAGGTTGGATCACATGCAGGAAAGACATCTCCTATACTAGATTATGTCACAATTCCCATTTGGACAGATGCTTTTGCTGTTGATGCTGCTGCTGGTAAAGATAATGGTGGTCGCCAAGTACCACCAGATACAAACATGTATGGTCCTTCAGACGCTGACAAAGGCAAATCTAGCACTGACAAGACCAATTTAGACGTTGATGACTCAGACGTTGACAACAATAGTTCAAGCGTTGTTAGCCCAAGCGCTGACAATCAAGATTCAGGCGTTGACAACACTTTTGCACATCTTTTCTCTTCCACTTTTGAACAAGGTGAACCTTCCAATTCATATGAAGAAGGTCATCCCTATGTTGATGTAAGAGAGTCTGATGAAGAAGATATTGGCAACATGGAGAATGAAGTTGAAGATACCAGACTTTTTGAGGGAGGAGTACTTACTTCAGTTGTGAAGAATCATCCTCCTTCTCAAATCATTGGTAATATTAATACTCCAGTTCAGACTAGAAGATCTCATCAAGGTCTTGGTGGGTTTATTGCCAATATACACAAGAAGGTTGATACCCCTCTTGTGCAAGCATGTTTGTTTGCCTGTTTTCTGTCACAAGAGGAACCCAAGAAAATATTTGATGCTCTCCAAGAACCAAGTTGGGTGGAAGCAATGCAGGATGAGCTTCACCAATTTGCAATTCAGGATGTTTGGGAGCTGGTTGATTGTCCCAGATATGTCAGACCCATTGGGACAAGATGGGTTCTAAGGAACAAGAGAGATGAAAGAGGCATTGTGGTCAGAAACAAGGCAAGGTTAGTGGCTCAGGGATATACACAAGAGGAGGGGATAGACTATGAGGAAGTATTTGCACCAGTTGTAAGGATTGAAGCTATCAGGATCTTTTTAGCCTATGCATCTTGCATGGGCTTTACTGTCTATCAAATGGATGTCTAGAGTGCCTTCCTCTATGGAACTATTGTTGAGGAGGTGTATGTGATGCAGCCTCCTGGTTTTGAGGATCCAAAGAATCTAGATAACGTGTATAGAGTCAAAAAGGCTATGTATGGCCTTCATCAAGCCCCTAGAGCATGGTATGGTACTTTGTCTACCTATTTGGTGGACAATGGATTCAAGAGGGGCACCATAGATCAGACATTATTTACAAAGAAGAAAGGCAAGGATGTGTTGCTTGTCCAGGTCTATGTTGATGACATCATTTTTGGGTCTACTGATCCAAAGATGAGTGAGGATTTCTCCAAGCTTATGACAGACAAATTCAAGATGAGTGCTATGGGGGAGATGAACTTCTTTCTTGGGTTACAAGTTCAGCAGAAAGAAGATGGTATCTTCATCTCCCAGGATAAATATGTGGCTGAGATCTTGAAGAAGTTTGGCTTTTCTCCACATGAAAAGAGGGCTACTACTCCTATGGATAGAGAACACCCTTGGGGAAAGATTGGAGATGGGAAAGATGTTGATGTCAGGCACTATAGATCCATGATTGGATCCTTGATGTATCTTACTGCCTCCAGACCTGACATCATGTTTGTTGTGTGTGCTTGTGCATGCCATCAAGTGACTCCCAAAGAATGTCACCTTTATGCTGTGAAGAGGATCTTTAGGTACCTAAGATGCTATCCTAGTCTTGGTTTGTGGTACCCAAAGGATTCACCATCGGAGCTGATTGCATATTCAGATAGTGATTATGGAGGTGATAAATTTGATAGGAAATCCACAACTGGTGGATGTCAGTTTCTTGGGAGCAGGTTGATATCTTGGCAATGCAAGAAACAAACAGTGGTGGCTAATTCTACAACTAAAGCTGAGTACGTGGCTGTAGCTGCTTGTTGTGGTCAAGTTTTGTGGATTCAGAACTAGCTGTTGGACTATGGGTATAATTTCATGCATACCAAGATATTTGTTGACAATAACAGCAATTTATGCATCATTAAGAATCCTGTACATCATTCTAAAACTAAACACATAGAAATTAGACACCATTTTATAAGAGATTGCTTTGAAAAAGGTTTAATACAACCAGATAGGGTTGACACTGAGGAAAATGTGTCAGATTTACTAACTAAACCTTTTGATGCTGGGAGGTTTCAATACTTGGTAACAAGTATTGGAATGGTCAATCTCACATAATATGTGTTTTGGAGTCTTTTTGTAAAAGTATGTACAGGATGATGCATTGTTATTGGTCTTATTGATGATTTAGATTTTCCACTATATTTTTCTAACACTGACAAAGGTTGCGTGAACGCTGATAAGTGTTTTTGTAACGTTGTCAGCAATATAATTGTCTAACGCTGACAAAGCTTCCCTCAACGCTGTCATGTGTTATCGGGGCGTTGTCAGCAACAATGTTAGTTTTGTGGTTTTCAATCTATATGTGCAGATGGTGTTAGCAGTATACCATTGGATACAGAGTTGCTTATGGATCAATGGAGAAGCATTTGGACAAGTTTTTATTTATGGATGATGGTTGGAATTTTTAATTCCTATCTTGACATAAATTTTTATGTTCATGCATATTTTTGGCAACTTATGTATCATAGTTTAAGGGGAGGTTTTAGGAACCTTTAGGATGTTTGGGTATCCATATGATACTCTTATCGCAATTCTAGATTGTGTCCACAGGTGAGTATGAGTTAGTTATACTAAATCATGAGGCACTGTAGCATGCAAAGTTGATATACTATGCATGCTGCCAAGACATTTTTGGCCTAGAATTTGTTGTGGTCTGTTGGGAGACTTGGGAATAATTTTGTTATGGGATTTACCTGGGAGTAACAAGGAATTTTATAAGGTAACTTGGTTGTTAAGAGTTTTGGTTAGCAAGGGACACTAGAGGACTGTTATGTCTATCTTGCTTATGCAAGTGTGCATAACTGGACAGTGCTTGCCGCCCTATAATAATTATCAGCTTTTTGGTTATCTTCTCTAGGATAAATTACTTTGTTAAGGTCATTTTTCATTTTTAAACATTTTTATTTTTGGACGCTGACAAGTATTTTTCCAAGCGTTGTTGTGACCAATTTAGACGCTGACATGGCTATAGGCAAACGTTGACAAGATTATAGCCGTTGGGCGTTGATAGGTTATTTTTGACCGTTGACACTCAATGGGACCTACCCAGTTGTTACTTTTTGACATATTTTTAGGCCGTAATTTTGGGAGTTGTTACTTTTCATTTAATGCATGAGATAAACTTATAATTTTTCAATATTTTCATGATTACTTTTTGAAAATACTTGCCTATTTTTGGGCCTATCACATGTATTTTCTTCTCCTATAAATTTGGCTCCTATTTTTAAACAGGGTATCTATATTTCTTGTCTAACACAATTTTCTCTTATCAACTTCATCTTCATCCATCAAATTTAACAGCTTTCAACAATGGCACCAAAGTTTAAACCATCAGAATTAGAATTGGGATTCAGAACTCAACACAACATGATCACGTATCTTGAAGCTGATGATACTATGTTTCCTCAATACACACAAATGGTGGCGTATTTGAACGCATCCCCCCTTAGGTATGCTCTTTCTCATGCACCACTCATTCCAGTCACACATATTAAACAGTTTTGGAACACTGTCAGTTCCTCAACAGATAATAGAGTGACTACATTGACTTCTATTGTTCATGGGAGACCTTGGGTGGTTACTGAGGCTTTGGTACGCCAAGCCTTGCATCTTGATGATGCTGATGGTATAGCCACTCTTCCCATTAATGAAATAGAACAAGGGCTAAGGGATTTGGGATATCCTTTTCCTGATGAAGGTACCTTAAAAAATTATCATAAACAGGAATTTCCCCCAGCCTGGAAGTACCTCATACATGTCCTCCTTCAATGTTTGAGTCCCAAATGCACTGCACACAATGAGATCAATAGATTTATTGCTAGTGCTATTGTGTGCATTGCAACAGGGCAAAATTTTAATTATTCTAAAATGATTTTTGAGGGCATGTATAAAATAAGGGGAACAAAATGACTTTAGCTTATCCCCGATTTTTGCAAATGGTTTTTGATGTTCAATGATACTACACAAGGGATCATAATGATTTTTATGAGATCCCTGTGCAAAAGAAAGCTATTTTTATGAAGATGAACTCTCCACCCCATCGTGACCTACCCTTAACCCAAGCTATGCTTGATGTTATTGCAGCAGCTCAACCCCAACCAGACTCCCAACCACAAATTGACCCAATACATGAACCATTACCTTCACCTGAACATATGCAAATTGACCAAGATCCCTTCAACGCTGACACATTAAATGTTGGCGTTGATGTGCCTATTTCCAACGTTGACACACAACCTTCACAAACCCAAACACCCCTTAACCAACCCACATCCACCCATTCTTCCACACCATCTTCTACACCCCCTGAATATAGGTTGATGAAACGCCAAAGGACTACTGGAGTGTTCTCCTCAGGTGGTCCTAGCCATGTAGCAGAGAGAACCACCACCACAAGTGTGGCTGGTGCTATGGATGAGGCTGGGACTATTGGTTCTGGCTTAGAAGCTGGCCAAGGCAGTCCCACCATCATTAAGTCCTCATCCATGCCCAATGAATCTGACTTGGGAGGTCAAATCCCCATTTTAGAAGAGGGCAGACTCGAACCAATGTCTCTTATGGAATTGACGGCAGTCTGCATGAGCTTGCAAAAGCAAAATGCAGAATTAGTACAAGTTGTCAGCTCACAAGGCCTTGAACTCAAGCAATTGAGGGAGAGGATTGTTGTTTTGGAGACTGCAAGTGCAAGGAGAGGTATGGAGGAATCTTCCAAAGGGGAGGAAGATCCAATAAATCTGAGTGATAAGGGCAGCCATGATGGTCAATCTTTGGATGTTGCTGAGGCCCTTACAACTTTGAAGAAAAAAAACAGGTTTTGATACGTCCTTAGTTTTTCCTACCAACTTGAATTTATCATTTACAGCCATGTTGGAAGAGATTACAAAATGCGCTGAGGTAGGAAATTTGGGCGTTGACAAGGAGAATTTGGACGCTGACAGAAATATTTTGGGCGCTGATAGAACAAAATTGGGCGTCGACAGACCTGCACATGAAGGTGATGTATCCCAGTCATCATCCATCATCAAGGAGGTTTCTTCACAGGTATCACCATCTACCTTACCAACAATTGCACCATTAGATAAGGGTAAGGGTATTATGATAGAAGAGAGTGTTCCAAAGGATGCAGCTCAAGTTAAGTTTGATAGAAGATTGGCTACACAAATCATGGAACAAGACAGAAAGGAGGTGAAAGAGTCACCATTTGTTGTTACTTCAGAGGAAGGAAGTGATGGAGCTAGCTCAGACTCAAGTGTTATGATTATAGAACCAGAAAGGCTTGAGTATGGTGATGAGTTGGCTGAGGAGAAATTGAGAGAATTGAAATTGCAGGTTGACTTTGACATGCCAGAGGTGGTTCAAATGTATCATGCTTGGGAAGAAAGATGTATGGAGAATCCACACTTGACTGTTTCAGATCAAATATGGGGATTGGAGATTCTCCTCAGAGTTCAGAAAGATTGCCAGGTAATTTTGAAACACAAGGCAAACAATATTCTCTCAGAATTGAAAAGGGATAGAAGGGAGCTATACTGCATGTTGCTCAGATGTCATGGAGTAGGATGGACTTATCAGAAGTTGAAGGCATTGACGTTTGATGAGTTGGAATGCAAGGCTTATCTCATTTGGGTGAGAGTGCAGGAAGCAAACACTCTCAGACTTCTTTCTGATGAAAGGAAAGAAGAACTTGCAGAAGAAATGGAACTCAAGAAAGCAATGTTTGTTCCCAGACCAGTGAAAAAGGGAATTTCTCTTGAGTTTCCTAAAGATATGGATCCACTATATCCAAGTGAAGTTGTTATAAGAAAGAGTCTCAAGCTCTCACCATTAGAAGCTTCAGATATGGTGCAAGTGTTACCCTTAGATTCCAGAAACCCAATTGTGAGCTATGAAGAAGATGAATGTGGGTTTTGGAAGATTGGCAGATATGGCAAAGAGGTACACACTTTTACCACTCTCATATCTTTGTTTGAAAGTTGTGATAGAAAAGACTTGGTAGACCTATGGAGGTTGTTGGAGACCAAGTATGAGGCTGAAGCACCAACTTCAGCTAATGGAATAAAACTGTGGTCCACATTCAAATGTGTGGACCAAAAGATGAGGATCCTGCTATTTGGAAGGATCTTGAAGATGACCTCAGTGGTCTTCAATGGAGATTATATTAAGCTGCTGGTGTTTACCATTTGAGTTCTACAAAGTTTGCTGAGTATCTACTTGTGGATGGTCAATATTTCATATCCAAAGCTATTTTGGAGAAGATGAAGGACACTCATCTGGAAATAGATTATTCAAGTGACGTGGCAAAAGACTTGATCAGATTTATTCATTACCAATATGAGAAGGTTTGTAAGATTCCTCCTAGTCCTTAATGCTTATTCAGAAACTTGATCATAAGAGTGGATATCAAGTTTAGGGGAGGATTGTTGGGAATAAATTAAGGTCAGATCACTTGAGCGCTGACAAGAGTAAAACAAGCGTTGACAAGAGCAAAACAAGCGCTGACAGCTCAAGCGTTGACAAGATAAAGTCAAGCGTTGATACATTGAAGACAAGCACTGATGGAAAGATATACTCTACGTGTTTATTGTATTCTAGATTACTTCAAGTAAAGATAGGAACAACAATATATTTTCTATATTTATCTTTACCTAGAATAGCTGATACGTAGATTATTGTACAAGGCTTCTTATGTCTATAAAAGAAGACCTTTAGGTTATTGTTTGATATAAGTTTTCATTTGTAAACTACTTTCATTGTAAGCAAGTTTGATATCATTAATCAAAGTGAAAGTTTGTTTATATCATTGTGTGTTCTTGTTTAAGTGTTAATTCCGCATAACACTTAGATTATCATAAGCACATACAAAGGTTTCTCTAAGTGTATTACTTGATCTAATCTCGTATACATAAAGCTAAATCGATCTAAGTTTGGGATCAATAATATGGAAAATAAACCACAAAGCATAAGCTATTCTAATAGTGATAATTTTCCAAGATTGCCAAAAAAAATAAAAGACTATAAAACAACTAAAGTAATAAAGACTCTAAGAGTAGTTAGTCCTTTAGTTGGAAAAATAAGACGACGATGCATTATTCGAAGTTTTGTCCACCGGAACGAAAACTTGGAGAGGAGGTCGAGTGAAGAGGAATTCAAGGAAATTTAACTTCTCATATACATGAGCAAGTTCAATTTGTTGAAATCGACAACAAGCACACGAGGATCCATGATGCAACACAAAATCGGTTGATGGGGGTAGGGCATCAAACCTAGGGTTTGGTGGTGGTGGGGTAATAGGGTAGGAAATGTTTTCACAATGCCTTGTGAGGTTTGGGAAGGTTGAAAGGTCATTGAGTTGAGGGGTGTTGAAGGATTGTGGTGGTGGGGGAACATTTTCTTTTGCTCCGGTGATGGGGTTAATGGTATAAGTCTCATTCCAATACTTGATTGGTGAGAAGGTAGGGTTTTTGGGTGGTTTGGAAGAAGATGGTTCATTATTCTTTATCCAAATAGGTCGAACCGAGATTTTCGGTTTCTTTGAAAGCTTGGATGAAGAAGCTTTGGGTGAGTGGGGTTGTGACAAAGAAATGTCAAGGTTAGGAATGGAGGAGTTAGGCATTGTGAAGGTGTGAGAATGAAATCTTAAGGTTGGGAAGGTGTGAGAATGAAATCTCAAGGTTAGAGATGTGTGAGAGTGAATTCTCAAGGTTGGGAAGGTGTGAGAATGAAATCTCAAGGTTGGGGTATAAGTAAAATGTAATCAAGGTAAGAATTTGAATACAAAATGTGGAGTGTCAAGGAATGTTTAGCCAAATTGAGCAAACAAGGAATCTTGACAGGGTATAGGGTTTAAAATATTTTGACCAAAAACGAGTCAAAAGCTAGTTTCTGTCCGCGGTACCTTATAGGGACCGACAGTTCCTTATCACTTAAGGAACCGCGCGACTTTAAGGAGCCGCCTGCAGTGGACTTGAAACCAAGTTTTTCCAGGGTTTTGAGGAAAACTAAGACTTTTTCAAAAAGTTGCAAATCTTGGAATTTTACCTCTATTAGCACTAAATTATGCTAGCGTTGCATAAAAGCAACACATTCACAAAGAATGTCTTGACAAAGGGTGAAAAAATATTTAGATATCATTTTGAACCAATTTTAGTCAAGTTTTTAGAGGTTGTGATAGATTTAGATTCAATTTTAATTTCAAATTAAAGTTGATTAATGTGCACATAATAATAGAAACACATTAAGCTAAATCCATTAACTAACTTCATGAAAAACTCATGAAGGAAGAAAGTACAATGACAAAAGAAAGAAAAGAACAACTAACTAATACAAAGTTAGCTTAATTCTAGATCTAGATGAGTAGTCTTCTTTGGCTTGGTTTTGTTAAAAAAAGACACTTATTAAGAAAACTCATCATTCATCTTCCTAGGAGGAGGCATGGAGAACAAGGCAAGCAAGAACTCTTGCAACCTCCTATGTAGTCCAAACATCTCCATCCTAAGGTTATGGATGATGTAATGGTTGTAGAGGCAACATGGACAATTAGGACCATGAGTCTCTTGAAACCCATAGTAAGGATCACCCAAGAGGAGGGAAAGTGGGACACCCAAAATTGGAATGTTTGAGTGTGGTGGAGGTGGAGGAGGCATTTTCTCCAAGGGTGATGTGGGTGAGAGTGGAGGCATGTTCCCCAAAGGAGAAATGGGTGAGTATGGAGGTATGTTCTCCAAGGTTGGTGAAATGGGTGAGTTTGGAGGGGTAAGTCACCAAGGTGTCATAAAAGTCATTCACAAAAGGAATGCTTTGGATTGGTTGGGGTTGTGTAGTCACATCCAAGGTTTCACATGGAGTGAAGGGTGAAGAGAGCTCATTCATTCTTGAGTGGAATGAAGAGGAGGTAGAACCAATAGAGTGGTTAGTACCATGGGTGGATGTTGTCTTGTATGGTGCAAGGTGTGGTGAAGGTGATGAGGAAATGAGGATTGGAACCATCTCATTTTTGGGTGTGTGAAAGGGTGAAGAGTTAGGCTTGGGTACCTTAATCCTAATCTTACGTGTTTTCCTTGGGGTGTTTGAGGTTTTTAAAGAAACCATGGTTGACAAGGGTGGTTTAAGGGTTAGGGAAGGATGTTTTGATGTGTGAAGAACATGACTAACAAGGTGGGTTTAAATGGGTGAGGGGAAGATCCAAACTAGTAATGGGTTAAAATCATTTTAGGTGAATAATGAATTTAGGTAACCTAGTTTAGGAAATGTGCAGGTTTTTGCAAAGAATCATGCAATGTTTACACAGATTGAAGAAAATAGTGTAAAGCAAAAGATTCTGTCGGACATAGTGGCGGCGGTTCCTTATCTAGGACCAGCGGTTCCTTATCGATAAGGATCCGCTGGTCGATATGGAACCGCGACCAGAGGTGTTTCAAAATTTTCACATCCCAAAATTTGGTTAACCCAGATTTTTACCAAAGGATTCACAAGCCAAAGTTAACTACAGATCAAAATCTAAGAAGCTAACTATCATAAGGAATGCACAAAGCTATGTAAATCACAAACATGATGGCATAGACAATCATTTAGGATTAAAATAAATAGCAATCCAAACATGTAGCATAAGTTAATACACATTCAAGATAATAAAAAAAAATTGTTTAACATTACATGTTTACCAACATGTATTCTTTGAGAAACTTCAAAGCCTTCACCTTCTCTTTTTGCCCAATCCCTTGATCATATTCCCCAAATACTTGAATCCCTTCCTTGACTCAACCCGATGTTCATGCAATTCACCTCTAGTCCTAAGATTTTCACGGCAAAGATGCTCCATGTTGAGATCTTCCGGTACTTCACTAGAGGAGTAATGAGGTGGGGGAAATAAGTCTTCAAGTCCATCCACGAATGATTTTGAAAAATGGGTGGGAATTACTCGAAGAGTTGAAGTGAGAACTAGTACCTATGCCATCACCATCACTTGTTGTCATATAGGTGTCCTCATCATCCATCTCTTGATGATCGGATTTTCGCGAACCTCAATCACTTCTTGGCTTTCTTGCATACACCTCTTGAATAGGCAACATAACCCGATGAACCAGGTGAAAGCGAGAGAGATCGAGGTGGGGAAAGTCATGAGCAACCCTTTTGAAAAGGCGAGTAAGAAGCATAGCATAGGGAAGGTTTGTTTTGGGCTTTGAAAGGGCATAATTTATTCGTCGAGCGATATTGAATGCCAAATTGTACTTGGTGGATGTAAAGATGCAACTCAACATATGCACCATACAAGCCGGGATATGATCTCGGTTTCCACCAATGCAAAAGACATTCTTCCTAAGGATATTTGTCCATTGGACCATAAAATCCTTAAGGTTGCTAGAGAGCACTTCATATCGATTCACATTTCGAACATTTGAATTAAGGCTTCTCACAATGTTTCCATCACGCTCTTTCGAAATGATGTCAAGGATAAACTTTATATCAATTTCGGTGAGGTCATTTGGAGGTTTATCGTAGGATTCCAAGAGAGCATCAAGTCTCCATTTATCCGTAAAACGACAAGTGCCTTTGTATGGCACACCGAGAATTTCACCAAACTTTTCGAGGGAGTATTGAATCAATTGATCATTCAACACGAAACGAATGAAGATTTCTCCATTGTATTCAAGCATGGAGTAGGTGCTAAAGAATTCAAGAAGGAACAAAGGGTAAATATCTTCTTCTATGTTGAGCAAGCAATCAAACCCCGAAAGCTCAAACATAGATTGGATATAGTCATAACCCGTTATTCCCTCGTCAACGACTCTACCCTCATGGAAACAACGAGTAGAAAGGGATGGAAATGAGTTTCGAAGTTGAGGGGAAGCATATGTTTGGGAAAGGTTTGGCATGTATTGTCTAGTGTATTGATGATCCTTTTGATATTGAGAAGGCATGATTAGTACCTAATATAAACATACGACAATATTTTTCCAATCACTCATATGAAAAATTAGAATCAAAAATCGAAAATATATGTGTTATATCAATTTCTTGATAAACAAAGGATTGGATCCATATCATTCTCATGTTCACAATGTAGCTATTCCATTATTTACCAAGAACATATGAACTATGTTGGATCAACAATGGACTTAGAACATTGGTTTTTCAAAACAAGGTTTTTAGGTAAGCATTAACAATGTCATTACCTATTTGTTCATGGGTTCATCTCAAATCCATCTATTAACCAAAATTGTTTAACCAAAATTCGGATTTGTTCTATAAGTGGGTTTTAGTGAAATCTCAATGAATAAGAACCTAAGGAATCATAGTAAAATAACAATGTCAACCCACATTCCTATTAAGGTTTTAATTCAATTTCAATTTTAAAAATTCCCAATTATGAAAGGATGAACCCAAGAACAAAATAGATGAAATTGAAAGAAAATACTTACAATTATTTGATGTTAGATGAAGGATGAGTGAAACCCACAACTTGGAATCAATTAATTTGAGTGATTGAAGGTTTTGGAAGCTTCAACAATAGTGGAAAAAGGGTAAACCGTCGGCTGTGTGTTTTTGGGAGAGAGAGATAGTGGTTTGAAAAAGAATAAAATAATCAAACTGGCGCTCTGACAAACTTTACTGCCCGCGGTTCCTTATCGATAGAGAACTGCGGGTTTGAGCCGCCAAGATAAAGAACCGCCTACAGAGGCTGGTTTTTATCAACGAAATTCGCCAAATTTTAAAAATTAAGTTTTTCTAAGATACTTAAAAATATATCATAAACCTTTTAGAATAACATTGGATCATCAAAACACTAGGCAATATGATTTAATGAAGGATTACGAGTTGAATCAAGATCGAAAAGAACCGAAACAGACAAACGACTACTCGTAGCAAAACAGCAAAGTGGAGAGGAGTCAAGGGAAGTGAATCAAGACTAGGACTAATGCTCAAGGGATTAATGACAACATTCAAATAGTGGTAACGAAGAGCTTGTGTCGTATATAGTGGATTAAGACGTGCCTTTCCGGCGAAACGTTAAACGACTTTGGTAATGAATAAACACAAAGCAAATATTGATGCGTAGACTAAGATCACTTTCAATAATAGCCTTAGTCTAGAACAAAGTATGAGCAAGGTATTGATTCACTTTCTCTACCACAAAGGGCCTACTAACCGTATGGGTGCAAACCATGGAAATCATGCTTGATACTTTAAGCTACTACTAACTCACTCTACATCACCATAGTGAGTCAAGTATCCAAGCAATTAAGGTTTGAGAGGATAAAAGAAAAGAATCACAAACCACAAATAAATGTCAAGGCAAGGATGCCAAGAACAAACACTTAGTCAAGTAATGATCAAATGAATGATCAAAGGGCGTGTGGAAGAACGAAAGCGTACCTTGGCCACAAAGAGCAATCTATCAAGGAATCAATGCTATGCCCAACAATGACTATGATGAGTACTAAGTCTTCAAGGACTAGTATCATTCCCAATCATCTTGGTATCATCATTCAAGGATGTTAAAGATCAATGAAGATGAGTCTTCTACAAGTGCAAGTAACTTAATCCACAACCAATTAAGTGGATTGAGTTACTTGCACTTGTAGAAGACTCAATATTAGTACAACTTGACCTTCTAATTTGAGGAGACAATGGATCGATCCAAGTTTCAAAGTACAATATACTTCAAAGATCTTGAGTGACCATCGCTCTGATACCAATTGTAGAAACTAGAAGGGGGGGGGGGGGGGGTTGAATAGTTTCTCTTCGATTGGAAACCAAATTAAAATTACTTTGAATTTGGTTTGTATCAAAACTATCTTTTGCTTGAAGCTAAGTTGCATAATGATTAGGTTCAATTCAAATGCACTAGTAAAGATAATAGGTAAGTGTAATGATAATGAAATAAGTAAAGAGTAAGGAAGGAGACAACCTAGTGGGAAGACACCAAGATTTATAGTGGTTCGACAATGAGGCTCTATCCTCGTTTCTACTCCACTCCTCGAGTACACCTACTCGATATTTCCACTATATCCACAAGCTCCCTTCTTGGCGGAGAAAACCTTACATCGTCGCTTACATTATTTTCCGACACTAAGCTAAATGTCGAGACCTAATCTTTAGCTAGGACCAATCTACACAACGTTGCCTACTTCACAATTTAACGACACAAGGCTAGATGTCGAGTTCTAATCTCAAGGTAGAACAAATCTTCACGACGTTGCCTACTTCACCATTTTACGACACAAGGCCAGATGTCGAGTTCTAATCCAAAGTTAGAACCAATCTTCACGACTCTTCACTTTGAAGCTAAGTGAGAACTTCACACAACACGACTACTAATCACTTTCAAGTTTAGTGAGAACTCACAAGACACAACCACATCACTTTATAGTTTAGTGAGAACTACTACACAAATCTATTATAACTCAACTAGACATATCCAAGTACACACATGTAGCTTGGATCTACACAACAAAAATCCAAGAAAACACATATGCAATGGATGTACACAACAAATCCAAGTATTCACAAATAACTTGGATGAACACAACTAGTCCAAGTATTCATAAATACAATGGATTAACATAAAACAAAAAGGGTATCATGATGAATATGACTAGTTCATAGATTTATCTTTATCACAACACTAGTGAGTGAGTGATCTTTTCATTGGACAAGGTAAAGGAGGGGATCAAGAGGATAATCATATGTAAACATCCTTAACACTTTAAGTGATCATTTACTAATGATTATGCTATAGAAAAGAGAAAGGGGATGAGAAAAACGTCCAAGAGGCTTGTTGGAAAATGAGATTTGATCCACTATTTAAAGGAGACAAAGTATAACGGCTATATAACGGCTATCTGGGCGCGGTACCTTATCTAGCCCGGCGGTTCCTTATCGCTAGGGAACCGCCTAGCTATTTAAGGTTCCGCCCCTAGAGTACGCTCCGTTTTTTGTCTTTTAGTGGGGTAGGAATATCTGAGGTATTTTAAACCTTCAAAGGATATTCTAATAGCATATGGAATATGCTATTTTCAAATTTTCATTTTCCATTTTAATAAAACATTTTCTAAGAAAGAAAGTTTATTAAAAGTCTTTTGTCATATTAACAAAAGTGAGTTTTAAGGATAATCATTTTGATGATCACTAAGTATGATTAAGAAAGGTTAGTGATATGATTATTACCTTGATGATAGTGTTAGTTAAATAATTCGTTTTGTGTTTTACACTAAATGTCCTGTATAGTTTGATGTGATCAAAACTAAGAAAGATTAGTTAACACTAATAATGTTTTTAGGCATCACTTGCATTAACACCAATCATGGGTTGGGCCCCTCTCTTCTCTTGTGTCGTGGCTTGTAGGGCCTACAAAGGGAAACCCGAAACCTTTCTCGTGTCCATTTTATTAGATGTTCGTGTGTTCGTGTTTACGTGTTACGTTGTTATTAATTATTCGTGTTATTATAAATACTTGTACGTAACGATATTTATCGTATTAATAATATACGTAAATACATAATTATATGTTCGTGATTCTTACGTTCATGATTTCATGTTCGTGATCATAATTATTATTGATGATAATTATCATGTATTAACATGTACTTAATGCTTATCGTGTAATTATACGTACATAACTTCTGAAATTCCTAATCGTGACACGTGTTCATGCTATAAAAGGAAAGTTTTAATATGTACGTACGTTTGCTAAGGGTAATATTCATGGGAAAAGCATGCAGGTTTTACAACTCTTCCCCCCTAAAAAGAATAATTCGTCCCGAATTATAGATAAAATAAACTGAAAAAGGAACATACCCGAATTCAAAATATGAAATGAGGGTAAGAAGTCCAGATAGACTCCCCTGTTCCCAAGTGGCTTCCCGCTCGGTGTGGTCCCTCCAAAGGATTTTGACGAATGGAATCGTCTTCTTCCTCATGACTCGTTCTTGCCTGTCAAGAACTCGTTCGGGTTCCTCTATGAAGGTAAGGTCTTCACGAATCTTTTCTAGTGGATATTGAACCATGTTAAGGGGATGATACTTGTACCCTCTGAGTAAGGACACATGGAAAACGTCATGAACGTGAGAAAGCTGCAGAGGTAACGCTAAACGATAAGATACTTCACCGACTCGCTCGATGATATCAAACGTTCCGATGAATCGAGGACTAAGTTTCCCTTTAATTCCGAAACGTCTAACACCACGTGCCGGCGATACCTTAAGAAAGACGTGATCTCCTACATTAAATTGTAAGTCCCTACGATGCTTGTCGGCACAACTCTTCTGACGTGAACGTACTTCTTGCAATTTCTTCTTAGCTACAGCGACCTTCTCGTTGGTCAACTCTATCACTTCTGGTCCTTCAAGTGTTCGCTCACCAACCTGATCCCAACAGATTGGGGCGACACTTTCTGCCATACAACATCTCGAATGGAGCACACTTAATGATGGCGTGCCAACTATTGTTTTATGCAAGCTCTACCAAACAGATGTAATCGTCCGAATCTCCTTTCCATTCCAACGCACATGACCTTAACATGTCTTCTAATGTCTGAATCGTTCGATCCGATTGCCCGTCTGTTTGAGGATGAAAAGTCGTGATAAGCTTAAGTTTTGTACCCCAAGCTTTCTGAAGACTCCTCCAAAATCGCGAAGTGAAACGAGGATCTCTGTCCGAGACGATACTAGATGGAGCACCATGAAGTCTCATGATCTCCTTCTTGTAAGTGTCGACTAGTTTACTGACCGGATCATCCTTGTAGATCAGTAAGAAATGAGGTAACTTTGTAAGTAGATCAACGATAATGCAAATCGCATCATGCCTCCTCTTTGTCTGCGGAAGACCGGTAACAAAATCCATGGTCATCTTGTCCCATTTCCACTCTGGAATGTCTAACGGTTGTAGTAAACCACTAGACCGCTGATGCTCGATCTTAACCTGCTGGCAACTAAGACATTTGGAGACGTAAGTAGCAACATCCTGTTTCCTACCACTCTACCAAAAGTATTGCTTGATGTTGTGGTACATGTTGGTCGAACCAGGATGAATGGAGAATGGGGAGATATGAGCTTCAGCTAATAACGCTTCCCTAAGAGTAGGATCATCAGGAACACAAAGTCTAGTGCCTTGCCATAAAATACCATCGTCATCCAATCGAAACTCCATTTGCTGTTCTAAGTTCTGAATGATTGCCCAAATTTCCCCATCATCCTTCTGAGCTTCCTTGATCCTAGAGAGTAACTCAGTTTCCACTCTAAGATTAGCCCAGTAACCGTGGTGTCCACGTACCATGATCTTAATGTCTAGTCGCTCTAAGTATCTTATAACTTCCTCCTCAATTTTAATGTCGTTTATCATACAGGACTTTTTACTAAGTGCATATGCCACAAAATTCGCCTTATCGGAATGATACTGCAGATTAATGTCATAATCCTTCAACAGCTCTAATTATCTCTTCTGTCTCATGTTCAGTTCACGTTGAGTAAAGATGTACTTCAGGCTCTTGTGGTCTATGAAGAAGTCACATGATTCTCCATACAAGTAATGCCTCCATATCTTCAATGCAAACACGACTGCTACAAGTTTCAAGTCATGCGTAGGGTAATTTTCCTCATAAGGCTTAAGCTTCCTTGAAGCATACGCAATCACTTTCCCATGTTGCATGAGAATACAGCCAAGTACCTTCCCTGAAGCATCACTGTAGATTTGAATTCAACTTGTACCAGATAGGAGAGTAAGAATCGGTGCAGATACTAACTTCTACTTTAGGTCTTCAAAGCTCTTTTGTCTTTCTTCAGTCCAGGCGAATTTCTCCCCTTTCTGTATCAGTTTGGTCAATGGCAGTGCTAAACAGGAAAGGTTCTCTACGAACCTACGGTAGTAACCAGCTAAGCCTAGGAAACTGCGAACTTCAGTCGCTGATGTCAGTCTTGGCCACTTGGTAATAGCCTCAACCTTTGCTGGATCCATGGAGATTCCTTCTGCTGATACAATGTGACCTAAGAACGCCACCTTGTCTAACCAGAACTCACGCTTGGAGAATTTAGCATACAGATGCTTCTGGCAAAGTATCTGTAGTACTGTACGAAGATGGTCTTCGTGTTCCTCCTTGGACTTAGAGAAAATCAGGATGTCGTCAATGAAGACAATGATGAACTTGTCTAGGAACTCATGGAAGATACTGTTCATCAGATCCATAAAGACAGCTAGAGCATTGGTAAGGCCAAAAGGCATGACTACAAACTCGTAGTGCCCATAACATGTACGAAAAGCAGTCTTGGCGATGTCCTGCTCCTTAACCCGTAACTGATGATAGCCCGACCTCAAATCAATCTTGGAGAAATGTTTGGCCCCTTGGAGTTGGTCAAACAAGTCGGTAATGCGTGGCAACGGATATCTATTCCTGATTGTGATCTTCTTAAGCTCACGATTTTCTATGCATAGACGCATGTTATCGTCCTTCTTCTTTACGAACAGAACAGGTGCGCCCCATGGAAAAGCACTAGGTCGAATGAAACCGCGTTCTAGCAGTTCCTGCAGTTGTTCCTTTAACTCCTTCAGCTCAATGGGAGCCATGCGATAAGAAGCCTTGGATATTGGCTCAGCTCCTGGGACGAGCACAATATTAAACTCCACTTCACGAGCAGGTGGTATGCCCAGAAGTTCTTCTGGAAACACGTTTGGGAATTCTGACACGATCGACTGATTCTGGATAGATGGAGATTTAGCCTTCAAATCATGAACAGTCGCAAGATAGCCCTCAAAACCATGTGACAGTAGTGCACGTTCTTGTAAGGTCGATATTATTTGTACAGACCTTCCGGGTACGAACCCGTTGTGAATGTACTCTATTGCATTTACATCACCGAAGATGACCCGATATGTATGGCAGTCTATGGTGGCGTGATGTTTGGATAGCCAGTCCATGCCTAATATCATGTCATAATCGCACATGTCTAGTGGGAGTGCGTCAACAAGACGAATCTTGTCGTCAAAATATAGGAGAAGGCTCTTGTACCCATGGGTTATGCGTATAGAGTCTCTTAAAGGCGTGAAAATGTTTAAAACATTCTCTAACGGCATCGGGGATATCCTAACATTCTTGGCATAAGCAGTAGAAATGACTGAGTGAGTAGCACCCGTGTCGAATAAAACACATGCTGCTTGACCATACAAGTACAAGATTCCAATGATGGTACCTCTAGACTTGTTGGTCTAATCGCAAGAAGTCGTGTAAACGCGTCCACTAGTAGGAGGCGGCTTGGAATCAGCATGTCCAGATGTGCCCTCTATCTCGCCCTTGCGGTAGTCCTTCATGCGATGACCAATGAGGCCACACTTGTAACCAGCGTCGCTGTCGTGGCGACATGACCTGGGTGCCTACGATTGCAGGTAGTGCAGAGATGGTGAGTATACCCTCCAGCAGGTGCCCTTGCTGGCTAGGAGCCTGTTTGGAAAAGTACACATGAGACATGATTTATAGGTACAAAAGAAAATGCAGAAAATCGTAAGATGTATTACCAGTGATAGCTGGACGGTTAGGCTGTGAACCTCTTTTGTTCTGATCCCTCCCATTACCATTATTCCTGGTAGAAGATTGCTAATGTGTCAGAATTATGACTTATCACATGTGACATAAGGAAATGATTAAGTGTAAGGACTCGGTGTTGTTGGAGTTTCCAGCGTTGTTACGGTAATTATCATTACCGCCACGCCTATCCGTAGCAGAACGGTCTTGAGTCTGACCGTTAACCTTGGGCTATGTAGGCTGTTGCTGAGTATCCGGCTCAGACTGGTCACCAGTCTTCTGCCTCTTCTCGGGTCTTTCTGCTTCCCCGAACTCCTCTCTTTCTTGCAGCATCTCCAGCATACGTACTGAATCGGCAACTTGTGAAACCGTGTTGAAGGTAGAACACACAAAGTTGTTGGCGACCGATGTACGTAGAGCCCATCGGAAGTGGTATGCTTGCTCTTCATTAGTACCTGCTGCTACGCTAAGAAAACGAGTCAAATGAAGAAAGCGATGCATGAACTCGTTGCTGTTCTCCCCAGCTCTCTGTCTGATTATGTGGTATTCCCTCTGCAGCTTGCCTTGCTCAGCCTTGTGGAAGAACTCTCCCATCACTAACTCCCTGAACTAAGCCCAAGTCAAACCAGCCAGCCAATTGTCATATCCCTTAGACTGCTTGATGACTTCCACCATCGCAGTACATCACCTTCGAACTTATAACAGGCCAACCTCAACTTGAAGACGGTGTCACAACCTATTGCATCGAATATCTTCTCGATATGAGCCAACCAGCTTTCACCTTCACTAGGGCTATCAGTTCTCTCGAAGGATCGAGGTCGTTGCTTGTTGAATCTCTCCAGCCATGTGACCAATGTTTCTCGATGAGGAAGAGGAGGAACTGGGTGCTGTTGTTGATTGTTGGCAGCCTGCACCTCAGCCCTGATTTCGTTCCTCAGCTGAGGAAGCAAAGCTTGCATCGCATCTTAGATTGCTGCATTGAGTTGTTCCTGCTCGGGTGTGAGAACCATCTGACAGTATAAAACAAAAATACATGATTAAACTGATCAAACATAAAATATATACATGAAAAAAATTTTATGTCAATAAATCATGAGAAAAATTTTTATGCAGGAAAAACAGTGCATGAATGCATGATGCAGTTTATGAAAACTTTTATATGCGCGAGAGTGAACGCCTATGGTCAGTTCACTCAAAACAAAAGACATGGCGAGGGGACGCCAATGGGTCGGTCCCAAAGTTAAAAGTTTCGATAAAAGCACATGCGACTAAATAGGGCCAGTCCTGTACCAACCATTACTTAGTCATAAACATGTGACAATGACATATAACATTAATGCATGAAAACAATGAATGCATGAAAATCGACTGTCAGTTCTAGGAAGACCATAGTGACTACCCACTAATCACAGGTCGTGTTTTGAGAGCCTACAGGTCGAAGCCTTGGTTCTGATACCATAATTATAACACCTCATTTTGGTAAATGAAATGTCACGCGTGATTATGGCGTGTCATCAAAGCATACAAGGAAAATGACTTAAAACATTACATGACCATAAAAGGATATACCAGAAACAAACATCGGTACCCTAAAGTATAAGCTCATCACACACAAACATAAGTATTGTAAAGGAAAAGGACTCAACAATGTCCATGGAAATAAGTAGCAAAATGTATGATAAAATGCATAAAGTAGAGAAGGCTAGAAAGCTTCCAATCCATATGCTCGTACGCTTAAAGTCTACGATCGCCCTTGAGTACCTGCCGTTTAGGAACATGAAAGGAAAACGGCTAAGCATAACGCTCACTGCACGGATATACAACTATGACATGGAATAACGTAAGCATATAAGACAAATAGCAGCGAAATATCATAAGTTCTAAGTAATCTGGATTCATGTCCATAAAACTGGTTTTATAGTTTGAAAAGACTTATGTTTTTATGAAAATCTGTTTAATTAGCCAAATAGCCTAGATAGGTCATGACGTTCCACCGTGGATGAATACTTGGAGAGGAGACCTCGTCATGCAATTAGAGGGGTTGCCTCTAATTAATAGTCTTGGTATGAGGGATCAGCTCCTAGTGAAGGATGCTAGGCACACATCACATTCACTCTGATAATACTGCTAAACATGTTACTAGGATGCAGCCATACGCCCCACATGATAATATAATATAATGGCTAAAACTGAAAAGGGACGCCACGAGTACTCACTTCGCCGTGGGGAAGTCATAACACTGGTGCCTCCAATGTTATGGTTATGGTACCTCCATAACTAGGTGACGCTGGTCATGCATGTATATGGCTTAGGCTCTTAATCTAACATAAGTATCAAACATATAAAACAAATACTGGGAAAACAGTTGGCTGCAAACGGTGAATCCTAATAAGGAAAGAATGTCCATACTGAAAGGACGGGAAACCCGTACCTTATGTCCAGTGAACGAAGAAGACGAACGGAAGAGAGTCCTACTTCGATCTCACTAATGCTACATAAATAGTATACGTGTATAAGTATTCTGATTACTGAGTACGTAACTGATTTTATCATGTCTTAGCTTGTTTTATATTTTCATGTCTTGTTTTACAGATTTTTACGTTATGTTGTGTTTATCATGTATTCTGTATATTCTGATTATGTATTACTTGTATTTCTTGTATTATTATACTTGTTGTTTAATAATAAGTAACTTTCTAAAAATCGCAGGTTTCCTAAAATAGAAGGTTTCCAAGAGTAGAAAGTTTCCAAAAATAGTTTACTTCTTAAAATAGATCAGTTTCTAAAAATTGAAAAGTTTCTAAATATAGTAAGTATCCTGAATTAGAAAGTTTCCATATTTAGAATTAATCTGAATTAATATCATAAGTCATGTAGTTATAGTATAGTTTATTAATAATATCATGTTAATTAAATAAACTATAGGTTCGACGATTTAATTAAAAATAAGCATGATTTAATTAAATTAAAAGTGTATAAACATACTCAGGTTAAAACATGTATTAATACTATATTAATATTAACCTAAGTCATGATTATTTGTTAATTATATTTTATGTTCTAATAATTAATTAACACTATAGTCTAATTTAAATAGATAAATACTTAGGTTATAACATGTATTATTAAATAAATAATAATTAACCTAAGTTCATGTTTTAATTAAATTAATTATATGTCATGTTAAATTAATTTAATTAACTTGTAAAATAATATACTTGTAAAATTAATTAGACTTGTAAAAATAATCATGAACCAACCCATGTAACTAATTAAACATGTTGTGAACCGGACCCGTGAAAACCCGTGAACCGGTCCGAACCAACACCCCTAAAACAATGGCAAACCGGCTTGAACCGGTTGCCACTCCCTATGTTAGCCTGCCACTGGCTGCTGCCGGTGGTCTTTGCCTCTCGGCTAGCCGCTGCTAGCAGTGGAGTTTGCACCGGCTGTGTGCCGGTGGTTACCCGCTGTTACGCGTCGTTTCCCCTGCCAGACCAAGTCTGTCACCGGCTGTGTGCCGGTGGTGGGGCTGCTGATTGCTGTCGTGACCCAAACCAACCTCAAGGACACCCCCGACGCAAGTCGGGGTGCCTTGTCCTGCTGTCGACCGAACCCCAACACCACCGAGACATATGTCTTGATTTGTGGTGCGAACGAAACGACACCGGGAGCCATGAGGCTCTCGGTTTGTGTGGCGGCCAAATCAACCAACCCGAAACAACCCTTAATCTTTACCCCTTGATCCCATGACATGTTTTTATCCATGTTTTTATTTAATTAAAGTTCATGTTTCAATTAAATAAATAAAAGAAAAAAACAAAAGGGTTTACGGATTACCAAACACGTGGAATGAATGGAGAACGATTACACGAACACACTCCTTGAATTTCTTGAACAAAAATCAAACCAAACACCTCCTTGTGGTGTTATTTCCGTCGACCAAGAGAGAGAGACTAGAGATTAGGGTTTTTGCAATTTTATGAAAACTCTGTAAATGTCTAGTTTCTCTTTTTGTTATTTTTAATAAAACGAATCATGTGTTGGGCCCCTCTCTTCTCATGTGCCGCGGGTTGTAGGGCCTACAAAGGGAAACCCGAAGCCTTTCTCGTGTCTATTTTATTACATGTTCGTGTGTTCGTGTTTACGTGTTACGTTGTTATTAATTATTCGTGTTATTATAAATACTTGTACGTAACGATATTTATCGTATTAATAATATATGTAAATACATAATTATATGTTCGTGATTCTTACGTTCATGATTTCATGTTATTGATTATAGGGAGAATCACTTACAAATGTAGTAAACTTACCACTTTTTATGGTTGTGTATACTAAACTATTTTTTTTTTCATTGTGTCTGTTAAACATTCAATTTCATATCATTGTATGTATTTTGTGACCATTTTACCCTTTTATTTTTAAAATTTTGAAGGGTAAAATGGTTATTTTACAAGGTAAAATCGTCTCAAAATACGCACAATGATCGAAATTAAAAAGTTTAATACACACAATGAGACAAAAAATAGTTTAGTACACACTACCATAAAAAGTGGTAAGTTTACTACATTTTTAAGTGATTTTCCCTTGATTATAATTATTATTGATAATAATTATCGTGTATTAACACGTACTTAATGCTCATCGTGTAATTATACGTACATAACTTCTGAAATTCCTAATCATGACACGTGTTCATGCTATAAAAGGAAAGTTTTAATATGTACGTATGTTTGTTAAGGGTACTATTCATGCTAAAAGCATACAGGTTTTACAACTCTTCCCACCTAAAAAGAATAATTCGTCCCGAATTATAGATAAAATAAACTGAAAAAAGGAACATACCCGAATTCAAAATATGAAATAAGGGTAAGAAGTCCAGATAGACTCCTCTGTTTCCCAAGTGGCTTCCCGCAAGGTATGGTCCCTCCAAAGGATTTTGACGAATGGAATCGTCTTCTTCCTCATGACTCGTTCTTGCCGGTCAAGAACTCGTTCGGGTTCCTCTATGAAGGTAAGATCTTCACGAATCTGTTCTAGTGGATATTGAACCATGTTAAGGGGATGATACTTGTACCCTCTGAGTAAGGACACATGGAAAACGTCATGAACGTGAGAAAGCTGCGGAGGTAACGCTAAACGATAAGATACTTCACCGACTCGCTCGATGATTTCAAACGGTCCGATGAATCGAGGACTGAGTTTCCCTTTAATTCCGAAACGTCTAACACCACGTGCCGGTGATACCCTAAGAAAGACGTGATCTCCTACATTAAAATGTAAGTCCATACGATGCTTGTCGGCATAACTCTTCTTACGTGAACGTGCTTCTTGCAATTTCTGCTTAGCTACAGCGACCTTCTCGTTGGTCAACTCTATCATTTCTGGTCCTTCAAGTGTTTGCTCACCAACCTGATCCCGATGGTCTTAGTGTTCCTCCTTGGACTTAGAGAAAATTAGGATGTCATCAATGAAGACAATGATGAACTTGTCTAGGAACTCATGGAAGATACGGTTCATCAGATCCATGAAGACACTGGAGCATTGGTAAGGCCAAAAGACATGACTACAAACTCGTAGTGCCCATAACGTGTATGGAAAGCAGTCTTGGCGATGTCCTGCTCTTTAACCCGTAACTGATGATAGCCTGACCTCAGATCAATCTTGGAGAAATGTTTGGCCCCTTGGAGTTGGTTAAACAAGTCATCAATGCGTGGCAACGGGTATCTATTCCTGATGATGATCTTGTTAAGCTCACGATTATCTTTGCATAGACGCATGTTGTCGTCCTTCTTCTTTACGAACAGAAAAAGTGTGTCTCATGGAGAAGCACTAGGTCGAGTGAAACCGCGTTCTAACAGTTCTTGTAGTTGTTCCTTTAACTCCAACAGCTCAATGGGATCCGTGCGATAAGGAGCCTTGGATATTGGCTCAGCTCCTGGGACGAGCTCAATTTTAAACTCCACTTCACGAGCAGGTGGTATGCCCGGAAGTTCTTCTGGAAACACGTCTGGGAATTTTGACACGATCGACTGATTCTGGATAGATGGAGATTCAGCCTCCAAATCATGAACAGTCGCAAGATAGCCCTCAAAACCATGTGACGGTAGTGCACGTGCTTGTAAGGTCGATATTATTTGTACAGACCTTCCGGGTACGAACCCGTTGTGAATGTACTCTGGTGCATTTACATCAACGAAGATGACCTGATATGTATGGAAATCTATGGTGGCGTGATGTTTGGATAGCCAGTCTATGCCTAATATCATGTCAAAATTGCACATATCCAGTGGGAGTGCGTCAACAGGACGAATCTTGTCGTCAAATTCTAGGGGAAGGCTCTTGTACCAATGGGTTATGCGTACAGCGTCTCTTAAAGGCATGGAAATGTTTAAAACATTCTCTAACAGCATAGAGGATATCCTAACATTCATGGCATAAGCAGTAGAAATGACTGAGTGAGTAGCACCCGTGTCGAATAAAACACATGCAACTTGACCATACAAATACAAGATTCCAGTGATGGTACCTATAGACTTGTTGGCCTAATCGTGAGAAGTCGTGTAAACGCGTCCACTAGTAGGAGGCGGATTGGAATCAGCATGTCTAGATGTGCCATCCATCTCGCCCTTGCGGCAGTCCTTCATGCGATGACCAATGAGGCCACACTTGTAGCAAGCGTCGCTGTCGCGGCGACAAGGCGTGGATGCCTACGGTTGCAGGTAGTGTAGAGATGGTGAGTATATCCTCCAGCAGTTGCCCTTGCTGGCTAGGAGCCTGTTTGGAAAAGTACACACGAGACATGATTTATAGGTACAAAAGGACATGCGGAAAATCGTAAGATGTATTACCAGTGATAGCTAGACGGTTAGGCTGTGAACCTCTTTGGTTCTGCTCCCTCCCCTTACCATGATTCCTGGTAGAAGATTGCTAATGTGTCAGAATTATGACTTATCACATGTAACATAAGGAAATGAGTAAGTGTAAGGACCTGCTGCTGTTGGAGTTTCCAGCGTTGTTACGGTAATTGTCATTACCGCCACGCCTATCCGTAGCAGAACGGTCTTGAGTCTGACCGTTACCCTTGGGCTGAGTAGGCTGTTGCTAAGTAGCCAGCTCAGACGGGTCCCCAGTCTTCTGCCTCTTCTTGGGTCTCTCTGCTTCCCCGAACTCCTCTCTTTCATGCACCATCTCCAGCATACTTGCTGAATCGTTAACTTGTGCAACCGTGTTGAAGGTAGCACACACCAAGTTGTTGGCGACCGATGTACGTAGAGCATACCGGAAGTGTATGCTTGCTCTTCGGCAGTACCTACTGCTGCGCCAAGAAAACCAGCCAAATGAAGAAAGCGATGCATGAACTCGTTGATGTTCTCCCCAGCTCTCTGTCTGATTCTGTGGTATTCTATCTACAGCTTGTATTGCTCAGCCTTGGGGAAGAACTGTCCCATCACTAACTCCCTGAACTGAGCCCAAGTCAAACTAGCAACCCAATTGTCACATCCCTTAGACTGCTTGACTGACTTCCACCATCCCAATACATCACCTTCGAACTTGTAACAGGCCAACCTCGACTTGAAGACTGGGTCATAGCCTATTGCATCAAATATTTCTCGATATGATCCAACCAGCTTTCAGATTCATTGGGGCTATCAGTTCTCTCGAAGGATCGACGTCGTTGCTTGTTGAATCTCTCCAACCATGTGACCAATGTTGCTAGAGGAGGAGGAGGAGGAACTGGGTGCTGTTGCTGATTGTTGGCAGCCTGCACCTCAGCCCTGATTTCGTTCCTCATCTGAGGAAGCAAAGCTTGCATCGCATCTTGGACTGCTGCATTGAGTTGTTCCTGCTCGGGTGTGAGAACCATCTGACAGTATAAAACAAAAATACATGATTAAACTGATCAAACATAAAATATATACATGAAAAAAAAATTATGTTAGTAAATCATGAGAAAAATTTTTATGAAGGAAAAACAGTGAATGAATGCATGATGCAGTTTATGAAAACTTTTATATGCGCGAGAGTGAAACGCCTATGGTCAGTTCACCCAAAACAAAAGACATGGCGAGGGGACACCAATGGGTAAGTTTCGATAAAAGCACATGCGACTAGATAGGGTCAGTCCTGTACTAACCATTACTTAGTCATAAACCTGTGACAATGACATATAACATGAATGCATGAAAACAATGAATGCATGAAAACCGACTGTCAGTTCTAGGAAGACCATAGTGACTACCCACTAATCACAGGTCGTGTTTCGAGAGCCTACAGGTCGAAGCCTTGGCTCTGATATCATAATTGTAACACCGCATTTTGGTAAATGGAATGTCACGTGAGATTATGGCGTGTCATCAAAGCATACAAGGAAAATGTCTTAAAACATTACATGACCATAAAAGGAAATACCAGAAACAAACATCGGTACCCTAAAGTATAAGCTCATCACACACAAACATAAGTATTGTAAAGGAAAAGGACTCAACAATGTCCATGGAAATAAGTAGCAAAATGTATGATGAAATGCATAAAGTAAAGAAGGTTAGAAAGCTTCCAATCCATATGTATGTACGCTTAAAGTCTACGATCGCCCTTGAGTACCTACCGTTTGGGAACATGAAAGGAAAACGGCTGAGCATAACGCTCACTGCACGGATATACAACTATGACATGGAATAACGTAAGCATATAAGACTAATAGTAGCGAAATATCATAAGTTCTAAGTAATCTGGATTCATGTTCATAAAACTGGTTTTATAGTTTAAAAAGACTTATGTTTTTATGAAAATCTGTTTAATTAGCCAAATAGCCCATATAGGTCATGACGTTCCACCGTGCATGAATACTTGGAGCGGAGACCTCGTCATGCAATTAGAGGGGTTGCCTCTAATTAATAGTCTGGTTAGGAGGGATCAGCTCCTAGTGAAGGAGGCAAGGCACACATCGCATTCACTCTGATAATACTACTAAACATGTAACTAGGATGCACCCATACGCCCCACATGATAATATAATATAATATAATGGACAAAACTGAAAAGGGACGCCACGAGCAATCACTTCGCCGTGGGGAAGTCATAACTCTGGTGCCTCCAGTGTTATGGTTATGGTACCTCCATAACTAGGTGACACTGGTCATGCATGTATATGGCTTAGGCTCTTAATCTAACATAAGTATCAAAAATATAAAATAAATACTGGGAAAACAGTTGGCTGCAAACGGGGAATCCTAATAAGGAAAGAATGTCCATACTTAAAGGACGGGAAATCCGTACCTTATGTCCAGTGAACGAAGAAGACGAACGAAAGAGAGTCCTACTTCGATCTCACTAATGCTACATAAATAGTATAAATGTATAAGTATTCTGATTAATGAGTACGTAACTGATTTTATCATGTCTTGACTTGTTTTATATGTTCATGTCTTGTTTTACTAATTTTTAGGTTATGTTGTGTTTATCATGTATTCTGTATATTCTGATTATGTATTACTTATATTTCTTGTATTATTATACTTGTTGTGTAATAATAAGTAACTTTCTAAAAATCGCAGGTTTCCTAAAATAGAAAGTTTCCAAAAATAGAAAGTTTCCAAAAATAGTTTACTTCTTAAAATAGGTCAGTTTATAAAAATAGAAAAGTTTCCAAATATAGTAAGTTTCCTGAATTAGAAAGTTTCCATATATAGAATTAAGCTGAATTAATATCATAAGGCGTGTAGTTATAGTATAGTATATTAATAATATCCTGTTAATTAAATAAACTATAGGTTAGACTATTTAATTAAATATAAGAATGATTTAAATAAATTAAAGTATATAAAAATACATAGGTTAAAACATGTATTAATACTATATTAATATTAACCTAAGTCATGATTATTAATTAATTATATTTCATGTTCTAATAATTAATTAATACTATAGTCTAATTTAAATAGATAAATACTTAGGTTATAACATGTATAATTAAATAAATAATAATTAACCTAAGTTCATGTTTTTATTAAATTAATTATATGCCATGTTAAATTAATTTTATTAACTTGTAAAATAATATACTTGTAAAATTAATTAGACTTGTAAAAAATAATCATGAACCAACCGTGTAACTAATTAAACATGTCGTGAACCAGAACCGTGAAAACCTGTGAACCGGTCCGAACCAACACCCTTAAAACAGTGGCAAACCGGCTTGAACCGGTTGCCACTGTCTGTGTTAGGCTGCCACCAGCTGCTGCCAGTGGTCTTTGCCTCTCGGCTAGCCGTTGCTAGCAGTGGAGTTCCCACCAGTTGTGTGCCGGTGGTTACCCGCTGCTGCGCGCCGTTTCCCCCTGCCAGACCAAGCCTGTCACCGGCTGTGTGTTGGTGGTGGGGCTGTTGTGTGCTGCCGTGACCCAAACCAACTACAAGGACACCCCTGACGCAAGTCGGGGTGCCTTGTCCTGCTGTTGACCGAACCCCAACACCACCGAGACATATGTCTTGGTTAGTGGTGCGAACCAAACGACGCTAGGAGCCATGGGGCTCTCGGTTTGTGTGGCGGCCAAAACAACCAACCCGAAACAACCCTTAATCTTTACCCCTTGATCCCATGACATGTTTTTATCCATGTTTTTATTTAATTAAAGTTCATGTTTCAATTAATTAAATAAAAGAAAAAAACAAAAGGGTTTACGGATTACCAAACACGTGGAATGTATGGAGAACGATTACACGAACACACTCCTTGAATTTCTTGAACAAAAATCAAACCAAACACCTCCTTGTGGTGTTGTTGCCGCCGGCTAAGAGAGAGAGACAAGAGATTAGGGTTTTTGTAATTTTGTGAAAACACTGTAAATGTTTACTTTCCCTTTTTGTTATTTTTAATAAAACCAATCATGGGCTGGGCCCCTCTCTTCTCTTGTGCCGCGGCTTGTAGGTCCCACAAAGGGAAACCTGAAGCCTTTCTCGTGTCTATTTTATTACATGTTCGTGTGTTCGTGTTTACGTGTTACGTTGTTATTAATTATTCGTGTTATTATGAATACTTGTACGTAACGATATTTATCGTATTAATAATATACATAAATACATAATTATATGTTCGTGTTTCTTACGTTCATGATTTCATGTTCGTGATTATAATTATTATTGATAATAATTATCGTGTATTAACACGTACTTAATGCTTATCGTGTAATTATACGTACATAACTTCTGAAATTCCTAATCGTGACACGTGTTCATGCTATAAAAGGAAAGTTTTAATATGTACGTACGTTTGCTAACGGTACTATTCATGTTAAAAGCATTCGGGTATTACACTTACCTCTTTTGGCAATGTGCGAACCAAATCATAAGACTTTATGTAGATGGGCCCCAAGCATTTAAGATCTTAGAAGCTTGCCATAAAGGACCCACGGGGGGTTATTTTGGGCCCACTACACGGCTAAGAAAGTCTTTGGTTATGGTTACTATTGGCCTTCTATTTACAAAGATGCCCAAGAAATGGTGAAATTTTGTGATGTTTGTCAAATACTGTAACACCCCAAAATTACCACGCAGCGGAATACCATATTGGGTCGCTACTCATAGCACATCACACAAAATCATAGACAACGACCTCAAAAGAGACGTTAAAATAATATAAATATTGTCTAAAAATTTTCCCATCCCAATATCTAAAATCAGAGTAGCGTTTAGTCCCAAATACCGTTACCAACACATCACATTCATCAAAGACTTTAAAAGTCATTTAATAATTTCAAAGGATGGGAAAATAATATAAACTTTAGACAAGTAAGCACCAACTCTCTCCTCGCATGCTCCGTTGCTATCCATCTTGATTACCTGAAATACATGCTTAAAATCATCAACACAACTGTTGAGCAAGTCTATAGGTTTTACAAATCATTTTGAACAGAAGCAAAGATTATAAGTTTGTAGCATACTTGAAGGCAACAAGCATCGAATCATAATTTGCATCAACAATAATAATTGTATATAGCATAAATTGCATTAAGCTCATGGAACCGAACCCTTAGACACTCCCATATCAGTCTAATAAGACGAGAGATTTATTAATTGTCATTACCTCCAGACTATAGGCACATTGCCGCATACCAGACTTCTCAATACAATATGTTCAAACAGTGGATGTCATGCATAAGCTTCTATGAACAAGCCCACACACTGAATCGGGGCGGCTTCCCCCATAGATCTATTAATTGTTCTAGCGGTTATCCAATCATAGGTTAATTAACGGTCCATAATTGAGGATTTAACAAAGGCAATCACTTAACGCAATTCAAACGCAACCACGGGTCCAATCATAATCGGAACAAGCATGCCATAAAAATAACTTGTGTTCTATTTTACAAAATAGCATGTATTCCCCCTCGCGGATTTTTAAATCATTTATTTACTGGTATAAAGCGAGGCTATTGACTCACCTTAGATGCATCCAATCAGCAGAATATATGTATCAACACCACACTGCATATCATAACCCAATACTGCTTCACATAATTATCAACACAGCATCATAATCTATACGGCTTGATTCAAATAGTCGTAATACACCATAAGTAGCTAATAACCATGTAGCGTCAACAATATCCTTTCGCGACCTCGAAGTTGCAATTAATTCCAACAACTATGCTCCAATTGTCGAGTGAGGTTTATATTTTGGTGTTTTCATGATGGATGGTTACATCAACTCGATACAAAATATATTAATAAAATTCAACTCGTAAACTTTGGTGGTTGGCCAAGTAAAATAAAATAATAAAACAATTCATGTAATATATCCAGTATATATGTTATATGTGAAAATGGCGCACATAATTCATGTCATAAGTTACTATTTAGAACAAACATTCAAAACTGTATTTCTTAAATTATATACATAATCATTCGGAGATAATAGTGTATACAAAGTTATTTTTATATATTCGACACTCGCTCGAAAATCATTATATAACTCATTAAAATTTATTTACCATATATAAACGTTAAATATCATATTAACTAGAATAATACTTTTCGAAAATTATTATATAACATAGTTATTCGTTAATTTTTCTTTTATTAATGTATATATTTTTAGAAAATTTCGGCATGACCTTGCCGTTTTTATAACGTTTCCATATATGTAAAATACATAATTTTCCACTTTGTCTCAATCAATACCTTAATTAATATATTCTTCAATTAATATATCCTCAGTCAATATTCTAATTAATACACCTCAATCAATATCCCAATTAATATTTTCCTTAAACAATATAACTAATCTATAAAATATATATTCCCACCATTAATATTTTAATTACCTTCCATATCTCCTCAAATAATTAATTTCTATATTTCAATCAATACCCTAATTAATATATTAATTATATATATTCTCACCATCAATATTTTAATTACTTTCCATATATCCTCAAATAATTTTATATCTTAATACACCATTTATACCCGACACCACCATGGCGCGGCCGTGGTTGATGTGATGAAGTCGGCCACCACCAGAGCGGTGGTTTGGCGGCAGAAGCCCTTTCTTTGGGTCAAAATCAAAGCTAAACAACCACCACTTAAAAAAAAGTTAAAGAACTTGTCAAAAACATAATGTAACCATCATGCATGTGTACATCTGAACATGATTTGAGGTTTTTGGCGGTTTTTATGGTAAACCCACTAGGGAATGATAGCAAATTCGTCACCCACACATCACCACAAGGTGGTGGCGACGGCAACCCACCACAACAATGGTGGTTCGAGGTTTTTGGAGAGAGTGGATATGGGATTCGTGTAGATCCGTAGTTTTGGAGCATTTTTGGTCTCGCCGGAAAAAAATGGAGGTCGCCGGAAAATATGGGGGTCGCCGGAAAACCTCACAGGAAAACTTTTTCCGGTGGTAGCCATTGATGAAGCTTGAGAGCTTGTGTGTGTGTTTTGTTTGAGGGGAAAAATGGATAAAATGAGTAATAAAAATCTATTTATACCATAAGAGTTAAAAACAAAGTGACAAGTTTATAAAACTTTAGGGTAAATTCTATAAATGTTTTATTTACATATGTACAATAAGCGTTCGAGGCTCTTTTGGACGACTTAACGGACGATTCAAGTCACGAGACTTGCGCCATCGTTTTTAAAATCATTTTTCCAATAAATATGAGTCCTTACTTCGTCGCGTTTCGAAAACATTTGCTATTATTTATTTAAATGCTCGTTTAATCATTTCTAGCTATTTCGGTTAGATTTTAACGTAAAAATAAAATGTAAACTCTATTACTCACGTTATTAGCAACGTTTTAGGATATAATGAAAAATACTATTCCTTCGTATTTTTAAAGTTTTAGTTTTGAATTGTTTCAACTATTATTTTTTTATTAATTTCGCTCAGTCCGACACTTAAAACGTCGAAAAATACTACAAGGAATTAAATAATAAATATTTAATTTATGACACATAAACGTAAAAAATTTAAATTCCTCCGTTTATAAAATAATAGGAAATATTCAAAATAAATTTGAATTTAGTTAACAAGATCTTCGTTAAATTATCGAAAATAAATAACAAGTTTCGTAAATGTTCGAAAAATCTCAGTTCAAACGTCGGTCAAAATTTTTCAGGTTGTTATATCATCCACTCCTTTTAGGAAGCGACGTCCCGGCGCTTAATTCGTATATAACAGTCTTCGTTCTAACAGTGAAGGGTGAAAAACAGACAAGTCATCGTCTTGGGTCCAAGGAAGGTAAAAAGATATTATATGATACACGTTCTCCATGATCGAACGTCATCGGACAATGCCGTCTCAAGTTCTCACAACTTACGATCATTCGACTAGATCACATACCATATAAGTATATAAAAGAAAGGTCAAACATAAACATCAAACATAGATTTCCACCGTTGATCATCGAGAAAAACCAAGAACAAACCCTTGATAATAGCAAGTAAAATTACAAAATCTTCACATTCACGATAAGTCGCCACTGATAACTTGATCCTTAGTCAATCCACAAGTACACCGATAGATCCTAGTGATGCTTAAACAAGTCGCCTATTCTTGGAATGGTCAACGGTTCTTAATAATTAGCTTATAAAGCTCGCGACCATCAGGACACATTAGAAGTGGTCCATCAAAACAAATCACAACTCGAGAGAAGCCCAACGGGTTACTCGTACATAGCTGATAATCGACGAAACTCATAATGACGACAGCACTGAACGATTCATACCAACGAAACACGATTCGAGGGGAGACGTACGCACACCAAACAACCACAAATTGAGCCAGACATACTTGGCCCCATTCATTTATAACTCCTTGTCTACATAAAAAGGCGTCCCCTTTCATGTATACAAGAATTTACAAAGTTATGGTTAGGGAACTTTTAACTTTCTTGTTCAAATGAAAAGGCGTCCCAATCCATTTCAACAAAACGATTATAAGTCATCTTACTCAAGTATAACCACCTCTCAACACGATATCATATTCAAATCCCATAGTAAATACAAGGTGTCAATAAACTTACATCATGATTTTTGTATTCAAACGTCCCATTCCATTTGAATAAGGAAAACACGACAATCTAAGGTCCAGTGGTTTAAAATTTTCTTATTCAAATGTCCCAACCCATTTCAATAAGACAACCTTAAACGACTCATAGTTGGGCAAGTTAAAATATCTATATCTAAATGTCCCATTCCATTTAGATACAAGGTATTAAGTCATTCAACCGAATGACTACTACGAGCATATCTTTGTTGTACCCAAACTATATATTTTATTAGGATATATATATATCTTAGGTTCAACATTGGCATCCTCCTTTTTGCCAATAAAACGTAGTCATATAAAATCAAACCAAACGTCACATTACATAGAAGATATCGCCTCGGAGAATTGATACTTCAAAATCATAAGAAGTACTCGGAACAAGAATATCACATCAATCAACTACGATTCGAAATGAGATGTCCTAAAATGGCACATCACGATACGATGATAACAAGCGAACTTAAGAAAGTCGATATGCGATAGATTAAGAAACAATATATACATACTCAAAGTATCAAATGAGTTTCAAACTCGTATTCAGATAATACATAATTATCAAGATCGGTGATTGGTAGTGAGGCCAAATCCGATACGAAACCGTATTATAATAGGTATGACAATCATTCAAGAACCATTGCTTCACGCACATTGCCTTCAAATATCACAGTATATTCATAAATATACATACTACCATTCCTACATACACATAGGTTCACATAATCACAATCAAACATAAAGTAATGCAAGAATAGCCTTACAAGAGTCATGCGGAGTAGTTGTGTGCTTAAAACTTTTTAGAACACACCAAAGTTATAGTTTAGTTTTTTCAAAATCGGCCTAGTTCTCTATAACTTGAGGCTCTAATACCATTTTGTAACACCCCAAAATTACCACACAGCGGAATACCACATTGTGGCGCTACTCATAGCACATCACACACAATCATAGACAACGACCTCAAAAGAGACGTTAAAATAATATAAATCTTCTCTAAAAAGTTTCACATCCCAATATATAAAATCAGAGTAGCGTTTAGTCCCAAAAACCGTTACCAACACATCACATTCATCAAAGACTTTAAAAGTCATTTATTCATTTCAAAGGACTGAAATATAATATAAACTTTAGACAAGTAAGCACCAACTCCCTCCTCGCATGCTCCGCTGCTATCCATCTTGATTACCTGAAATACATGCTTAAAATCATCAACACAACGGTTTAGAAAGTCTATATGGTTTACAAATCATTTTGAACACAAACAAAAATAATAAGTTTGTAGCATACTTGAAGGCAACAAGCATCGAATAATAATTTACATCAACAATAATAATTATATAGGATAAATTGCATTAAGCTCATAGAACCGAACCCTTAGACACTCCCATATCAGTCTAATAAGACGAGAGATTTATTAATTGTCATTACCTCCAGACTATAGGCACATTTCCGCGTACCAGACTTCTCAATACAATATGTTCAAACAGTGTATGTCAGGCATAAGCTTCTATGAAAAAGTCCACACACTGAACGAGGCGACTTCTCCCATAGATCTATTAATTGTACTAGCGGTTAACCCATCATAAGTTAATTAACGGTCCATAATTGAGGATTTAACAAAGGCAACTACTTAATGAAATTCAAAGGCAACCACGGGTCCAATCATAATCGGAACAAGCATGCCATAAAAATAACTTGTGTTCTATTTTATAAAATAGCATGTATTCCCCCTTGCGTGTTTTTAAATCATTTAATAACTAGTATAAAGCGAGGCTATAGACTAACCTTAGATGCAGACAATCATCAGAATGTATGTATCAACACCACACGACATATCATAACCCAATACTGCTTCACATAATTATCAACGCAGTATCATAATCTATGCGGCTTGATTCCAATAGTCGTAATACACCATAAATAGCTAATAACCATGTAGCGTCAAAAATATCCTTTCGCGACCTCGAAGTTGCAATTAATTCCAACAAATATGCTCCAATCGTCTAGTGAGGTTTATGTTTTGGTGTTTTCACGATGGATGGTTACATCAACTCGATACAAAATAAATTAATAAAATTCAACTCGTAAACTTTGGTGGTTGGCCAATTAAAATAAAATAATAAAACAATTCATGTAATATATCCAGTATATATTTATATGTGAAAATGGCGCACATAATTCATGACATAAGTTACTATTTAGAACAAACATTCAAAAATGTATTTCTTAAATTATATACATAAACCTAGTGTATACAAAGTTATTTTTATATAATTCGACACTCGCTCGAAAATCATTATATAACTCATTAAAAGTTATTTACCCTATATAAACGTTAAATGTCATATTAAATAGAATAATACTTTTCGAAAATTATTATATAACGTAGTTATTCGTTAATTATTTCTTTTATTAATGTATAAATTTTTAGAAAATTTCGGCAGGACCTTGCCGTTTTTATAACGTTTCCATATATATAAAATACATAATTTTCCATTTTATCTCAGTTCATATCTTAATTAATATATTCCTCAATCAATATATCCTCAGTTAATATTTTAATTAATACATCCTCAATCAATATACCAATTAATACTTTCCTCAAACAATACAAATAATATATTATATATATATTCTCACCATTAATATTATAATTACCTTCCATATCTCCTCAATTAATAACTTTCCATACTTCAATTTATACCCTAATTAATATATTAATTATATATATTCTCATCATCAATATTTTAATTACTTTCCATATATCCTCAAATAATTTTATATCTTAATATACCATTTATTAATAATAATATTAATAACAATATCCTCTAAATATGTATTTATTTATTTATTGCTTATATGTCCTCAAAGAATTATATATCCCATTATATCAAATAATAATTATTATTATTAAAATATTTTTAGAATTCTTACACTCTATATTTTATTATACCATTTATTTATTTAATTATTTATTTATACCTATTAATAATATTTAAAATTAATTATATAGATTTATAATTACAAAACAACAATTAACAACAATTAGGCATCACCACCATAACCCGACACCACCATGGCGTGACCGTGGTGGCTGTGATGAAGTCCGGCCGCCACCATAGTGGTGGTTTGGCGGCGGCAGCCCTTTCTTTGAGTCAAAATCAAAGCTAAACAACCACCACTTAAAAATAAATTAAAAAACTTGTCAAAAACATAATGTAACCATCATGCATGTGTAGATCCGAACATGATTTGAGGTTTTTGGGGGTTTTTATGGTATACCCACTTGGGAATGATAGCAAATTCGTCACCCACACACAACCACAAGGTGGCGGCGGCAACCCCCCACAACAATGGTGGTTCGAGGTTTTTGGAGAGAGTGGATATGGGATTCGTGTAGATCCGTCTCGCCGGAAAAAATGGAGCTCGCCGGAAAATATGGAGGAAGCTTGAGAGCTTGTATGTGTGTTTTGTTTGAGGGGGAAAATGAATAAAATGAGTATTAAAAATCTATTTATACCATAAGAGTTAAAAACAAAGTGACAAGTTTATAAAACTTTAGGGTAAATTTTGTAAATGTTTTATTTACTTTTTTACAATAAGCGTTTGAGGCTCGTTTGGATAAATTAACGGACGATTCAAGTCACGAGACTTGCGCCATCGTTTTTAAAATCATTTTTCCAATAAATATGAGTCCTTACTTCGTCGCGTTTCGAAAATATTTGCTATTATTTATTTAAATGCTCGTTTAATCATTTCTAGCTATTTCGGTTAGATTTTAAAGTAAAAATAAAATGTAAACTCTATTACTCACATTATTAGCAATGTTTCAGGATATAATGAAAAATACTATTCCTTCATATTTTCAAAGTTTTAGTTTTGAATTGTTTCAACTATTATTTTTTTAATTAATTTCGCTCAGTCCGACACTTAAAACGTCAAAACATACTACAAGGAATTAAATAATAAATATTTAATTATGACACGTAAACGTAAAAAATTTAAATTCCTCCGTTCATAAAATAACAGGAAATATTCAAAATAAATTTGAATTTAGTTAACAAGATCTTTGTTATATTATCTAAAATAAATAACAAGTTTCGTAAATGTTCGAAAAATCTCAGTTCAAACGTTGGTCAAAATTTTCAGGTTGTTATAAATACAAGGAAAAATTTGTCAAAGAGATCAGATGCAACAAAATTTCATACAAGAATGTGAGATTTTTGATGTATGGGGTATAGATTTCATGGGACCTTTTCCATCATCAAAGGCAATAAGTACATACTCGTAGCCGTGGACTATGTTTTTAAGTGGGTTGAGGCTAAAGCCTTGCCTACTAATGATGCTAGAGTTGTAGACAAGTTCTTGAAGCAATTATTTTCTAGTTTTGGTGTACCTCGGGCTATCATAAGTGATCGTGGGACACATTTTTGTAATGATCAATTTACAAGAGTCATGAAGAAGTATGGTGTTAACCATAGACTTTCTACAGTGTATCACCCTCAAACCAATGGGCAAACCGAGGTCACAAATAGTGGTTTAGAGAGAATTTTATAAAGAACGGTGGGAGAGCATCGAGCTTCTTGGTCTGATAAGCTTGATGATGCTTTGTGGGCTTTTAGGACGGCTTTTAAGACACCAATTGGTTGTACTCCTTATAGAATTGTCTATGGAAAAGCATGCCACCTCCCATTCGAGTTAGAGTATAAGGCTTCATGGGATCTTAAATGGGTGAACTTTGATTTAAACCAAGCCGGTTCACGAAAGAACAACTTACGAGTTTCTGCCTCATACAGCTCGGGCCGAAACCAGGGGGAAGTTTAGGAGAGATGGAGAGAGCCAACAGCTGACAGTCGGGGCGGGGATAAGCTTCCTTCTTCACAAGCTTATCCCTCCCAAAAAACCGACCCGATAGCGATTCCCGTTTTTTCTATTCCATCCCATTCCGGGACAGGCGGCTAATACTAATCTAATAAGTGAAGTAGTCGTCGTCTGACCAATCGGCTCGGACACCAGACCGCTCGTGCCCGCCCATTTTGTCTTGCCCTAAATGGAATCCCCGCCGCCAGCTTCCACGCAGACAAAAAAAGTGAGCGCCTAGCGCGAAAGGTTGCTTTACTAAGTAATATAACGTAATGAGATGAATGAACTAAGAGCCAATGCCCATGAAAACTCATTGCTTTATAACGAAAAGACTAAGCAATTGAATGATGCTAAGATCAAGAACCGTTAGTTCAAAGTTGGAGAGCCGGTTCTCCTCTTTAACTCAAGACTGAAACTCTTTGCGGGCAAGCTTAAGTCATGATGGTCCGGTACATTCATTATTGTTCAAGTATTTCCATATGGGACTATTGAGTTGTCACAATCAAATGGCCCAAATTTCAAAGTAAATGGTCATCGTGTTAAGCATTACTTTGGGGAGGATATTTCTGTTGAAATGGTCCAAGAGATCCCCATTTTCCCCACGAATAAATTCATTGTGGGAAGAGTCAAGCTAGAGACTCCATAAATCAAGCTTGAATAACTAGGTTTGGATCTTTTAGACTAGAGTGTGGTAGGATAGGAATAAGGGTATAGATGAGCATAAGTGTAGGGGGATGCCTCTCTTTTGTCTTCTTCGTGTTTGTAGGGTTGCTCTCTCTTATTGCATGCATTGGATCTTATGGAGGAGGCCCTTGTATCGGGTTCACTTCGTTACTATTTTGATTTTCAAACCACATTTTGCTTAAAATGAATTCACTATAGTAGAGCTTTCCTTAGCTTGGGTTAAGCAAAGTTACCAACGTCATAAGTGTAGGGGAGTTCTAATACTCTTAAACATTGAGGACAATGTTTATCTCAAGTGTAGGGGATCTTCTATCGAAGTGACCTTACCTAGAACTTTGTCATTGACTTCATGATAACTTGAAAATTATTTTTCAAACATTTTTCAAATTTTTGATCTACTTTGGCTACCGAAAATATGCATTCATAATTTTTGCATTAATCATTTTTCATTTGCATAGTACATTCGCATTGTATATATTTCTTCTTTTATTTTTCATCAAAAATGTATAAAAAGCAAAATAAATATAATAAAGGATATGGTTTAACAAATTTAGACTTCTTTGACATATTAGGCCCGCCATGGATACTTTGACTCAACCCGAGTTTGCTTTTCAATCTTACTCTTGCTAGTATCCTTAACCATGTAGACCTTTGTTGGTTTATTAGGCTAAGCATCCACAAGTCTCATTATTTGAGATTTTAAACTGTGGAGAACAAGAGATGATAGAGTTTGAAATAAGTGTAAAGGGATAGATAACCTCATATTCATTGATGGTGGCTTTTATATCCCCTTTCGTAACCTTTACTTTCTTGTCAACACATGTATATATGTTAATAAATAATCAAGAACGGTTTTAATCGGTTTGTAGTCTCTTATGCATTTTTTACTAATCATTCGTGGTTGTTATAAGTACGTCTTAAGATTCTAAGTTAGAACGTTTTATGTGTACTAGACTTATGTCATGGTTAATACTTAGCGGGTTTTTTCCTTTTATTCTTTTCAACTTTCTTTGTGAGGAATAAAGAAAAATAAATCGGCTTATGAAAAAATGAGTGTCTAGAAAAGAAAAAGAGAAAAAGAAAAAAAATAAAAATAAAAAGAATAATTATACAAGACTCCCAAAAGGGGAAGTGAAGTGTTAATTATAGTATCTATTGAATGCCAATATTACTCTCACAAGGGTTACGGGGATTTGATAGTTGCTCTAATCCAATATTACCTTTACGGGTTGCGGGATTGAATATCCAAGGTCTCAAAAAGGCGACGGATATAAATTATTGTGTGAGTTTTATTTCTCTTTTCTTAGCGAGTGTGTAGCTACTTATTAATGCATGACATAAGGATCTTACACATAAGGCGAATGACTTATTATTTTGAGTCGGACTTATATTAATTATGGGTGGTTTTTCAAGTAATGGATAAGATGGTTACTTAGTATTAAAACCGTGCTTCCATATTTTGAGATTTTACATTTCTTATATTTCACGCTTTAAATAACGACAAATTTACCCTCAAGCAATTTGCTCAAATAATAACCGGTCCTAGAGGCATATTAGGTGGGGGTATAATGGTAACACTATTAATATATATGAATGAGTTGAAGCACTTTCACTTATAGAAAACAATGATCGTGTTTTTAAGCTTGGTATGGGAAAAGTAAAACTTGAGGATCATAAGTGTTCATGGTACCAAAGCCCTAATTAAATTCTTTGATTTCTTTATGAGTTATTTCCATCAATACCATTTCATGAAAAATCCAAAAATATATAAATAGAATTGTTTTCCTTTACATTATATTTTTTTAAATCAAAATCATGCATCATGTAGTGTAGTGTAGTGTAAATCCATTCCATATTGGCCAAGGTGGATTAATTATGAGAAAAGTGTAAATTGTTTCTTTAAAATATGGCATTGCATGAGGTCATGGAAATGATCAAGTGTAAAGGATTTGATATGAGTGAAATCTCATATCAATTATATCACAAATAACCCTAAAACACAAAGCAAAATACGTGATTTTGATTTATAAAAGTAGTATTATGGGTATATTTTGTTGTTTGTGATTGTGTAGGTAAAAAGATGAAAATATGAAACAAACAAGGGAATCAAGCCTTTATTGATGAATAAAAGACAAAAGGAGGATGAAAAGTGACAAGTCAATCAAAGTCAAAGGACCTTTCTTGACAACTTTCAAAGTAGAGGGACTTAAAGTGCAAATATGGAAAAGTCAAGAACAAAGTCAAACATGGTCAAAGTACAAGTCAACATATTCAAGGATCATTTATTCTCAAGTTTGAAGTTCAAAGGACCAGAAATGACAAGTTATTGAAGTTTCTAGCTCAAGATACAAATATGTCAACTTAAGGGACTAATTCTGCCAAAATGGAGTGAAGTTTCAAAGCAATCCGTGTGTTAAAGAATTGGACTATGAAGAGAGCTCCATTTCATGTACTCGGATCACCACCTCATCACCTTTAATAAATGTGGAGAGAGATTAAGTGGGCGTATCTAAACAGTATTCCCCAGCCAATCATATTTTGTTTTTTTTGGATAACAATCCGTGTGATGTCCTCTAAACAAATAAACACATGCCACGTAGCCAAGACAAGCCAAGAATCAAGAGAACGAAGGAGCGAGTTTCAGAAGAAACGTTCAACATCAAATATGCTCGAAATCAAGAGACGATTCCATCCCAGTTGACCAATCAAACTGAAATCCACTAAATAAGAAACCCCCAATTGTGTTCTTCATCAGTAATTTTCAATCAACTGAATTAGGCCATGTGGAAGCTTGGGATTGGACGCCACACGTCACTCATCCATACCAACACTCAAACTCATCCTATATATACCCCTAGATGTTTTCATTTTGTAGATTGTAGCTTAAGTGTGAAAAACACACACATAATATTTTCCACTCCATTTTCTGTTAGCTTTTCAGTTAGAACTACTCTCAAGTGTCTAACAAACACTTGAGAGAGTTAGTTAGCTTGTAACAGATTCATAACAAACTTCCATTAATACAAATTCTCAATTCACTTCAAATCTCTTCCTTCTTTACTGCATTACCTTATAACCTACTGTTCATGTTGATTCTATTGACCAAACTTGATCAATGGAGTTATTGTGATTGATTTAGAGTGCTAGTTTGTTATCAGACGTGTCCTAGTTCGATTTCCTAGCCAGAAGTAGCCAGAAGATCAGTTTGATGCAGAGTTGACCAGTCCTTGATATTGGAGATGATTTGAGTTGTTTTGATTGTTGATTTTGAAGGTTTATTAGTATCATAACAATTATATAAAACGCTAAACGATATTAAAGCACATATAGTGGAAGCGATTTAACAACATCATAATTATTAAAACAATTATAATTAATCGAATTAGGTTTACGTACCTTGACGCTAAAGCAATTCCACAAGACGAAGAACAAATCACTGATTCGGGTTTAAACCGTATATACCAAGATATAGTCTAAAGTAAGACTACATTGCGTTCTTGTACACACGTAATACAACGAGCTAACCGTGATTCTAGCACATGAAAACCGAGCTACAACGCTCGTAATTAATCTACCCAACAACCCTAGAGAGGGGCTAGGACTAGATTAAGTATACAATCGATCAACCAAGAAAACCAACCGAAACCCTTTGTGGTGATGGTGCTGCGATCAACCCAAAGGAGAGAAGAGGGGAAAAGATTATTGTTGTGTGATTTATGAGGGATAAGGAGGTGTATTTATATGCCTAAACACCTTATAGCCCAAGATAAATAAAAGGCAACTTTTGCCCCCCCCCCCCCCCCTTTGGGCCTCATAAGACCGACCAAAACAACCTTAGGGGTGTTCCGGAATTTTCCAAACTTCTTTCCTTTTGTTTATGTATAACATATATTTATTTAACTCTCGTTATAACTTAACTGTTAATTATTTAATGATCGTTAAAGTAATATAGTTACTTGCTCGGATAAATTAATATATACATAAATATATTTATTAAATAAATTAATAAATACAATATATATATATATTTATTAATTATATTAACTCTTTACGTATTATGTGCAATCCCGTAATCTCGAGTTTGATCTTATCACACGACTATTAAATATAAGTCCATAAACTTACAGCTCCCACATGGACATATTTCGAATATCGTGATCACATTGACTAGCGTCTAGTTACACTAGCAATGTCACTAGTAGAACTCGATTAAGGTCTCCTAGACAAAACCTTTTAACGATTCTGCATCGTTATTATTATCCTTTTATTTCTAATACAACGTTAATAAGGATATGGATCTCAGTCATTCCTTTCATTAACCATTCTGTTTCTCGTTCACAGATTCAGCAAGATTACCAAAACAAATTTGGGTGTGTCCACACAAACATCTTACTAATCCCACCAGGGCCCCAGCTGTATTAAACTCCAAAACGAAATTGGAGGAAATAAATTCCATATTGACTACGAGCAAAACTTACGAAAATAATCCTTATAGCTACCAGTTACGTTTAGCGTTAGATTATTCCACAGAGATGCACTAGATTCATAACAGTTTCCTGGTATCTCAAGTCTAAGGATAACTATTTATATTTTACTTAATAACAAAGATTCATAAAGTAATAACATATAGTTGAGATAAGTCCTACATTCGATTCATCGAATATCATCCAAAATTGACCAATATACTTTCAAGTATACTCTGTCACTATTTTGATTTGTCTTAATTTAATAATACTCCCATATTATTAATCGACAACGGACATTTAGCATAATTTTTTTCATGGATTAAAACATGTAAAATAGGATACACTTATTAAATAATAGAAATAAACGAAACCCAATCTTTATTTCATTATATAATAATGTCATAACATCCTTTATCCAAATACTATTCACAAATTTATTGCATGAGTTCGCTAGCTAGTTGCAGCCCAGTCGCTTTGGCATGCTTAACTACCTTTGGTCTAGGCAAAGCCTTAGTCAAAGGATCTGCTACGTTATCATCTGTGTGAACTTTTATCAATTTGATTTCCCAAGCTTCAACTTGTTCTCGGACGTAGTGATGTCTACGCATAAAGTGTCTGGCGCCTTTCATGACTCCAAGGTCATTGGCAAATATTATTGCGGCAGAATTGTCACAATACATATCAAAAGGTTCTTTAATTGAAGGCATCACTCCAAGATCTTCAATAAACTTCCTAATCCAAACGGCTTCGAGTGCAGCTTCTGATGCAGCCATGTACTCATATTGAGTAGCACGCATTGCAATCATTGTTTGTTTCTTGCTCTTCCAGTCAACTGCTCCTCTATTGATAACAAAAACGTAACCCGTCTGAGACTTCGTATCGTCTTTGACACATTGCCAAGACGCATCACAAAAACCTGTAACATTTAGTTATGTGTCTGGTTTTCCACCATATAACAAAAACATATCTTTCATAATCCTCTAATACTTTATAATATGTTTAACAGCAGTCCAGTAGAGCTTCCCTGGATTCTGTTGGTATCTAGTGACCAAGTTCCGAGCGAATGCCACATCAGGTCTCGTGCATCTAACATCATACATTATATATCCTACAGCCGAAGCATAAGGCACCTTCTGCATGTATGTCTCCTCTTCAGGAGTTGATGCATCCATCTCATGACTCAGATTATGCTTAACTTCCATAGGTTGAAAACCTTTCGTGGAATTATGCGTATTATACTTCTGATGACATATAGTCCCCAGCTGGGTCATGAACCCGGCCCAAGGGTACTACCCGTATCCGGCCCATCACGAATGGGTAGGAATAATGTTTTTTGAGCTTATGGGCTTGGATGAACAGTAACCGCACACACGTGTGCGGCCCACGGCCCGGCATGCCCGGTGCAGGGTTAGACAGAATCATACTCCTACTATGATTAGGATTTATCCCAAAGGAGAGGATATTCACTCACCATAATTAGAAGATAACAATCAATCTAAATCTGGTATTTATCCTTACCTTGGGGCCGAAGCATCAGTGACAACCCATTAGGGTTCCACTGCCTATATAAGGAACCCCCAAGGGTTCCACAAAGGTATTACATTCTACACACTCACATCTCATCCGATTCCTATAACCCTAACCGATTACTTACTCTCACGCCGGAGTCTAATCGTGGGAAACATTCCTACGGTAAGCCTAACGCGTGTTGTTTTAGTGTGCAGGATCCCAACCAGATAAATCACTTGGTGCAGGAGCCGGAGTCCAGCCAACCCGAATTAAGCCTAATTCGGGTCTAGCAAGGATCACCTAACTTTTGTATCAACAAGTTGGCGCCATCCGTGGGACCATTACACTAAGCTAGAGCAAAACCTCATCTCGATTTCTCAATGACGAAGGGGCATCCGCAAGGAAACCCCAGGAACACAAATCCTGGGAATCGGAAGTCCCCAGGGGAAGGGATACTCATTCCCAATCGATCCCCTAGCAACCAAGCCGGCGGACCAAACAACCGAAGTGGTCTTCAGTCCATGGGTATGACAAGCACGTTCTCTGTCACCCCACCACCTACTTCAACCTTGGATAACCCTGATCCAGGGAGTGCGCCCAACCCCCCTAACAAGGAGCCGTGCAGACCATCGACTGAGGAAGAAGTAGAGGTCGAATCACTCAGTGAGGAAGATCTCACTCGAGTTCTCACGCAGAACTTCGAGAGGATCGTCCCAGGAATCGCATCAAGGTTGAACCTAGGGAGGGACCTCCAATCTAGGCTAAACTTTGGCAACACCGGACCAGGCACCTCTTCTCAAACTCAAAGGAAGTGAAGGACACGACCTCAGGAGCGGAACCTCTTTGAGGAAACTCCCCAACCCAGGAATGTGTTCGAACGCATAGGGGATCGTCTCATGCAGGAACTAATACAATCCCGTGAGGAGGGAGAGAGGTCCAACGGTTCGCCCGAACGACCAGATCTGTAGCTAACCAGAACTAATCGCCGCACAAGCGTGTGGGATAGGATGAATACCGGGAAGAAGGCTCCTAGCTCTTCTTACAAGAGCGGTCCTCACCCAAAGGATGGGGCACCACCCCCTTCTCCCGGTTCATCAGGAGAGGACTCGGATGACCATCCACCCAAGCGTCGCTGACCTAGGCGTACTCCTCCACCGCCACCAGACAATGAAGAGTACTATGGCGACCCCTATTATTGAGAGGCGGAAGAAGAAGATCTTTCTCGCCCGTGGTGTGACCCTAATCTCACCCGTCCATGGGCTGATACCAGGGAGGATCCTTTCACTCTCCGCATACGGAATTACTTCGAGGATACAAAGCGTCGCATGCCGGCGTGTGTCAAGACTTATGATGGGACTTGTGATCCGAATGATCACCTAAAGATATTCGACACGCAGGCGAAAATTAAACGATGGCCCATGCCTATATGCTGCCAAATGTTCAATTCAACCTTGATCGGCAATGATCGTGATTGGTTTGAGGGACTTCCTCCGCGAAGCATTGATAGCTTCACTGAACTACGTACTGCGTTCAAGAATAATTATACTCAGCGAAAGAAGTATAATAGGGATCCGGTCTCATTGGCAACCGTCAAGAAACGGCCGGTGGAATCTACGGAGGCCTTCACTGAACGCTTCAATGACGAGTGCACACGCACAAAGACAATGCCGGAACTTCTGAAAATTTCCGATTATATGCACGCCATAACAGACAGGGAATTAATCAGACGTCTCAATGACAAACGTCCGAAGAGGTATGACGACCTTATGAAAAGGGTCAGAAACTTCATAGAGGGAGAAACCGCGGTAGCCGCGACTTACCCTTCAAAAGGAAACAGCTACCGATCGAAGGACCAGTCCAGGAGACAGTCGGGCGGTCAAAACAACCAGAGCAGTGGGAGGGTCTCAGATTACAAGAGCCAAAACAAAGGAGGACGATCGGAGGACAAATTTACCCCTCTAAAGATGTCCTACCGGGAGATCTTGCTGACAGAAGGGGCCAACTTCCCGAGACCTCCCCCGATGGCGACTCCGCTGGACCGTCGTCAAGGAAATCGCTTTTGCGAATTCCACAACGACAAGGGCCACGGCACGGAGGAATGTATCCAGCTCAAGAAGCACATTGAGTCACTGATCAAGTCAGGCAAACTCAAGCATTTGGTCAAGGATTGGAAGGATGGAAAAGACAACAAGAAGTATGAAAAGAAGGATCCCCAAAAGGACAAACCTTCAACTATATACATGATCCAATCCAGGCAGCGCCGCACAAGGCAGAAAATTAGTCAAAAATTTTCACGCGGCAGAGAAATCTCATTCCCTCCCATCACGGCAAGTGATGTGATTGATGCGCCTCTCACTATTGAGATAAGCATTGGAACACACAATGTCCGCCGTATGTATGTGGATGGAGGGTCATCGGCAAAAGTACTATACGAACACTATTTTGTACAGTTACGACCAGAAATAAGAAGCCAATTAGTACTGGCTATGGCGCCGCTCATCGGTTTTAGTGGGGACACCATCTGGCCGATAGGACAGCTGTGTCTGCTTGTAAACATTGGGAATGAAGAGCACTCCACCACGGAGTGGATGAACTTTATGGTGATACGCTCACACTCTCCATACAACGGGATCATAGGCAGACCAGGTATCCTGGCCATACGGGCAGTACCCTCCACGGCACACGGGATGATTAAATTCCTTGTGGAAGGAGGAATCGTCACTATCTATAACACAATCATACCAGCATCCGAGTGCCATGCCGTGACAACACCGGTTCCACCTGTTTCCCCCAAGGGCGGATCACCACCTCCCAATTGGAAGGTGGCAATCCATCATGATTATCTGAAACAAGAGGTATCCATAGGGAACACTCTCGGATAGCGGCAAGAGGGCCATGTGCTCTCTCCTGAAAGCAAACTTAGATGTATTCGCGTGGGAGCCCAAGCATATGTTACCGCGTGCGATAGCAGAACACAAGCTCCAAATCCGCCAGGGATACCCCCCGTTAAGCAAAAGAAGCGCGGTCAGGCACCCAAACGCAGCCAAGTAATATTGGATGAAGTACGGAAATTGGTGGACGCAGGTATCATGCGCGAAGTATACTACCACGAGTGGTTATCCAACCCAGTCATGGTAAAAAAGCATGATGGGAGCTGGCGCATGTGCGTGGATTTCATGGATTTGAACAAAGCCTGTCCGCAGGACTGCTACCCGTTGTCGGAGATTGATTGGAAGGTGGAATCCCTATGTGGATATCCCTTTAAGTGCTTCTTAGATGCATATAAAGGATACCACCAGATCCATATGGCAGAAGAGGACGCAGAGAAGACGGCGTTCCATACTAGCCAAGGCGTATACTATTATACAAAAATGCCATTCGGACTATAGAACGCCGGGGCAACATATCAGCGGCTTGTTGACAAAGCCTTCGACTCATAGATAGGCCGCAACCTGGAGGTCTATGTTGATGATTTAGTCATCAAAAGTCATACAGAGGATGCACTTCTTCGAGACGTCCAAGAGAAGTTTGACACATTGAGGAGGATTAATATGAAACTAAATCCAAAGAAATACACGTTTGGGGCAACTGAAGGAATGTTCCTTGGATATATGATTGATCCAAATGGCATCAAGCCTTGCCCGGAAAAGACGGACGCAGTGATACAGTTACCATCTCCTCAGACACGGAAAGAGGTGCAATCCTTAAATGGGAAGTTGGCCGGGCTAAACAGGTTCTTATCAAAATCCGCGGAGAAGTCACTCCCCCTATTCAAAACGCTCAAGAAGTGCATCAAGAAGGGAGACTTCCGGTGGACAAAGAAAGCTAAGGAAGCCTTTGGTCAACTAAAGCAACACCTTGCATCTCTTCCCATGCTAGTGGCCCCCTGACCCAAGGAGGAGCTCATAATGTATCTGTCAGCCACACAAGGAGCAATAAGTGCGGTACTCATGACGGATAGGGACACAGTCCAAACTCCGGTCTACTTTATAAGTAGAACACTACAAGGGTCGGAGTTGAATTATTCTTCCATGGAGAAATTGGTTCTGGCATTAGTGTTTGCTACGAAACGGTTACGCCGGTACTTCCAGGCGCACCCAATTGTAGTGATTACTGATCAACCAATAAAACAAGTCATCTCCGGACCAGATGTGGCCGGCAGGCTACAGAAGTGGAGCATTCTATTGGGAGAGCATAACATATCTTATAGACCAAGGACGGTTGTTAAAGGCCAAATCTTGGCAGATTTCTTGATAGAGAAGCCAGAAGAGGAGGGACCAATAATACAACAAGAGGAAACTCCAGCAGAACCATGGGTATTATTTACGGATGGATCTTCGTGCACGGATGGATCAGGAGCTGGTCTCATTCTTACGAATCCGGAAGGAATGGAGATTACGTACGCCCTGTGCTTTGAGTTCACAGCCACCAACAATGAGGCAAAATATGAAGCGCTGATTGCGGGTTTAAAAATCGCCGCTAGAATGGGACTCCGCAACCTTGAGGCCTACGTGGACTCACGGCTTGTCGCGAACCACATTCTGGGGGGATACGTAGCTAAGGAGGATAACATGGTTCGATACTTGGAGAAAGTCAAGTCACTCATCGCGGCTTTCAGCAAGTTTTCCATCAAGCAGGGTACCAAGAGGTGATAACAAGAAAGCGGGCGCTCTTAGCAAGATCGCGTCTACAAGTTCCACTCACTTATCCAAGCAAGTCTTGGTGGAAATACTAAAGGAAAAGTCTATAACGGAAGGGGAAGTCGCAGCTATAGTTGAGGAAGATGGACCTACATGGATGATCCCGATCATCAACTATTTGACTAATGAAACCCTTCCAGACGAGGAAAAGGTGGCACGGCGCATCAGAAGGAAGTCGCATCACTTCGAGCTCCGAGAAGGTATTCTTTACAAGCGCTCTTTCTTACAGCCGTGGTTGCGGTGTGTTGGGCCACGCCAGGCTACTTATGTGATCAGTGAGATACATGAAGGGTTATGCGACATGCACGCGGGTCCCCGATCCGTAGTAGCCCGAGCTCTACGGATAGGATATTATTGGCCTACCATGCATAGGGATGCACGCGACATGATTCGCAAGGGCAGTGATTGCCAAGTGCACAGACAAGTACCACGACATCCGCAGCAGGAACTTGCACCCATTACATCCCCATGGCCATTCTATAAGTGGAGGATCGATATCGCAGGACCTTTTCCCGTAGCTGCGGGGGAGTTAAGTTCTTGAGTGTCGCAATGGACTACTTTACACGCTGGATAGAGGCCAAGGCAGTCAAATCCATCACAAGCAAACAAGTTAAAAATTTTGTTTGGGAGAACATCGTGTGCCGTTTTGGCTTACCGGGAGAAATCATCTCAGACAACGGGAAGCAGTTCGCGGATAATCCATTCAAGGATTGGTGCGCAGCATTGAATATCAAACGGCGCTTTGCATCTGTTAAACACCCGCAGACAAATGGTCTTGTGCAATGAGCAAATAGAATCTTGGGTGAAGGCATCAAGGCACGCCTGGAGGAACGAAGTGCCAAATGGGTGGACGAACTGCCACATGTTCTTTGGGAACATAGAACTACGGTGAAAACAGCCAACGGGGACACCCCATTCGCATTGGCCTACGACACTGAAGCTGTTATACCAGCAGAAATAGGAATGCCTACCATCCACACATCGGAGGTTAATGTCGTCACAAACGACGAACAGCTCCGGATTAATCTGGATTTGTTAGAGGAAAAAAGGGAGATAGCGGCTATCAATGAGGCCAAGTCCAAGGCACCGATGAAGGCTTATTATGACGCCAAGGTTAAAGGTATTTCTTTTCGACCGGGAGATTATGTCTATCATGCTAACGAGGCAAGTCGAGCGGAGAATACAGGAAAGTTGGGCCCTGAGTGGGAAGGACCGGATGAGGTCACGGAAGCCTTAGGACGGGGCACGTACAAGTTACGTGACATGGATGGCCGCGACCTGGAACGCATATGGAATATCTGCAATCTAAAAAGGTGTTATCTTTGAAAGCTACGGCTTCCGCATGGACACTTCGCTATATCTGGCTTCAATGAAGATCCATGTGTTCTCTTTGATTTGTTTTTTATGCTTTCTAGGTTCCTTTTGTTTTTAGGATTTCCCATTCTTGTCAAAACAAAATACATAAACGTTCTAAAAAATGTCGTGGTGCCTAGCAAGCTCCACGACTCGTTTTTGTGCAAATTGTTTTATTCTTTAGATTCTATTATTGTCGTATGGATTTAGTTGTTATTACTATAATGTGAAATTTCTTATTCATATGCATTCATTCAATAACCGTACATGTACTATACGCCTCCAGGCGGGGTAAGAGGATTAAGTGAACCTAATAATTCAACTTGTCACATAAGAGGGATGCAACCCCAGTGACGCGGATCATGTATCCTTACGAGACACCTTACTCACAAGACGTTGTGATAAGTTTCCATATGCCGCGCTTACGTAGTGCTTTGCATAGTAAAGACGTACGCCGCACGTCTAGTAAAATATAGACTTGGTTTTATTCTAGGTAAGACGTGACACGTCATGCGACACAGATACATGATATCTAAAAAGAATATAAGCAAGTTTACAAATTATCAAAATTGTCGTGACCACCACAGACTTATACATATAGTGCCAAATGTTTACAATCATGTTACGAAAAGGATAAAGTGTCGTGGACATCCACGGACGAATATTTAGGTTACAAACCAAATTATCCAAGAGTTATAACAAATTAAGGAGCACCCTACATAGGGGGGGAGAAACCTACCTATCTCCCATTGCTCCTCAGCCAGACAGGGCAATATCTCACCACGTTCCTTCCGCTCCAGAGCATGAGCCGCATTCATCCCCAGCACCTCGCTTAATGGTTATTCACCAACTACGATTCTGGTAACATCTTCATAAATAGGAAGAGTGAGGTGGCTGGGTGAGGGAGTGAAGGGAGTCCGGGAATGTCCCTCGTCCTGAGAAAATGCACCAAGACTTAGTTTCTCCATAATCTCCTTGTTAGATGCATCTTTTGTGGCTTCCAGCTCGGCCAAGAAGGGGTAGTGGAGATCTCGCATTGTGGCCATAGAAGCAGTCATCTTCTCAGCAGCTCTGGTGTTGAAGAAGGCATGCTTTGTTAAGTTTTGTTTCTTCCTTATTAGCTCTGCGGCCATGACCATTCCTTCATGACGACCGTGGTCGATGCCATCTGACACGAGGTCCGCAAACTGTTGAACAAATTGTGGGGCCTCCAACACCTTGGTAATGGCCAAACGCGTCCTGTGACCCACCATCCACCTGCGGCCGGCAATGGCTGCTAGTAGTTGGGGGTATAGCACATCATCGCGCTCGGAGATAAGGGAATTCACTAGCACATCTTTTTGGGTGGACGCCTCCTTCAATTGTTCGGTCACGACCCTCTCATAAGCAAGCTCCTCTTTTAGTTTCTCCCCACCCTGGATCAACACATGGGCGTTCTCAAGCTTCTTTGTGAGTACGAATACTTGGTCAGAGGAGGACTTAGCTGAAGCTTCTACCACGGTCATCTATATGTGATAAATCAAGTATTAGAATGATTGCTATTACGACATAGGCGTGATGTAGTGCGGATACATACCTTGGCTATTGCAGCCTCAAGTTCAGTCTCGAGCTCGACTACATGTTGGTCATGAGCATTGGCATGAGCTGATTGTTCTTTAACAGTCGCCTCCGCAGTAGCAAGCTGGGACTGGAGGGCGGCAATCTGGGCTTCATTTTCTTCAATCATCTTCTCTCTTCGACCAACCTTCCTCTTCAGGGACTCAACATGCTCTAAAGCAGCCGTAAATCTTACCCTCATAGAAGTGCCCATGGCCATCTGATGAACCAAGGCACCGTTGTATTCATCCACCAGATCCGCATGGTTTAGTGCATTTACATCTCTTACCAGCCCAGGGGGATGCAGTTATTAAGATAATCACGACACTCTTCGACCTCTGTCATCCGTGAAGCGGTGGTGATCTTCCAGTCGGGGTTGAACTGCTTATGAGGGCCGGACACTAGGACCTCTTGGGAAGCTGTGGGGGTACTTCCCTCAAAGGCGGGGCCGGATCTGGTTGCTGCTGTATGCAGCGCAGGTTCCTTCTCCATCTCCTTCTCTTTCCCCTTCTCTTTCCGTGCATCTTGGGGAAGTGCGGCACCAACTTGCTCATCCCTGCAAACAACAATTGGAATAAGTATTAAATATTGTTCGAGAAAAACCGTAACTCTTACTTGGATCATGGATATTTTGACTAAACAGATGTGGTAGACTTACACATTAGTCCTTTCTAGTTCTGATGTAGTGGGGGGAACTTGAGTGACGGGCTCGGCATTGGTCAGCGGTACGACCGGATCCATGGGTGCCGCCCGCACCGTTTTGGAGGCTTGGGTGGTGCTCTCAACAGACTGGTAGCGGGGGTGATCCTCATGTAGTTTTTTTTTTTTGGGGGGGGGCATTTTGTTCACCAACCTCAGCCTGAGTAACTCTTCTTACCTGCTTGTTCTTCCTACGAGTGCGCTTGGGGGCGGGCTAGGCTTCTCCTTCTTCTTCTTCATCTACTTGTTGCACTTCCTCCTCGTCATCCCCCAACATTTGGTGAAGACTGGAGGTGGTCCTCTCAATGTTGTCACCTTGCTCTTCCCCGTGTGTGGGGGTAGCAGTCTTAGGCGGAAAGGAGGGCCCGGCTTCATCTTCAAGCATCACGTTATCACCATCTTCCTTGTAGAAGTCCACGGGGGTTCTCAAGAGTGTTGTTTCTTCTTCGTCTGAATGGGGGTCCGGTACGGCTGCCAGGGCAACTGTCACGTTCTGGGTATGCTCGAGGAGGGGTAGCTCGTTCTCACGTCTGGGACGGGATCCCTCTGGTATAAGTTTTGGATCACCTTGACGAAGGATTCCAAAGAAGTTCATTTCTGCCAAAATAAACAAAGTATGTTAGTTATAGCAAATAGGTGTATGTTCGTCTTTGATGTACGGATGTTATACCTACCTTCACCATGCCTCCTCCAAAACATAGGATATATGTTGGACGAGCTGAAGTAATTGCGGCTAATCCCTAGCAAACAGAGGAATGATTCAGGTAGGTTTCTATGGAACCCTGTTCTATTCCTATCTATTTCTTGGGAATGTTGGGGATTATATGTACCGGCGCGCGGAGGAGGGTCAGGAGATAATCTATGTTTAAAGACATAATCGGCCGGCCACACTATTGAATCGATGAAAAAGTAATGGTCGTACCAGTTTTTCAGTGAGTCCATGGCCTTATTATGGGATGTAGGGCTGTTTGGGGATCGTTTCTTAAAGGATAGACAACCATTTACTAAACTAGAGGTGTAAAATAGCCGGAATAGCTCTACGGTTGGAGGGATTCTTCTTGCGTGACAAAGGATTTCAAACTGGCTGACCTTACATGCGCCTATACTGTGCAGTTGGGTGATATGTACATCATAATATCCTAAGAGATCTACAAGGAAACGGGTGAAAGGAATGCGGTAGTTGGCCACATAAAAAAGACGAGTGTATAGGCCAATCTTTCCCTGAGGAGCCTCAGTTATGAGGTCCCCTGCACCAGCGAGAGAGGGGTGTAGGTTGTTGGGAATGAAGTACTCAGTGCAAAAGTGATCTAATTGTTCTTGGGTCATTACATTGAGCACGGATCCAATAGTGGGGTTGTTTCTTTGAGCCATTACTAAATAAAAGAGTAAAGGGCGTGGTATTCTAACCTGCGTAGGAAGGGATCCGTGCGTAAGAAGGTGGTGATAAGAAGGAAAGCTTTAATGGCAAAAATGAGGGAAATAACTGTGTGTTACACACAGCCGTAGGGATAGCGTATTTATAGGGTTGCCTTGAGAGTCATGGTATGTTGGATGTATGACACGTGTTTGCCACTATCCAACATCGTGTGGTTGGGGTGTAAGTGGCAAGTAAAAGGTCAGGTGGGGCCCACGGGTCACTTCTGACTCAGAGGTTTACGTCGCTCGAGGTTCTTATTGTTTGCACTTTGTCAGTCAAGTGGCAGGTGAACTGTCATTTATGTCGGGATATGCGGTCATACGTAAGACCATATTCAATGCTGCATTTAATTTGTCTCGGTCGTCACGTGCGGCTGGGGTATCATTGGAGTTAAATCCATGTAAGGTTGCCACGCGCGGCCAAAACAAAATTTTGAAAATTTATTATTTCCTAAAGATCTTTCTTGGTATGTCCGGGGAGCATCTTGATAGTCTAGAGGTTACGCCTACGGGCTGTAAGAACTAGACTGGGGGGGACATGATGACGTATAGTCCCCAGCTGGGTCATGAACCCAGCCCATGGGTACTACCCGTATCCGGCCCATCACGAATAGGTAGGAATAATGTTTTTTGAGCTTATGGGCTTGGATGAACAGTAACCGCACACACGTGTGTGGCCCACGGCCCGACATGCCCGGTGTAGGGTTAGACAGAATCATACTCCTACTATGATTAGGATTTATCCCAAAGGAGAGGATATTCACTCACCATAATTAGAAGATAACAATCAATATAAATCTGGTATATCCTTTCCTTGGGGCCGAAGCATCAGTGACAGCCCGTTAGGGTTTCACTGCCTATATAAGGAACCCCCAAGGGTTCCACAAAGGTATTACATTCTACACACTCACATCTCATCCGATTCCTATAACCCTAACCGATTACTTACTCTCACGCCGGAGTCTAATCGTGGGAAACATTCCCACAGTAAGCCTAACACGTGTTGTTTTAGTGTGTAGGATCCCAACCAGATAATTCACTTGGTGCAGGAGCCGGAGTCCAGCCAACCCGAATTAAGCCTAATTCGGGTCTAGCAAGAATCACCCAACTTTTGTATCAACAACTTCTTCAAAATCTTATCTATATAATCATCTTAACATAGACCAATTAACCGTCTTTTCCTATCCTGATAGATCTTAATTCCCAAAATGTATGCAGATTCTCCTAAATCCTTCATAGAAAAAAATTTACCAATATAATCCTTAACAGCTTTAAGTCTTGGAATGTTACTTCCCATGATTAATATGTCATCAACATATAGGACTAGGAATACTACATCACTCCCACTAGCTTTGCGTTATACACATGGCTCATCACGATTCTGAACAAATCTAAAAATTTTGATTTCTTCGTCAAATATTTTATTCGATTGATGTGATGCTTGCTTCAAACCATAAATAGACCTTTGAATTTTAAACACATGTCGTGGATTCTCGGGATCAATATACCCTTCTGGTTGCTGCATATAGATGTCCTCATCTAAGCGATCGTTCAAGAAGGCAGTTATAACATCCATTTGCCATATCTCATAGTCATAGTATGCTGCTATAGCTATGAGAATCCTAATAGCTCTTAAGTCTGCTACAGGCGAAAATGTCTCCTCGTAGTTTATGCCAAAAGTTTGAGTAAAACCTTTAGCTACTAAACGAGCTTTATAGGATTGTACTTTTCCGTCCATGTCGGTTTTCTTCTTGTATAACCACTTATGTCTCACTACTTTAGCATTTGGTGGTTGTTCTACAATAATCCAAACATCATTTACATTCATGGATTTTATTTCCTCATCCATAGACACCATCCACTTATCCTTATCAGGATCAAGTATGATGGATTTATAATTAGCGGGTTCACCAAGATCCCCTAACTCATCATCATTCTCTATGTTAATACACATATTGTTATTTGCGTTTTTAATCCGTGCGGATCTACGCAGAGGAACTAATTCTGGTGGAACCGCCAGACTTTCTGGTTCTACAGGAATTACATCGCTAGTATTTTCAGAAGGTAATGTATATATATGACTCTCCTCAAGATCATAATTTCTCCCACTGAGATATTGGTTTACAAATCAGATTCAAGGAAGTCTCCATACCTAGCAACAATTACTTTGTTCTCATGTGGATAATAAAATAGTAACCCATAGTTTCCTTAGGGTATCCTATAAAGATACATTTTACATATTGTTGTTGGAGTTTGTCTCCCGAGTTACGTGTCACATACGCCTCGCAACCCTATACCTTTAAATAAGACAAATATGTCTTCTTGCCATGCCATAGTTCATATGGTGTCTTATCAACCTTCTTTGTGGGAACCATATTTAATATGTGAACAGTAGATTCTAGAGCATAATCCCAAAAGCATAAAGGTAAAGTTGTAAGATTAAACATAGATCATACCATATCCAATAATGTATGATTTCTCCTTTCGGATACACCATTTTGTTGTGAAGTATAGGGAGAAGTAAGACGTTGAACAATTCCATTGTCACCTAGATAATCTATAAACTCTTGACTTAAATATTCACCACCTCTATCAAAACGAAGAGCTTTAATCTTCTTACCTAATTGCAGTTCTACTTCTGCTTTAAACACTTTGAATGTTTCAAATACCTCATGTTTATGTTTAAGTAAATAAACATAACCATAACGGCTATAATCATCCGTAAATGTTAAGAAGTAGCTAGCACCTTTCCTTGACGTATGTCTATGTGGTCCACACACGTCAGTATGTATAAGTCCAAGTAAAAAGTTTTCTTGGTCATCTTTCCAGAGATACAAGACTCACATTTATCAAATGATTCATCATTGATATTTTCCAAAAGACCTTCACGTTGAATCTTTTGTATACGAGTCTTTCCAATATGGGCAAGTATACAATGCCAAAGATAAGAAGAGTTCTTGTCAAACTTTCTCTTCTTTTTCATGCTAAATACAGATTTATCGTTCTTAGATTCATTATCATGCATGTCTATTACAAATACACCATTCACATAAATTGCATTAAAATAGAAAATACCCTTTTTCCAAACAAAAATTCTATTATTATCAATCGTGTGAACGAATCCATTATTTAACAAATAAGAAAAGGAAATAACACCCCTAACAATTGTAGGTGCATAATGACAATCATTTAATCTCAGTACTAAACCCGAAGGTAAAACTAGATCAAATGTTCTTATAGCTTCAACAGCTGCTTGTGCGCCATTGCCTACTTGCAGATATTGTTCCCCATAGGAAAGCTTCCTTTTCAGATTAAATCCGTGTAGCGTATTACAAATGTTAATAACGCAACCCGTATCATATACCCTGGAATTTAATTTGTATGTTAAATTGAACAATTCAATCATAAATAAAGTACCTGAAGCTGCAACGCTCTGCTCAGACTTCTTCTTTATTTCTCGCAATTCTTCGAGGTAGAGAGGGAAATTCCTCTTCCAGTAACCACTTGCCTTGCAATGGTCACAAGTCTCATCCTTTTAAGATTGACTCCTCCTAGCAAAGTTCTGTTTGGGTTTCGAATAAGTCGTAAATTGTTTGCCATTATTACCCTTGCCTTTGCCTTTCTTCTTGTTCATTTGTGGTTTTGGTTTACACACTCTACCCTTTTGTATTGTTAGTACAAAAGGCATAGCGGTAGATGCCTTGTCTTTCAACCCCTTTTCATAGTTAATGAGCATTGCATGCAAATCATTAATTGTCTTCCCCGTGCAATGCATATTATAGTTTCTAACGAAATCATCGAAGTCCTTGTTAAAGGACCTATTGATCAAGTTGATAGCCATATTATGATCATAGGATTGTCCTAGTGCAATGAGCTGTTCCATATAACCCCTCATTTCCAAATAATGGGCACTTACAGACTTTCCTAGAGCTTGCTTGTAGCTATGCAAAGCATCTACCAAATCATAGATCTCCACAGCTTGCGGCTTTTCGAACATAGCCTTGAGCTCATCAAGCATTCGCTTTGGAGAAAATAGCTCATACTTCTGTTGAAGCGCAGGATCCATTTCTTCCAGCATTAAGCAAGCCACCTCACAGTGCTTCTTAACATTAGCAGCGTGTTCAAGACTTTGCGCATCAGATGCTCCTTCAGCAAGATCCTCCAGATAGGGAGTAGTCAAGATATCGACAGTACCCGCTGCTCTCAAGAAAATTCTTAGCGAGCGGTACCAATCATTGAAGTTTGGGCCAATAAGTTCAGGTCATTCAAAGAAAGCTTTGAACGCAGAACTTATTGTGTTATTGGTGGGTTGAGCCATTTCAACATAAATAAGTTCAAATATTAATATTTTCGATAACAAAATATTTTCAAGAAAATAAATTACCCCCGTTTCAAAACCATATTATTTTCCTTGAATTCTAGTAATGAATGTTCTCAACACAGCGATTTGTTGAACAATTCAATTGACAAACAATTTTCAATTTCTAGATATTTAAGGGATTTACATTGACAAAAAAATATTTTGCATTGTAAACATGTTTCATCCCTTCTGAATTCATTCAGTTTCTAGATCTCACTGAGTAACTTAATTAAGTCGTCTAATCTGAGTAACGTAAAACCATCATACGAATTCTCATTCTACAAATGGTTTTATCTCCATCACAACATCATCCAAAATCTCATTTTATGACGAAGTAATTTCAAGTGTTCGTCAATTAGGAGCATTCGACTTAAGTTTTAAGGGTATAAATTTTGATGTCAAAATCTACGTATGGAGAAGCATGCATACAATCTCCATAGCAAAAGTTTAATAAAACATTTAGTAAACTTATTCATGAGTTTAAATTTCTTCATAAATTATGTTGCGGTATTGGTTAAACAGATTAAAGAATTTACCCACAACTCATCACATCGTACTTTGCTAGAACTCGGCTACTGTAACACCCCCAAATTTACAACGCATCGGAATACAACATTGGGGTGCTACATCATAATACAAGCTCACGAGTTACTGTAAACGTATTCTAAAAGAAACGTTTACCAATGATGATTTCATTAAAAGATCAGAGTTACAAGGTCCCATATTTTAAGAAAACTTATTTTCTATTAAGTTTCAATATAGAATATTTAATCTTTTTAAAAGAAAAGATTTTTATTCCAATGTACAAAGTTCACCAAGTCCACTTCCTTCCATATCCGCATCCAATCCTATCCAAGCATGCCAATATAAACTTGAGATAAACATGCTTAAAAGTCAACAAAAATGATGAGTGAATCCATAGAGTATATAAACAATAACTTTGAACACAAGCTTAATAAACATTTTATTCATAGAACAATCAAACGATGCTAGAGCCATGAACCGAACCTTAAACATGTGCCCAACCTGGAGTGAGACACTCCCAATACTAAATACAATATATCATCGTATGCTCATCCCAAGGAAACATACTCCAGACATGTCGTTAGGCCAACATAGATCTATTATTATTGTACTAGCGTTTACCGGTTATCGGTAATTAACGGTCCATGAAGGAAAGGCCACAACATAACACTCATAGCAACGTTCACATAATAAAACTACTTGTGTTCGATTTTCTAAAACAAGCATGTATCCCCCTCGCGGGTTTGTAAAACATAAAAGGATTTAAATGCGAGGCAATGAACTCACCTGATACAATCGTCACAATAGTTAATAGAGAACGAACGTCAATCAAGAATAAATGTCAACAGTCGATACATGATCACACGAGACCTAAAGATAACGAGGCGCGTCTTAGGCTCGAGACAAGAAATAAATCGTACATATATATAATAAGTATATTTTAATAAGTTCTTGGACATTGCATAAGTTTTATGATTCTTTATAAAACTTCTAGGTGAAAACTTAACCATTTTTGTGTAATATCCATTTTGGCACTTTTAGCCCATCATAAGCCCAATAGTGGTCCACTACCCAAGTATATGACTTAAGTCCATTTTAAATTCAGTATACTACTTTAAATTGGTTATAAATCTCAGTGTTAGCCTCAAAATATTGAGTCAAACAAGAATGCTTGGTCATATGTTTATTATGTATCGTATATTAAAACGTTGTAATAGGTAGTAGATTAGTCGTGTATTACGGGCTTAACTTTAAGCTAAGTTTCATTCATAAGTAACCAAAGCAAAAAAGGAAAGTCCGGCCCATTATCATATAGCCCATCATGCCACAGGTAGACAAGGCTATATAAACCTCTCCTTGCATGTAAGGAGAGGTTGGTTGTCTCATTTTTCTATTCTCCTAATCTAATATTCACCAAGTTTCTCATACACTTCTCTCTACTTTCTCTCACTACTTTCTCTCTCTAGAATTCATCTTTTATCTACCTTTCTTTCTTGTTTAATCATCACAAATATATGGGACAACAATTGGTATCAATCGCCATGGGGTAGTTTTGTGATTGATTGTTGTTATATCATTTGATTCGTATGATTTAATCCGTACATCATCTCGAAATCAAATCTTTTTGTGTTTTTCGAGCTCTACATCTTGATTTACATCTCCTACATAGTTGTGGTAGGGATTTGATTGCTTTTTGTTGGTTAAAATCACGGATTTCTTGTCAAAAATCTCATTTTTTACCTAAAGTTTCGGAAAAGTACAAGCAATCCGATAGCACTCCCTCGGAAAAGGGTTTAATTTTCCGACAGTTATTCCGATAGCACTCCATCGAAAAAGGGTTTTAGTATTCCGACCGTTATTCTGATTGTGTATTCTGATAGGTTATTCCGACAGTGATTCCGACAGGGATTCCGACAGCCTTATTCCGACAGCCATATTCCGACAGCCATATTCCGACAGTGATTCTGATAGGCATTCCGATACAACATTCCGACAGACATTCCGATACTACATTCCGACAGTATTCCGATACAATATTCCGATGGACATTCCGATGATATGTTTAGCTAAATTTTGTTCGAGTATTTTTTAGACTTATCCACTATCTAGACTAGTTTCAGAATATCGTTTACACGAAGTTAAAAATTCCCGTCAAGTAAATTCAAATTTTTCCCACACTAGTTTTAGGACATTTCTAGCTCGATTTCAAAATTTGCCGATTACAAAATTTTTTGGTCTATCATTTTGTCGGACTGGGGAATTTATTGTCGGACTGAAGAAAAATTGCAATTTTCGGAATTTAAACCACAACAACAATCACAACACATCTACTTAAGATCCATATTCACTTCATCATTTCAGAGAATATTGAGATGGATTCTACTGCCGAATATCGTGTGACGAACAGCAACATAATAGTGGCGGGTAACAAAGAGAGACCATCAATGCTTGTGGCTGGTCGACATGCTCAATGTCAATCACGTTTTCTTTGCTATCTTGATACAAGACCTAATGGTGATGCATTGAGGCAATGTATTAACAATGGACCATATGTTTTCTCCGATATCACTGTTCCTCATACACCCGTCACAGACACTACTGCAGAAATACCCGCAACCACAAGAAAAGAAACTTTATCTGATCTTACACCAGAGAAGCATGCTTGGTATGATGCAGAAAAAGAAGCGATCTATATGATTCTAAGTGGAATTTGGAGATGATATTTATTCCACGGTTGATGCATGTCCAACGGCACAAGAAATGTGGATAGCTATTGAACGCTTGCAACAAGGAGAATCACTCAACAAGCAAGATGTTAAAACAAACTTGTTTTGGAACTTTGGTAAGTTTACTGCATTGGATTGAGAATCAATTGAGTCTTATTATTCATGATTCTACAAGATGATGAACGATATGACAAGAAACAACTTGGAGGTCTCCACCATGCAAGTCAATGTGCAATTTCTTAAGCAACTTCAACTAGAGTGGACACGTTTTGTTACTTTGGTGAAACAACAGAAGCAGTTAGACAAGGTAAACTATCACACTCTCTTTGATATCTTGAAATAATTTCAGCATGAGGCAAATGAAATTCGAGCTGAACGAGTTACAAAGACGGCTAATCCACTTGCTCTAGTGTCTACCACTCAAGATCATCGATCTCGTACTCCAAAGTCATACTCCATTCAATCATCCTCACCACGATATTCCACATCATCCAAGTCTTCATCCTCCACAAGATCACACGGCAAAGAACCAAGAGCACCATCACCACCATCTGAGTCATCATTTGAAGAGGATAGTGATGATTATCAAGCTCAGAAGAATCGGGAAATGAAACAACAAATTGCTTTCATTATGAAGACCTACCAGAAATTCTTCAAACCCACCAACAACAATCTTCGAACATCATCCAACAGAAAGAACCAATATGTTGAGAATCCTTCAAGGTATGATACACGTCGACGTGGTGAAAGTCCTTCTAGGTATGATCGACGTAATCCAACACATGTTGAGGGTTCTGCAAGGTATGATCGACAAACTGCCACGTATGATACTCAGAGGATTGTTGCTGCTATTGGGAATAGGGAAACTGTTGGAGCGCAAGTGGTTCAACAAAGTGGGATTCAGTGTTATAATTGCCAAGGTTATGGGAATATGGCAAAGGAATGCATAAAGCCGAAACGGGTTAGGGACTCTAGCTATCATAAATAGAATATGTTGTTATGCAAGAAGATGGAAGCAGGGGTCAAATTGTCGGCTGAGGAAGGAGAAATGCTTGATGACACTGATGATGAAGCCTCCGACCAAGAATTAGAAGCACATTACTCGTACATGGCAAAAGTTGAAGAAGTTCTCAAAGTCACTGAAGATGACAATGGCCCTATCTTTGACCCTGAGCCACTCGATAAGGTACACACCACTGACGAATATAATGTGTTTGGTGATATTCATGAGCATAGTGAGCTACCCAATGCCATTAATGACACATGTATGATGGAAACGGTTGATAGTAATACCACACCTGATTCATCAGACATGTGCAATAATGAGTTTGAGGATGATCAACATGCAAATGAGTATGATGATGAGGAGCGTGTCGCGCTTGCTAATTTAATTGCTAGTTTGCAAAAAGATGTCAATGAAACTAGAAAGAGTCAAAAGCAATTAAAGAAGGAAAACGCAGCGCTCACTCAAAACTTTGAAGAATGCAAAGCCGCTCTAATTAAATCTAATGAGACCCTTGAAAGTTATAGTGCTGAGCTTCTTCAAAAGACTAAAGAGCTTGAGGGTTACAAGGGTAGTGCGTTAAAAATTGAAAAGGACGATCTTGAAAAGAAATACAACGAAACTCTTGAGTTATTAACCAAAGAGAAACGTCAATTTAATGTTTTATTAATGGATGAACGTCAAAAAACGTACCTTGCTACCACCAAAGTTAACGAACTTGAACAACGATTTTCAATGAATAACACCGACTCTACTAAAATTCTTGAGGTTAAGAAACAAGAGGTTGAAACGTTAAAACAAGATTTCAAAAGTCAACATGAAAAAGATACTGAAAAAGTAACGGAACTAGAGGCACAAGTCGAATTTTTAAAGAAAGTTTTTTATAAAACGCATGACTTTATTCAAAGCGTTAGAATGATAGCACCTCCGTCTATGTCTAAGGGTCAAACTAGCTTTGCAAGTCCTGAGTACATTGCCCAAGCTCAAGCTGCGAACCCGCGCCTTTATATGGATGAGTCTGAATGGACCAATCCTGAATATCCTCTTGGTTATGATGAGACATCCCTTTGGGAAGAGGAGAGTAGATCACCGGTCAATAAAGAGTTTGTGAAACCATACAATTATGCTTATGAGAATAGTCTATATGGTCTTTTCACTACACAAAAACAAAAGTCTCGTGAGGAATTTTTTTTAGAATGCAAACAAAGAAGAATTCAATGGAAGAAAGCTTTTGCTACTAAGAAAACAAAGGTTTCTAAGTTCATCAACTACTTGCCTCTTGATGCTTCTAAAAGCAAGATTGGGTTTCAACAACATTACATTGATAATATTAAATCCATTGTTGACAATGAATGGAAACAACAAGAAAATGACGAGTGGAAAAAACCAATTTCTCAAGATATAACTGTGCTTATCAAACAAATCTTAATACCGAACACGACCACATTAAAAGAAAATATGCTTGAATTTGAAAGATTAATTCGGTCTGAAATGTTTGATGATTTAAAATATGTTGAGTCTATTGAGAAAGAAATAGACGATCTTCAAATGGACAGGTCCGTTTTTTTTTATGAATATGATTTACTCTTAGAAGAATGTCTCTCCAAATATATTTTGTGTGTTACTTTTCAATCTTGTGCTGATATCGATGAATATTCTGATGTTGCATGCAAATATCTTGATAAAATCAAAGAATGTGAGCGCTTGAACTTGAGCTTTCGAAACGTAAAGAAAATGTTGATAAAAAGGCTTTTGAGTTACTTCAAACCAAAACTGATCTCCTTCAAAAACATTGTCATTCTCTTGAACTTGCTTTGTAAAAAGACGCTGGTAGTTTTACACATGATAATAACTTGCAAGAAAAACTTTCCAAAACGTTTCGAGAAATGAATGAACAAAGTTTGGAAATTAAAGGGTTGAAAGCTCAGTTACAAGACAGGGAAATAGCGATAGCAGAGCTGAAGAAACTCGTTGCTAAGATGGGTGGGAAAATTGTGGAACCTAGTGTTAAGAAACCTGTTGTAAGACAACCCAATGCGAAAAAAGTGACTAGACCCTCTGTCTTGGGAAAACCATTTGTTTTCTCTAATTCTGCATTTGCAAAACCTGCGTTTCCCCCAAGACGGATGGGAAGGATAGGTTACCACAAAACACTCCCAAAACACATATTCGATCACAAAGCATTAAAAAAACAAATGTGATTAAACCATGGATGTATAGATTGGCCACTAAACCCACACATAACAAAGAAAGTCAATCACCTCAGACTTCTAGAAACACTAATAGACGTGTGTCTTTTACTACAGGAGTAGTCTCCATTGCTAGTGTTAGCCGGCCCCAGCTTAAGAGCACTCGAATGAATGAAAAGGTTTGGCAAAACAAGAGTCAACGGAAGATGAAGAAAGTAGAAGACCACCCTAGGATTTTCAATGTTTCTAAGAATAAAACGTCTGTAATCGCGTGTAATGATGATTTGAATGATTCGACTTTGAATGCTTTGAATGTTAAGTTTGTTTGTGTGAAATGTGGAAAGTGTGCTAATGCCAGTCATGCTATGTGTGTTTCGAATACTGTCAAAAGCGTAGCTACTAGATTTAAGAAGCAAACGGCGATGCCTATTAGTGCTAGAAAACCCAAACGAAAAGTGAACCATTCTGGTGCAACCCCCCTTGAGAACAGTATTGCATCAGACTCCACCACTAAGAACCCTAGAAGCAGAATTAGGGAATTATATGAGTCTGCTAGCAAGTCGTGGAAATGGTGGTTTGCTAATCAATGTCCTCCAGGATATAAATGGATGCCTAAGGTTAGGACAAAAAATGTGACAACGAGTGTTAGTATGCCTTTAAATGTTGCTAAGGACACTAATGATTCTGAAATCACAACTAATGTGGTATCCAATTTAGCAAATGCTCCATCGTGTTCTAACTCTTCTGCAGGTGATACAAATAATTCTCTTCATACTGGACTCCGGATGCACGAAGCACATGACGGGGAATCTCAAGCTTCTAATTAACTTCGTGGAGATGTTCCTGGGTACGGTCTGATTCAGAAATGATCAATTTGCACCAATCCTAGGATATGGAGATTTGGTTCAGGGGAATATCACGAAAAAGGGTATACTACGTCGAAGGGCTCAATCACAATATTTTCTCGGTTGGTCAATTCCGTGATGCAGATTTGGAAGTTGCTTTCAGAAAGAAGACATGTTTTGTCCGTGATTATGATGGGAATGATTTACTCACCGGTTCACGGAGTACTGATCTTTACACAATTTCACTACAAGACACAACTTCATCAACTCCAATTTGCTTCATGGCTAAAGCTTCAACGACTCAGGCATGGTTATGGCATCAACGTCTTTCTCATCTCAACTTTGATACCATCAACTTGCTTTCTAGGAAAGATATTGTGAGAGGCCTTCCAAGTTTGAAATTCATCAAAGATCATCTTTTTTTCTTCTTGTGAGCTTTGTAAAGCTAAACGAAGTAGCTTTAAGACAAAGACTACACCAAGCTCTAAAGGACGGTTAGATATTCTTCATATATATTTGTGTGGTCCCATGCGTGTTCAAAGTATCAATGGGAAGAAATACGTTATGGTAATTGTCGATGATTACTCAAGGTACACATGGACTCACTTCTTGAGGTCCAAGGATGAAGCACATGAGGTTATCATTAACTTCCTTAAGTTGATACAACGTGGTCTTCAAGCTCAAGTAAAAGTGGTACGTACTGACAGAGGCACAAAATTCTTGAATTCAACTCTGAAGAATTACTTTGAAGTCGAAGGGATTGAACATGAAACATCTATTGCTCGAACACCCGAACAAAACGGTGTTGTTGAAAGACGAAACCGTACTTTAGTTGAGGCTGCTCGAACACTATTATCCGTTTCAAAACTACCATTATACTTTTGGGCCGAAGCCGTGTCAACCGCATGCTACACACAAAACCGATCCTTAATTATTCCTAGACACGAAAAGACACCATATCGCATAATTCATGATCAAAAACCTTCACTCAAACACCTTCACGTTTTTGGATGTACTTGTTACATTATACGGGATGGTGAAAACTTGGACAAGATGAAAGAAAAAGGCGATGCATGCATTCTTGTGGGATATGCAACTCAGTCTAAGGGATATAGAGTTTACAACAAGAGAACAAAACTGATAGTTGAGACTATTCATATCAGATTCGATGAATTGCAAGAAATGAAACTTGAACAAAACAGTTTAAGTCCCAATCCACAACGACAAACTACTTCTGTACAAAACCGCACGGAACTCGGAACTCAAGACCACAGCAATGAACCGTCAAGTTCAAAGCTGGTTCCTGAACATGTTCCTAGAGAAGATATGACAGTGGACACGACACTTGAAGAGTTGGAAATGTTATATGGACCAATGTATGATGAATATTTCACGGGGGAGAAACAAGTTCTATCAAAGTCTTCCGATGTCACTCATGATAAGAATGATGATACCGATCATCGTCAACAAAAGGATACAACCTCATCTACTTCAACACGGGTTGCTGCAGATTTACCTCCTCAGAATATCACCTCAACAACCACTCCTACAACATCCACAACTACTGTCATTGCTCCAGAGAACACAAATCAAGCAGACAATGCATTATCTGACGAAGACGAATTTAACAACCTATTCGGTACACCGGTACACGAAACTGGAGAGTCTTCTACTCGCCATGTTGATCTGTCAAATATGCATACGTTCTACACATCATCGGACCCGAGAACATCCTTTGGTTCAGGTAATTGGAAACCCTTCACAGCCTGTTCGTACAAGACGACAACTAGCCACCGATGGCGATGTTTGTATGTTCGTACTCGCCGTGAGTACAGCTGAACCGAAAAACATCAAAGAAGCCATGGCTGATCATGATTGGATCAAATCGATGATGGATGAACTTCAACAATTTGAAAGACTTAAAGTCTGGGAACTTATTGACAGACCATACAATTTGATTCGGTTAAATCTTCGTTTGATCTGGAAAAACAAGATGGATGAAGAAAACACGATCATCAAGAACAAAGCTAGGCTAGTGGCTAAGGGGTATGGCCAAAAAGAGGGAATTGATATTGACGAATCATTTGCACCAGTTGCTCTTATGGAAGCGGTCAGGATTTTCCTTGCTTATGCTGCACATAAGGGATTTACTGTCTATCAAATGGACGTAAAGACGACATTTCTTAACGGTCCTTTAAAGGAAGAAGTCTATGTCACGCAGCCAGAAGGATTCGTCAATCCTCATTATCCTGAGAAGGTGTATCGTCTCCACAAAGCACTTTATGGGCTCAAGCAAGCTCCAAGGGCGTGGTACGACGAGCTCTCGAAATTTCTGGTATCCAAAGGTTTCTCAAAAGGTTCCATTGATCTAACTCAGTTCACTTATAAATATGCGGATGACATTTTGCTTGTGCAGATTTATGTTGATGACATTATTTTCGGGTCTACAAACCCAAAACTTTCAAAATGGTTTGAAAAAGTCATGCACAGCAAATTTGAAATGTCAATGATGGGCGAACTAAAATTCTTTCTAGGAATTCAAGTTCACCAATCCCCAAGTGGTATCTTTATAAACCAAGCTAAGTATTGTCAAGAGATAATCAAAAAGCATGGTATGACTTCATGTGACCCCGTTAGGACACCATTATCAACCACATCGCTAGATGCTAACTTGGAGGGAAATGCTATAGATCAAACGAGATATCGTTCCATGATTGGTTCCCTCATATACTTGACAGCAAGCAGACCTGATATTTCACATGCCACATGTTATTGTGCACGATATCAAGCATGACCTACTGAAAATCACCTCAAGGAGGTTAAACGGATCTTTCGGTACCTTAAGAATACCATTCATTTGGGACTCTGGTATCCGAGGGAAACCGGTTTCTTTCTAACGGCCTATTCAAATTCTGATCATGCAGGGTGTCTTGATACACGAAAAAGTACTTCTGGTGGTGCACAATTTCTAGATCAAGATAAGCTTATGGGATGGTCTTCCAAGAAGCAGGATTGCACGTCACTTTCATCAGCTGAATCGGAGTATGTTTCTCTATATGCGCGTTGTGCTCAAGTTCTATGGATGAGAACACAACTCATGGATTATGGCTTCCACTTTGATAAAGTACCTATGTACTGTGACTCAAAGTCGGCCATAGCCATCTCCTGCAATCCGGTACATCATTCCCGTACGAAGCACATTGATGACAGATACCACTTCATAAAGGAACAAGTTGAAAGAGGTATCGTTGAACTATATTTTGTTGGAACGGATTACCAATTAGCCGACTTGTTTACGAAAGCTCTATCGAAAGATAGGTTTGAGTACCTTGTTAGGCAAATTGGTATGAGATGTTTGACTCCAGCGGACCTGGAGATTCTGGCAAAGGTGCCTGCTTGATTTATCTATCAAACATCTACCTATAAATATCTTTGAAAAAATCAAAATACAAAAATATAAAACATATAAAAACAAAACACAAAATTAAAAATATTTTAAAATCCAAAAATATTCTTCTCAACATGTCTTTTAGTATCGATAATATGGGTGTGCCTAGAAATGTTGCTTAGTAACGACACGTGTGTGTACATAAAGCTCGATGAAAGTTGTAAATATTTTTCAAAACATGTTATTTTACTTTTAATAAAGGAAAATGTCTATTTTGGACAATATTTCTAAACAACGGGTAGAGCAATCTATCTTGGGTTGAGCTTGTCACAAAACATTCAACGTTTTGAGCTCAACACAATGGCTTGTAATAACTTTCAGATTGCAACCCGGATCTATATCACGGGGGAGTGTACGATTTAGTTTGCTTACCCTCAGCAAAAGAAGAGAAATCTTCTTACACTTGAGTTGATTTGTCAAGACATTCAAAGTCTATGAACTCAAGTTTATGCTTTAGAAAAACCTCTTCGCCAAAAAAGAAATAGGATTTTTCAAAAAACGTTGAACACAATTTTTTCAAGAATTTTTCAATGATTATTCAAAATCTTTCAAAAATTGTGTGTTCAAAAAACTCCCATCCTCAAAAAGTGAAATGTGGATCACAACCTCACAATGACAATTAAATTGGATCAATTTTTGAGGAGGAGCATTTCAACTTCATGCAAAGATTGACACATCTTTCTCCCGAAGATTTTCAAGACTATTTTCTAAAATATATTTTAATCAAATTTGGTATCTCTAATATCAAACTATTTTAATATATTAGAGATAGGGGGAAATGTGATTAAAATGTGATCTTATATAAGACTCAAGCACTTTCACTCTTACTTACATGTGCGAAACACTTTCGATTATCGATGCACATGTGAAGGGGGAGCATTTCTGAAACGACAAAACTATCATGGTGTTAAATATTTTTCAAACACCTTGTTAGAGATTTGAAGTGGTTTTTCATGGTTACGATCAAATACCCACAACATCTTTAATTCACGACGTTATTGGTGTCAAAAGGGTGGTTAGGTTTAAGTCCTATGATCCAACCTGAACCGGAGGGATCTTCCCAGGGACAATCCAATAGATTATTAGAAGTCCTTAGGAAAGATGGAGTAGAATGTGAACGTAGCTGAATGCCGACTAAGTAGTGATGCTAGCACTGGAACAATCGCAACAAAGTGCTAGTAATGATGTCTTGGTAAGCATTGAAGGGGGTTGAAGAATGAAAAAGAAATGTAAGGATAAAGGGGGTAAACAAAGAAGCCCTCCATACAACTTAGGCAGAAACCGGGTCAACACATCATGAAGACAACTCATCATGGACCCAGTGATGTAAGCACAACCCTTTCCTAGCTACTCAGGCTTCTCTCAAAAGAAGTTTGTTTTATTTTCACGGAGAACAACATGACTTCTATTGACTTTCTCACTTCGAGATAGTTGATATTGAATAGGTGGCATCTGCTCTAGCCTCCGACCACTAAAAGTACACAAATCGAGTTTAGAGCCAAGAGATACATCAAATCTCGTTAGGACACACGGATGAACATCAAGAGAGTCCTACGCTATATCCTTGTGATATTGCTAGAACACTCAGAGTGATATTACTTAGTATTCACAATGATGAGTGGAAATCCTTCCAGTGTTAACATCAAACAACACTGCGGTAGGTCATATGCAAGATTCTTTATGAATTGAACATGTGTAAAACTGAAAAGCAACAGTGGTTTTGATTTTGAATTGATTCAAACTCATTTAAGGTTTCTACGCAATATCTTTATGGTCTTGCCAGAACATTCAGAGTGATATTCATTAAGATTCACAGTGACCAATGGAAATCCTTCTAGCATCAACATCAAACAGCGCTACGGTAGGTGACTTGTGAGATTCTTATGAATCAAGCTTGTGTCAACTGGAAAGCAACAATGGTAAGATTCTTTATGAATCACACTTGTTCCATGAATTTGAATTGACGACTTTAATCAAGCGGATATTGATCCAATTGATTCACTCTTTATGTTCGCAGTCTTGCTTTGAGATAGTCGAGTAAAGAGAACGGCTAGTACAGCCGCGAAACCCTGTCAAGGAGATTCTTAACTGAATCTACATATCACAGGTACGGTATTTAATATCGTATAACGGTCTTCACCGAATGGAGGTAAAACGCTACCGATTTAGGACAAATGTCAAAACCATTCAGTCCGTGTCTATGTTTTGTCTCAAGAAGGTGGCGTCACGGTGTACTCAGCAAAGTCAAAGATTCAAAACGACATACTCATGCCTAAAGACATATTCAACAATTAATAGCGTAAGCATGTGGATGAAGACACAAGATCGCAAGATGGATAAGACGAGTCAAGGATGATTTGAAGATCTCAAGATCAAAAAGACAAAGTCGAAAGATAACGACAAAGGCTCAAAGATCACAACATGAAGAAACAAGACTACTATTACACGTTTAAGACTCGTTTATGGCGAGATTAGTAATCTGTACAATTCTCCAAATGACAAAGGGTAATGACCTCTCATAAAGGGTAATGACCTCTCATTGGGGGAGATTGTTAGCCTCAAAATATTGAGTCAAACAAGAATGCTCGGTCATATGTTTATTATGTATCGTATATTAGAACGTTGTAATAGGTAGTAGATTAGTCGTGTATTACGGGCCTAACTTTAAGCTAAGGTTCATTCATAAGTAACCAAACCCCAAAAGGAAAGCCCGGCCCATTATCATATAGCCCATCATGCCACATATTGGCAAGGATATAGAAACCTCTCCTTGCATGTAAGGAGAGGTTGGTTGTCTCATCTTCCTATTCTCCTAATCTAATATTCACCAAGTTTCTCACACACTTCTCTCTACTTTCTCTCACTACTTTCTCTCTCTATAATTCATCTTTTATCTACCTTTCTTTCTTGTTTAATCATCACAAATATATGGGACAACACTCAGGTCCAATAATGGCCCAATAGCCATTAGAAGTGTAACTTGGGCTTTTATGGCCCAAGTCCACGTTATATAGTTTTTGGGTTCTAAAACGCATCACAAACACGTACACTTAATATTTTACGTTGGTCGAGTCTCGGGTTCCATAATAATCAGTAAATAACTAAGTCTAAAATTCCCAAAAAGTGGGTCCTACCACGCCGGGTTGTAGGAAAAACATCACTTTTTACGTTAATGAGTTATAATCCGTTTATTATAAATTTTCTCGACATGTCCCGCTAATTTGTTCATATCTCTTGAACCCTAAATCATCTAAGTGTGTTCTTTTTACCAAAATCATTATTAACTCATTTACTTTACTGATTATATGTCTAATTATCCCCAATTTATACTTTTCATAGCTAATTAACCCATTTCTTAACTTAGAAGAGTTGGCTGTTTTTGGGCAGCCAAACTCGTTTTCACCATTTTGACCGCCATTTCCAAACCATAAAGAATTGGTAAACCATCTGATTGATTCGACTTGCTAATGAGTTTTGTTACAACCTACAGTTTTACCTTTTTCAACGATTCTGAGTTCTTATGTGAGAAAACAGTCCGTCAAGACAGTATGTTCAGATCTGACTAGTTTTTACTATTTTGGCCACCATTTCCAAACCGTAAGAAATTGGTAAACCATCCGATTGATTCTAGTTCTTCATGATCTTATATACAACTTTTAGTTTTACATATTTGTAGGTCAGTATATAATTTTTACGAGAAAACAGTCCATCAAAACAGTATGTTCAGATCTGACTAGTTTTTACTATTTTGGTCATATCTTGCTTTCTAGAATTCGTCACGGGACGAGCCACCCGGGGAATTAATCACAAAACAATTATCTATCTTAATATGTAAGTTTTTCAATATCCCAACCCACTGAGTTCGGCATGGAATCTGTTTCTGCTACGGTTTAAAAATCGTTATAAATCAAATCGTTACTAGTGCTTGTTTAGCTTTATTTTTAGTGTTCAAAATTTTGTATACAATGTCCCAATACTCATTAATCCATTTCGTACATATATATATTCAGAATATATATTTAAGATCAAGAAAAATAAAAGGAATAATAAATAAGAACGAGATGTATATCTTACGAGGCTTATCAAAGTGGTGGTACTAATGAGTGATGCATGCAAGCAACCATCCAAGATCTTGTCAACACTTGATGTGACCACCATGCATGGATAGATCCGGACTATATCTACAAGTTTCACTTGATGTAACCACCATGCATGGATAGATCCGGACTAGATCTACAAGTTTTACTTGATGTAACCACCATGCATGGATAGATCCGGACTAGATCTACAAGTTTCACTTCATGTAACCATAATGCATGGATAGATCCGGAGTTTTGGAGCATTTTTGGTCTTGGACGGAAAAAAAGAAGGTCGCCGGAAAATATGGAGGTCGCCGGAAAAACACCACCGGAAAAGTTTTCCGGTGGAAGCCATTGATGAAAGCTTGAGAGATTTTTGTAAGATGTGTGTGTTTTTGCTTTGAATACAATGAAAGAAATGAGGTTATTTTTCCTTTTATACCAAAACCATATAAAACAAAATGGCAACTAGTTAATAGTTTACGGTATATTTTGTAAGTGTTTTGTTTACTTTTGAACAATAAGCGTTCTAGGCTCGTTTAGACGACTTAACGGACAATTCAAGACACGAGACTTGCGCCATCGTTTTTAAAATCATTTTTCCAATAACAATGAGTCCTTACTTCGTCGCATTTCGAAAACATTTGCTATTATTTATTTAAATGCCCATTTAATCATTGCTATCTATTTCGGTTAAATTTCACCGTAAAAATAAAATGTAAACTCTAATACCCACGTTATTAGCAACGTATTAAGATATAATAAAAAAATATTTCTTCATATATTTTTAGAGTTTTTGTTTTGAATTGTTTCAACTATTATTTTTATTATTTTCGCTCAGTCCGTCTTTAAAACTTCGAAAGATACTACAAGTAATTAAATAAAAATTATTTAATTTATGAAATGTAAACGTAAAATTTTTAAATTTCTCAGTTCATAAACTAAAAGAAAATATTCAAAATAAATTTGAATTTAGCTAACACGATCTTCGTTAAATTATCGAAAATAAATAACAAGTTTCGTAAATGTTCACTAGTAGTCCTCGTTACTCGTCAGAACGTAAAAATAAAACGTTGAATATTGGTTTCAACTTAAACCGTCAAACGTCATAATAATTAACGTTATCATATACTTCAAAAATACTCGAAAAATAAAATTAAATTATGATCTTATTTTTACGGGGTTTACATCCTCACCACCTTAAGGGGGCACCGTCCCGGGGTTCGTTAAAAGATTTCACGTCATAGAAAATCTTCTCGAGAGTACATAACTTCATTGCGTTACAGAATTACTTAAAACAAGGTAATTGTAACTAATCGTACAAAATCACCTAATCACATGATCGTTAGGGAAACATTCCATTAAAGGAGATTTCTTCGAAGCAGAAATCATTCGGAGTATACATTACTCCATCGAACGCACTACAACGTAAATTAAAACATTGAATGGTATCACTAAGCACATATAATCACATTACGACATGCTTGCAAACTAACCAAGCCATGTCAATTCAATCAGTTCAATCAAGTTAACTCATGCTTGCTGAATAGTCAAGTCATGATAATAATGAATATTTGACAGGATTTTCGAATAAGTCCAGTCAAAAGAAAGTTTGTAGGTTAAAGGATGTTCACGGGCCTGATAGCCATGGATGCATATCCAAAAACGACTTTTGTCATAGGAGGGTGCTCACACACGAATACATACCCAAGGTAATATAGGTACGGGTTACCTGCCGATCGGACAACATTTCACAATGCCGCCTCGAGCTCGCACCATGTACGATCACTCGACTAAAACCAAAATAATATTACGGGGTGTTCTCATACGGATACATACCCAAGGTAATATAGGTACGCGTTACCTTCCGATCGGGCAGCATTTCACAACGCCACCTCGAGCTCGCTCAACGTACGACTACTCGACTAAAGCCAAAATAATATTACTGGGTGTTCTCATACGGATACATACCCAAAGTAATATAGGTACGCGTTACCTTCCGATCGGGCAGCATTTCATAATGCCACCTCGAGCTCGCACAACGTACGACCACTCGACTAAGTCACATATCACATAAACACATAACAAGCAAAGTTTTGCACATAATTTCAACTATGGATATACTTTGTTTGATCATTGACAATCAAAGGGGATCGAGACAAGCACAAGGATTCCTCAATTGAATAAACTAAGACGGCAAACCGAATTGTCTTTCATCTACCGATGCGCGGTCGGCAAACTTCAACTATCCATCGCATACCGTTTTATTCCCTACAAATTATGATGAAGGACGACAAAACTGGATCAAGTAGGATCCGACCATTTTGCTTGCCTCTCGCACCGAAGGCTCTCCTTTTTGAACCATCCTTGTGTGACCCTACGTTGGTATACGAGTCAGCACTCTACGTTGGTATTCGAGTTCACAAGGCAGAATAGGAACAAATCAAACACCTCGAATTCAAAACTCGAGTCTATGAAGATTCGTCCGTGACATAAGCTGACCGAACACAAAATCGGCTTTCCTCCAGTTTGGCAGTCTGTTGATTCTTTTTAAAATTTCTCCTTAGTTTCGGTACGAGGTTTCTTGGTAATTCGTCACCAACATAGTGATTTAGACAGGATTCACACGTTGTACATGACACATAAAAATGTTTTATGAAAATATTCGGTCAAGGTGACTTTCTAAGTCAACACCAATCGTAAGAGAAGATGTCAAGAAACACAAAGAATTTGGAACATGTTCTTACGGAATCGAATCGAACATGATTACTTGCATAAGGATCCACCATTTAAAAGTGTTCTCACACAAACATTTATTGAAAACCACAATTTTAAATGAAACGACTGATCTGACACGACGTGGCTCTTCCCGAGTTATGCGTAGTTAGCTAGGCTATGTATAATTAAGGACCGAGCAACGACCCATCTAATACATCACGACTCTTCCCGAATTATGCATAGTTAGCTAGGCTACCCATAATAGAAGACCAAGTGATGACATATTCGATGCTACTAAAAGAAACTTTATGATTATTGCACAACATACAAGATTATGAAGGTTTTTGACTTATTCTTGAAAATAAGTAAATCACGTGACATAGAAATCAAAAAATATTTTTACCGTTGTTTCTAGAAATACATCAACTATTTGTATATTCTTTCTTGGGAAACATATTTTTCCTTCATCTACTTGTAAAAAAATATCAACGCAATTTGGTATATGATTCGATAAAATACTTTATATATTAATATATATTCTTGGAAATTGTTACTTCATAAAATGACGCAAAGGTGGTTTGGAATCAAGAATCAATGCAAGTATAAAGAGTAGAAATCAAGAATCAATGAGACTGAATGAGGTGAACGATCAATATATTTGCTACTGAAATTGCTTACACTATGAGTCAAGATACACCTAAGATATGTCAAGAGTTTCTAGGTAACAACGGCCTTTCGAACAAGAATTGTGTTTTGCCGAATGGCTAAAACTGACTCTAAAATGCTCGAATCCCTCTTCCAAAATTTATGTCAACTTTTAATTAATAACTTTCAAGTATTTAAATTAACACTTAAAGTGTATATTTTGATTTTTCTCTAGTTTATTTATTATAACAAAACACAAGCTTTGTCTTATGTTAAAATAATCGTAAAAATAAATTTTATCTTATCTAAAATTTAACAATAAGTTTTTACAAAATCTCAAACCTCCAATACGTGACAAGTTCCCACTCACGAGCGTATATTATGAAACATGTCAAAGTTTATATTTGACCCAAAAATCATTTTATATCATGTTTAGACCCATGTATACACGCGTTTTAAATCGTGAAATTTTCTCAACCATTCTTTCAACTAATCTAAGCAAGTTTTCAATGGATTTCATCACAAACATTTATCAACAACAAGTTATGTCGTAAAACAAATGATTATATTGGTAATAGAGGTTACGTTTATTGATTCACTAAAAAGACAAGAGAGGAAATAGTTTCGCCTCCTTCTTGCGTTCCTTAGTCGCGGCTCAACAAAGAAAAACCAAACAATAACACTTCGAAAATCTAACCATGTTTTATATATATATATATATATAGATATATATAATAACGTAACGTATATATATTACATATGTACGAAATTAACCATATCAGATGATAATGGAAATACCGTTATTTAGTATAAATAGTACAAGCGAAAGTACGACCATAGGGAGGATCGAAAGGCGTAAATAGAGATCTAATGGTTCGTCAAAGAACGGTATCGTATGTATATAATTACAATTTATACCACGCACGCATATGGTATAAAATATACAATTAAAGGCCTAAAACAAAGCACATAAAGAATTGGGAAGGATTTCACGCGCGGATATCGGACATCGGTGAACGACTCGTGATAATTTTTAGAAAATAGTCATAGTCCAGGTTTTGAAAAACGACCTAGTTCGCTATGACTCGAGCTCTGATACCAATCTGTAACACCCCCAAATTTACAACGCAACGGAATACAACATTGGGGTGCTACTTCATAATACAAGCTCACGAGTCACAGTAAACGTATTTTAAAAGAAACGTTTACCAATGATGATTTCATCAATAGATCAGAGTTACAAGGTCCCAATAAATTAAGAAAACTTATTTTCAATTAAATTGCAATATACAATATTTAATCTTTTTAAAAGAAAATATTTTTATTCCAATGTACAAAGTTTACCAAGTCCACTTCCTTCGATATCCGTATCCAATCCTATCCAAGCATGCCAATATAAACCTGAGATAAACATGCTTAAAAGTCAACAAAAATTCTGAGTGAATCCATAGAGTATATAAACAATAACTTTTAACACAAGCTTAATAAACATTTTATTCATAGAACAATCAAACGATGCTAGAGCCATGAACCGAACCTTAACTATGTGCCCAACCTGGAGTGAGACACTCCCAATACTAAATACAATATATCCTCGTATGCTCCTCGCAAGGATACATACTCGGGACAGGTCGTTAGGCCAATATAGATCTATTATTATTGTACTAGCGTTTACCGGTTATCGGTAATTAACGGTCCATGAAGGAAAGGCCACAACATAACACTCATAGCAACGTTCACATAATAAAACTACTTGTGTTTGATTTTCTAAAACAAGCATGTATCCCCCTCGGGGTTTTGTAAAACATAAAAGGATTTAAATGCGAGGCTATGAACTCACCTGATACAATCGTCACAATAGTTAATAGAGAACGAACGTCAATCAAGAATAAATGTCAACAGTCGATACATGATCACACAAGACCTGAAGATAACGAGGCGCGTCATAGGCTCGAGATAAGAAATAAATCGTACATATATGTAATAAGTATATCTTAATAAGTTCTTGGACATTGCATAAGTTTTATGATTCTTTATAAAACTTCTCGGTGAAAACTTAACCATTTTAGTGTAATATCCAATTTGACACTTTTAGCCCATCATAAGCCCAATAGTGGTCCACTACCTAAGTATATGACATAAGTCCATTTTAAATTCAGTATACTACTTTAAATTGGTTATAAATCTCAGGTCCAATAATGGCCCAATAGCCATTAGAAGTGTAAGTTGGGCTTTTATGGCCCAAGTCCACGTTATATAGTTTTTGGGTTCTAAAACGTATCACAAACACGTACACTTAATATTTTACGTTGGTCGGGTCTCGGGTTCCATAATTATCAGTATATAACTAAGTCTAAAATTCCCGACAAGTGGGTCCTACCACGCCGTTTTGTATGAAAAACATCACTTTTTACGTTAATGAGTTATAATCCGTTTATTATAATTTTCCTGACATGTCCCGCTAATTTGTTCATATCTCTTGAACCCTAAATAATCTAAGTGTGTTCTATTTACCAAAATCATTATTAACTCATGTACTTTGCTGATTATATGTCTAATTATCCCCAATTTATACTTTTCATAGCTAATTAACCCATTTCTTAACTTAGAAGAGTTGGCTGTTTTTGGGCAGCCAAACTCGTTTTCACCATCTTGGCCGCCATTTCCAAACCGTAAGGAATTGGTAAACCAACCGATTGATTCGACTTATTCATGATTTTATATACAACCTACAGTCATACCTTTTTCAATTATTCTGAGTTCTTATGTGAGAAAACAGTTCGTCAAGACAGTATGTTCAGATCTGACTAGTTTTTACTATTTTGGCCACCATTTCCAAACCGTAAGGAATTGGTAAACCATCCGATTGATTCTAGTTCTTCATGATTTTATCTACAACTTTTTGTTTTACATATTCGTAGGTCAGTATATAACGTTTACGAGAAAATAGTCCATCAAAACAGTATGTTCAGATCTGACTAGTTTTTACTATTTTGGTCATATCTTGCTTTCTAAAATTCGTCACGGGACGAGCCACCCGGGGAATTAATCACAAAACAATTTTCTATCTTAATATGTAAGTTTTTCAATATCCCAATCCACTGAGTTCGACATGCAATCTGTTTTTTCTACGGTTCAAAAATCGTTATAAATCAAATCGTTACTAGGGCTTGTTTAGCTTTATTTTTAGTGTTCCAAATTTCATATACAATGTCCCAATATTCATTAATCCATTTCGTACATATATATATTCGGAATATATATAAGATCAAGAAAAATAAAAGGAATAATAAATAAGAAAGAGATGTAGATCTTACGAGGCTTATCAAAATCGTGGTACTAGTGAGTGATGCATACAAGCAACCATCCAAGATCTTGTCAACACTTCATGTGACCACCATGCATGGATAGATCCGGACTATATCTACAAGTTTCACTTGATGTAACCACCACACATGGATAGATCCGGACTAGATCTACAAGTTTTACTTGATGTAACCACCATGCATGGATAGATCCGGACTATTTTTTTGGTAAAAGGGTAACAATGACCCCGATAAATAGAACCAAAAAAAGCATTGAAGTACAAGGAATGTGGCTAAAATACCACATTAACCGCAAGCTACAGGCAGCTTGTTAAACAAAATGTTTATGACAGGCCATAAACATTAACTAGTCTAGAATACTGGAAATATATAAACTAGACAAAAACCAAGATGATAACATAAAGTTACGAGGAAAATAATAAAATATCAACATGGGATCAGCTAGATGGAGTGCTTGCCCCAATATTAGTGCTGAGAAGATTCACCGATTCATCAAAGACGACCTCGACTCCCTCCTCCTCCTCATTATCTTCCTCGCTTACTTGAACCCCTTCGTCAATACCAGGCAAGGACAAAGATGAAAATTTATTAGATGTAGAAACACTGCTCATTTGAGCTTTACCCTTGTTCGGACCATTTGGATTGCTAGACTGCTGCGACTGACCAGATTTAGTATTCAACTTTCTACTACTATCACCACTCATACTTGTAGTATCCAAGTGAGTCTTTGGATGAAAAACAACTGTCTTACCTGTTTGGAAACCCTTGCTCAATGGACCACTTCTCGGAATTTGATTCCCTAAATTACCTTTGTACTTCTTCGTCTTGCTTTTCACTTGTTGGAATCCATCATTATCAACATGAGTTGTCACATTTTCAACCGTTTTAGGTTTAACATTTTTCGGACAAGAATCAAAGGAATGACTAAAAATATTACAAGTATGACATCTAGGCGATTTCCATTCATATTCAACATGAATTAATTCCTTAGTATAACCAGAGCCTTCAAGATCAGGGACACCAATAGTAACGTTATATACATACTCCGAATCAGCATTCATCTCAATAAGACAACGAGCAAAACTACAACGACCCCAAGACTCTTTGCACATATTATCAGTATAATTATCCATCATAATAAGCTTACCAAGAAATGAAGCAATTAAACTAATACCTTCCTCTTCAAATACCTGTAGCGGGACATCATGAAGCTTGACCCATACCGGAATACGAGTTAGTTCCTCCTTTAGAAGATTCGTTTTCATAGTCCATTTCTTAAGAAAAATTGGTGAATTACGAACCATCCACGGACCACCTTCCAGAACCGTATTAAGACCCTCACCAGACCCAAATTGAAAAAAGAAAAAACCTTTCTCATTCATCATGATACGCTTAAGACCATGTTTAGCCCAGTTGTTCTTAGCAAAATACTCAACCACAGGAAATGCAATCCTTTTACCAAGAAAGTAACCATAAAAAGTGTTGTGGTAGCGAGTATTTACTTTTTCAACGACCTTCCTAGGAATAGAGATATTAACCCCTTCATAGACATTTTCAGAATTAAACGAAGAAGAAATTGCATTAATACCTCCATTAGTAGACGTAACCATGTCATCTTCAAATTTGCAAAGTAACTCCAGAATTTCTTTAGCACGGTCAAGAGAGATCAATTCCCACAAAGGATGTTTCTTCATTCTTAATTCATGCATAAATTCACCCGCATCACCAACCGTGTGAATCGTTACACCAAATAATTTCAAAACCTCATGTAGATTACACGGTTGCATACCATTAATGGTTGCAGCCTTAGCTGCAAAGTCCAAAACTACATCACAAGAAGAGGAAACATTAGTAATAGGGTCATCTGTTTCCTTAGCCATTTGTGCATAGTGCACACTCGAACCACCTGAACTTAGAGAAGAAGTTCTACTAGTTAGATTCTTATGGCGTTCACACAAAACTTCATAATAAAGCATAGTGGTCTCCTTAGGTAAAGTAGACCATTTAGGAAATTTGTTTGCCTTAACACCATTTGCAAACACTTCAATTTCACGCACAGTATTCAAAGGAACAGAAAACAAATTAGATATCTCCTCTAGCGTTACTAAAACCTTAAGATTAGAAACCTTAATCACATCATTCCAACCTGTAAACAATGGCTTATCACTTTCATTGCTCGAATCCATGTTCATACTTAACAATAAACAATCAATACGGAACCCTTAACAAAGTGCTATAATGATCGTAAGCTTGGCACCTTGAATATGGCTATAATAAACGAACTTAAGAATCAATCGCAGCCTACACTTAATATTATAATGTCAACTAAAGTGAGAAACTTATAATGTCACTTGATGTACAAGTTTCACTTGATGTAACCAACATGCATGGATAGATCCGGAGTTTTGTAGCATTTTTGGTCTTGGCCGGAAAAAATGAAGGTCGCCGGAAAATATTGAGGTCGCCGGAAAAACACCACCGGAAAATTTTTCCGATGGAAGCCATTGATGAAAGCTTGAGAGCTTTTTGTAAGATGTGTGTGTTTTTGCTTTGAATAAAATGAATGAAATGAGATTATTTTTCCTTTTATACCAAAACCATATAAAACAAAATGGCAACTAGTTAATAGTTTAGGGTATTTTGTAAGTGTTTTGTTTACTTTTGTACAATAAGCGTTCTAGGCTTGTTTGGACGACTTAACGGACGATTCAAGACACGAGACTTGTGCCATCGTTTTAAAATCATTTTTCCTATAAAAATGAGTCCTTACTCGTCGCGTTTCGAAAACATTTGCTATTGTTTATTTAAATGCTCATTTAATCATTTCTAGCTATTTCGGTTAGATTTCACTGTAAAAATAAAACATAAACTCTAATACTCACGTTATTAGCAACGTATTAAGATATAATAAAAAATATAGTATTTCTTCATATATTTTCAGAGTTTTAGTTTTGAATTGTTTCAACTATTATTTTTATTATTTTCGCTCAGTCCTTCTTTAAAACATCAAAAGATACTACAAGTAATTAAATAATAATTATTTAATTTATGAAACGTCAACGTAAAAATTTTAAATTTCTCAGTTCATAAACTAAAAGAAAATATTCAAAATAAATTTGAATTTAGCTAACACTATCTTCGTTAAATTATCGAAAATAAATAACAAGTTTCGTAAATGTTCACTAGTAGTCCTCGTTACTCGTCAGAACGTAAAACTAAAACGTTCAATATTGGTTTCAACTTAAACTGTCAAACGTCATAATAATTAACGTTATCATAAACTTCAAAAATACTCGAAAAATAAAATTAAATTATGATCTTATTTTTACGGGGTTTACAGCTACGCACAAAGCAATACCCTTATTCATTGTAGTTTGGATGTGAATTTGTGGTATATCACCCTTAAGGTACAATTCAATTAATAGTCTTATGTAATTCCAATTTGACGCACATGCGAGCCGGGAATTCGGTCAGCGACTAATGGCATAACACCTCCTTCCTTAACCGGGTACATGACCAGCGGTGCGTTATACCCACTTTATAGTTTGTCAAATTGAGTACGCCGTTAGATTATTATTGCAATTCACCAATCAACGTAATCTTATGTAATTTAAATCTCTTAACAAATCATTATTTTTAATATGATTTAGTCCATATTATTTATTTTCGAAAAAAAACCCTTGTTTACAACAATTCAACAATTTTATATATAAACAAGTAAAAAAAAGTAAATCATAAACACATAATAACAATTTATATGTGTAACAAATAAATCAAAAAGCCACATGCATACGATTTATTCAATAATCATCAAATCTAGGTCTTTATATCTCTATATAAAAGTCTTTCATAATTCTAGATTTATTAAATCAAATAATCACGTAGCACATAAAATCATATAAACATATAATTTTACGATCCATGAAAACATGCACTTAATCATGGAATTCCCACAAATCTTAACAATTAAATCTCTACGGATCGTAATCATACATGACATAACAATTAATCATGTAATTTAATCAAAAATTATCCCATATGTAATTTAGGGTTTCAAAACAATTCACTTTTTTTATTAAAAATAGAGTAAAAACCTTAATTTTAAAAAAACAAAACTTTAATTTTATGAAAAACCTAAAAAACATGTAGTTTTAACTCAAAACAATTATAGTTAAAAACTTTAGATTTTCGATAATTATAACATGTTAAACCAGGCTCTGATACCACTGAAGCTTTATTAGTATCATAACAATTATATAAAACCCTAAACGAGATCAAAGCACATATAGCGGAAGCGATTTAACAAGATCATAATTAATAACACAATTATAATTAATCGAATTAGGTTTACGTACCTTTACGCTAAAGCAATTCCACAAGACGAAGAACTAATCAACGATTCGGGTTTAAACCGTATATACCAAGATATAGTCTAAAGTAAGACAATATTACGTTCTTGTACACACGTAATACAACGAGATAACCGTGATTCTAGCATATGAAAACCGAGCTACAACGCTTGTAATTAATCTACCCAGGATAGGACTAGATTAAGTATACAATCGATCAACCAAGAAAACCAACCGAAACCCTTTGTGGTGATGGTGTTGCGGTCGACCCAAAGGAAAGAAGAGGGGAAAAGATTATTGTTGTGTGAACTATGAGGGATAATGAGGTGTATTTATAGGCCTAATCACCTTATAGCCCAAGATAAATAAAAGGAAACTTTCCCCCCCCCCCCTTTGGGCCTCATAACCGACCGACCAAAACACCCTTAGGGGTGTTCCGAAATTTTTCAAACTTCTTTCCTTTTGTTTATGTATACCATATATTTATTTAACACTCGTTATAACTTAACTATTAATTATTTAACGATCGCTAAAGTAATACAGTTACTTGCTCGGTTAAATTAATAAATATGTAAATATATTTATTAAATAAATTAACAAATACAATATATATATTTATTAATTATATTAACTCTTTACGTATTGTGTGCAATCCCATACTCTCGAGTTCGATTCTATCACACGTCTATTAAATATAAGTCCATAAACTTACAGATTTTGGGTTGAAGGAAGTTAGTTTAGTAGGCTCAACGCCTCACTACACCATCAAAGGAGGCTTCAAGCTAAAAGGTGCTTGAATTCTCATTTTAGTTCCTCTAAAAAGTCTTGCCTGCTAAATTCTTAGATAATTAGTGTAATTATGTGATCTTGCATGCTTTAGTGTTAATTTGATATAACTGATATGTGTTGATAGATTGAAAGTTGATCCATTATCTATTGATTCAGTTATACTTGTTAGAATTTAGCTTGGAACTGCATAACTGACAATAGTATGCTATTTTGAGTTTCATAGTGTAAATCTTCTTGAACTAGACTTCTTTGTGGTGCATTTGAGTAGTTAAGACTGTTTTCATAGATTGCTTGTTGTTCCTATAGCTTTTGACTAGTAAGCCTTTGTTAAATTTCTCATAAACTGTCATAAGTGGTGTTTGGATTAGGACTCATTTGATAATTCAGTTGTTGTAAATAGTTGATTAGGGCATATACTCATTCACTAGACCAATACTAGTCATTTGAAAAGACTTTATGGTCAACTGTTTTGTCAAAAAGGCAATTTGCTAAAAAAAACACTTTGGGTCATATTCATTATTAAAAACTAGTCAATTTCAAACACTTACCAAATTTTTGTAAATGAGTTTTAAAAGCTGAATTTTGATTCTGAGTAGAGGTCATAGTATAAGCTTTCCAAAGAACTAAGGTAGAAAATACATTATTCCATAATAAGCTAGGAATAAACTTTTTAATAAGCTGCTTGGCTATGATCAGTTTCTACAATGAAGTATGGACCGATTAGCATTTCCCACTTTTCCACAAAATAAATTGGTCGATTTTATTGAACTTTCTTGTTGTTCAACTTGTTCTAAGGCATTTTGCAAATTTTCAGCTTTTTTGAAATCTTGGTCAACAAAAGTCAAATAAGCTCGTTTTTGCTTAAATCATGATTCAAGCTTATTCAAAGGATGGTTTTTGAAATTCTTGACATTCCAATCTTCTTACAGTCAGCTTAATCATTTTCATTAAAGAAATCAAGTTGTGAAAGTTTGTTTCAGCTTATAGCTTATTTTGGGCTTACTTGAAAAATCTATTTTGAGTTCTTGCTTATTTCATCTAATTTCCTTTGACATGCCTAGCTAAAATTGCATTTTAGAAAGTTTAAAAAACCAGAGCTTATTTGGTTTGGTAATAAGCTCATACGAGCTTATCAAACATAGTTAGCCCGTTTTCTCTATAATTTTTTGTTTATTTGCATTTTGGTCCTTAATCTTTGAGGATTAGTGTAATCAGCTTTTGAAACTTAATTTTCTAGGGTTTACACTAGTTAGTCCCTGGATTTTGGATTTGTTACAAATTGGTTAGTTAGTTTTGCTAGTTTGTTACATGTTTGTTATAGTTTGTTAGAATTTACATTTCTAGTCCCTTAACTTTCAGAATTTACATTTCCAGTCCTTGTATTTTACATATATTACATTTTGGTCTATTTTACTAATTGTGCATTAAAAACTTATACACTTTCCTTTAATTGTGGTAAATGTAATTTGTTTTAGAATAGTATGGATACATAGTGATAATATTTTATGGTTTTTACGTGCTTTGTTGAAATAGACCTAGATTACCAAAAACTTTTATAAAATCTTAAACCAAAAACAATTAATAACTTGAAATCATTTGGAGATTCAATTCGTTGTGAGTTGGGAATTACGATCGTAAAAGTTGAAATGTTAGTAGGGCTTGAGGGGTAGTTTTTGCCAATTGTGAAATCTTTTGGACCAAAATGAAATTTAATCGTTTAAAGGGTAAAAAATGTATATCAGTCAATCTTGAAAATATTTACGAGACTCGGGTTTCGTAAAAATACTTCTCAAAAGTTAAAACTCACTAAAATATGATATTAATATAGTCCTGGCGCGACTTAATACACAATTAAAACAAAAACATAAAAAATATAAACATCAAAACAACAAATAATAAAACGTAAAAATCTCGGGCATCCGTCGATATCGTAATCACTAATAATACTCGCAATTAGTAAAAAGGTAAAAGTAAGATTTCCAACATCGGTTTTAAATTAAACCACCAACTGTCCTATCATTTAAGCTAATAAAAAATTTCAAAATTATTCATAAAATAGTATTAAATAATGACATTGGGTTCGGGTTATCACATTTCATTATTTTAAATGAAAGTTATAAGTTAAAGATGTCTTAAAATCCTAGTTTTGTAATTTACATAAAATAATAAGCAAAAACCCTTTTCAAAAGCTATAATTCTAAAGAAATGTTTTTATTATGATTAAACATATTTAGAAACTTTGTTTTAAAATCCTAGATCATTTGGTCCATTTTTGAGGTTGTTATGTGATTTTTACAAGTATAGGGACTAAAACTGTCATTTTTGAAACTATTTAACATTTTGGGCCAAATGTTTCATTTTGTGAAATTTAAAGTTATAATAACAAATGTTGGAAAGTTTGAGGTCCTAAGGTTAAATATTGAGGGTTTAAAATGCAAATACTAAAACTATATACTTTAAGGGTTAAAAGTGTAATTATACCAATGTATAACCAAAAAGGGCTATTTTTGCCAATTTTTAAACTAAAGAAGATTAATTATGAATATGAGGAAGTAATGAAAGTATCATGTTAGTAGGGAACTTTATACAAAGATGTTCCATTTCGATATTACGTTCTAACTGAGTGGTTGGGTTTACGATTTAAAGTGCCCTCGCTCCTCAAACGTTTATAGAATGGCTTCAGAGTATGATGGCCCAAACAATGGTGCTAGAATTACAACTAAATATTAATGGAAGAATATATAACCAACACTTAACAATATTCAACTAAAAATCAAAGACTTGATACTATACACAATGTATTAATCTAGGTTTGTGTGAGATCAAGCTGTTGTTTATGAGACCAAGCTATGGTTTGTATGATCAATCTGATTATCTGTGAATGAAATATATCTGATTATAGCTTGGATTCTATGGACATAAAGTGATTTCATAGCCTCACTTCTAAATGCTTTCTAAATGATTTCAAAACTCGTGAAGGAGATATATGCTAAAATGGAATACAAGTATTTTGGTATGCTTTCCAGATATGATTCATTGACACTATGTTTACAGCTGCCTATGAAAGTCCCTTTTAATTGTGAACCGCTAATCATTTCTCAGAATGAGCGCTAATATCGTGAATAGTACTATTGGTGACTAACATCTGTTGTCTAGGCAAGTCGCACTTGCTAGCACCTCAGTGGTCAAACAGACATACTTTATTTTGCTAACAAGGGTAGTTTGGCAGACTTCCTCATAAGGGAAAATTGTGGGTTCCTATGTCTAGTCGCGGTATCATAAGCTTTGTGAAATTGAATCATCATTTTATTTAAACTTACGAGCAAATAACAACGTAGCTCAGGAAAAGGTTCTTATATTCAAACTGATTTTTAAACCTATGAATTCACTCAACCTTTTGTTGACTTTAAGCATATAATTCAGATAATTATGGCTGATAGCATGGAGCGGAAAAGGATGGCATTAAGAGGCACAATATTGAAATTATTCTAGATTTTGGGAACCTCATATTGTAAAACTCTGATTTTTCAATGAAATATAAAGAAAGTTAATTTCATCACTCTTTTGAGTGGTTTTCTATCATTATGACTTGCGTTCTATGAACTAATACCCCAGATCAATATTCCACCATGTAAAGGTAAAATGGGGGTGTTACAGATTGGTACTTAGAGCCATGGTTATAGAAAACAAGAAATAAAATCTTGAATATAACTACTTTAAAAATAATTTCAAGAAAGTCCTTCGTGCCCATGCCAGTGATGCTACAAGAATGAGGTACTATTATACCAAAACTAGGACTTCTACCCTGTAAAAAAATGTGTAAATGATACCATGTTTATGTGTAAGTACTTATGAGTAAGTAATAAGTTAGGATTTATCAACGTCTCTAGAAATAGGTATCCCTATCTCCCTCCTATTATCATCTTATCGGATTCTCAAGAAGAGTGTTCTGCAAGTGTTCCTGATAACTTCCCAAAGTATATTTCCACTTTCCCGATGAATAATCCTTATGATACTTTAGAAAATACACCAAAGACCAGAAAAATCCCAAAATCCGTTTTACCTTTTGATGACGACCCCTATATGCAAGTTATACGAGCATATAATGAAAAAGTAGATTTTACACCTCGACACCAAGATTTTCCATCACCTTACCCTATTAATATACCATCACCTATATGTGAAACCTTACCTAAAAATACCTATGAACAACAACTTATAGATGTCCTACCCTATATGAAAGAATTTCCTCCCGAGCATATTGAAGATCTTGAAGATAAAGTTGAAGGGATTTGGAAAAGCCGAAGAGTTATACAACGAGATTTTGAAAAGTTAGAAGGAGATTTTGAAGAAATCAAGGCTAAGTTATGGAGAAGACAAATGATGCACGATGAAGAAATTGTTCAAGCTCGACTGAAGATTTCTACTCTTGAGTTAGTCATTGAGGACATTCAAATTAGACATCAAGCCAATATACGAAGTCTTTTTGATGCCATCAAAGAACTTAAGAGGGAGACATGAAAACATTATACTATTAAGTTGTAAATACTTTCAACTTTATGTCTTTACTTTTATGTTAACAGAGAAGCTTGTCATGTAAGTATAAACAAGATAAGTTGTTAATAAATAAAAGTTGTGTTTCTCATCTTGTCGTTTTATATTTATTTTTGAGGAGTAAGAAACCCCTATTTCTTGGTTTTCTCACAAATGATTATGAATGAAATTACGTTAATTCTGAGAAAAACATACACTTGATAAAGTATATATTTCTGGAATTTTTGTTATCTTCTATGATAATGATAATTATCAGTTGAATATAACCCGCAATTTTGAAGAAAGACTTAAGAAGACGTATGGTATGCTTGGCTATTATATAAGACAAGTTGTTGCATATCATAGAAAAATTATGTTACGATTATGTATGAGTCATATCTTTATATATCCGTTGTAAACTTTAAAACTATGTTTCATAGTTGGATTTATTATCCTCAGATATGAATGATAATCAACATATTAAGCTTCCCCACACCCTACCAAATAAACTCAAAAGATATACCTTGTGTTCACTAAGCATTTATATGTATCCATATACATATATATATATATATATATATATATATATATATATATATATATATATATATATATATATATATATATATATATATATATATATATATATATATATATATATATATATATATATATATATATATATATATATATATATATATATATATATATATATATATATATATATATATATATATATATATATATATATATATATATATATATATATATATATATATATATATATATATATATATATATATATATATATATATATATATATATATATATATATATATATATATATATATATATATAATATATATATATATATATATATATATATATATATATATATATATATATATATATATATATATATATATATATATATATATATATATATATATATATA